>JAITYX010000004.1:11190000-11795000 GCA_021018815.1 Talinum fruticosum | reverse complement strand
CTCCAAAACTACTTTGTTTATACATTCAATTCCTACTTGCTCCCTCTATATATACTCCACCCAATCCCCCATCAATTTTAAGCCCACTAATATCTATCTTCCTATGTTCTCTAACTTCCCTTGACAAAGTACACCCTCTTTGTACCTCTATTCCCCCAACTATTCCTCCTACTATTCTTCTCTTTTTACAAATTCCAACTCTTGCCCATTTCTTCTAAATCCAACACTATGCCCTCTAGGATAGCCCCTAAATCCCTCCCCAACAAGCACTGCCTAGACTTCCAATCCTTGAAGGAGTTACCCGATTCTTTCAAATGGGGCCCACTAGATAACCCGAATGGGGGTCGGAGCTTGAGTCCGTGCCCATCATTGATCTCGATGACCCCAATGCACAACAACTTATTGGGCTTGCATGTAAGTCGTGGGGGTCTTTCAAGTGATCAACCACGGCGTATCTAAAAGCTTATTGGATAGAGTTGAGGTTAGAGGAAAGAGCCTTTTCGCTCTGCCCGCCCAACAGAAGCTCAAAGCGGCCCGTTCAACTAATGGAGTCACAGGCTATGGCCCGGCCCGTATATCATCCTTCTTCCCGAAGAGGATGTGGTCTGAGGGATTCACCATTCTTGGATCTCCCTTGAACATGCTCGCCAACTTTGGCCCAATGATTATAGCAAGTTTTGGTATGTGTCCCTTCTTATTTTCTTTACATGCAATACAAGTTGTCCAAACACTTATGTATAATATAGTGGATGTATAGTCCAATACCTCATAGTCTTCATTCTCGTTCATTAGACATTTGAATAAGATTGATGACTTCCATTTCTCAAGTCGTAATAATATCGGATAAATAATTTTTTGTTTATGGGTAATTTATGGTCACGACTTAAGAAAAATCGACCCCTAATCTTACATGTAGAACCCAATTATTCTTCTGCTGAACTATGATAACGAACTATTTACTTTATATAAGATGTAAGATTCCACATCTATTAACCTTTTTGCTTCCAACCACGACAAGATCTCAATTAGGTTCTTCTGTTATAGTTGGAGTCAATATGATGTCCACATTTGATATGAAGTTGCCTAAACACAACAAAAGTGCCATAAAAAATCACTAAAACACCTAAGCTATGCTACACTTATGACAAGAAATGGCAAGTTGGATTATAAAGTTATAGATGGTCCACAAACAAGATAAGAAGTAGTAGTCTTACTTAACTTTTTGTTAGATTTGATGTCATATTGTAGACATGACCAATATCTAACATTTTTCTAACACATTTTTTAATTGTATTTTTCAGTGCCATTATTGAGGAGTACCAAAAGGAGATGAACATGCTAGCTGAGAAGCTCATGTGGCTAATCTTGGGTTCATTAGGCATATCAACACAAGATGTGAAATGGGCTGCTTCCCCAAATAGGGCTGACCCATTTAAGGGGGCTACGGGAGCCATCCAACTAAACTCCTATCCAGCTTGTCCGGACCCAGATCGAGCCATGGGCTTGGCCGCCCATACAGACTCAACCCTTCTCACCATCCTCTACCAAAGCAACACCAGTGGACTCCAAGTCTTCCGTGAACGGGAGCGGTCATGGGTCACGGTCCCACCTATCCCGGGCGGGCTAGTTATCAATGTCGGTGACCTATTACACATACTTTCAAACGGGTTGTACCCAAGTGTGTACCATCGGGCAGTGGTCAACCGGGCCAAGCATCGCCTCTCGGTTGCCTACCTCTATGGGCCGGCACCTGAGGCCCGCGTCCAACCCCTCCCGAAACTCTCGGAAGGCAGTCGCCCTCCTCTGTATCGACCAGTGACCTGGAGTGAATACTTGGGCATCAAGGCTAAGCATTTTGACAAGGCACTCTCATTAATCAGACTTAACAACAATGACAACAATAACGACGATAATAATACCCTAATTAGCGGACTAAGGAGGGTTGATAAGACTAAAAGCATCAAGGTTGATTCTAATACTAAGATTCTCGCTGCTTTTGCTTAATCAACGGTCCTTCCTTGGTAATTATTTTGTCATCATTTTTTCTCTCGTCTTCTAATTTTTGAAACCTTTCATGGTTTTTCTCACATTTTTTTTCTTGGCTGTTCATCGTGAACGTTTTTTTCCTTTGAGGGCAAATTAGGCACTGCTCGATAATGGCCTCAATGTTAGCGTCACGAATTTGTCAAGTCTGTACAATTTTAAATTCTTATGAAATAAATTTAATGGAGGTTAATTTCGGTAGCAGGTCAAGATATTACTTATTTTTTATTTTATCGATGTTGTATTATTTTTGAAACTATATACATCTTAAAATTGATTGATAATGACTAGATTCAAAGTAGACGAGATAATAAGAATAAAGTTACGAAATAATAATTAGAAAATATAATTTAAATAAAAAAGACAATACAAAGGGAAGGAAACAAAGAAACCATGCAAATGTGTTTCTTTTATTTGATAATAATCGAAAAAGACAGGGAAAATAGAGATTGGAATATTAAGGAAAAAAAAAGATGAAAAAATCCGACAGCTTGACCATAATAGCCCTAGATAATTATTGTGAAGGAAGAAAACAATAAAAATAAAGGTCATCGGAGTGATGGGAATATGAAGCCAATGGGCCAAAAGAAAAGAAATCAAATGATATATAATAAACTTTTTGGAGGAAAAATTATTTGTCAAAAGGAAATATTTACCATGAGGAGATTTTTACACAATTGGTGTTAGTCTTTTCCAACCCCTTTTCTTTTTTCTTTTTATATTTTTTATGAGTTTTCATTTGACTAAAGTCGAGCTAGAAAAGTTGAGTTTTTCAGTAGAAGTATTCTTCATTATGACCCGAGTTTGATTATTTTGTTTAAGGGAAAGAAGTGTTAAACTATGTAAAGTTAATTTACACGGATATGTTATACGCTTTGTTAATAGTTTTAAACTAAATTTTTGGTATTTTTTAAAAGTTTGAATTATAGCGGACTATCAACAATTTTTTTGTTGTAGTTATAGTTCGTTCAATTAGTAAAATATCTAAAAATTATTGTCAAAAGTTTAGATTTAAATTGCGCTTATATCAACATTTGTGCTCGCTTCAAACCAAAAAAGAATCAAAGTTCTTTATTTATTGAACTACATATTTGTCAGTCTCACATAACTAGTCATCTCTACTCACGTGTTACCTCCCTTCCACACCCTTTTGCGATACTATCCTAGATATCTTAGTCCAGTAATACATATTAAAGTTTTAGGTATATTAGATTTCATAATATTTTAATTTTCTCTTCTTCTTTGTATTTGTAATATCCTTTGTAACTCATGTAAATTAAAAAAATTGTATACCTTGGTTCACATGTAGTCTATAATTGGACCTTGCCAATATCACCTGCCATCGGAGATCATCATATCCTTGTTCAGCTAAAGTATTATTATCAACTGAGAAGCATAAAAAGAACTAGACTTGGCAAAAACTAACCTAACTCGAAAAATTTGGGTTTTAGACATGATCCTAACCTCAACCTGAAAAATTCGCAAATTTAGCGGTCAAAATTCAACATAAACCCATTTCAGCCGTTGAGTCAAAGTAATAAAAATAACAATTTTAGCTTTTTGACTTGTTGATTGAATTTTTTATGCCTATTTATATGATTTTCTTTCACTTTATCAATGTTTAGTAATAGTTATTTATTATATCACATCATTAGATCAACGTTACATAAATATAGCAATCATTTGCAAACGTATACTAATACTATTTCATTTCTCAAATTCTTTCTCAAAAAATAAAAAATTATACATAATAAAATTTCAATAATATATATTTGGATTCAAATGGCGTAATATATTAAAATATTAAAGTATACAAGTAATATTGTTGTATTTTTGACGAAGTGAATATACCTAGTCACATCCTAAATAATACGCTTTTATTTTATAGAAATAATATTATTATAATAATATAAAATTTTAATATTATAATTAAAAATAATAATTTTATCTATTCTCATTTATTTAAAATTGTTTTAACCGTTTTAAACCACAGCGCCTAGAATAGGCAATGAGTTGGGTTAAAATGGAGTCAAATTTTCCTAGTGAACAAAATGGGTCGGTTGAGCCTACTCGAGTCAACTCTTTCCCAATGCATAAAACCTCTTTAATATAATAGAAGAGGTGAAATAAATATCGGAATCTTAAACGAGTCATTAATAGAATAAATTATTATTATTCAACCCATTATTGATCTAACATTTCATTGGCCTTATTTAAGCGAGTCAAGCTACTCATATCAATGAGGTTTTCACGCAAATATCATTATGAAAATTTTTAAATTTTTTATAGAAAGACTATACTTTTTTCTTTTGAACTATATAGGTACTTTTAAGCAAAAAATATGCGAGTTTTATAATTAACAAAAGTAAAATAACTGATAAAAAGTACTATCTCAATTAGTTGGGTCAACCCAAAATCCGTATAATCTGATATGTGGCCGCTTGTATCTTACCAAAATCCGAAATATACCCCACCTATATTTTACTCAAAATCAAATACATCCGACCGTTATTTGACCACCCTGTCTGAATTAGATGTCTTAAGCAAAAAATTGATCACTTAGCTCCGTCCCTCGGTTTCATCCTCTTTGTATCTTTCATTTTTTTAGCCTCTCATTTCGATATTTTATTTACATTTTAAATTTGAACATTTCCAATCTTTAATTTCTATATGTATAAAATATAAAAGTTCACTCTTTACTGTGTTATAAAAGTAATAATTACCTTCCATAAAAAAAAAAGTAATAATTACTTAAATGACATATATTTTATTATATAAAAACTATTTTAAAAGTATAATAATTACGTTAATGACATATATTTTAGTATATAAAAACGTTTCTAATACGATACTGACATATATATAAGAGACTTATTTTTAGTACTGAATTTGCTTAAATTATTAGGAAAAATAGTGTTTTTTCATATAACCTTTTTATTAATTACTAGGTAGGCAAACATTTCTATCAAAAAGATCATAGCATGCTACAGACAATAATTATTTGGGGTTCTATCGATTGACAAATAATTCTAATAAAATAAAGGCCACTCATTCATTAATCAATCTCATTTTACAGAAGATTATTATGATATTTGGATTTTTAGAAAAAAGCTTCCAATATTTATAATAAAGTCTATTAGATTAAGACATGATGAAATATATTCTGGATAATCCAAAAATATGTTCTAAACACTTGGATATTATTTTATTGGCTATATTTCTTTATCGACTTCTTTTTTCTTGTGTTCTAAAACTTAAGCTAAGCTTTTTAAATTATATATGATTACAACTATATTTTTTGTTTATTGATCTGATTATTTAATCTAGACCCTGTTCCATTTAACTATAAGAAGTCTGTAAAATTATAAGGAGTTATAAACAAAGCTGTAAAGAGTTATAAATAGTCTGTAAGTAGATGTAAGGAGTTGTAAAATAGTTATAAAAAGCTGTTAACATCTGTAAAAAATTATAAAGAGCTGTAACCTAAAGTTAAATGGAAGAAGGCCTCAATCTAATTATTTAATTTTCGTTACTTTGGTTAATAATCAGATGTGAATGATCTAAGAAATATTTGCACTTTGGTTTAGGGTCTATTTGATTCTTGGAAAATTGGGTGGAAAGAAAATTTTTAGGAAAGTAAGAATTTTTCTTGTGTTTGGTTCAAGGAAAATGGAATGGAAAAAAATTCATGTGAAAATTTTGGTGAAAAATAGATAATTTTAGACAAGTTTATTTTCCTACCAAAAACATGAGGAAAGTTGGAGGAAAATTTTCTATGAAACTCTTGTGCTCTCTTTGTCTATGCTTCTCTCTACTTCCTTATCTCTCTAGTTCTTTCGATCAATTAAAGTCTTGCTTATACATAATTTCACGGTAAATTACGTTGAAGAGAGATAAGAAGGGGCCTCAACTCCTATAGGGATTCAAGTTGGAGAGAGAGAGATAAGAGGGGTCTCAATTCTCAATTGGAGGAGAGAAAAATAATTGGGTTGAAAATGGGAATTCAAGTTGAAGAGAGAGAAAAGATATAAGGGGGTCTCAATTGATAGTTTTTTTTTCCTCCTTAATTTCCTAAGTCCAAATGGAAGAAAAAAATCAATTTTCTCTTACTTTTTTTCCTACTAATTTTTTTCCTTCAAATTTTCTTTCCACCTAATTTTCCTAAAATCAAATAGACCCTTAAAATTTGGAGTAAAGAAATTCTTCATAGCAAAGAAGGCAACTTCTGTAATTTGAAAAAGATTTTTAAAAAAAATTAATTTTGATATAATTTAAATTCTATAATTCTAAAAGTTGTTAAAATACAACTTCATCCAATCCATAAACTTCTAGGAAAAGTTGAGATTCTATCTTTCAAGAATTTTTGTTAATCTAATTCTAGAGTTGGCAAAATTTTGTCCGACTCGATTATTCAAATTTGTCCGATCCGAAAAAATCGGGTTCGTGTATGACTATTTTGTTCGAATTTTAAATTCGGACATAAAATTTTCACGTTTCTATTGTTCGAACCCGAATTTATGCTTATCCGATTTTCCGATCCGAAAAAACAGGTATTAGACAAAAAATTTCGTCCGATGACCGACCCGATTTCGACTCGAACCCGAATTTTTGCCAGCGCTATCTAATTCTATCATCGTTTTCTTATATTCTACTCTACAAAAGTAGCAGTAAATATTTTTTTACGAAAGAAAATAAAATTAATTTTTGATTTTATTTTACTTAGACGAGTAGAGATGCTTAAAAGATGTCATTATTCTACCTATCCACCTTTTAAAAAAAGTAAAAAGAATAACAAAAAGAAGCTTTTTTTATCAAATAAAAAAACTAAATTTATTCATGGTGTTATTCATTTTAATAAAAAAGGGGATGAAACAAAAAAATAATTCAACCGTTGATCTAATAAAGTAATAAAGTATATAGTTGCAAAAACTCTCGATCAGCTTATCCATACAGCAACGATCTAGCTAATAATAAATAGCTGCGTTACATCTATAAGGTATTATAGATACGACTTTTCGGAATGCAACCTTAATCAACAGTTGTTTGGGCCTTACTTGATTTTGTCTGGGTATTTTTGTTTTTCTCTAGTTGTATATTTTGCTAGACAATTTGCATGCCTTAGATCATATTTGGGCAAAGGCCTTGGTCGTAGTTTGTTCACTTTAGTTTGTTTCCTTCACTTTTAGTGGTTGTAGTAGTCTTTAGAAAAAGAAAACAAAAATTCCTAATTCTAGACCTCTCTTTTTTTTAAAAAAAAAATATTGTAATTATTAAGAGATGAATCAAAGTATCACTAAAAGGACAATTCTAGAAGTTTGAAGAGAGGGATGGAGATCAAGTAGTAAATGGCGGACGATGGAATAATAATGCATCAAATATGTATATGAGATATATCCTTTTGGTGGTAGGAGAGTACGTGTTTAAAAAGTAGTTGATTAAGTACCAAATTTAATAAAATTGACTCATAAAATATCGGTTATTTGATCCAAATAATCTTGATTTCTGATGATTCGAGATTTGGAATAGAAGTAATATGATTTTAATTAGAATTTTAGTACTCGACCCAAATTTTCATGCAAAGTTGTTTATATTTGGATGAAAATTTAACTACTTCAACTAACAAATCTAGAGTTTCAAGCAAAACAAAAGATATCTAAATATTTTCAAGCAAAACAAAATGTATCCGTTTTTTTTTTCCTGATTAGTAGATGTACTAAAGGTATTTGAGCTAAACAAAGCTCGATAATCACAACATAGTTCAAAATAAATAAAAGGAAATAAAATAAGAAAAAATTAACAATGACAATGACATATGCATGTCAACACCAAAACACTTTGCCAGCAAGAAAGCCAATTTAATAACTTTTTTTGTAAACATGTGGAGAGATTTTTTATTTTCAAATGACCAGTCATGACTTCCTTCTTTGTAATCTTTTCACTTTCTCTGTCCTTGTCACTACACCTCCAATTTTGTGGCCACAAGAAGAAATTTCACAAGAATGAAAATTTCTCGTTTGTACCCACCAAATCCAAGCACATTGGAAGAATAAACAACTCCCATAAAACTTCTACACCATATCTAAAACCGAATCAAGTGACCCGTTTCTAAAATCTAACATTGACAACACCAAAACATGTCAAAACATTCACATTTAAGGACATATATTAAGTTGGGGGTGGCGTAGTTCAGAGAGGTTTAATTTGCCATAAATCCAACATGT
This sequence comes from Talinum fruticosum, assembly GCA_021018815.1. NCBI lineage: Eukaryota > Viridiplantae > Streptophyta > Magnoliopsida > Caryophyllales > Talinaceae > Talinum > Talinum fruticosum. Next base: position 11,786,736 of record JAITYX010000004.1, on the reverse strand, counting down.
CAAAGAAAACCTGGAGAAACAAAAGCCAGACCAAATCACATTTTGACATTGATATGCATACAATTGCTTAGCATATCAACTAACCTTGTCTGGAATTTATGTTTACATTCATTAGAATCGACACCAAACAAGCAAATCAAACTCAGACAACCACATGTAATCTGTCGATTTTCGATTGTAATACAATTTGAATGAATTTTGTTTGAATTTACTACTACTATCTTAGAAAAGAATAAAAATATAATTTTAACTATAACACCTGAGTTTTACTTCCTCCTCCCTCCATTTTGCTCGCTCCAAACTCCGGTTCGACTAGATTATGTCTAGATGAGGGTACAATAACTTACTGAAAAAATTAGGAGTCGATTATATTGAAATCAGTTCATTTCGATTATATATTTGTGTCTTGGTACAACCTCTTTCAATCCAATAAGGGTGCACATAATATGTTGCAAAAGAAAATGTAGTCAATTGTACTATTGTTTATATATATATATATATATATATATATATATATATATATATATATATACACACACACACACAACAGTTATTCTATGGGATAGTTACATTGAAATTTATCTAAGACTTAGGTAGAAAGACATTATAATACGACAACAAACTTTAACTGCTATTGACATAATCCGATATTATAACAGACTTTTCATCTCACTCCTAAATACGACCACAAGACTAAAGTTGAAACACTCAAGACGTGACTATATGACACTTTCTCACTTGACGTTGAGATCGAATACAGTTGAGTTCAAACCTTAGACTCATATACGCACAAAACACTCAGTCATGTCCACATAACATCAGCTTCAAGTACTATTACAGACATCTTTGTGTCATAGAGGCATTTGCACTAGGGTTTCAACTCAAAGACAGGCCTTTATGGGGAACACTATACATATGCCAGACATTATTGATTGGAAGACTATACATGTTAGTGGTTGGAGGATCTCAAATATGTAGTTAATCATGCTTGAATACACCCATATCTGTCCAAAATAACCTGTGTCTGATTTTTACATATATTCTACTTTTAAAATTCTTTTTGGGGTTCGGATGATCAATCACGAGTTCATATAATACAATACAGGTGGTAGGAGGTAGAACTGAATCCGAGACCTATTATAATTAGGAGTATGATCTCAATTTTAACTATTAGACAAAAACCTTATCTATATATAAGCTATATTTTTAAGTCTCGTGTATACTTTCTTTTAATTAAATATAAAAATTTTGAAAGAATTATAGTCACTTTGACAATGCTGTTCCAAAAATCTAAAAACATACAAGAAAAATCACAAGAATAAAAACCACATTCTATGAACTTAATTTTTGCGCATTCTTATAATTTCTTTTTCAAATTTCTTCTAAATTTTACGAATTTGTCCAATATAAAGTAGAATGCACACAATAGAAATTCAAGACAAGAAGAACCGTGCCTAAGTCAAGCTGTACAACGCAACATGTAAATAATCTAGGAACTAACCTTACGAGTAAAGACTCTTGAGTATTGCACCTTCATCTTGCACACACATTCAAATAAAATGTTGGGTGTGACTCAAAATACTTAATAATGCTAGCATAAGGTGGCACAATCATGTAATGATCGTACTGCAACAAGAAGAGACGAGGCAAAAAAAAAAAGCAACAGTGCGACAGAGGAGTGGCATGGTCGTGCTTGGCTTGGTGTGACCGTGCCAGGTCTATTTTTACTGGTTACACTTTGTCTTTGCTCAGTTTGGTCCGTTTTGTGTATGTTGACTACACGGTATTATGATTTGTAATTGCAGTAGGTATTATTATAGGCTTAACGTTGCTGCTTATTTATTTAAGGGTGGTTTAGTTCATCTTTATAATCATCCAAGAATTCAATTGTTCTAGCATTGGAAAATTTGGGGAGAGCCAATTGGAAGTGTATCCAATTGAAGTGTGTTATTCAAAGGAGAGTGTTGTGAGATTAGGATCTATCGAGTTTTGGGAAGGTCTCGTGTTTTGAGATTATTCTTGTAATCTCTTATAATAGTGAATTCGTTTTACTTGTGCCGTTCGTGATTTTTCTCTATTTGGATTTTCCACATACAAATCCTTGTTTCATCTCTATTTGTCTATTTCAATTAAGTTCTTGGTATTATTTGTCATCCTATTTCACTTATGTATGATAGTTATATTTTCACCTAACAAAGTGAGATTTAAAGTGGGCAAATTGCCTAACACAAACCGGGGAAAGAAAAAATAGGAAGAGAGGGAATCGAAAAGAAAGAGGAAAAGGTGGTTTGAAGTTGAAAGTGAGAGATCATTGCTGCTCCAAATCCAAGCACTCTTGTTAGATCAGCGTATCAACAATTTTCCAATCAATCAACCAGGGAATCTTCAGGCAGATGAGGGCATGAGAACATTGAATTTTTGTTATTTCATATATAATATTATTTTTTAATGAAACACCGTGGAGAGTTTATATTATGTGGGAGTTCAGAACTCATACCTATCATCGGATATCTTAGAAATAATATTATCAAATATATGTCTCTTCAATAAAAGACTATAAAAGAGTAAGGTTGTACGTGTGTTAGATCATGAGTAACCCGATTACCTTAAAAACATATAATATTGTTGATTGATGAATTAAGGATCTAACCGTCCTTGATCCCCACCCGGCTATCCCATCACCAAAAGGTACAAATAAACTTAAAGTTTCGATATTTAAAAAAAAAAAAAAAAAGAATGAAGCCAAACACTTCAAATTAGGCTAAAAAATTATAAAAGTATAGCAAATTTAACACATAAGTATGAGAGTTCGGGTCAAATCCTTGACTTAAGTTAAGTGATAAAAAATATGATAAGAAATTCAAATGAACACATAAGAAAGACTATGTAAATATGACCTTAATTTATAACATGAAAATTGATAGTCAATCCATATATAAAATTTGGTCAATCATATATCTCATGAACGACTTACTAATCATAAACAGATTAATAATCAATATAACAAAATGGTGAATAATAAAAAATAAAAAAAATTTATTTATATTGAAATTTAGATCCCTTCAAAATAGGAATAGTGGATGTGGGAAAAAAAAAAAGATTCAGGGTGACAAAATAAGCAAAAACTAACTTTTAAATTTGAAAAATACAGGTTTTCACTTTCTGTATACTAAAGTTTATTCTGCGCAAATGGACAATAAGGTCGTTGTAGTATAGTGGTGAGTATTCCCGCCTGTCACGCGGGTGACCCGGGTTCGATCCCCGGCAACGGCGTATTTTTTGCCTTTTATTTTTGCAGGGCTCTGTAGTGTGCCGTTGATGCTCGTTTCTTGTGGCTTAACCTGCTTCTCAAATAAATCGGTATCTCGATTTGTTTACCAAAACGTGAGACAAAATATCTGGTTTTTATCGAGACATGCAAATAACCAAAAAACAATCGATAGTTATTAACATGTCGATTTTCTATCTCGATTCCTTAGCAATATGCTACTTACTACATTGATATTATTTAGTTTAACTTGTAAAATATTTGAAACATTGTTATCAAACGATTCGAGTTCGAGACCTACACTCTTGTCTTTAACTTTTATGTCTTTTTCAAACCAAAAGAAATATGTGTGGATACAATATAACAACTAACAAGTGACACCGTCTTATCTTTATTTACACATTATTAAATGAAGAAATTGTGATGCGGATACATGGAATACAAAAATTACCATTTGTTAACTTTTTATTTCGTGTAGAAGGAGACAAGAACATTTATATGGTCTATGATAATGTATCTCAAGTACTATTATTAGTTCTTGACAATTTAATAGGAAATCTCTGGAAGTTGTTTTGAGTAGGGAGAAAAAGGAAGACAAACAATATAAAAATGTCAAATCCAAAATCCATGCGAGTTCTTCCAAGAATCACGAGGTCTATTATCCCCAAGGTCATAACTCCATCTACATAGTATAATCAATTGCATGCATTTATGTTATTACATTCGGGTCATGTTTTATTTAAGCTGTAAGAAACTGTAAGGTTATAAAAATGTGTAACAAACTGTAATAAATTGTATGTAAGAATATGTAAAAAGGGGTAAGAAGTTGTAAACATTTGTAAAAAGCGTAAGGGTTTACATGACTTGATAAAAATGTTTAATATATTTTTATATTTATATACAACATATTTGTATTTTTATTTATGAATTTAATGTAAATTATAAAATTTATATATTTGTAATGCTAAATGCATATGTATTAGTCCGATAATTTGTTTTCTTCTTTTTTTTTATAGAAAAAACGAAATTATGTTTGATACTTATGAAAAGAATTTTTACGGATGCATTAATGAATTTCATATAATAGATAGTTGAAAATGACCTTAATTTTACTAGTTTGAAATAAATGTTCTCAACTACTAATAATATATAGTTAAGAATATTTATTTCAAACGTATAAAATTAAGGTCATTTTCAACTGCCTATTACATGACAACTATTTATGCATCCGTAAAAACTTTTTTCATAAGTATCAAATATAATTTCTTTTTTTCTTGAAAAAACAAATCATTAAACATGACATATATGTATTTAGCATCACAAATATATAAATTTTATTATTTTATTACGTAGAATTCATAAATAAAACTAAAAATATGTTGCACATAACTATAAAAATAGACATGTGAATACATTAAACATTTTTATCAAATCATATACAACATTTTATATTCATTCTAACTCCTTTCAACTTCTTACAATGCTCCTTATATCTTTTACGCATCCTTACAACTACTTACAACTTATGCTAAATGGAGCAGTGTTGAAATAGCCCAAATGATTTCGTCACATTCAACTTAACTATTTACCTATAAACTTAAATTTTAACAAAATGTACTGTAATATTATTCATGATAACTAACTTAAATGAACATGATACTTTTAAAATTAATTATTCGTTGGAATTTATTTGTGAATTTTTTAAGACATAAAATTAAATTAATGTATCCAATAGGTATTAATTATCAAATTCTTACACATCTGTACAAATAAATCCAATATGCTCGAAATACCTGATAGAAGTATAAGCATAGGAATGAGAAAAATAGGGTGTGAGTATAGTTATATCCGCCACGTACATATCCCACGATCATCCCTAATAGATACCTTTACATACATAAATTTTCACCAACAAAAAATTTTCATTAATGGTAGAAAAATAAATTCACAATAAATTTCAATGTGAAAAATAATATGTATTTGTAAGCGGTTGTAAGGAACTGTAAGAAGTCTGTGAGCGGTTGTAAGAAGTTGTACGAAGTCGTAAGAAATTGTAAGGAGTGTAAGAAGTCGTAAGAAATTATAAGGAATTGTAAGAAACTGTAAGGAAAGTTGTAAGAAGCTGTAAGAATGTGAGCTAAAGTTAAATGGAGCAGGCGCTCAGTAAATCTTGTGTAAGATTGTCTCATGGTAGCTTATCGTAAGATGAAGAGACCACGTCAGCATCTATATTGCAAAACCCACACAACTGATCAGATGCGCGTGCATAATAAAGCCCTAAAACACATTCCGATTACTCCGATCGTTCTCTCTATAGTCGTCCTCTCTCTCTCTCTCTTCCTCATCTATATGTTGCCATCTCTTCACCGAAAATGAAGCTAAAATGTGTTGATGGTCTCAACAGATCTGTCTTCACTCCAAAAACTTTTCTCACAATGTTGGAAGTAAAATATTATTTACCAAATAACTTAAACTTTCCATGATCTTTTCCATACAATTTTTTTACTTTCCTTTTTCTTCAATCCAAACAAAGAAAAAAATAATTTTTCTTTTTTTTCTTTTTTTATATTTTTTTATGATCAAATAGAGCCTAAATAATAGCAGTATAATTCTATAGCATTGGTTACAGTTAATTTCAACTAGTACAACAATATAAGAAAGAAAAGTTACATCAAAACTTAAATTACTTTGAATAATATTGGACAAACAAAAAAATTTGACAATCCACATAATGCACAGAGGGAATTTTTTAAATGCAACTTTGTGCAATAATAATACATTGGTATTGTAATCCCAGTCATGGATGCCCTGAGGTGATAGTGGGAAGAGTGAGGAACGAGTTGATTTCTATCACCAATATCCAACACACTAAACAAATTTTATGTACCACAAGTATTTTGTGTTGCAAATCAAGAAAAATATATATATATATATATATATATATATATATATATATATATATATATATATATATTTGTATCATAAATTTTAGAAAATAATACTCATTTTTTTATTAATAAATTGGTAAAACTCAAGATAAATGTCAAAAGGCGAGACATAACGAACTAGCTACTACAGTCACATTCATACCCATAGTGAACAAGGATAGATTATCAAGTTAGATTACCTTTTTGTTGATTACTCTCTAATTATGACCATGTTACATTTAGTTTTAACTTACAGTCTTACATCTGTTTACTGACCTTTTAAAACTAACTTTACAATTATTTTACCGTCTTATAGCCGTATAATTTCTTACGGATAAATGGAGCAGGGCCCATGACTTGTCAGAAATTTGAGGTATAGAATGCAAGTAATATAATTAAACAAAAGAGTAGTTAACTGATTATAATGTAACTAAGCAAAAGTTTGGCTTACAGCTTACAAGTTTTTATATCTAATCAACAAACAAATATGTAAAAACAGAGTTTTGGTGTCATAAATGGGCATATTAACATGCTATGTGAACTGTGAAGCATTACAACACAGCATTTTGACAACCCTAGTACACTACAAAAACTACATTTAGATCAACTATCATTTAAACAAAAGAATATATATGGTTACACTTATACATACAGCAGCAAAAATTCTGAGCTTATCTCTTCTGGAAGTTGAAGGTCTTGACGGAGTAGGCGAAGATGAAGGCGAACAGGATGGTGAAGGCGACGATTATCCCAGCAACGGGGCCAAGGAAGTCGTGCTTGAAATCAAAGTAGCTTCTAATATATTCTTCTACAGTCTGGCCATCAATGCTATCTTCGAATGGTTCTTTTATGTCTCCAAATTGAGAAGCCACTAAACCATACAGGGTCCAAGCCACTGGGCATATGTAGTAATACCATCTCCACCATATTGGGATCCTCTGTTTTTATAGCCATAGCCAAATACAATATTTCAGAACTACAATCTTAATGACAACAACAACGATAATAATATAAAAAACTACCAGCTTTTGTTAACATGACATGGGGAATTTGTATATGCTAGTAGGCTTTGGCCTCTTTTAGGCCTTTGGCTGGTATGTGAGCCCCCCGCCCTACCTAATTGGCCCAGAATCAGGCCTAAGTAGGAAGCCTGCTCCCCCTCCCCCAACCCAAGTGAAAAAAAGAACGAAAGAAAAGTGCCACGCTTTAGTCCACAGGCAAAGTCAATGGCAAAGATACTATAAATGGATCTAGCAGTGGTGTTATTTCCAATAATTGGGACTATGTCACATTCTTATGACTAATTTGGAACACAAAGAATAATTTGTTATGAAGACATACCGGTTTTGGAATGATGAACCCAGAGAAGAGGTTCCATATACCGTAGAAGGCAGCAGCAACAATGGAAGCAACATGGTGATTTGGTGTGATGGCCACAGACATCATGCCGTAGAAGGTGAAATATAGGAGGGTGAAGAACATGAAGAACAAATACCAAAAGAACTTGGCAGCTGACCATTCAAAACCAATCATTGCATAAACTATGACACCGTACACTGCTGCTTGCATAAAGACGTATGGTATCTCGATCAAGGCCTGAGAACAGAGATGTAACCCCCAGTTTAAAACTTGTCAATAATAAAGATGCTTAATTTGGTATTATTTCTAATAGATCTGTCATATGGATGTTTGGGTAAGGTCTCATCATATGTAAGTTGATGGAATATTCAGGTCAGAATAACTGTCAGATCAGCTTTGGGTTGAGAAGTTAACAAAGACAAAAGATACCAGCCATTGAAAACTTGGGACGGTAGAAGTTTGGGTGGAATTAATTTATATTCTGCTCAAATTAAGGTTGCTTGACTTCAACTGAATCAGGTTTGAATTAGTTCAGGTTTGGTGGTTGTGTTTTGGATTAGTTTTGCCAAACCTATTTTTTTTTATGAGATAAGAAAGAAGTGAGCTGAAGTTCTAAGAGTTTAGCTACCTGAGCAAAGGCATAAGGCAAAGCTGAGTACATTCCAGCAGCCTTTTCTCTGTAAAAGACGGTTCTTTCCACAGCCACCACAGGTTGGACGGAAGATGCATTTTGGACACCTAAGAAGAGGACAGCAGCATACATCGAACCCATTGCATTGAACAGGTCTTGTCTACTCTTCCTGGAAGAAAAATAAAGGCAAAGAAGTGTCATTACAGAGGCTTCAATATTTCAATTTTGGAGTTTCTTCCACGAATTTGAACAGTTCGACTTACGTTTTTCCTCCGAGTTGCCAGAAAATAGTCCCAAACATCAAAGCAATGAATGTCGTGAAGAGAAATCTGACAGCGGTGTATAGAGGATTACGCCAATATGACAAGCGTTGTTTCCATAAGCAAGCCATGCACTGGCCTAGGAAGGGCTGAGAGTATTGGGTTGGGAAATAGAGGTCCTTTGAACCAGGCCGAGGAGTCCCTAACTCTTGGATCAAAGCTTTGTTTCTCCTGCAATTACAGTTCACTCTAAATTAAACCCCGAACCATTATAACTTCATAATATAATGTTTGTTTTTCCTTAACCTACCTATACAAGTCTGAATTCTTGTAAATCTCCGTGAAGTCTACGCCAAGTGCTACTTCCTGTGCTGGGGTTGTGACCTCCAACATCCAAGTTGCTGGATTATAACCATCAGTGATCTTTGGTACTCCCGGAATACTCTGTAGAAAAGAAAATAATTAGAATAAGTATCATATAAAGAACAGCAATGTTTGAAATTTAATGTTCATATAAGAAATCAAATGGGAAGTATTCACCTCGAAATACTTTATCAAATGACTAGAATGCCTGCCCAAGGGCCCAACATATATTTCTTGTCCTCCCCTCTTCATCAGAAACAGCTGAAGTTGCAAAGTAAAACTTCATTAGTTAGCATTGCATCTCAATTTTTCAAGAAAGTTGATAGGTTGGCCTGTTGTGTCATTTCCTACCTCATCAAAAGCCTCAAAGATATCGATGCTAGGTTGGTGAATAGTACACACAACTGTTCTTCCAGTATCCACAGTGTTTCTGACCGTCCTCATTACTATGGCTGCAGCTCTTGCATCGAGCCCTGAAGTTGGCTCATCCATGAAAATGATGGATGGGTTGGCCACTAGCTCAACTGCTATTGTAAGTCTTTTTCTTTGTTCTGTGGACAGACCGTCCACACCAGGTAGCCCAACAAGTGCATCCCTCAATGGGGTCAGCTCAACCAGCTCCATCACCTCATCTACAAACATCTAATGAAGACAAGAAATAGAAAATATATATTAGCAGTGAAGAAACATGAGTTTGTATATGACAAGATGGAGAAACTGTAGAAGAAAGAGTTTTCAGTTGTACAATTCCTTGTCACAAAGAAAGGAATGTTGACCTTCCTTGTCTCCCCATCCCCCTCCCCCCACAAAAAAAAAAAAAAAATTTGAACCCTATCAATTGCATCCAAACAAGGAGGAAAAAATACCAACCTTTCTTGTTTTAGAGTCAATATCAGGAGATAAACGGAGCCAAGCAGAGTACAGGAGTGACTCATGGACAGTGACATGGGGAGAGTGGATATCATTTTGCTCACAGTATCCTGAAATCCGGGCAAAAGTTTCTTGCTTCTTAGGGTACCCTGATATCTTAATGTCTCCCTCAATGTAACCCCCAGTTTTCCGCCCAGCAAGAACATCCATGAGGGTAGTTTTACCAGCACCACTAACTCCCATGAGAGCAGTCAAAACACCTGGCCTGAAAGCTCCACTAACACCTTTTAGAAGCTCCAATCTATCTTCAGTCACACCTTGAGCTTTCATTTCCTGCATTTTTATCATTCTCCTCTTATCAGTTTCAGATTCCAAAATCTCACAGTTTTTAAGAGAATATGGACAATTTTAAAGTGTTAATTACCACTGGCATGTCAACTGAGTACCGAACATCATCAAAGGTAATGCAATGTTGCTCAAATGGAAGAACCATTCCTCTTTTTCTTTGATGTGCTCCTTCAGCAACAATTGCATCATCGCCTTGAGAAGTTGCTCCACTTCGAGAGGAGCTTCCTTGTTGTATCAATTCCAAGGCAACACCTCTTCTACTTATATCCTTGTCATTATCTTCATCAGGAATTGCTTGAGCTTTCCTAAATGCTGCAGATTGAAATACAACATCAATACAAGCCACCAACTGCTTGGAAATGAGAAAATGCAATTTCACTAGGAATTACGGGAACATACGATTAAGGAAAGTGAGAGCAAAAGTATAGAGGACGTTGAATAGGAGAACAAATCCGACCAATGCCCCCACACCAATCCAATACCAATATGCATACGGAAAGAAGCCTCGGCTCCTTAAGACTTGCACCCCAAGTGTTTCGCTTTGTCCTGCTGGAATCTATGACATGAAAGGAATAAATGTTAGAGCTAACTTCTATATCAGAAAAATCGGGGGCGTCGGTGGGTAATCTTTGAGTTGAGAACCTACTTCACTCCAACTATGTCCAAGGAACTCATTGACACCAACAGCATTTTGAGCATACATCAAGGGGGATGACCAGTAACCCCATATCCACCATGGCTTAACATCATCTGTTTCAGATTAAAAAAAGAACATAAGCAAATTAAATCATTTAGCAATCATCTCTTGTAACATGTATAGACCCTAATCACAAGCATTAAGATGTTCTGAATATCATACTTCGAGAGAGAACGAAGCCGCCTAAGGCAAAAAGTGTAAGCAAAGCAAATGATCCAAACGTGTTTGCCACGATCATACTCCTTCCCAATGCTCCAGTGGCTCTGAATAGACCAGAGGCCATCTGATTGACAAGTATGAGTACCAGGTATTGCTTAAACAACCTGCAAAAGAATTACTTAAGTATATTAGTTGCTACACGGGAAAGGCGAGGAAAAAGAGAGACAGTGGGGGATCTTCATTTAGGGTTGATACCTTGCAACATTAGGGTCAAATCCAATGACATAGTATGTCATGAATACCCACACCCCAACTTCAAAGAAGGTTATCGGAATCTTAAGGACCCAACTAGGAAGGGAATATGCCCATGCCGGGAAGAAGAGAAGGTCCCGGTGCTTATAGAACACTGGAAGCTTTGCTATGGTCATGGACATCTCTGCCATTCCGTTGAACATAATCATCACCACTGAGAAAAATAATGCCCCAGTGTAAATTGAACCACCAGGTAGGACAGTCGTTTTGTCCATCTTGGTACGGAAGAATACAGTCATTGCTATGAAGGCCATTATAATAAGCTGCAGATGCAGAACAATTCAATAAATTATTAGTTTCCTCCTCAAGTGATTAACAAATGTAATCGTGACAAAATAAAAAAGAAAAAGGAGAACATAAGACTTACTTGAAAAAGCTTAAAGATGTAGACAAAGGAATTCCTCTTCATCAACAAGTATTCTCTAGAAAAACAGGCTCTGAGATATTCCTTTACTCCGACACCATACTTCTCTGTTGTTAATGCAGCTGGGTGATTTTTGCTTCTATCAAATGGAGCAGCAAGCTCAGAAGCTAGCTTTCTCCCAGCATGGAAAGACCGGAATGCATCATTAAATTCTTTGGCGGTCACAAAACGGTATGGTTCGTCGCGCCTCATCCAATATTGCTGCTGATCTTTCTTCGATGTCACCTGAATCCATTTTGTTGCTCAAATCAGATTTGCTTCTGATAATCTATTCTTTGATGCTATCCCAATTCAAACAACTAAAAGAATAACTTTTAATATATATATTTTTCTCAGCCTTAGATTATAGTGGACTAAACCAAAATGTCTTCTTACTTCCCTATTTCTCATATTATTGAGGCAGACCTAAACAGATAGTTTTGCATCTGGAATCAAATCAAGCAGCCTCTTCACAATTATATTGTTGGGATAAGGCTGCCATGCCCTAGGATGGATTGGTGGTAATTATATATTACCATGGAAAGATAGGTCTTCAATGTATTATGAAACTGGAAAGACCTTAGTAGATAGTAGTTATAACTGACATATTTGGAAAGTGTTTAAGAAGATCATCTCACTTACTTCCTGCAAGAAATCAGCCACCCCTTTTCTTTGAGGACAACGGAACCCCATAGACTCGAAGAATTCAAGCACATGCTCTCGAGGGCCTTGGTACACGATGTAGCCATCTGATAGAAGGATAATATCATCAAAGAGATTGTATGTTTCAGGTGCTGGTTGTAGGAGGGAAATGACTGCAGTTCCATTAAGGATGTGAACCGATTGCCGGATTGAGTTCACAATTTGGTACGTAGTAGAACTGTCCAAACCAGTTGATATCTCATCCATAAACAAAGCCTTGGCCGGTCCAACTAGCATTTCACCTAATTGAGCAGAAAAATGTATTAAGACCAGAAGAGCAATAATTGAATCAAGCAGGATTGATCAGTAAAAGACGAATATACTCAAAACTAGGAACATGACTCATCGTTCTCAAAATTAGAGAACCCAACATGACCAAAACCAGAATTTACTAGAGTCACTAATCACTAGACCCAAACTTAGCCAAACAGAACACACTTTTCAAACTTACGGGACAAAGCAACAATCAACCTGAATACAGCCTGAACTAAGAATTGACGAAATATTCCATTGCCCCATTTGAGTGAACAAGAAAACAACCAACACTAATAACCATTTGAGAGATCTAACATGCTTCTGCACTACTCCACTTCCAAGTATTCTTAGTTTACCTGTTGTGACTCTTTTTCTTTGTCCTCCTGAAATGCCTCTTATCATCTCATCTCCCACCATGGTATCTGCACATACTTCTAGTCCCAAAACCTGCATTTTGTTTTTTACAGTTCCACAGAAGATTATGCAAAATGCTCATGGGTCTGCAGAAAACCTTATAACAGGATCAAAAGGTTTAAATAAACAAACCTTTAGGATATAATCTGTAACAACATTTTCCTTTTGACCTTCGGCTGCTGAAGCCTAAAAGATGCAAAAGAAAAATATGAGTCCACCGCATGCAAATTCCACAGTTCTATGACAGAGTAATTTTAATAGTTGCAATTTATGCACAAGTACAAGTTCTTAAGCTACCTTCATGAAAAGATCAATATCAGGATCAGGCTTAATGTTAGCCTCTTTCTCTCTCCTCGACAACTCGGCCAACATCTCTGAAATATAAAATTATCAATCATCCCTTTGCTCATCCCACACAATTACAAACACAGAAAGTAAAAAACAGAGAGAGAAAGAGAGAGAGAGAGAGAACGAACCATAACGATATCCAACACCCTGAAATCTGGCAGAATAAGCAAGGGTTTCTCTAACAGTCATCTCACCAATATGCACATCATGTTGGCTTATATATGCAGCAGTTCTTTGTGGAACAAACTCCTTCATTTCATGCCCATTGTAAGTCACTCTCCCAGATACCTATTCATGTCAAAATCCCCGTTAATTTCCTCACCAACTACACAGCCGAAGATACATACAATTGCTCAAACTCCAGTCTTGAACCCAGATGTATCATATTTCAGGTCCGTTTGATCATTGAAACATTGACAACAAATTCGCAGAACAATTCGTGAAAATTACTGGGTCAGCAAATTAGTCCAAATATTGGAGGAGAAATTCACCTTCTAATCCCCCACTCCCCAAAGCCCTGACCCCTCCCCCTTTTTCAAATCCAAGGTTCTCTCTGCTCGGGTCCCAAAACCCTACCAATGGAGTCAATAGTAGCTTAATAGTCCTCATCCTCAGGGCCGACGGTGACTAAGACGGCGGAGGCGGTGGCCGTGACGGCGGTGAGGATGGAATTGGGGATCGGAGTGAGGTGGGGTGTTTTAAAAGGGGATTTTTATCTTAAAAGTTAATAATAATAATAATAATAATAATAATAATTAATTTTACCTGAAAATTCAATTTAAATTCGTTTTGAGATGTCTATTTTCTAAGCTCATAACTAAATGGAGGTGTGTGACACTAACAATTTTGAAATTATATTTCAATTATTTGATTAGATTTATTTATTATATATAATTAAATTCTATCGGGTTTACTTTGATTGAAGAAAAATTTATCGAATTTGTTATATATTATTAAAAATAAAATAATATAAAATATTTTATCTCTTTTTTTTCCGTATAATTTTCTAATTCAAAATCTACCTAATTTTTATATAGCTAGATATGATATAAATAGTGGAAGAATTAAATATGAATAACATAGCAATTGAGGAACATCCATGATGGGGAGTTTGTATATTTTACCTTCAACTCTTTATCAAGCTTTCCGGACAAAGCTAAAAGTAACGTGGTCTTTCCTGAACTAGGAGGACCCAATAGTAATGTCATCCTATAAAAGAGTTTTAAGCAATGGTTAGTCCGTAAAAATTCACTCATAAAAATTAAAACGCGGAGTAATTTATCTGTTGAGATAAGTTCTTACCTGTTTGGCTTGATAATTCCACTCACATCGTTGAGGATAGTAAGATGTTTCTTTCGATTGGGCAGTACATGTAAATAGTTCAACATCCCTTCAAATATGTTGGTGACGAAGTTAATGAATGTTGGCAAAGCTCTACTCCCAACATATACTTCAGCTTCGATGTTCAAGTTCTCATATCTCACTTCAATTGTCGGAAGTTCTATTCCAACCCTGATATAAATTTCAAATAAGATAAATTATTTGCCAATAAACAAGAATTGAATATCTCTCAAAATAAAATATTTAAGCCACCTACTCTCACATTACAACAGAGTGTAAAACCTTCTGACTCCGTGTTTGAACTTTGAACAGACGACCATTGTCATTGAATAATCAAAACCCAGAAAGAGAAAAAGAAAAGAGTCTAACGAACGTACCTTTGAATACGGTTCTTGAGCTTCAACAAGAACTTCTCATTATCCTCCTCAGTGGTTCTGATGAGCCTCTGAACAAGGTTCTTCTTCTCCTCAAACCCGAGCCGATGAACATCAATCTCATTTGGACCTTTAGAGGCCGTGAGTATACCTTTCCTGAGACGATCATAGGTGGGAAGCCGCTCGAGAGCCGCCCATTTAAGAGCTTCTTCATCGTCTTCGTCCCTGGACGACCTAGAAAAGACCTCCGGCACTTGGGTCCTCCATACCGAGCCACTCCTCCGAAGACTCCCTCCTAGCTTGGCTAGATCAGCACCGTCCATTTTCGATCATATAAGTTGTTTTCGTCGTCGTCTTGAAAACCCAGATGGGGTTTTGATGGTTAGGTTAAAACCCAGAAAGAAAAAAGAATGAAAAAATGAGTTGAGTTATTAATTAATGTGTAATGAAGAAAAAGAAGAAGAAGAAGATGATGATCTGTAAATCTCTCTCTTTCTGTTTTTGAGAGGTTGGTTTATATAGGGGGTGGTGGGAATGGGAGAAATGACGAAAGAGGTGACTTATTATATAGCCAGAGAGAGAGAGAGAGAGAGAGAGAGTTTGGTAGAGGTAGAGAATTTGAGGTGAGGAAAGAATTAGTTGAGGACGGCTTTAAACAGTCGAGTCTGTAGATTGAAGATCAATTCTGATTTCAACTCTGGGCAGCTTTTCCCATTTCCAGGGAGTTTCATGCACTGGGTTTTTTATTTATTTATATTATTTTGGCTGGTAAATTCTGTATATTATTTCTCTCTCTATATATATGATTTTCTTCTTTTTATGTCTTTATTTAAAAGGTGGTGGCTGGATATTTCCTGACAAATACTTTCGTGAATGGTGGCCGACTGGATTTAACGTCTTGCAATGTTGGTGGGGTGATAATTAGTCATACAATAATCACAATAATATACGGTGGCAATAGTAAATTTATATGAAAGCGGACATAATAAACAATATTAAGACAAGACCACCAAATCGACATAATAATTTGAGAAAAATAATATCTTTTTAAAAAAATAAATTTACCATATCACTAGTTATAGCACTATAAAATGCAAAGAAAAGTTCAACATTCTAATTTACCGTATATTTGGTGGCTAACTCGTCTTTTTCATTTATCTATAAATTTAAGTTAATTTAATTGTTAAAATTGAGGTCATGAATATATTATAATATATATACAGAACTCCCCTTCTCCGTCATAATAGTATTGTTCTTTTATGTTAAAAAAATAATTTTAGTAATTTTAATTAATATATTTTTAATTAATAATGAAAATATAATAATATTTTTATTTGACATGAACTTATGAAAATATTCTTTACGAGGAGATACAACTAATATTGTATGTTCCTATCATACAAATATAGTTACGTGAAGGATGGGAATGAGTCACATCTGGACGGAGATATTTGTGGTGCACAACACAAGTGAATATGATCATCACATACCCCAGAAACAGGGCTCTTTTTTGGGCTTGGAAAGTCAATCCCCTAATTAATGGGCAAGGTTGGGGAAAGATGGATAGAGTTCCCCTCCTCCGACCTCGACGTATTTATTATATACGTGAAATTTTATATTCACAAAATATACGTCATTAATTAATGTTATATTTGAAAGTATAAACTTGTAGATAAATATAAAAATTTACGCCTTTCAAAAAAAAAAAACACGAGAGTGAAGCATATGATCTTCTAGAACACCCAGATGGAAACAGTGGTCACGAGGGTCAAATTCAGCACCGAACTTCTTGAAGAAGAAACAGTCCACCTATATTATAAAAAATAAATAAAAAAGGTAATAAATGAAATACTGGTAAATAAAAAAGCGTCCACATACAAGTCACCACTACTACCCATCATATTTTGCCCAAATTAAATATCTATATATTGCACTTTTTTTTTTTTTTTTGGTAGGTTTGAGTACTTTCACCACGATAATTTTCCTTTTTATTTTTTCAACCTTTTCCTATTAGTTTGTAGGTTTATTTTGTCAACACTATAATAAAAGTTGGTCCAAATTCATAACTCCCATTTGCTTTATGAAAATACTTATAGTCAATAAATTAACTAATTAAATGGCTCCTTGGCTTATCTCACACACACACACACACACATATATATATATATATATATATATATATATATATATATATATATATATATATATATATATATTGTACTATTTATTAATGCCCACCAGAAAAAAAATTAAAAAATCTCTTTCCTATACACTGTTTTGTGATGCTTTTGTCCTCCTTTTTGTGGGATCATATCTTATTTGATTCTAATCCTTATGGGTGTTGTTTAATCAACTTTTATCATGATTGTTTCACATATTAATATGTAGATTTTTTCATACTCTATCTCGATGTTAATGAAGGTTATATGTGAAGGATATCGGTAGTATCTTCTCATTAGCGTTTGTAAAAATTTGGATTAGGATTAAAATTAGATGGGACAAATTGGTCGTCGGACGAAACTTTTTGTCTCATATTCGATTTTTCGGGTCCGACAATTGGGCCGAGTCTAAATTTTGGTTGAAATCGAGTTCGGACAATAAAAATACGAAAAGTTTATGTCCCAATTTTTTCAAGTAAGATATATTCAAATAATCGGATTGGACAAGCATAATAGCTAAACTTTCTTAATTAGCTCATATGACCGAGTCTAGCCCGTTTTTGGGCTCAATCACATCTTTACATGAGAAAGTATTATGATTCTTTAAGTCCTAATAATCTCATTACAGAGAAAATTTTTCTAAATGTATGTATATATATATATATATGATTGCATCCTTCATAGATTAATTTAATGTGTTAATCATGAAGCCCCGCTTTTTTCTTTTTGGAGGATATTTAAGCTAAAGTTTGCACTACTGCAATTAAAATAAACGTGGGTCCTTCATTACACTGAGATTTTTCAACTAAAGGCATATTTATTTATTTTTTTTATAAAGATTGATTCAGTAATATCCCAAAAAAGAAATTAAAATATAGGATTTTATTTGATAAAAAAATTAAATATATAGAATTAAAAACTTATAAGATAATATTACACTAATTTCAATCATTCATCCAAACAGAGTTTAGTCTATTGATGGAGGAGGGGAGCACAACCTAGTGGGATCACAATGAGTTGCACTTTACCCTTTTTTTTTCTTTCCATTTTTCATATTAATGGAGTTCCTTTATTATTTCTTTAAATTACTTTTTTTTAAAAAAAAAAGGGGAGAATAATATATTGTTGTACTCACTTCATTAGTGCAAGTTTTTTTTCTTTTGGTTCCAATTATTGCAAGTTAATGAAAAGTTTAGAAGTCTAAAAATTTCGGAGATTTATTATATAAAAAAAAAAAGAATACTTTTAGAGGTTAGTTAGAATTATTAAACATATTTAACCCGTATCTAAAAAGTTTCATATATCCATGTGTATAATTATATTATAGTTTTATTCAAAGTGTTTAATATAATTGACGGAATATAAAAATCGATAGCTTGCATTTTGTGCATGTAATACAATATGTAATTTTTAAAGCACTATTATATATTTTTAAAAAATAAGTAACAATTTGTAACTCTTAAAAAAACAAATAACAAAAAAGAAAAAGACTCGGCAAAATATAATAAAAATAATTACAGCGTTGGTCAATATTTTCATAAGTTGCTATGGATTCTAAGCTCAACGTTATTCAACACAACATATTGACGCACGTTTATATTTTTAGTCCTTTGACCATCTTACATTGTTAGTTTATAATGATAGAATAATCATAGATTTATTAATTTATTAATTTATTTATTTATTATTAGAAGACCCAATTTTGAACGCCCACGTTGCATCTCCCTTCTAGAAGGCAGACAAATTGACACTTTAATTGGGTTTTTTTAATTTTTATTTTTTCAAAAAATGGAGAGAGAGAGTCTTTTTCCATTTCCATTTTGGGAGGCTGAAAAGGGTGGGGATGACGTAAGCGAGGACTCCGAATTGTTTGCTTGAGTACCACTCTATCCTTCTCCCCCAAGCAAAATGGTCAACCTTGGTGACGTCATGCATGAAGAAAATTGAAAATATTTTCCAGCATTTACTCCACAAAATATTCAAACATCTGGCTATGATGTCAAAGCCCAAATCTACTTTCCTCAAAAGAAGAAAATTCACTTTGTGAGGAAAGAAAGTAAAAAAAATTGTGACAAGAATGAAGGAAAATCACTCATTTTTTGCCCCTTTTTCGCCTAAGAACTTGGTGAGTTCAAATGTCGTCTAATTGATATTATGAGATGTATCGGGTTTTTTTTAAAACAAAAAAAGTGAAAAGGAGAAAAGGTAGGATATTTGGTTGGTTGACAAATTCAACACATGATTGAGTCACTTATAAGTCATTAATATACATGGTGAAAGAGGAAAAGATATTGCGTGAAATTATTAGGAAAAAAATAATTTTTATTTTAGTTCCACAACATCGTCATTTGAAAAGGAAAATAAAATGATGAAGCGTAATGGTACTCATCTCCCCAATATTAATAATAAAAAATCACCATGAACATGTTTATCTTACAATATCTTGTATATAAGACGGTGGGGAGGAATACCCTTTCCAACGCAATTTTCTTCGAAATCTTCATGACCACATTGTTCTCTCTACATCAAATAAGCTTATCGCACTTGGTATACAACCTAAACATACACATTCACAGCTCATTTACACCTCAAACAATATTTTTATTTTAACAAAAATAGATAATATATTACTCAGATACAATATCAAATAAGTAGACATTTAAATCAACTTTTTATTAAAAAATGTCATATTAAATTTCGATTATAAAATCTCTATACATAGAGTGAAAAATTTTCACAACAGTTGATTGGTTGGGTTTTGGCGAATCCTTCCTCCCCTATTATGAAATCTATCTTACCCTCATAAATATTAGACACAATATCAGCTTAAAAAGGGTGGAGTTTAATTTCGACAATTCTCTTGCAAATGTTGGCGTAATATATTGGTGTCGTCAAAATTTCCTTCCACTTGAACCATCTAGAGATCACAACCACCCCTTTGCCAATATATATATATATATAGTAGGTGCATGTATGCCTAGTCATTTCAGTTGAGCGATACAATACAAGAATTAGAAGAGACAATGCATGAGAGAGATAGACAAGTTACAGATAACTTATTTGGTAAAGTTTTTTTACGGTTGGTACATATATCAATTGATTTTTAGTATCAATTCCGCTCTACTTATATGAATCAAATAATCATTTTCGAGAAATAGAGAGGGATGACATGATAGATGATAGCTAGCTAGCCACTTTGGGCCTATATATTTTCCTCTCTTTCTCAGACCGTTCAATTCTTACCCGACTCCTTTTTCTTCAAAGAGGGACGATATGGAGCCATGGATTTGCGATCATTTAGTAGTATTTTCTTGTAAGTGTAACTTGACAAGAACCGACAACCAACAAGAAGATTGAATCTTGTGGTACTTTTTTTTTTTTTTTTTTCAGTTGGTCGATCATGTTGGTGGTGGCTTCTTTTTCCTGCATGATGCAAAAAGATAAAAAGGAGGGGGAATATTAAATCGACCACAGTGGGAGTCGAACCCACGACCTTTTGATCCGAAGTCAAACGCGCTAATCCACTGCGCTATGCGGTCCCTTTGTGTTGGATGTAGAAACCTTTAGTACAAGTTTTAATACTCCATTCATTTTTTAAAATTTTGCAAAATAAAATTAATTGGGCAAGTTATATTTCATATTCATCATACTAATATGAGTGTCTGTTTTTTTAATTTTTAATATTTTTTTTTATTGACGGGTGAGAATAGGTTTGTTCGGTCTTATGTTTCAAGATATAATGAGTATTTTTAGAAGTTATTCTCGACCAACAAACTTTTATTTTGATAACAAAAATCAAAGACATTTCCTCACGACTAAACCTAATTCGGTCTCTATCAGTTAAACTGACACTTGTTGCAAATTTACACTAGTCTTTGAAATTTGAATTGTAAAGTTGTGAAGGGGAAGCTTAATTTCCTTTTGCATTAGTCAAGGCTCTGACTTGAGAGACTTATGTCTTTGAAATTAAGGAGAAACAATTCTTCAAGCTTCAATATTTATCAAGCATGATTCATAACTACATGAGATGGCATATATAGAACCTTCTTATTTGACCTCCATGAAAGGTTACACTTATAGGTGAGATTTATTACATAAATCACATTTTAGTTACCGACCAATAATTATATAAATTTGAGGTAAAAATATCTGCAGTCGAAAAGCCTATGGAAATTTCAACTTTTATCTGAATTAATGTGGTGTTTTTTTCATTATTTTTAAATTGAAAAACTGAAATTGTTAGGTATTCAATTATGTATCAAAAAAAAAAAATCAAAGTTTTAAAATAAACTCAATAATATCATAATTGTTTTGATTTTCTTCCTGAGTTTTGAAGCATATAAATATATAAAAGTTTGTATGAGTGCTAATAATCTCACTTAAAAATAAAAAAAAAAGAAATTTGCTATCCCAAGCTTTAGAATATTTATTATATGAAAGTTTTGATTTTCTGTCCTTTGTTAAACATACTTTGACTTAATTACCATTTAAGTGATTTGCTGACTACAAAAAAATTGTATATTTTGCTTAGCTTCTGTCAGGGTCACATTTTGCATGTGATCATCATATATATGCTATCATGTGATCATATTGCAAATTTTGACTATTTATTTAATCACAACACTATGATTAATCAATTTAGTTATTTCGTGGTATATTCGTACACATGGGAGTACCTCTCAAACCTGATAGACTAAATTTAAATGATTGCAATCTATTAGCTTCCAGAATCACAGCAAGGCTTAGAGGATGGGGTGTTCGGAAACTCAGCTATGCAGGCAGGATTCAACTTGTGAATTCAGTGTAGTTAAGTATGCATATTTACTGGAGTTTCATATTTGTGCTGCCAAGTCAAGTCATTAAGCAAGTTGAGCAAATTTGTAGGCAATACATGTGAGGAGGTATGATAGGAGTTAAGAAAATAATTCCTGTTGCCTGGGAGGAGGTCTGCACTCCAAAGCAGGAAGGGGGTTTGGGTATAAAGAGCAGCAGAGATTGGAACAAAGCAATGGTGGCAAAACACTTATGGTATTTCAGTAATATCCCTGAAAACCTTTGGATTAAATGGATTCACAATGTCTATATTAAAGGAGGAGACTGAAAAACAATACAATGTCATGCAGAAGCAAGCTGGTACTTCAAGAAAATCATGCAAGTAAGGAAGTTCCTGCCGGAGTGGTATAACCCCAGACAGATGAGTGGTCTGTATTAAAGCATGAAAGATTTTCTGTCAAACTAGCATATGAGGCTATTAATCTTGTTATTCACAGTGTGACTTGGTGGAGATTGGTGTGGCATAGGAATGTGATCCCGAAGCATGCAGTATGTTTGTGATTGGTCTTCAAAAAGAGAGTACCAACTAAGGATAGAGTGCTGAAATGGAAACCCATGGAGGATACAGCATGCACATTCTGTGAACAGTAAGAAACAGTGGACCATTTGTGCTTCCAATGCCCATTCTCACATACTATATTTAACAGACTTGACATAGAGCATGAGCAGGATTGGAGATTACGCTGGAATGAATGGTTATCTGAGGAAAAGATACCCAATGCTCAACTAGCAGTGTTGACTCCGTTGATAGCTTCCATAGCTTACTCCATTTGCCAAGAAAGGAACCAACGACTCTTCCAGAACACAAGCAAAGCTATTGAGGATATAATGGAGAACATTGGATGGGTGCTCAGAACCCATCTAATTCCTAAAAAGAAAATTTATAGAGGATGGGTGAATAGAGTCTAAGTAAGCTATTATATGTTGTTGTAAGTAAAACATTGTAAAGTGGCTTTCATTGCTTGGTTTAACGGTGAAGAACTTACCTTCTTACCAACAAAAAAAAAAAAAAAAAAACCTCAATCTCAATTAATTTAAATTAGATAAATATCGAATTAAAAAAATTATTATTGTCCGGAGGTTTTCTTGTAGAAGTTATAACTTATATTTTACAACACAGGTTATCTTCAATTAGCCTGACTCGAGTATTTTTATTCATATATAAATCTCAATTGACCGACTTCATTAGTGAGTCAATCATACCCTAATCCAAACAACTTTATTAATGATCTGACTCTAATCTGACCCGTTGCTCATATCTAGTTAGAATACTCGAGCTTATAAATATATAGCATATTGAAAACACTAGAAGCCCAAAAAAAGGTGAAGTTTCCACAATCATCTTGCAAATGTGGTGTGGGCACCTACCGATGAAACCAACCAGAAGAATCGGTTTCCATCTTATATATAATCAGCCATTTCAGTTAGAGGGATACAATACAAGAACTAGAAGCTAAGAGACACGATAAGAGGGCCAGGCGGGTTTCAGCTGACTCGATAAAGTCTTTGACGGTTGGTACATATCAGATATTTGGTTTCAGTTCTGTTCATATCAAATTGTAAGAAGAGATCAGGAAAATCGATCTAGCGATGGCATGGAGGGGAGAATGGAGAAGCTAAGGGCATTAGTAGTGCAAGAGCCAGTTATAGCAGCATCTTGCTTGATTGCTACATTTGGGCTTATCTTTCCCCTCTTTGTCAAGCCAGTCTTACCCGACTCCTCTTCGAAGAAGGACCAAGAAGCCATGGATTCGCGGTCTTTTAGCCGCATTCTTGTTAGTATAACTGGCCCGAGGATGGATAACCAGCAAGAAGATTGAATTCCAGGGTACTTTTTCAGTCTGTTGTTCATGTAAGAAGCTAGTATTCTCTGTACTTTGCTACACAAGGTGCACAAAAAAATATTTTCTATGATTAGATGGAAAAAATAAGCTGCGACCACAGTGGGAGTCGAACCCACGACCTTTTGATCCGAAGTCAAACGCGCTAATCCACTGCGCTATGCGGTCCGTTCTTGATGCAAAGTTGGAATACATTAATTATTCTTGAAGTTATTGAAATTTATTGTTTTCATCATTGATCTTTGCTCTCCCTAAAAAAAATTTTAGATGGATTAAATAACAGTCCCCATATTCAAAATGTGTTATGTATATATGAAAGTATCTGTTTCTCGTCATATGTCAACATATGGTTGAACGAACGGGGAAAACAAAGGAGGATTTTGTGAAAGTGTGAATTGAAGATTTACTTTCCTTTATTAGTCGCCATTGCTAAATAACAACTCTTCAAGCTTCAACATTTATTATGCCTACATGCCTCATAAATGAAATGGCTACATGCCTCATAAATGAAATGGCATAGAATGGCCAAATCTATGGTTAAAAGTCTGCGGCTGAAAAGCTTGCGGAAATTTTCAGGCTATTCTGAATTTAGGGGTGTTTTTCATGACCAAATGGGAACACAGAGAAAACAAGCCTGAATATAGATAGACATGTCATTCAGACAATCCATGATATGATGGCTCAACAACTTGATAGGAACCCCATGTCTCCTAACTTCCTTCATGTAATTTTCTTCACTCCTATTAATGGGACGACTGATTGGGGTAGTGGATTTAGAGGTGGTCGTTGTTCAGTTGACTGGTCTGACTCTATTGAATAATCACAAGGGTTGGCGGTAGTTGGGTGTAGTCTAGCTTAGTCCCTGTACTAGCTTGAACCAGTATACAAGTGAATCTGGTTAGTTCAAGTGGTTCGGATTGTTATCCACTCTTTCTAAACATGTTCGCAAGGAAGAACATTAGATAGGGAATGTGAAAGCAAAACCCGCGACAATAGCCATCCAATATGAGTCCCATCTTAGTAAGGTTTGGGAAGCAAACAAATCAGACAGCAAATTGAGACCATCAAAGAAAAGGCAATTATATAGCATGTAACAGCCATCGTACAATGAAAGAAGTGTCGAAGTTATAGTCTGGCATACAGAGATACAAACACAGCTCACAAAAGCATATACCTCACTCTTCACTTTCTTGAAGAGCATTGGGTGTTGAATTTTTCCTGGGACCAGAAACGAGCTCCGCCTCAACTACTTGAGATGGCAGCCTCTCATACATTCTTGATCGGGAAGGAAGGAGCCTGATTCTCCCAAAAGTAAGAGTGTTGCTAAGCTTCTCATAACTCCATCTCTGCTGTACATACACTATTAGTGCGAGCCCTATGGCAAGAACCGGTATAGCAATGTCTCCAAACTCAGAGTAGAAATCAAACTTTTGATTCACAAACTCGTACTCCTCTGAAAAGTAGGGATTAGAGACAGGGCCTCGAACATAATCGTAGATATGGGGAAGGAGTCTGACAGTTGTGATTCCCATGTAGTACAGTTTCCTCAGAGGCTTGCTGTCAATCTGCCATATAATGTTGCCGATAACCTGAGGAAGAAGGAAAAGGTCTTGCAGAAGGCCTATATATTCCTCAAATAAAGTTTTCCATGACTGCAATAGGTGAAGATTTCCTGGATTATCAGTATATTGAACCATGCTGGTTTGTGTTTGATCTGTCTTCATAGAGTGGAGAATCAAAGCTATTGTGTACCCAATTATGTGTATGACCAATGTAGTAAGAAGAATGCGTTTATCAGAAGGCACACGTTGTGGGTCATTAGGGTTCAGTGTGAGCAACTTAGCTCGGGATTTCCACACTTTATGGAAGAGCCTTAGAGTTAAGATAAAACAAACAAGCACAAGAAACTTCACAATATAATCAATCACACGGGTCACCTGACTGTTCTCGAGGTCATATGATACTATTTCTGATGTCTCGCCAAAGCTGCTCTTGGACAGAGCTTTTGCATCAATAACCAGAGGAAGAGCATATCCAATGACTTGACTCCCAAGCATGACAAGAGACATGTAAGGAAGAGATTCGGTGGTGCTTTGAGTATATAGCAGTTGGCTCAAAATGCAAGCAATTGCAAAAGAGAGGGTCAAGATCCTGAGAATTCCTTCAAACCCTCTTCGTGTGAGAATTTCTTCCCTTTGTTGTCTATATATAATGGGAAGAGTTTGAAGCTGAATTTGCTTAAAGTAAAGGGAGTCATCTTCATTTCTTTTGCTAGATATTGAAATCTTAGCTGATGGGTTTGCCAGCCACCGAGCAGTGGTGGGAGGGTACGAAATGACAACTTCAATTAAGCAATCCAAGCCATTTTCAAGGTCCGTGCTCTCAAATAACCCCTTCCATGCAGCTCGAACATCTCTGCAACCAATCATATACATCTTACCAACATGTTGATCATAAAGACCCTCTAGAAAAAGCTCAGAAAAGTTGCTGCTAGGTCCTGCCATGACTTTGAGCTGAGTTGAGACATTCAAAAGGAGCTGCTTCTCGGTGTAAGTAGGTTTCGTATAATAAGGGGTGTCATCATTGGCCGTAGAGTTGTTTGAAAACCAGTCACGCCCAAACAAGGGACCAAGAGTTAGAATGTCCATCTGAACATCAGCTCTTGAAGACCGAGAACTAGGAATAGGATCAGAAACAGCTGAGACATGAAGAGAGAGATCTTCTGCTAGAAGACGTAAGCTTTCATAGTAATCTTCCGAGTCCTGAAGTTTAGGAAATGTCAGTAATGATTTCTTGATGACAGTTCCAAAGTTGAAGGGTTCATCTTTTCAAGGACAGCTCCAGCAGCATCAATTTTTGAGTATCGATAGAAAGGCTGAGCATCTACGTAACTGTCATACATGAAATTCAAACTGACAGATCGCATTTCAATGGACAAAGGGAAGAATGGGGGTTGTCATGCTCAATGCTCGATATGCTACCAACCAGTGTGCTTCGTTGTGTAATGGAGAATGACAAGGGTATGTACAAACAGATTCGAGAATTACAACCATTTTCTTCCTCCCGACACTTCCAAGGCAAGCAATCATGCAAAGTTGCCCACTGGAAGACTTCCATAGGCCCTCTGCAAAAGGGTCATGTTCCCCAACCCACTTCTTTGACTTTCAATGTATATATTATCAGGAGCATCGAAGACTCTAAAAACTGCAGAAACCGTAGCCATCACAGCATTTTCCTTTATTTTCTTGGGCGCACACAGAATATTTTGCATAAGAATTCTCACGTCATTGAACCTTCCATCTGTTGCATTGATATCTTTATTCAACCCAAAAGGGCCAAACCTCCTACAAAACTCATCTGTACCGTTGCACTGCCAATGGGGTGCAACTACAAAAGCTGCATCAGTGGAAACTCTAGTTAACATTGTACAAAATTCATGGCCTTTGTAGGTCTCGATGCTACCGCTAAGCAAGGTATCTGAGTAGGGATAAGGATCACATGCTTTTGAAACAATCTCATCACGGTTGAACTCATAGTCTTCAGCATGAACCTGAACCTGAACCTGAACCTGAGATGTAATCTGCACTTTGTCAAAGTACTTAAGGTTAGTTTTGGGGTTCAAACTTGTCATTTCCCTTGAATGGCCCTATGCTTCAGGTTAACTCGCTTTGGATATCTAAGAACAAGTAAGATTTGGTCATCCTGTAGAAGAGAAGGCCGGTTATAACTTGATCCAGACCCCTTTACTGATTCCCATGGATCAGGAGAATCAGGCTGACGGGAAGGCAGCATTGTATTGCCCAACAAACACAGCAATCTCTCCCCGCCGTTGTTTTTGGATTCAACATAAATGCCTTGGAAATTAACAAAAAGCTGAGTATATCCCGCCCACATGGTGAATTCAGGTGCATTCTTATCGGATGGCATAGCAGGAAGAAGATCAAATGTAATCCCCAACATAAGATATCCATTGACACCCATTGTCGTTTTAGACTGATGAGCAGTGCTAACATCAGTCAATCTGAAGGAGACAAGCTTATAAGGAACACGCTTATTCGGAGAGTTCAAATAAGAGAAGTTATAAAGATCATGACTCCCACCAAATGGCTGCATAGGTGGTCTATCATCAAATGGCATCAGAGGTGCACTATTTCCTTGTTGCTCCCAATCCCCATTATAAAAAGAGAGTTCATTCTTAATCTTATCAATTTCATTATATCCGAGCTTCAACTCTATAGCGGAATTAGCAAAGACAGAAGAACAGGCTTTCTGGACTTCGTCCAAGCGATCATAGTTGTGGGTTACAAAATCATCCTGTCGAGGCAATTCAGCAGTAGCCAGAGACTCAGAACTTGTTGTGCCAAACAACAAGAAGACCAATAATAACCCAGGAAGAGCCCAAATTGCCAAAACCCTCATGATCTATTAGTAAAAATACAAGTAGAAACCACACTGGCAAGTGGCAAGTATCAGTAACCAACAATCAAGCAAAACCCAGAAGCTTAAACAAACAAGTCCATGTACATTAGCTAAGTGGATCTCATCATCAAGGTCAAAAATTGCAAGAAATCTTCAATTACAAGGGTTTTGCCAGATACCCACAAATTAAGATCTGGGTTTCCATAAAATCGCTAATTGGAGGGATCAAAAATGGCTTTTATAAGAGGAAAACAGAACACAAACCCAACTGGGTTAACAGCAAACTCTGTGAAATTTCTAAAATAAGAGCAAAACTGACCTATATGCAGCTCAAACCACTGACTTTGCTGTTGTTGGAATCACCTTTTGCTTGAATGTGAAGCTAAATGCAGATAGTAAACTGTGATTTGTGATTGAGTAGGTGGGAAGGAAGGTAGGAAGAGGAGAGAGAAACAGGGAGGAGTAGAAGCAAAGGCGACTTTGCCATTAATGAGACTGGATATTTTTGCCACTGTCTTAACTCGAAGAACTACTGGGATTGACTTCACCTAAACTGTCCAATAGACTTTGATTTGATCCCTGACTTGTTCAAAAAATACAGAAAATTCCTGTTATTGAGCATCTTTTTTACAACTCAATAATTTGATGCTTTCATTTATCAAGAAACCTAAACAATTTTTAATTAGATACGATGTGATTCATGAGATTCTGCGCCAAGAGGTAACAAATGATGATCTCCTTTTATTTACTTTGGTTTTTTATCATTAATAACTTTCAAAAAATAATAAAACGATACAGTAAACAAAGCATAGAAAAAAT
This sequence comes from Talinum fruticosum, assembly GCA_021018815.1. Classification (NCBI taxonomy): domain Eukaryota; kingdom Viridiplantae; phylum Streptophyta; class Magnoliopsida; order Caryophyllales; family Talinaceae; genus Talinum; species Talinum fruticosum. The sequence continues at coordinate 11,757,634 of JAITYX010000004.1, read as the reverse complement.
AAGAGTCTAAGCTCTTAATTTCTCCCCGTATGTTGTTATATACTGAAAAAATTATTATTTACTATGATTTAGTTAGAAGTTTAAAAAATTAGAATAAATTGAAAAAATTTGTAAGTTTAGTTGAATTACATAAAAATAAATAAACTGAAAAAAAGGAAATTTTAGTATTTTTGCTTACTATGTTAAATTATACTATTTAATTTCTAAAGAAAATTAGTTATCCAACAAGTCAAAAAAAAGGGAAATTTAATTATCCCTTAAGCATCTAATTGCCAAATAAAGTTGTCATCGACCATTTTTAATTGGTGAAAATCTCAATTTCTTTCCAAATATTGTTACCATGTTTTATTCATTCAATTCATGGACCATCAATGCTACAAATCCTACCATACCCCATAAATGTGTTAAATATCTCAACAAACTAACTAATCCATACCGAAAAAAAAAATATTTATATAAAAAATGACGATGAATCGAAGGTGTTGGTTGAGATGATAGCGACATTACTCCAATAAAGAGGAGAATATAAGTTTAAATCCCTTACAAAAGGGTTACACTGCTAGTTATTATACTTATTCTCTTAAAAAAGTTTCAATCCCTGAAGCGTATTTATTGGAAAGACTTTTACCTTTAAATACTTGCAACCCGAAAGAGATTATACCCTTAATTGAATAAAAAATATATATAAAATATGATAATTAAATAGAAGTTTATTGTGGACTGATTATTTCTTGTCTTTTAGTAGACGTTTTTGTCACATTTTAGATGTATAATTGGCTGAATTTTATCTTCATTATAAATGTCTTGTAGTTTGTTCAGCCCAAATGAAACCCAGGTATGCTAAATTCCCTTTGGGCTATTAGCCAATTTTGACCAACCTGTTTTATTTTTTAATTCAGAGCTTTGTCCAACTTCCAAGCAGTCAATTGAGTCAACCAAATTATAAAAAAAAATTTAGTCATTAGAGTAATATCCAATTATCTATCCCAAGGTTCAAATCCTATAGAAAGGATAAAAATGTGGAGTACTTACCACTTGGTAGCGAAAAAAATATAGATGATAAACATAGTGTATTTCTAAATTGTAAAAACTAGAGATCTATTTATAATCAAAAGTGTCTTCATTTTCTTCCTCCTCTATACTAGCTTTCTAACCTTAGCATAGTTCTCGAAGTCCTTACGTTATGTACACAACATAATTGTCGTAACTTAACAATTTTTTCAACGAGTTATGAATCAAGAATGAACGGAGAAGCACCTTTTAACTATACTATGAGAGAAAACATAAAGACTTTGAGGTCACACAATAAGAGTACTTTCTTCGAATTTTAGCTCATCAAATATAAGTCACAAAATTTAAAAGTACTCATTTAATTTAAAATGAATGGATTTTTTCAAATTTATGTAGTTAAAACTTTGTTCATATAAAAAGTTTATAATAATTTATTTTTAATCGGACAAAAATATCAACAAAAATTTACGTATCGGATCCCACTATTAGACATTTAATTTTGACTACTAAAACAATTCTTGATTGCTAATAAATTTTTAAAATTTGAAATAATGGAAGTGGTATAGTTTTTTTTTTTTTTATCATTCAAATTTTGAAAGGAAAATTATTGAGATGAAGTGCTTCTATGAGCTGTTCAAGAAATACTTTTAATGCATTTTGGAGGATGAAAAGACAAAAAAGGATTATAAACAGAAATTATTATTAGAGCCAAAAACATTATTTAATGCTTAATGGGGTCGTCAAATCTAGCCGTTGCACTATTCCTCCCCGGTGCTCACATGGTCTACTCCAGACCCAGAATTGTATGCCCCCTATTAAAAACAGCTTTCTGAAAAAACTCGACCGTTACTCTCTCCGACTCTCTCTAACAGCTCAAGTCTTTCCCTGTTCTGTTCCCCAACCTTAGTGTCCTCCTCATCCCCTTCTCCCCCAAATCTCATTCTCTCTCAATCTTTCTCTCTCCTCGATGGCGGTGGCGTATGCATTCACAAAAGAAGACATGAGAGTGGATCAAAGCCTGGGGTACCCGATATCATATGCTAAACTCTGCAATGACACAAGCATCAGTCCGTACAGCCATGGCCCCCTCTCTGCTTCACTCCTTACACTCTTCCTCCCCAAGAGGTACTTTTTCTGGGTTTCAAGAATTTCATTAGATTACTCTCGATTCACTGCTTAATTGGAAATTGGTGATGATTGTTTGGGTGTTTTAGGTGCTAAGAGCAAAGGAATTGGATGAAATGTTTCCCATCATCGACCCACAAGCGAAGCCAACGGCTAAACCAAGAATGTTTGTCACTCTATTGTGGAAGCAACTCAACCACCTTGGGTAATTTGATCCCCCCTCTTCCATTCACTCTTCTTTGATTCATCTAGACGTGATTCGATTCAACCCACAAATCAGTCTAAACTAATCTAATTTGGGTTGAGCTTGTTCAGTTTAGAATCATCTCAAATGAAAATCAATCGGCGCAAAACGTGCCGGTTCAAGTCGGGTAAATTAGTTGGCCAATTAGAAGCTTTGGCCTGAGTTAGGACTCAGGACCCGAATCATATTTGATATGAGGGCCAAATTGGCCAGCACTATATGAAATTGATAATATCTAAGGCTAATCCAACCCCTTAATTTGGGCACCTACCTCTAAATTGATGATTATGAAAACATACTAACAAGTACTTGTTTGTGTGTGACAATGTTCACAGAAATGCTGGGTTTGATCCAGCAATGTTTCGAGTCGACCCATATGGGAATGTTCTCTACTTTCATGCTGATTCAGCTTCTCCTCTTGCCTGGGACATCGATCACTGGTTCCCTTGTTCAAGTAAAAGACTAAAATGCTATTTTTTCTGATGATGTTTGTCTTATTGTTTCTCTCCATTTGAAAGTATTAACAATGAATGGGGTGTTGAAAAATGTAGGAGGAGGATCGACAGTTCCAAGTAATCTGAGAATACTGCAATGGCAAGTCTGCAAAAGGAAGCACAACCAACTGGAATTTTTAGTCCCTTGGTGGGATTTGCAGCTGGGTATCTCCATCAACCAGTTCTTGTCCATCTTCGCGGCTTCCAACTCAGATTTCAGGTCTCGATCAATTAGTCCCTTTTGAGTTCGTTGACTAATCAATTTCAATGGCATTAGCATTAGCATTGGATTAGACCTTGTAAACCGATTTGGCTAGGATAAATTGATGAAATATTTTTAGGTTGGTTATGATCTAGATAGTTGTGTGGTTTGGGTCTTGATTCTGTTTGCAATTAGTCTGTCCAAGAAGATTGACGAGAAAATGCGATCGATATAATTTCAAACCAGTTCAACAACAGTCAAGTTGGATACAGGTAGTTTCAATTTCAGGTTGTCTTGTTTGATCACAGGTCATGTAATCAACCACAAGTTACTTTTGGTACATCTAACACCTATAGGATATGTCACTTGCAAAAAGACTAATGGCCTCATGGTGATTGCTAGTCAGGAGGGGGACGCTTAAGTAGTCCAATTTGGTTTCAGATCAAATGATTTGTTTCCATCTTAGTTCAAGAGTATGTTTAGCTTAGGTGATGTTTAAGTGACTAGGACATGAATTCTCATGAGATTTATTATTTTGGCAGAAAAAGGGCATTTAGATTGTTGTTTTCAGAAGGAGAGAATGAAGAATTGAATGGTCTACAAACTGTAGACTCGCATAACTTCCCTCAGCCCTTCATAGAATCAAAGGATCAATTGGGTCCTGCTCCTGCTGCTGTTGTTCGGACTCGTACAGAATCATTTGGTTCCTCTTCCTCAACTTTGAGATCACTCGACATCAATAGGCAATCAAGGCCTACTACACCTACCATAGGTAAGTTTCGTATCAATCTACTCATCTTTATCACATTCTAGTTTAAATATTAGACTAGGAAAGTCTTGACTCGTATTTTGTTATCTGGCTTTCAAAAAGTAAGATTTGTACATACAAATTTCAAGTCGAGTATTAAATAAGACAAGAAAAATGGACGAATATTTGTATTTTCATGACCCAGATAGCTCGTATTTTCAATACAAACTTAAAGGTCCAACCAATGTCCAGTAAGTCAGTTAACCTAGTCTTTTCAAGATTTGTTGAGACTCTTGTGTGTTTCCAACTTTTTCTCCTAGCTGCTGCAAGGAAATTCAAAAATGGAGTGTTGAAGGAAAATGAGGTGCCGGACATGATGACCAATCCATATAAAGCCATAGTCATGGCAAGAGACTCCTTGAAGCAAAGAGAAGAAACCAATAAAATGAAGGCAGAAATTCAGAGGTTGGACTATGAAGTGAACGACTTGAGGCTGAAGAACGAGGAAGAAAAGCTTACAATTCAGGAGCTAGAATTAGAACTGATCAAACGTAGAAGAAGATCTGAGAAGTGCCGTAAGCTTTCTGAGGCTCAATCTTCATATCGATCAATGCTTGAGAAGATGATCAGAAATGCAATGCACCAGTAAGTCCTTACTTCAGACATGGATAAGCTTTTTAGTGTCTGTTGTTAAATCTCGAGCCCGACAACCTCTCTGAAACTTAGACACAACTCTAGGCCAGTGCTACAGTTTTCTGATTTGGTTTGGGGTCGGGGTTGATTCAGGGTGGTTTCTTTCGCTTACCATACATTGTAGATTGACTGAACCCAAGCAACCATAACTCAATGTAACACATACTTGGAACAAGATAATGTGACCATCACCAGAACTCAATCTGATGACCTAACTCAAATTAAGGTATTTGCCAGGGCTTTTAGATGGTATAACTGATTAATTTCTAATGTATTATCACTTTCAGGAGTGTTGTTTACAAGGAACAGGTGAGACAAAACCAGGCAGCCACAGAAGCCCTAATCGCAAGACTGGAAGCACAAATGGCAATATGCAAATCTGCTGAGAAAGAACTTCATAAAAGGTTCAAGCAGAGGGATGAACTCGAGAAACGAATAAGACCTGACTGGGAACAAGCACGGAAGAGATCCAGGACAGATGATGACCCTTCATCTGAAGAGAAAGAGAGCAGAACATTAATCAACTTGCCGAAAGTAAACACTAAGACACCACTACATAAAGAGCTAAGGGTGTTCCTTGATGAGGAAAATAAACTATCCGAAGAAGCCCTTTTATTGATTGAAGGGAGGAATGGAGACGAAGAAGAAGAAAAACTAGAAGAAAGATTAGAAGACCCCTAAGGCTTACTTTGGGGTCAGAGATAGTTGAAGATACCAACATCAGATTTCCATTTGCTCGAGAAGTGGAAAAAGAAGAAGATGAAGAATCAAGACAGGAAAGAGGAAAAGGGAATGTTGAGAAATGGCTCCATATGCTGTTGGGGGATGCAGAATTAGGAGACAATGATCTGAGCCCTCCTCCTCCTCAACCAGCTCCAGAACCTGAAACCAGCAAAACAGATGAAATCATCAGGATGCTCAACGAAAAGTACCCACAGAAGGAGATGAAAGTTTTGAAACTTCATGATGATATTGATGTGAAGAAAAAGGATGATGTTGTAGGGATGGAACCCAAAAACCGAGGTCAATAAGCACTCCAAGGAGGTCCATTTCATCTGAGGCAGATATTGGCAAAGGAAGCCAAGCTAGGAGGAGCTTTGAAAAGGGCAATAAGGAGAAGGGGCTTGCTAGAAGTGAGAGTGCAAGATCCCTTAGGCCAATCCCGTCTTCTCCATCAATGATACTGAATATGAGAAAAGGAGTTGATTGCATAAGGAAGAAGCCTCTGGTTATTGATGATGAAGATGATGCATATGAGAATGAGAATCGTCATCCTGTGGGAAGTAGGACCTTCCTCAAATCATCCAGCAAGTCCATCTGGAAGGGTAGGGTGTGAAGATATAAAATGTGTATATCCTGCTATTTTTGTGACCTCTATGTTTTCTATTGTTTTGTACCATTCAATTATTTATTTATTTTTTATTTTCTGGGCTGGTTGATATTCATTTGAAGCTGTGTCAGTGTGTGGATGTTTGTTTCAGAGGGATATATTATAAATAACAGCTTCTTGTTAATAACAGATACATCCATGGGTTATATCAGAGTTGCTTCGTTTTACATGAATATGTAACCATATTTCAGATTTATATCTGTTTGTTTTATAATTGTACATGTTGTACTGTCTCTTTTTAATTATAATTAACCAAAATTCCTAATTTTTTTTATTTAATCTGACATGAGAAATACAATCAACATTACAGAATTCCAACTATATACAAAAACGAATTCAAGAGGCCCAAAATGTTCACAACAGCAAATAATTGTACATGGATTAACTTGAAACCCCCTCCCCTCCTGTTTTGGAGGGGGTGTTTAACAAACAAGAATCAAGACAAAGATTTCCTCCACCTTAGAGGAGTCTTACCCTTAACAAGCTTATTACTCTTCATCTGATCCACAGCAATTGGGGTATGCCTTCCAAACCCAACTTCCCCAAGTCTTTCTCCCCTATCCCTTCGCTCCTCCCACTATCATTAACACTCTTTAAACCGGGCACCAGCGAGAATCTCCTCCACCTAAAGAACCCTTTCTTCTTCTCAACCAGTCTATCCAATTGAGCCTGCAGGGCATTTATCTGGTCCTGCAGCCTCACAACATCCTCCTTCAGCCTCTTGATCTCCCCTTGTTGGACCATAACCTCTCGCTTTGATTGACATCGAGCTGGGAGCTCAAGCACAGATGGGTTTGGGCTAGGGCTTCTGACCCCACCCAACGGACCACTCCAGTCCAGCTGGCGCGTTAGCTTGTTCTGCTCGGAGAAGAGCACCTGAATAACTGCTCGAACAGGCAACCGCTCATTCTGAGAGGCATGCAGTGATGCATCAGGAGAGAGTTTTCGAGTGTCGATTAATCTGCACAGGAGCTTCCTTTCTTGCTTTGACACCCCAGGATGTGCCTGTCAAAATATTTCAAAGGAAAAAATTTTTATCAAAACAGAACTAAGAAATTTGCTTTGTAACAAACAACCCAAGAAAATGACTGATCATTATCAGAAACTTGACAGTTCTTTTTCTTGAGCAGTACTTGAATTGGCTTCTGTTCATCTGACAAGATTCTATTTTAAAATGGGACAGGACATATTTAGGCAGAAGCTGCTGATTTTGTTTCTTTCAAATTCCACCCCATCTTCACAATCATCATGTCATGGCACTTTCATTTGCAAGACACCCCAAGCATTTGGTTCATAATGCCTCCAACAGAAAATGCCAAACTTGCAATCTTTCCCTATTCTAAAGATCTTTGCACTTTAGTACTCAAAAGGCATGGGCCCTTTAGGCAATTTCCAAACATCATATGGCATTATTGTATTTTTAACCTAAAAAGGAACCGTCCAAATGTTAAAATCATGTCTAAATATCGAGTACCCTACATGAGATTCCGAATTAAACCCAAAACCTGTGTGTAACATATATGGTTTGCAAGTAGAATGACAAGATATCTCGACATATAGCATGCTTAGCCCTAATAATTGAAACATTATGATTAAAGAGATGACCCAATACAAATTAAAGCTAGATCTAGTACAAACTACGGTGACAACTATATTTTGGCATTTGTTACCTTGAGATAAGTATCAATTGCGCGGTAGAGCCCATCATCTGTGGCCCTAGCATGGGGAGGAAGAGCCCCAGCAAGCTCAATGAACTGTTCTAAGCTCAGGTTGGAGTCAAGCGCGGCTTCAGCCAAGTAGCCATCCACGAGCTTGGCCACCTTAATTAGGGAGGCACCGCTCCTACCACCTTCGTCTAACCCCATAAATCTCTTAACTAACCTCCTTACTAGCTCAACATCAAGCAATGTACCGCAAGTGTGGCTAAAGGCAGGTATCATTAGCTCCTTCAATGAGGCTTGGTCTAGTTGCCATGACGCCCTCTTCTCTAGCTCCTCCCTATATGTAGGGTCAACCCCTACCATGTTGGCTACTCTTAGGAGCCTCAAGAGGAAGTTGCATGGGATGGCATACTTCTCTGGAGGGAGGATATCTACTAGGGTCTCAACGAAGAACTTTTTCTTCCTCCATGTCGCGGTGGCGCTCTCAGGGGAGGTGCCGGAATCCCCCTCGAAGTCTGTGGTGTCCCTACTCTCTGACAACTCCGGAACCCACTTGGATGCGTAGTGAGCAATGATCGTGCCTACCAGGTCAGGACGGACCCCTTGGCCTTAATATCCGAAAGGTTCTTTACAAAGTAGTCCATGTCAAGGATGCCGGCATCCTTGAGCCAGTACTCGAGCGGTGGTGGTTGTGGTGGCTTACCTGCAGCAGGTTCAGACAAGGGGATCCTCTTCATTCTCTAGTGTTGTTATGTTATGTCACATACTCACATTAATGATAGTTGCTATTTGTAGTGGTATATGAGACGAGTAAGTTTAATGCCAGTAAGATGTCAAATGACTAACACACCCCTCAAGTAGGGCACAAGATGGGAAAGAGTCATATGGGGCAGTTTAGGAATATGGAGATAATTGTTTTACCATAGGGAGTGAGGAATGAGGATTGGTAGGAAGATGGGTGATAAAGAAGAGCCCAAGCAGGATAAGAAAGGACAGAGGTAGAAAGAGAGTGAGGATGGCCAACCTTGGTTCAAGGTCTTTTTCCATGCAAGGTTTGCTCATAATTGAGGGCAAAGACAATACATGGGAGAATATAAGGAGAATATTGAATTAATTGCAGTTGTCCTCTCTTTCTTTGTGGTTTACCATAGGCTTATCTTTGTCATCCCTCATCCCTCATAGGTGAAGGTGAGTGAGGGAGAAGGAAGGAAATTGCATATATAGATGATAATGTGGGAAATGATGTTTGGTTTGGTGTAGAATACCAACCCTTTTGATAAGAAGAGCAATAATGAGAGGATTGGCAAAATGCCAAAACTTTTGTAAGCTATGAGCTGTGTAATCTCAACCACGTGAACCTCACTAAACAACAATTCTTCTTTCTTGTAGGAAATTTTTACTATCACATCTTCTTCTTTTGGGGGTCTCGACTCATTGGGGTTGTTTCTGATGCAGGGATTAATAAACTTTTCACTTTTTTGGGGTTGAGGAAGTGGTATGTAAAGGTGGCAACCTCAAATAATAATGCTCTAATATTATATACTAATTAAGTTAGTATGACACCTGTAATGGTGGATGTTCTTAATTGATAAAGTCTTGAAAAATTATTATTAAAAATCTAAGTTCGAATTCCGTCTATATCAATTTTTATGTCTTAGTAGCACTAGAAAAATTATACATGGTAAAATTATAACAAAATTTTATGATTGACTATGGTTTCTTACAACTTGGATTCGCATCAAATAATGGTCAGATTGTAATTCTTGAAGTACGATGCATCGTACTTCTGGATCACATGCGAATATAGATGAGGGGACGAAAAGTGAAAATGGAAGAAGGGTTTTGAGAACTAAGGGGAAAAAAGTTATAGCTCGTGCGACAAACTTAGTAAATAGTCTAGGGAATACAATAAAATTTTCACCAATTAAAACCCTTTCATTTGTGTGTATGGCAGTGTGGGGGAGAGGGTGAGCTTGAGGGCATAATGACTACATTAGCAGTTTGATTCATGTGATAATCTCAATTATATTTTGTAAACATATCATACCGGATTTAATTGGGTAGCAAAAGGAGGGGGAGGGGGAAGGGGCAAGAACACAAACATCTATTTGAGGTTGGTAGAAATTTTATTGTATGAAAAGAAAAAGGAGGCAATTTGAACTCCTTCGGTGAAGCAAAGGCAATGTCCCCGTGAAGGAACAGCAATTTTCACTTGCTAGTGATTTATTCATGGGTCTATGTGCGTGGATTTGACTTCTTCCTCCAAGTTAGGTTACCTTACTTTTCCAAGTTTGATTTTGACTCGTGATCAATGCCACTGTCCAATTTTCATATGACTACATATACAACGTTACTGCATATATGAAAGAGCTCCTAAATGAGAATGACTCAAGTCGAGACTAGGGTAACACATTCCCTATATTATAAGATCATTGTTGTCGGTATCAACTGGCTCGGTAAATTCCCAATAGGCTACAAGTCCAGATTCAAACCTGCCTTTATGTTTCACGATGCATACGAATGGCAGAGAGATTTCTTTCTCTTATTTTTGGGGGCGGGGGAAGGGGAGGGGGCGCGGGGTGGATTTGCAGGAAAATGGGGTTGTTGCACAGCAAAGTTTGAACGCAATGTAATGTAATACAATTGATAGCCAAATTTATTCAAAAGCATGAGCAATCCATCCCCGACGGTGGGACATTGAATATAAATGAGGAATACAAACAAATAAATAAACAAAAATCTTCTAGAATGGTGGAATGTTCACCTACCTTAACCTAATATCTAAGGACTCTAACTTTGTCTAAATATGAAGCAAACATGGGAACCTCTGAGGCAATCTCAGCAATTCCAGCTGTAGAATTACTCAAGATGAAGAATTCTACTAACCAACCAGTATTTGTTTTTCCTGATGGTGAAGGATACTAAGATACTAGATAACTATTATAGTCCTTACTTGGATTCACCGACGGCAGGGTTCAACTGGGGCCCACTGGTGAGAGGGCCGTTTTCGTCAGCCACAACCGGGATCTTGACGGATGCTCTCTCCATCTCCTTCTCGAGTTCCTCCTCCCTGCGTAATTGCGTGAACTGTTTGTCCAAAGACCGGGCTGCTGCTAACCACGCAGTCACAATCATCAAGAGGATCCCTCCGAGGTAAGGGGTTGAGTTCGCGAGTGACCCGAAGGTTAGGATCATGAACTGCTGGATTAGGGCACCCCGGATTTTCCTAGTGGGTTGCAAACAACATCAATGGCTGCCTTCCCCTTGACCTGAACACGTTTGTTATAGGAGGTCATATGTCTGAAGAGCACAAATAAATTGGGGGCGGGGGTGAAAAACATGCCCCGAAATCACAGTAGGAGATGGTTTGAACTTAGAACCATGTTCACAGAACTGTTAAGTTGACATTCTGGACAGTTGAAAGTGCACTTTTTAAAGCTGCATATTATACTACACGATACAGTAAAGGCCACACCAAGTTTTCCTCTACTAGCTTTTATTGTATGGTAGCTCAGTTAATGCTTTTTTAAGACCTACGCTAGGATATAACCTTTATTTGTAATTCATGGGTCAGGTTATTTACATATAACACCCGCACCCCCGGGCATATTGCCTAGGCAGAGTTTATTGTCATGATAAGCATCACTTGTTCTATTTGGAGGAGGTTGGGTTAATCAAGAAACTGAGGATAAGAAGCAACTTCTGGATAATACTGCTGGAGCAATTGGCACACTTTCTGAAATCAAATTGAGTCACCAAGAATCAAAAGACAGTGAAAGAAAGTATCAAATTCAAGCAGATCAGGTATTGAACAATTCACAACTAGGCCTTCACTTCAATGAGGTGTGCATGGAAAGAGAACTCCTTAAACCTACGTATTTCAAGTGAAGAGTGCATACATATGTATTTTGGGAAAAGGGAAGAGTGCATAAGAGGTGAGCAAGGCTGAGGAATAGATAGAAGCCCTCCACACGTGTATTTCAAGTGACTGAGGGATTTTGAAATCTTTTCCTTCCACTCCCTTGGACTAGGTTCCCAAACCCAAAACAAGTCCTGATCAACTCTCAATTCACAGAGCTAAAAAACAGAGGCATATGCATAGAAACAAAGACAGAGGAACTCAAAAGGTTCGAGATATTAGAAGCACAAACCTTAGTGTCCTCATCCAATGGAATATAAGCCATTTCTTTGCAAGGATCAAACAAACTGTACTTGGCACTCTTGCTGAAAATGTTTTGCAGGGCACCCACATATACCGCCGCCAAGAGAGGAGTCATCCCAATACCCACAAGTGCTGGATTAAGTGTGTTACCAAACAAAATCAATGAAAAGAAACCGACTCCTGTAAGGAGAAGAACTGTAGGTGTGATGGCAGCTGCAACTCCCCAGCCAAACTTGTCGAATACAAACTGACTGAGAAGCATCATTGTGAAGGTTGCTATCCCGGTTGCCGTGGAGAAATCGCCCATGAAAGAAGAATACTCGTTCGGGCTTGGGAACTGCATCAATGAGATGACAGGGCTCAGCTACTAATGATCAGCAGATAAGACTCTAAGATTTAGTGCAATCGAATTTTCATACCTGAGCTTTGAGCTTTGATTTCCATGTAACCTCAACCAGGTTAATACTAATACCATATGCAACCACCACAGTGGCAAGATCCCTGATATACTTCTGGGACACCAAGAATTTTAAGCTCTCCATTGTTCCCATCTTGACCTTTTCCTGTCAAGAGATACCATGATATAACACACAAAAATCAATATCAATGGTCTCTGTGCAATCATATTATAGTAACAAACTATAAAGATCAACAAAGAGAAAAGATGATTGCTGTTGAGGCTACAATTGATGATGCTACCATTTGACTAGGTATGACAGAAATTACGAAGTAAACATCTATTTAGTCACAATGTTTTTACCTTCTTCTTCTTGCTGCGAGTTGGAAGAGGAACATAGGTGTTCACCCACCAGTAAAGGAAACATATTGCGAACCCCATAAGTACAACAATGCCCATCATTCCTTTAAGAGAGAGGGCCCAACCATCTACACCAGGTCCCAAGTTTTCTCTCAGTTTGGAGAAGTACTTCACTGTTCGTCCAGAGAAAATGAGGGCAATATTGGCTCCTAGCCCAAACAGAGGGTAGAATCTTTTAGCTTCTTCAACAGTAGTGATCTGCAATTTACAGCAAACCGTTTAAGCAACTTGCAACTACATGTTATAAACAAATAGTTTAAAATAAATCACAACCAAACAACAGAGCATCAATAAGTTTCAAAGACTTCCTTTTTTGGCACTTCTTCCAAAACATTCCAACTCCACATTAAGAATTCCTAAAGTTCAGTGGGGTGGCTATTCAAGGCATAACCAATAGCAAGCATACCGCATACAATAAACATGAAAGCCCCACTCATAGTATTATAACACCATCCCCAGATATGTCTACATCTTCATTCTAGAATTATTCCAGCATATTGCATTTGTTCAACTCCTCAATGGCTAGAAAACAAGACATCTACCACAAGAGAACATCGCAGACAAACAAAAATTCTGCATTTATGAGAAAAATTCAATCTTGTGTCCTTAAAGACAACATCAACAATCAAAGGGATGCCAAACATAAATGTCAAGTTTGGTAAGTACAGGGCAACATAATCTATATTAGAATTTGAACCAATTTTCTTTTGTCGGTCACATTGCATTGCACTTAACCACACATAGCATACGGGGCTTCATTGTTTCAGTAGGAACCCTCTTCCAACATGTATCTAGCTGCATGTCACTATGTTAGCATGAACAGTTAGAACTTCTCTTTTTGATTGGACAGGGTTTTGGGAGAGGGGGAACCTTATCCTCATGCCCATCCCAACATGACTTGATGAAGATCCAATGCCATTCACAATCATAGACCAAGTTGTTATCCACAACACAACAAACTTTGAAGAACTCATATCTGTAAAAATATTTTCAAAGGTGTTTTGTTTTTATCATCTGCAAAAAAGTATCTTCAGAAAAATATCTGTAAAAATAGCTCCACGAGGTTTCCGATAAACTTAGCTTAAAGCAAAGAAAGAGCAGCAAGTACACTATTTAACTTCACATATTCCTCTAAACTAGCATACCAATCAAAAATCACATTCAAAGAAAAAGTGCAAAACCATTGCAGGACTCATGCTCCATATACATAAAATAAATAGTGACAAAATTGACACCAAAGCAACCCTCAATAGTAACAGTAATAACAGCATTAAAATACTATACATGCAATTGAAGACAGAAATTTGCAGGAATAAAAAAGAATGAAGAGAAGTAATCACCTGATTGGCAAACCCCCAAAAGAGCACAGAGATGACCACGCTGCCCCAAAGCTCAGCCATGACATAAAACAAACAGAAACTCCAGATCCTCAAAATTGCAAGAGGGCCAAGAAACCTTGGTCCAAGTGCAGCAAGCAACTTATCTGCAAGAGCTGTGGGGTGGAAATAATGACTCATAGGGTACAACAGAAACCCAAAAGCCCCAAAGAAGCCAATGAAGGGAAGAATTACAGTGTAAAACAAAGTTTTCCTAGGTAAAACATCAGCCAATTTGGTGTACAAAACCATGAACCCAACAGCCATTGGCAAATTAACCCAAGTTTTCAGAAATGGTATAATCTCAGCACTAGACCCTTTTGCTGTCACCACCAAGACATCCTTTGTATCCCTTAGAATTGTGTAATTGAAAAGGATGCAAAAGAACATCAACCCCAGTGGGATAATCTTCTTAAGGGTGGTAAGCTCAATACCCAAGAACTTAGGTGACTCGGCCTCCCTAAACAAGGGTTGTCCATCAGCTGCAGCAGCAGCCTCAGCCTTACAAATGGGGAAATACCTCAAGTTTTGCCCAAACCCTTTTGTATTTGAGGCAACCCCATGAAATTTTTGAAACCCATTTGAGGAGAGAGAAAGCCCTTGAAGGGGTTTGGGTTTTAGGGCTGAGGGGTTGGTGAGCCTCTGCCTAAGAGTATTTTGGGGTGATTTGAAGACCCTCAATCGGGGGTTTGAAGGTAGAGAGAGAAGGCCCTTGGTTTGCAGAACAGCCTCCATCTCTCCTCCCTTCAAGGATGAATCTGAAGAATAAAAATCAAGTATTAGATATTTCAACAAAACAGCGTACGAGTAACAAAATAAATGAATCTCCCCCGAAATATCAGAATTTCAAAGGGAAAAGAAGGCTGGAAAAACAAATAAACCCCAAATCAAATATCCAAGATAGGACTTTGCATATGCGAGAAAAATATAAGGGGAAGGAAGGAGATATGGAGATAAGGTGTCTGAGGAGATTTTTGCCTTCCCAGGAAAATATGGGTTTTGCAGAATTTGGATTATATAGCAGTATCAGTGAAGATGCCAAACCCTCGATTCGAAAAGGGTAGAGAAAAGGGAAGGAAAATAAAAGGAAAAAGCAAATTTTGACAAAGACAGAGAGACAGAAAAGGGGGCGGTGGGCAGGGAAAGGGCAGCCAAAGAGAGGAAAATTCGTTGTGTGAAAATATCAAGTGGATCCATTAAAGCTTCCATCATTTTACTAATCTGTACTTCTAAAAACTAATTAATGAGAATAATGGAACCATGCAAAGTAGTGATTGAAGCAAAATGGAAAGTATTAAAAAAACATGGAAATTAATCATCTTTATAGAGGAGTAATTTTTGTTTGGGTTGTGAATTTTTGTATTGTGAGCTTAGAATTTATACTCTCCAATTTACAATATTTATTATTTTTAGGTTGTAAAGGAATATTAGGAAACATAAAATTTATGTTAAAAAATTAAATTTTAATAAAGGGCCAAAGTTTTATGAAAATGAAAAAATTTAATGAAAAAAATTGAGGAAAAAAAAGGTAATTAATAAAGACAAAATTGATAAATTAATTGTTAATATATTATTAGAATTATAAAGTTACGAGATATTATAAAATAAAAAATAATTAATTAAAGTGACATATATTGTAAAACGAGAAAATATTTTTAAAATTCTAATATGAAAACAATTAACAAAATAGGGAAAGATGGCCAAAATAAAAGATCATTGTAGACATTTCTTTCCGTTCATTATTTTTTGTTTTTTGTCACATAGCCTTGAGATATTTGTTGCTTAACTTTTAGCTAAGCTTTGTTTTCTATTGGTGTTTGTTGAACCCTTTTTCCTACCTCAATTTGTTACTTCCAATACATATCCTCTGTGAAAATTACTTGTGGGACTGCGAATTTGTGATTGCAATTAGATTCCCAATCTTCTTTTATTGCGTCATAATTCTTTATATTTATGTTATCAAAAATAAATAAATCTTCATATTTGTAACTTTTTTGTGTGAAAGAAAATTAAATATCTTCTTTTTACGTACACGTAGTGTGAAATCAACAATATCAAACTAAGAGTTCATTTCAACATCATATTTCCTTCTTTGTGTTAATGTAAACAACCCCTAAATTACGAGTAATTTGATAATTAAGTGTTTCAACTATTTTGGGCATTTAATTTTATATACTTTTTAGGGTAAGAAAGTATAGGTGAGTTAGTTTTTTGGAAAAAAAAAAGAAGTGAATTAACCTA
Organism: Talinum fruticosum; assembly: GCA_021018815.1. NCBI lineage: Eukaryota > Viridiplantae > Streptophyta > Magnoliopsida > Caryophyllales > Talinaceae > Talinum > Talinum fruticosum. Next base: position 11,741,470 of record JAITYX010000004.1, on the reverse strand, counting down.
ACACTATTAATTATATACTTTTCACAAAATTCACCGAATACTACTATCTTCCCCCGCCCCCCGGCCCTCTCGCACCAAAATCAATTTGTTGATTTGAATGTCCAATTCTGACTCTGAGTGCATTGTTTGTTGATTTGAATTTGCAATTTAAGTATATTGTCCATAGGGTATGAAAATATCGATTAAATTTTAAAGGATAAGAACGTTTGTTCAAAAGTTTATATCAATGCTTCAATGGTCTTAGGGTTGTTTTATAAGGGTTGTTGATTCGATTGGAGGGTCTATTTTTGACATTTTTATCAATTAATTTTATTAATTTTGATTGAAAATGATTCAACAATAGAACTTTATATGGCTCTATTAAAGTTAAACTTCCTTACAAAGATCTATTTTATGAATTTGTATAATAGCTCATCAATATTCGAGAAAGATATATTGAACTCGAAAAACACAGCTTGTGTCCAAAATGATGCTTCAAATATAGAATTGAATGAAAGTATATTTGCCATTAATTTTATTGAAATAAAAATCCGTTTTGATATTTTAGATTTCTTTTTATTAGAAAATTATTTTTGTAAATATCACATGAATTTTTATTAATGATATTTTTTTCCTATCCAAAAAACATAAATGCTTCAATCATAAAGAGGATGAAAGGACCAGATGAATGTAAGATGAGATTTTGATGATTGTCCATTTGTTCTAGTTATCATTAAATGGCAAAAGAAAGTAACAGATAGCAAAAAACTAATGTCTTGTTCGACAAAATGAGTTGTTTGAGTAGCGGATAGTTGTTTGTGTAATTTATAACTGTTTAGGTAGCTAATAGTCTGTTAGATTTTAGTTGTTAGCGGATAATTGTTCAATTAATTAGTTTAGTAAATATGTTTCAATAAATTTAGTGATTGAATTAGTTGATTATTGTAAATAAATACATCATGTGTCAAATTTTCCACATGACCAATTACAAATCAAAATCTATATCACAAAAAAAAAAAACTGCAGTAATATTTTTCAAAGAGTCCAAAAAAATACATCTTAAAATCATTTTTTTTAAATCCAATGTTCTTCTTGGATCCAACTAAGATCTCTTCATCATTTCAACAAAATATAAACATTATATGAGAGTTTTTGAGTTTGAATGAGATATATTAAGAGTATTTTTATTTATTAAAAAAATCATGAATGAGGAGAGAGAGAAAAACCATTTAGTGGTGTTAATTAATGTATTTTTCTACTTTTATCTCGTGATTTTATTTTCTAAGTCTTAGGTCGAATTTTCCTTTCTCTCCAATATATTACATATTTATATTGTCTTTATGGCTTATCTGAATCAAAATATTAGTATAAATTATAATTACTAAAATGACACGTGGGTCAAAAAATGTCATATGCGTCAAAGAAAAAGTAATGACCTAAACATTGTAAATATATTAATTTAACCATGTGACTAAAATATATAGGAGACATTGAGACTAGATGAGTAGATGGCACTTGGCTTCTCTTCTCACCTAACAACCATTTGTCACTATCAAATCCATGGACCCATTTATTAAAATTCATGGTCAAAAAAGGGGTAATTATAATACTATGAAAAACTAATTATATAGTTAATTATACTCTTAATCATCTTCATCATATATTTATTACTTACAATGGATAGTTGTTCGAATTGAGTTCCTTATTTTTTATATGGTTTTGTATATCGATGATATATGTATTTCTTTTGGACTATTACAATACTTTAATAAAATTATTTGAATTTAAATATTTCAAATGTGACTCATCTCCGAACACCTGGAGTAGGAGTTAGTGGAGTTTCAACTTATCAATATAAAAAGTAAAATAATTAAGAAAGAAAATGGCCTAATTCAAGAATGAATTATGAAAAATGTTGATTATATTGTTTATTTTAAATAATGCAAAATGATCAACTTTTGTTGTAGGCAATTCTTGAGATATTATTCTTGTGTTCAAATGAGGAACTATTACATTCAATTTTAAAATTGAGCTTTTTTAATATTCCCTATCAAATTATCAAGTTTCAATTTAAATAATTGGAATCATCTGTATCCGAAAAATCAACTTCTTTTTTTTAATGGAAAATATTTTTCTCGTATAAGTGAAAATGATTTTTCTTTGAAAAATTAATTTTCAATCCTACCATACACCCAAAAAAATAAAAAATTATTTTTCCCAACTAAATACACCATATGTATTCAATGCTAAATTTTATTCTCACTTAGAGAGAGACACACTTTTATTTGGGGGAGGGGGCATTCCGAATGGACCACCATTAGCTCATGAGTTTTGTTTGTGCTTCTCTAGCCTTGCTGGACATTAATCTTGAGATATTTGTTGCTACCTTTTTATTGGTGTTTGTTGAACCTTTTTTCTTTTGGCTACCACAATTTGTTACTTTTGGTACATATTCTCTTCTGAAAATTACTTGTACCGACCATAATTTCCAACAATGTTTTTGTTATTGTGTCACAATTTTTAAAATTTGCAATAGCTTTACGAATTTGTACTAAAAATAAAGTTGGACATTTTTTACACATAATATAACAATAATATATAATTCTTTTGTTTTTATTTACGCCTTTTTAAAATTACCATGTTATGAAAGAGTATTTGGAAATTAAGTATAAGAAATAAAATAAAGTTTCATATGAGGATATGTATATAGTTGAGAGATATGGAGGACAAAAAACAAATTTTAAAAAAAATTTGTGTAAATGATGCAAAACTCTAAATTTTAAGTTTTCCCATTATGTCATCGGATTCCTTTCTAAGAACTTTCATCCTTTAGTCAAAGAGATCTTAGCATTATTTTTTTCTTTAGAACTTTTATTCCTTCTCAAAGGATTATTTATTGTCTGACACTTAACTTCCTTTTTTTTTTATTTTTTTGTGTTTAATAGATAGAAGTAGATAAGTGTACTTCAGTGTAATTAATAAATTGAGTAGTCTAGTATTATCTTAGGTAGTATTAGCTAAATTTAAGAAATGGATGGAGACAATTTTGCATATAGGTATGCATAATATTATGCAATAGAGCTGACTAGATTATACAATGTTTATAAAACCAATTTCGTATATTGTAAAGAGATTTAAAGTTTAAAAACATATGAAATTTGTAATATAATTTCTCATTTTGGTATCTTTAAAATTTTTATATATGAAGCTCAATCACAACTCGATAAGTGATAGAGGTGTCAAATATATTATTAGTAGACAAATAGAAACTCATATCCTCGCATATTTAAACAGATGACGTTTGTAAAAAAAAAAAATAAATTGTGTTGCTACATTCAAACCAATTTAGTGCTTCTAACAACACAAGACCAATTAGATACATTCATATACATATATAGCCGTAAACATCAATGTGAGAAATATTTATTGTATAAACAAATTGCAACTACATTGAAGATATAGTGTTATTGTACTTTAAAAATTCAGATCTTGAAAGGCATAACGTTATGTGGCTTATGTAACGTCCCAACTATAATTATCAGTTTAGTCTAAATAAATCGCTAGCCGATAATTAGTATAGCGAAAAGGATTGGCGAGTCGTCACCGTTGTCGTTACTAGCGGAAATGGCAAGGGTATAAATGAATATTATATATATTTAAAATGGGTTATGTTTTCTTTAACAATTAACACAACATGAAAATAGAACCTAAACTGTAACTTATACAAAATAAAAACAAATTACATTTTAACACAACATTTGATTAACTTTAAAACAACGACGTCTAACCCTTATTACCCAAAAAGGTTACCACTGCGAGCCCTAAGCCTCAAAACAAAACATATAACTTTTCTACTTGCTTGTCACCTTCAACATTTTGACCTAAAACAAAATAAGAAAATATTTATAAATATGACTAAAATCTCGGTATGCTCACTATTATGCAGTTTTATACAGTAAATAAAGTTTATCAAATCATTGAGCACGTATATTTCAATTTATTTTTAAATGAAAGGGGAAGAATTAATTAAAACGATTCATTGATTAATTAGTGTGTGCAAAGCTTACAATCATCGATTTCCTTTAATTATGTGCCCACCCAAACCAATTATTCATAACTTAACATCATGCACCATGATCCTCAGTAATCTCATTCAAACCTAATTTTCATACTCTTAAACATCTAATTTAACTATAAAGCTTTCTTGCATGCTCACGACAGTGGATGATTTATATCCTAATAAATTTAGTTATGAAGTGATTAGTTCATAATTTAAGTGAATGGAGCAACAAAGTGGGTTATGGTGGCTCAAGTGATGGCTGGTGGTGGATAACTGGCGGCAGGAGGTGGCTGGCCGAACAGTGGTGGTGAGAGAGAGGGCAAGTGTGTTGAGGTTTTGAGTTTGTAAAGAAAATGTGTGGGTTTGCCATGGGCTGGTATTTATACTAGCAATCTCTCTCTAAATGGGCTGCTAACACATTTTGGAGAGGCCCAATAGCTTCGACCCAAACTTCAATCATCCTAATATTAATTTCTAATACAGCTTCTTCTCTTCTTTTTTTTTTCCTCAAAATTTATTACTCCTTCCTCTACTAATATTTTTATTATGTTAATCTATAACATTTTTATTTTAAACATTATTAGATGTATAATGTAAAATTATGCTATTCATAAAAATTCTGAGACCAAAATAAATTAAAAAAGAAAAATATTGACATTTTGAAATAATAATTTTAATAAAATCTACACATTTTCGAATATTATTTTTAGTTATCAATATTTTATCAAGTCAAACAAAATAAATATAAAAACAATGAGATTAATTAATATTTTACGAGTCATGATCTAAAATTTACGAAATAAGAACATACGTCGTGGTTATTGTCATCCAATATATATATATATATATATATATATATATATATATATATATATATATATTATATATGCGAGAAGATGACAGTAATATCTTCCCTTACTTTTTTTTTTGGGAGGGGTGGGGGAGGTTGGAATGGTAGTTGAAAACAGTTGGCTTTAGGTTGTCCACACCACAATCCAAGAAAAAGGTTGAAATTATGATATTTGGGCCACCCCAAGATGTGGTCCGACTGGGCATGGGTCCATAATCCAGATCAATGTTTGCTTCAATTGAATCAGTTTCAATGGCAAGTTGCCAAAGTGGGGAAAAAAAAACTCACACCAATTTTTAAAAAATAAAACTAAAATATAAATAAGTATCTAGCTGGATTGGGCCCTCTCTTCAGGCCCATTGACCTATACTTCTCCCATTATACCCAGCACTAGTGAAGGATTTCACTTCAAAATGAATAGTTGTTGTCAGAATGGAAATTGAGTTGAATATATACATATTTGTACATGTTATAATGTTGGCACTTTGTCGAGGGGGTCAGTGGCCGTCACTGACCTTATCCTCCTCCCTTCCCGCAGGTTCTAATTAGGGGAATAATTTTTTCAGTTTGAGAAAATAGTAGTGCGGGATAGCTTTGGGCCTTGACATCCCCTCTCCAACCCGTGTAATGTTGACAATTTAATTTGGTTAGAGCTTAAATAGCAAGCACTGATATTGTCACGATAAATCGAAACAAAAGGTAATAGAGTAGAAGTAATACATTTAGGAGCTAATATACCTTGGATCGAGAGTATTATTATAGTGGTTTTATATGATTCGTTCAAAAACTTTTTAATTGACTAATAATATATTTATTGTGTACATATAATTGACTAGCTTTATTTTAAAAATTAGTTTAACTAATTAAATAATTAATAATAAGAATGATAATAAAGGATTGATTCAAATTTAATTATATTAATATTTATTAATCTAAATAAGAAAATAAAGAAAAAAGCATTCTAAATTTTATGTAGCAATTCATTCATCTTACATTAAAAAGATTTCATATATAGTGTTAAGCACATGTGTTTTTTTAAAAAAGTGGGTAGTGTTATGCATGTGTTGGATAGAAAATAAAAGGTAAAATGGGGGGTATAAAATGGTCCATACTAAACTTGTTTTATACCATAGGGTTTTGTGTTTGGAAAAAAATAATATATGTATTTCTCTCTCATTTTTTGTCCTTTAGGTGGCTAAAAGTTAAAGTGTGTAGTAACATTTCGAAATCTTGTAAAATCCAAATTGATGTAGGTGTTTGATTCTCCAGACATTATTCTAAAATTTGTATTAATAAACTTGGTTATCCTAGTGCCCCTCTACCCTAAACCGACTCATTTATATTAGTATATTATCCTCTTTTTTGTACGATAAGTAGCTTACAGGTAAGGTGTCAATATATTATTATTGAGTTATGTAGAGTATTTTTTTTCCCTTCTAATGAGTAGATAAATCCATGTTTAACAAATTATTCAAATAATTTTAAAGATTGGTCCTTTGTTTTTTTCTTTTTTCATTCAAATATTAATACGAACCTTATTTTTTACCACCATATCTATCCTCTAACTGAATCTCTTATTTAACTTATTTGAGTAATCTAATACGTCAATTTAGCAAAACCACCATTTAGAAAAATCTTTATCAATTTTTTGATCTTAGTTATGTATGTATAACTCAATATAAAAAAAAGTTAAATAAATTATAAACAACTGTTTAGTGTACTTTTAAATTCATCCACCGTACCTTTACTTTCTTGACATACACCTTAATCGTATTACTACTAAAGGTTAACGATTTAAAGGTGCGTTTCAAAGTATAATTTTAAATCCTCCATCGGTCATAGTGAGACAGTAAATAAAAGTTTCATAAATCTCAACTGACTAATATTCTTGAAGAAATTTTTATGGAATATTAACATAAAAAATTAAGTTTGAATTTAGACTAAAATATGTTTACCCTAAAAGAAGTCAAAAGTAGGAACAAAACAAGACTTTCCTGTCAATTATTATGAAACTAACTAAAGAATAAGAAAATTAGGCGCATAAATCGGTGGTTGATGATGATAATTGAATTAATCACCGAAAAAAACCAAGAGGGGACAGCACAAAAACAAATATATATAAATTATAAAAATTAAAGGCAACGGCTAAAAGAATTTAAAAAGTAAAAGGAATTTGGTGAGCCCCGTGCTGTTGTTGATTCTGCAGATCCCAACCCAAACAACTCCACCTCACAGAATCCTTTTTCAAAATTCTGACCGTTAAAAGGAAAGAGAACACCCCCAATGACAAGGCGTGGGACAAAGGCTGGGCCCCCTCTTAGCTCGTCCTTCGATGATAATTGGCGTGACTCATCGCTCATTATTTTTCCCTTCCCTCCTTTTTTTACTTTTAAAATTAAAAAAATACAAAATGCTCTCCTCTCTCTCTCTCTAGAATTTGTTGAATTTCGGTCCGACCACCACGCCTCCGATGGCCTGCGCCGCTTTTGTTTTTTATTTATTAATACTAATCATAAATTTTTTACCTTTTATTTTAAAGAAATTATAAAGAACCGTATAATCTAATAGAGAGAGGGAGAATCAAAATTGATATAAAAAAAACAATCAGTAACCTACTTACTTTTTATATTTCACGTTGATCGAGTACTTAATTTTATAGGATGTTCTTAATGTTGAATTCGAGAAAAGTTTTTTCAGTAACTAGCACATAATATATACAAGACCTCGGTATAAACTATTAGGCCAAAGTCTCTTTGGTCTCCCTTGTTTTTTTTTTAACACTATAAAACTTGTCTATGTATGTATTTTAAACTTTTTGTAATCAAATAAAGGGATTATTTTTTTTAAATAAGAAAAAGTTATTTCCAATTTTAATCATCATATCTTAGATAATTAGTATTTTTAAGGGGTTTTGTTTGTGTATCCTTATACTACAATACACTTTATAATATATGAAACCTATATCTATGCTGATAAGTTTTTCATATCATATAGTATTTATATGAATTTCAATTCCTTTGCTAACAAAAAAAGTGTCATTTAGTTATTAACTTTTTGTAGCATGAAACAAACTGGTATAAAAATTTACAATTATTTAATATCATCAACTCTTAAATTAATTATCATATTTCTATTTACTCGTTATTTATTGAAATAATTGTCTACTTTTACCTTAATTATTATAGACAATTTGGATATAAAATACAGAGTTAATTCAATACAAACAAATAATTCGAATACTTACATTACATAGCTATTAACTTATTACATAATTTCTGCATGTATATATATTCATTGAACATAGTAAGGGCATATATTAAGCTTAATTAAAATAAATATATGTTATCTAGAAAATAATCAAATCCTAGCAATATGTTTAATTGATGAGAAACAAATAAATAAAAAGAGATAAAGCCAAGGAAAGAGAATAATTGATTACCTCTATAATTAATATTTTTTAGACCTAACAAACCTATCATAATTATATTAATAATAATTCAATATAATGATAATTTTGAATATAAAATTTTTTGTCTTTGTTTCACAAAATGGACACTCCCCTATAATTAAACATCAATCACTGGGAAGGTAAAAAAATAAAAAATAAAAAATAAAAAACATAAACAAAGCCAGAGAGATAGAGGGAGACAGAGAGAGAGAGAGAGAGAGAGAGAGAGAGAGAGAGAGTACTTCACCTCCTTCCTTCTTTCGTCTGAAGCTTATGCACTTTTCATTTTAACAATCGCCATTTGCCCTTGCTCTTTCTCTATCTATCTCCCTCACTCCCCCTCTCTCTCTCCTTCCTTCTCTTCAGTCGGCGGAGAGAGACCTTCACCACATCCATGGCGGAATAACCACCTCGCCTCACGCCCGATTGCCGGTTTAATTTCAATCGGCAATGCTCCCAACCTCTGCGCTCTTTGTATAGCTCCGATCGCAGATTATTAGGCTGTCCTGTCCCCCTGTTTTGGCAGTTTATCTTAGGGTTTGGGCCGGCATTGTTGGTGCTCGTGGAAGTGGAGGAGGGAGAAGAAGGCTACAATGGCGGAGTGGGAGAGGGTGAGGAGGGCCGCCAGGACGCTCTTCTTCATGGTAGCTATGCTTGCGTCGCTGCTTGTGCAGTGCTTGCCGATGCTCATCGCCATTGGAGATGTTCTAGTGCCTTGCGTTTTGATCTCTAGCTTCACCTGCGTTAGGTGTTATGGGTTTCGAGAGCATATTAGTAGATATACATTCAAGAGCTCTTTGATTGATATTCCTATTGTCTCTGTCCTCAGATCTCTCATCATTATTTGTGAGTCATTTTCATCCTTCCCAATTTTTATGTTTCCTTATTTATAACGTTTCTAACCTGAGCTTGAATTTCTATTATGTTTATGCTTACCTGCGATTGAGAATTTGCCGTTTTAGGGCATAGGTGTTCATTTTGGGCAATCCGTATTCACACTGGCGAGGATCGAGAGTATATGGAAACTTGAAAAAGGGGTTTCCGGTTAATAGAGAGGTGCATTGGCAAGTTTGATAAATAATGTTCTCAATGGCCTCAACAAACCTTCAGAAAAATTAATAGAGAGGGGGAGAATGAGAATGAGGGATTCCAATATCGGAGTGTCGCATTTTTACGTCAAAATAAAAGGGTTGAGTGTCCATAACCATATCCATATTGGAATTCAAGAGGCCAGCATTGGGTATCGAGGTGAAAGGAAGAGTCTCCGTTACTTAGGAAGTCTTGGTGGGTCAAAGGATGCAGAAGAAAAGTGAAACTGGGATATGTTTTTTTTTTGCTGGGTTAATTTGAGATGTATGAAATAGTTTGGTTTTACTGCTTGGTTGAATTATGTGCTGTTTTATAACTACCGTATTCTGGCAGTGACCACAATTACTAGCCGAGCAGTGACCACAATAGTTTGGTTTTAATTTGAGATTTTTCAGTTAGCCTTTTGGTTTGGTTTGGTGTATGTCTAGAGTCTGAACTTGAATTTCTAGGTACATTGGTGAAATGATAACAATGGTGACAGAGAGAAAATGGCTGGAGTGCGACTCAACCTACATTTTGTGATTATCTGCTATGTGACTATTTATTGGTTACTCCATGATTGCAGGCGTGTATACTCTATGTGATGATCCTGCTCTTTCTCACGGGCCATATCTTGGAAGTGTGACAGTTTGCTCCATTTCCTCAATTCTTCTTTTATCTGTTAAGGCCTGCGTTTTCTCTGTGAATTCCCAAATTGAAGCTGAAAGTTCACATTCTCTCTCTAGGCGTATTCTCCACATGAAGAAGTCATGGGGAATGCCCGTCTTCTTTCTGTCATCAGTAGTCTTCGCTCTTGGCCATATGGTGATTGCTTATCGAACCAGTTGCAAGGCAAGGAGGAAGCTCCTCTTTCACAGGGTTGACCCTGAGACGGTGGGTCACCAAATGGTTTCCTATTTTTCCCACCTTCAGTTTCTACAATCCGCGAACAACATAATATATCCTGTTTTCATTCTCCCAAGTTCTTAAAGTGATATGCTTTAAATTTTGCTATCGGAAATATCATACTGAAATGCCTTTATCTCCTTGGCAGGTTCTCTCATGTAAAAGTTTGCTGTCTGCCTACCAAAAGATCCCACGATCTCCCACTCCCACCACATCAAAGATCCCAAAAAGTGACAGCGAGGAAAGGAGGAAACCTTATGGTCTGGCCAGTGAAGGAACTTTGCCCGTCAGATTACTCACTGACTTTGACAGTTTATTCACCACTTGCCTGGGTTTCACCCTCCATTACAAAATTACTATGCCAAGCTCTTCTCCCCGTTCACTATCGTCCACAGCCTTTCTTGATCCCACTGGAAGCTGCATCCCGCAGCTGGGGATTGGGAGGGTAAAACTTGATAGGACATTAACTGCTCTGCCTAAGACCCAACACCATCTGCATAGAAGCTATAGTAATCAATTTCACTCTTCTCTATATGATCCGTTACTGGACAATTTCCCATATTCTGATGTCCCAGTCAATGAAATTCCTCCGTTGAGCCTTGATGCTGCAGATGAGAAGGTTGGAGTTGATGATCTAAGGCATTCGAAACCTGGCCAAGATTTAGAGGCAAACGGACAATGTGGTGTCGTGTTGGTGCATGGATTTGGGGGTGGAGTCTTTTCATGGAGGCATATCATGGGGACTCTGGCAAGCCAAGTAGGCTGCACTGTTGCAGCCTTTGATCGGCCAGGGTGGGGCTTAACTCCAAGGTTAAAAAGAAGGATTGGGAGGAAAAACAATTGCCGAACCCCTACAAACTCGAAACTCAGGTATTAGCTTCACTTGCTGTAATCTTAACATTATTTCTTCAACCCCACCCCCGGAAAGTTTTGTTTTGAAAAAAAAAAAAAAAAGTAAACAAATAAGCATGACCCGTAAACATGTATTAGGATGTACACTGTCAGTCAAATGTCAAATGCTGATGTAAGATTAAAAAGGATGATATATTTTGTATGTAAACAAATATTTTTTTGTGATATGAGACGATGAAATCCTCCTACATCAGGAGAAGTGAAGCAACCTAGTCACCTGAGTGTTATTACCAGCTTATCGGTCTACCCATCTCTATGTTTGCTACCCATTCATGATTGTATGTAACAAATATTGTTTTTGTGATTTGAGATTATTATATCCTCCTACAGCAGAAGTGAGACACTTAGTCACCTGAGTGTTATTACCAGCTTATTTGGCTACCTATATCCATGCTAGCCACCCATTTATGATCAGCTCGTGAGTTGTGATGTGCAGAAACGTTTGTGACTCTGTGTCTTGTCCAGTTGAGAAGTTTATGCAGATTGCTAAGATATTTTACTTCCAAAGTCAAGTCTCTTATCTTAGGGTTTCAGCTGAAGTCGTTATTGAACATCAGAGAAAAACCAAACCCTTGTATGATGTTTGCAGGTACATTAAACATGCTGTCATCTGCTTAGGGCATTAGTAAGATTCTTATCACACGCAGAGTGAATTATCGGTAATTGTGTATTTATGCACACTATGATGGTGTATACTTTTCAAATCATCTCTCCTAATGCCTATTTAAGAAGCTGTATGTGATTGACACGGCATTCCTGGGGACAAGCCCTAAGCCATATAGATGGCATACTTGTTATTGACTTTGAGCCTTGGAAGCTGTCAGGTGATATTTGCTTGTGGAAAGAGAGTGCCTTTTATGTGTATCAATATGTTGTAGAGTTGGGTTCCTTAAATTTAAAGTGGGACTTACTGCGAAGTTTCTTTGCGTTTCCCATGATCCTTTATTATCTGTGTCAGCCCTTCTCATTCCATCTCAGTTTTGCACTGTAAGGCATATAATTATTTCATGTAAGGTTCTGTGGTTGACTTCATCTCGTTTCATTCTCAGGTGGATCTACTCCTTGCATTTTGCTCAGATATGGGGTTTTCTTCAGTGGTACTAGTCGGCCATGATGACGGTGGCTTGCTTGCTCTGAAAGCAGCAGAGAGAGTGAAAAGATGTGGGAGTTCCATGAATGTGAGTAGAACCCTTGATTATGTATCCCATCCTGATGGTCTTGGTTCTTTTCGATTCATATTGGATCTTTTTCTGATGTGTAGTTGAATGATTCTTCTGCGAAAAGCTGTTGTTCTTGAATTGTGAAAAACTTGATGATTATCACAAACTTTTTCAATTGTAAATGTTCTCTAATCACCAAGAACTTCGATAAATGGAAGTGTGGACAGATTCTTCGGGGTAAAGCTGTTTGTTCTTGCTTTATGAAACCTATAACTTGATAATTTATAGGAACCTTTTTATATTGTAAACCTTCTCTAATCACCAAGAACTTCGTTAAATGGAAGTGTGGACTATAGTTATTTGGCAGAGCACTTATTCTGTTAAATTTTAACTGTACAACTTTTTGTGGAAGAAGAAAGATAAGAATATCAGTTCTCTCTTCTTTTGCTCCTTTGCTTTTTATTGTAACAATTTGTAAGACAAATGATAAGTTGGTAATACAGCTGTCCACATTAGCCAGTAGGCACCAAAATGTTTGCATTCTCTTGCAGGGTTTTGTGATGGTGTAAGGTCACTTAAAAAATGTCCGAAATGGTAGATGAATAAAAATAGGCAATGGATAAAGGAGTTCCCCTGGGTTGTAGCTGTGACATAAGTACATAACACAATAAGCAACAAAGTGAAAGCATGACCCAAACTGCTTTCCCTATTGTGGAGGTTCTTTTTGTTTCCCTGTCTGAACTAGTGTTGCCACATATGTTATTGCCTTACCTAGTAAGATGCTGTGTGATATATAGTTTGATAGATGCAATATACCTTCCAATTTGTGAAGAACGAGAAAGAGTGGGATCTCCATACGCCTTCGTGATCAAATATAGCTTTGTTATAATTTTGGGAAGCAATTGCAAAAGGCAAACTAATCCTCTGAGGACTTCTCTTTTATTCAAGAGCCTTGACAAAAGAATACTTGAAGAAGCATAAACGTTTCTAGAAAAGTGGCACATAACAGTCAAAAGAAAGGAGGATCTCATCAATGTTCTTGAAAAAAGAGGCCTTGTCTGATCTGGATTAATACTTGAAAAATGAGGATCATAGCGAGTGATTTTTATAAGAGTATTCTTGAATTATCAGTGGGAATCTTGACTCCGCGATGGAGCTTGAACTGTTTGGGTTGCGGTGCTGATGGTCATACTCCACAATAAGGTCTTATGATAAATATTTGGAAATTTAGGTCTTATCAAATGATTTGTGAGATAATTCTTGAATTTTCAAAGAGAATCTACTCGAAAAGTCTGAAAGGATTTGATCTACTCAAGCTGGGAAACCCAAGACATGTTTGTAACTAATAGGGATTGTTTGTCAATGGTATTTTGGGAAGGGTACTCCGGTTGTGGTGACTTAGCATGATTATTAGCAAGACAAGTATCATTGTTAGCAAAAGCAAATATTCATCATGTAGTCATTGTAAGTCATTGTTACTGTGAAGCCTCAGATCCCATTGTTCCTCCAATGTATATCCCTCCTACCCCCAAAAAGAAAAAGAAAAAGTGGGGTCTTGGTGGGAGGCAAGAAAGGTCATTATCCTAGAAAAATGCAGGTTCTAACCAATGTTGTAAAAAAGTCTAGTCTTTGTAGATTTATTCAGTATTTTTTTTTTTTGGGGGGGAAGGGGTTACATTGTGTGGTACAAGTCTTCCAGTTCCATATGTAGATGTTTTTGTTTTCTGAGCTTGTCGTTAATCAAACTTCGTACGGATGATTATGTGCAATATGGCTGTGTGATTGTTAAATTTGATAAATTAGTGATGACCATGCACAACTCCATGTAGTTTAGAGTTAGTTTACTGGTAGATGTTGATACTAAACCACAATTTACATAGCTGTGAGTCTTACTTTTAAAGCATTTTTCATTTATGCTAATAGATTAGGCCTAAGTTCTATATTTTTAATGTGTAGGTTGCCATAGAAGCAGTTGTGCTGCTAAGCGTAGATCTGTCCAGAGATGTAGTTCCTGCATTTGCTAGGATTCTCCTGCGTACTTCATTGGGAAAGAAGCACTTGGTCCGACCGCTGCTGCGGACAGAAATTACACAGGTAGTGAATCGGCGTGCGTGGTATGATGCCACAAAGCTCACCACAGAAGTTTTAAAGCTTTACAAGGTATGCTTCTTGAGATATGGATTTTCTAAGGCACAATAAGACTAGTATGCAGAGTTGACTTCAATTTTTGTATACAGTCAATATTTTTTATGTTGATGCTTATGGTTTTATATGTGTATGAATGTTTTCAATCAGGCTCCTCTCTGCGTGGAAGGCTGGGATGAAGCCCTCCATGAGATCAATAGGCTGTCTTGTGAGTCGGTTCTCTCACCCCAAAATGCCGAGTTGCTGCTGAATTCAGTCCTCAGCCTGCCAGTCTTGGTTATCTCAGGCGCTGAAGATGCTTTTGTCTCCTTCAGATCTGCTCAAACTATGGCTTCCAAATTTGTAAATTCTGTAAGCATTTTTCAACCTGCGTTAATATCTGGTGATCTTTTTCTATTTGTTATGCCTAATGACAACCGTGATAGTCTTATGATAACCGTGATAACCAATTCAACCAAAAAACTCACTTTTCTATTATGAAACCTGAATGGATACACCACCAGGCAATATTCTGCAGTTAAGAAATAAAAAAAGGAGATTCGGTTGTAGTTTTGACTTAAAAATACTGGTTCTCTTATGCAGAGACTAGTTGCTATCTCAGGCTGTGGTCATCTTCCACATGAGGAGTGCCCCCAAGCTACACTCGCAGCTATCTCTCCTTTCATCAGTAGAATTCTCTGTGACTCGGAAATGCAGGACTAGTTGAAGAGCTATTTATTTACCTGCCCTTCTGGCAAAAGTCATCGAGCTAAGTTTCAAGCCTCTACACCTTTCATTTTATTGTTGAATCCACAAAGAAGAGATTCGAGCTTATCTCTTCCTCGGATGTAGTTTGTTCAGGTTGGAACTCCCATTTTCAAACCCGAAAAGTCATTGGGGTTTTGGTAGGAGTTCCATGTAAATTTTTTCGGTTTCAATTTGACAATCTACTAAGAAGGTTATATTAGCTTCAAATGTGTAGAGGGTACTTGTTGTTGGCCACCCAAAAGGGGGTGGACAACGACATGATTTGTACAAATCATTTTGCTATCTACGCATTAGCTGTTATGTGTTAGCGGTTGCAGTTCAAGGATGGAAATGCAAGGGAAAAAATTTGTTACTCTCCATTGTCTCTTGCATTGTGGTGTAGCAATTAGCGAAAAACTAGACGTAACAGGTATCCAAACAAAACAAAACAAAACATGAACCAGATGACTGTAATTCTTTTTACCATGTTTATGTGTAGGTGCAAATTAATTTAACCAAGTAAATCTTGTTAGTTACCATTGCAGGTATAAGCTTCTACGTTTAATTTGTGTTAAAGAACCTTCCTGCCTCTATTTCTATGCCCAAAAAATGTGTGAAATCAATTATTTTTTTAATCGTCAGCGGAAGCAATAATTCCGACAAGAGTTATAGCTCTTTCACTACTAAGGGCTTGTTTGGTAAAATTAGCTGTTTTAGTAGTGGTGAACTGTTTGAGTATTTGTTAGTCGGTGCATTAGCGATTAGTTGTCATTGACTATTGGTTAGTGGTTAGATGTTTAACTAGTGATTTAGGCCCTGTTCGGCAACAACGTTTGGAGTAGCTTTTAACGTTTTGACTTAACCAATTAAATATTAGTGTTCGGTAAGGTAGTGTTTCAACAAGCGATTGCAGTAACTTATACCGTTTCAAGTAGTGTTTATGAAAAGTTAAGAATATTAGATTTTCACATTTAAAATTATCTATATCCTTTTACATCAATTTACAATAATCGAGTAATTCAACCACTAAATTTAACGAACAAATTTATTCAACCGCTAAGTTGAACATCTATCCGCTAACGAGTTAAAATCTAACGAGTTATCAACTACCTAAACAGTTATCAGCTACACAAACAGTTATCGACTACTCAAACGGCTCAATTTGCCGAACAAGGCATTAAGATAAGTATTTTTGATAATAATAGTTGTTTTAAGTAGCAAATTTATATAAAATAACTTAAAAGACACAATTGATAGAATATTTTATTAATTAAAAAGACAATTTCATAAATATATGTGCAAACACTAGTTAGTGGTTTTGAAAACGTTACTTTGAGTAACTTTTGGAAAACACTACATGAACCTCTAATCAATATGTCAAACACCACTTTACCAAACACTGACATTTTTAGATAAGTAGTGTTTTAAAACATTAACCACTACCCCAAAAGCTAATGTCAAACACCAACCATTACCTCAAAACAATAAACACTAACTTCTAATCAACGTATGATTGACAAGTACGATGTTTATATAACATTGTAATAACTATCTTACATTATTGCAATGACACACCAATATTCTACATGTCAAACATACATTGGTTCTACCCAATACTTAATATATATATATATATATGATAAATACACATGGGGACAAAAAACCATAAATCAATTAGTCATTTGACTAGTTGTTACTTTTCTGATTGTTTTCCTGTTACTTTCTTAATCTGGACCATTGCTTAAACCCATATCAACACCCCTAACCTGCTTGCACACAGCAGACACCATACAGTAGGCAATTGCAAACATTGTCTAGTGAATGAAATCAATACATATTGAAAGGCAGAAGAGTTGTGGGGAAGGGAGAGG
The DNA here is from genome assembly GCA_021018815.1 of Talinum fruticosum. Taxonomy (NCBI): domain Eukaryota; kingdom Viridiplantae; phylum Streptophyta; class Magnoliopsida; order Caryophyllales; family Talinaceae; genus Talinum; species Talinum fruticosum. The sequence continues at coordinate 11,724,345 of JAITYX010000004.1, read as the reverse complement.
CAATGCTGCTCACTATGCTTTTGGTCCTCATGAAGATGACATAATTATAAAGCACAGGCTTCTCACCCGCACAACCACCACAAGAGGTGAACCTCCTCTAAAGAAGCAACAAAAGAAATTCACTGCTTTTGCCCTTGAGGTTGAAAAGATGCAGATAATTATAACGATTGAGAGAGACTTGCGAAAGCCTTCCTGCAGGAACTAACCACCGTTGAAATTCCCCTCCTCAAAAGCAAAGCAGTGATTGATGCAAACTTGAGAGAGAAGGAGAATTTCAATGAGCTGAAAGATGAGATAACCAGTCAGATTCATCAGGTTCAGGAGGAAATTGAAGACCTTAAGAAGCAACTTGAAGCTAGCAAGATTGAGAGACAACACAAAGAAGACTGTGAGACTATAAGAAAACTTGTTGCAACGCAGCCACCCAGATCAGAAACAGAGAGAATGATAGCAGAACTTGAGAAAGAGATAGCTGCCCTGGAAGCAGAGGATGCTGCAACTTCAAGACTGCTGGAGCTTCGCAAGAAACAGTTCGCTCTTCTGTTACATGTGGTATGTGATAGCTTGCTTCTTGGTTCTTCTGTTCTACAGGTCCCTTTCCATTTAACTAGACTCAGAAATTGACCTGTACCAAATGACGTGCACCTTCTCCTGTCCAGTACCCAAAATAAGGCAATTCTATTTGACCCAAAACCCAATTAAACCTGCACAAGCAGAACCATTATGATCCGAAATATGCCTTAACTACATCAATTGCATTTTCTTGACTAGCCTTTGAATAAATTGACAGCAGACATGAACATAGATGTGAACCTGAAATGACCGGACCTAAGGGACTTGTTTGCCAGATCTAGGCCCTCTGTTGTTTCCGTAATTTGGTATTTGATGGCTTGCTTGTGGTTGGTTCTGGTTTCCAGATATAGGGACCTGAAAAGCAGACATGAATGTATATGTTCCTATTTCTTTCATCTCAAGAGTGTTTATCATTAGTTTGAAGCACATGCACATATTATTCAAACTGATTGGATGTCACTATAGGTGGATGAGCTGCAACTGACGATAGAGGAAGAGCAGAAGAGTCTACTGGAAGAGATGATAAATTTTCCCGAAGAGCAGAAGAGTGGTCAAGAACAACCCAGTAGAAGCCATGGCTATTGATTAGCAATTTGTGCTAGTGTGCTAATTGTCTACCCGGATAGATATGCTGTTGATTACTTGAACAGAGTTGGGTGCTTAGGATTCATACGAACAACTCTTACAGTAAATCTGACAGTGTGAATAACTTTTCAATATATGAAGTTGCATTTTAAAAATGACTACTTAGTCTGATTTTGCTGGCATAAATGTACAGTCTTTGGTCCGATTTGTGAGGCTCTCTCGGTTTGGAGTTGCTTTCAAGTACAAAAGAACGTTTGGTCTGATTTGTTCATCTTTTCTTCAAGTCTGTTAGAAATCTATGGAGAGAGAATGTTCTGAAATGAAATCTGTTGAATTGGGGAGAAATCTGGGGAGAGATGTGCACTCATTAGAACAGCTCATAATCATCACTAGTGTTCACTGTCCTTAGTAGTAATATCCTTTGTTAGTATATCTAGAATGGTTTTTTTTTTATTTTTTATATATATATATGGGAGAAGAGAAGGTTTTACACTATTATTGCTTGTTGATAATATTGTATAATTACAGTAGGGAGTATTAGTTTTGGTTTTTTGTGCGGCAAGGATAATACTATTGCTTTTTAAATTTAATCTGCCCCTCAGTAATATCTCTTCCATTCTTGTTTCCTTGTGACTTCTAAATATTAATTTTCAAAGTATTTTTCATCTAATTTATTTTGTTGTTTATAAGAAGATACGTAAATTAGTTATACATATACATGCATAAAAACCATGTTCGGCACTAACTTTTGAAGTAGTGGTTAGTGTTTTAAAGGAGTTAAAATACTACTTATTTAAAATTGTTAGTCTTTGACAAAATAGTGTTTAGGTTTATGTAGTGTTTTCGAAAAGGTATTTAAAGTAATGTTTTCAAAATCACTATTTAGTATTTGCACATATATTTCCGAAATTTTCATTTTTATTTTCTAAAAGCTTCTATTCATTGTGTCCTGTAAGTCTTTTATATAAATATGCCAGTTAAACAACTACTATTGCCAAAGTACTTATCTTAAACCACTTGGTTAAACATTTTATCACTAACCAATAGTCAATGACAACTAATCGCTAATGAAACATCTAACAACTACTAAAATAGTTAACCGCTACTAAAACAGTTAATTACCGAACACATGTAAAATTAATATAGTCACTTTTTTAAAGTTTTTCAATCTAAACAAAGCAAAGAATGAAATGGAAGGGAAAGGGGTCGTTATTGGGACAAGTAAAAAGCAAGAAAATGGTAGTGTAGTAGCAGGGGATAGATCAAAAGGGTCGACTTCATATTCCTCCAAAGATGAAAACGAGATGGATTCAGAATTGAAGTCCCACATGATATGTCTGTCTCTTACTATAATAATAATAATTCTTTCTATTTATTTGCCCTACACTAAACTTCTGCAGCTCTACCATTTCACCTCTTTTGTGTGAGAGTCCAAACATATCTCACCCTCATTAATGGAAATTCCAAAAATTATTTATTGTCCATAAATTACCATAAATTAACCATGCCCCCTTTTTTTTAAAAAAAATGTACTGTTTTATATTTAGATATTAGTAGTATATTATGTTTAAAATGCTGATATATTAATGTTTCTTTAAATACGTGTAAAGTCAAACAAGACAATCTATTTATCACGAGAGGGAATAATTAAGTAATAGTCCAGTAATAATATAACATGATTTATGTTTTCGAGTAATAACTAGATAAATGAGAAGGATATCATGTTTCCTCCAATGATGAAATATGTTAAAAGGGTAGATTTCGATGCTTTATGATTCCAAGGGAAAGGTTACCATGGTGTAACCTAATTGTATCTTCTCAACTATAAGAGTTGGGTTATTGATTAGTTAAATTTTTCCTACTTTGGTTGGAAACAGTAGATAGATCAAAGCTTAGTTACAATACACTCAAATGTTTTTAATTAAATGATTTATTATATCAAATTTTATCGATTTAATAATATGACTAGAACGTTAACATACAACACTTCTATCAATATACTAATCATAATGTAAACTATAGATTAGCTTCCTAAACCATGAAGTTAATATATCTTATGGCATTATTTATTTTGATTCCCCTATTGTAAAGTATTTAGTCTAGGATCAATTTCAAGATTTTTGGGGCGTGCTTAAGTTTAAGGTAATTTATCGAACTATTTTGATGACTGATGTTATGAAAGTGTACAAAAGTGAGAAAGTCGTTCTCAAAGAGATATCGAGGCAATTAATTCTAGTCGAATTGCAATTAGAACATGTAGGTGGACTGCATCAAATCAAAAGGAACGAAACATGGTCATCACTTTCCATTTTGTGGATAAGCAATGGGTTTTAGGTAGCAAAACTTTAAGGTAAGTTTTCTTCTAATTATTTGTATTAGATGATTTTTTAATATGTTTATCCATAAATCTGCTTATGGTATGTTATGCTTTATTTATTTTAGTTTTCATATGTGCCATGTTTACTATCAAAACTATCCTTAGGAAGATTTTTATAAATTTCTTGTCAAATTATGGTACTGCAAACAAAATTTTATCCATCGTTGATTGTTAATAATTGTAGCACTAATAATGCAATGATGACCCTGTTGTTGGAAGGATTTGAATAAAAATCTCTAATATTATGTGATGCTTTCCCACATATGAGGTGTATTGCATACATTTTGAATTTGATTGTTAAGGATAGACGGGATGTGAGTGAATATGCAATTGAGAAATCTAGAGATTATGGTGCCTTTTGAATATTGACTCTAAAAATAATCGAAAAGTTTGTAGACTTGTTGGTTATTGGAATTATATAGTTTCAAAATACTGGCTTTGTATTGTAAAACTATATAGAATGTTAACATGTATGTGTTTGATAGACAAGAGATTTAAGTTCGTAGTTCCTGTTGGAGATTATTAAGAAATGACAAACAAAGTCCGTGAGAAATTGGAGATTTTTTTGTACAACAACAAATGTCTATCCGACGATATATATATATATATTTGAATTTGTGTCATTAAACTTTCTTTAAGTAGTTGGTCAGTAAGTGAGATTGAACTCATACGAAATATGACAGTGAAAATGATTGAAAAGTTTAACAAATATTAAAGTGAAACTAATGGACTTTTTACTGTTGCTACTATTTTGGATCCAATAAATAAGATGCATTGTATCAATTATTAATTTAAGAGAATATACAATGAAAGATTGAGTTTGAATTGGAAATAATTAAATCGCTTGGTGATCTCCTGGTTGAATACCAAAAAGTTGATGTTGCTACTGAGCAAGAACAACTTGCTTTTTCTAGAAAACCACCTGAAGTTCACATGAAGCAAAAAGGTCCCAATACTTTTGATGTTAATGATGAAGACGAGTTTGCTTTAGTAAAGAAGTCAAAACAACGAAAAACGAATGTAAAGTCCGAGTTAGAATATTATTTGAATGATGACACATTTCCCGATGATCAAGTCTTTGATATTCTTAACTTTTGGAAAAAGATCGTGTGTATCCAACATTGAGAAGAATTTATGGTGATATTCTTGCCATACCCATTTTGCACTATAAAATCAGATAATGCTTTTAGTATGGGTACAAGAGTAATTAGTCTTCATCGATTCAAACTTCATCTGAAAAACGCAGAGGCTTTAATGCGTTTACAAAATTAGATGACCCGATATGCCATTATCAAGGGTAATATTGTTTATTTACTATCTTTTATTTATAATAAATTAACTTACATTTGATTTATTGTTTACTAATTTATATTTTTATTTCAATTTATCGTTACAATTCGAGTCCATCTACAATTACTATCACTCTAGTGGTGATGAAGAAAACCAAAAATCTAACATTATTCATATGGTATATCTTATTTGATTAACTTTTGATTTCAATATATTTAGGTGTATTTTACTAAAACTAACTTATACTTTTCATTTTAACATTTTAAGATCTTGATGCATACACCAAAATCAATAGTTATAGTGTAAGCATACCTATAAACGCTTGTTGCAGAAGAAAAAATATTTTATTCTAGATTGTGTTTAACAATTATTTTAGATTGTTTTAATCTTTAATTGATGTCGCTTTTATGGTTTCCATTACTATTACTATATAGCGGAATCAGAAAATTTTATCGGGGATGGATGGTGAGATAGAGAATATTACTTATATAAGTTATAAAATAAACCATTATCATATATATAACATTAGTTATAATTAATTTATAAAGAGTATTATGAAGAAAATTTGTGTAATAAATAAATAAGCAATCATCTCCAAAGTCGAAACTTGGTGGCTACTACATTGTAGTATTGGACTATATAAAAGTATGTAAAAGAAAATTATTGTGGTGTTTAAAGAATTGGTCCATTAAAAAGTCGTGTTAATATTTTATTCATAGTTAACGAGAAAAATATGAGAAAAATAAATAAATAAGCAACAATAATAATAAATTATAGGTATATTCTTTTTGTAATTTTATGTTTATAAATTGAAGCGACCGCTGATTTCACCGAATATATTATTTATTTATTTTTTGAAAAGACTGAATATATTATTGACTACAAATAAATTAGATTAACTAATATAATAATACATAAATCCAATAACAATCATTTTACTAAAAGAAATATAATATTAATGTTAAACATACTTCTTTTGGGATTTTTTTTTGATAACTTCTTTTGGGAATTGATAATTGAGAATAAAATTTACACTATTTTAAATTAAAAGGCATAGGGAAAGAGTAATATTAAGATCGAGAGACATATAATGCTGATAAAAAAATATTTAATAATCTCATGACTTTATATATTACAAAATAACGTGTATCATATCTTTATCCTTCCTAATTTATTAATGGTTTTTCTAATTGTCGCCTTTAGAGCCATAGATAAGAAGTATCTATACGATAATCTTATCTCGCTTAATTTTACATATATGGTAAATAATTTATTCAATATTTTCTCATTAATTACAATATATTTAGTTTCCTAATAGAAATCAAACTTTCCACCTAATTTCACAAAAATTATGTCAAAATTCAATTCACTTTTTTTTTCAATAGAAATTTCCTAATTATAACATATCCATTAAGCCTCTTTTATTGGAACAAAAAAATCCTACCAATAAAAACCCTAGTAATTGATTAAAAAAAAATCTTTGTAAAGATATTACGTCCCTAATTCTAATTTTCCTTTTGTTTTTTACATGATTCATTGTTTCATGCCTTGTTGACCCAAAATAAATTTTTTTAAAAAAATTGACTCTTATTTACTTCTACGCATGTGTAATTTCATATTAAATACGAGTTTAATTAAAAGGAACCAAATAATATGTTATTAAACGTGAAAGTAATGTATTGCTTTAATTTTTTAATGGATTACTTTCTCTACTTTTACCATAATGGATTACTTTCTCTACTTTCATCACAATAAAAACCCTAGTAATTGATAAAAAAAAATCTTTGTAAAGATATTACGTCTCCAATTCTAATTTTCCTTTTTTTACATGATTCATTGTGTCTTACCTTGTTGGCTCGAAATAAATTAAAAAAAATTTTACTCTTATTTACTTCCACACATGTGTAATTTCATAGTAAACACAAGTTTAATTAAAATAAACTAAATAATATGTTGTTTAACGTGAAAGCAATGTATTGCTTTAATTTTTTAAATGGATTACTTTCTCAGCTTTCACCACGTGTATAATTTCATATTAAACATGAGTTTAATTAAAAGGAACCAAATAATATGTTATTGAACGCGAAAGCAGTGTATTGTTTTAATTTTTTAATAGATTACTTTCTCTGCTTTCGCCACAATATGATCAAACTTCGTGATTTAATTTTTTATTCTTTTAAATTGTTATTTTAATGCCAATTTGAAATTAACCATCATCAAGAAACAACCAAAAAAAAAAACAACGAGCGTGACAAAAAAATAATAAAAATTAATGAGCAATTTTAATTCAAAAATAAAAGTTAATAAGGCAATACATAATTTGTTGAGAGCTTAGGTGGAAAGTTTGAGTTTTATTAGAAAACTAAAAATATTTCAATTAACAAAGAAATATTAGATACATTTTTTCCATATATATAATTTTTTTGATAGAATCCATATATATAAAATGTTTTCATATATATAAAATAAAATAGATAAGATATCTGATATATATACTTCGTATCCATCGCTCTAAGGGTGACAATTAGCAAAATTTATTTACTAAATATTTAATTTTTTTAGGATAGATATTACTAAAATTTTTCAAAATCTAATTTATTAAATATTATGTTAAATATTTTATTTAGAGATCACTTTTTTTTTCAAAATCATGGGGTTAGGGATAAAAACATGAAATAGTCTAGATCTATTAAGGACCCAGTTGACCTGTAAATTTAGTGGGTTTGGATCCCAGTCCTAATGGAACATCCAAATCGACCCATTGCTATGGTCTGGTGGCCACTACTCCACACTTTCACTCTCTCTCCAAGAATCTTAGTAGAAACAATTTTCTTTCAAGTGTGTAAAGGAGTTGACGTGCGTTGTTCAATATGAGCTTTAAGTTTGAGTTTGGTATTTCTATTCCTCTTACACCTTCAAGCCTAACACAAATTACCCTTAAGATGGGGCCTAATTAGGTGGCCCGCATTTATTTGTGAAAAAAAAAGCTAATCACCAAATAGGATCATAAATCTTGTAATAATAATGTAAAAAACAATAGTACTTTGTATTTTATTTTATTTTTTATTAGTGTTTGAGAAGAAAAGCTAACTTACATATTTTTTTAAAGGAAACAAGGTAGCTTACATTTTTGTTTGACAAATAAAAAGTTTTTTTATTAAAGAAAGCAAAGGGCCTCTTTTAATTAAATCAACTCAATTAATAATCCAAGTAACAGAGCACCTCAATTTATGATCTAAATTACAAAAAAATTATTTAACTCAAACAAAATTTATTTTACTCAAAAAGACTCATTTGAAGTAATTAAGAAACTTCTAAGAAACACCTTCTTCTTGGACCATCACAATCACAGAGAGAAACAAGCCCCTAAAATATGCTCTAAAAACCCTTTTTTTTGCCCAAAAAGCAAGAAGAAAACAAACAGAATCCAAAAAAAGAAAAAATGTTTGATTTCTCAACCGGTTTCTCTGCTACTAATACTACGTGATTACTGTGGGAGGTTTCTCTCTCCGGGCATGGACGACTGGTGAAGGAGAAGGTGGTGGTCATGGCATTACTCTGCTGCAATCCCGAAATTCCCGCCCATAAACTTGCTAGGAAATAGTGAAAGCAAGGTATTCACCCTTGAACTTTCCTTTTCCCCATTAGTAACACCGATTCCACCCCCAAAACCCTTTTGCCTTCTCTTTGATTTCTTTACTACTTCTAGTAATCTTTGCATAAACCCTTTTTCTGAGTCGAACTCTGTGGAGTTGCAGGTCTCTTCTCTCTATTTCTCTCTCCATTTTTAAATATTTTTTCTATTTTTGGTGCATCTCTGTTCGTGGGTTTGCTTTCGTTTCTTCATTTCTGGCTTCTTGACGTTTTTTTAGGCCTAGTTTGTCTAAATTTTGTTGGTTTACACAATGAGTTATGCTGTTTGAGTTGGGTCTTCTTTACTTTATTGCTCTGTATTTTCTGGGTTTGAATCAGAGGCTCGTTCTTCCCCTGTTCTTGTGGGTTTGTTTCTTTGCTTTTTTATTGTGTTAATCCAACTTTTTGTGCTTGAGATGTCAGTTTTAGCTTACATTGCGTAATTTGTTTGAAGTTCATAGGTTTTCTCACAAGAATTAGGGTTGGCAGTGGCAGGTCACCTCACATTACTGTTCCGTGGGTCGTTTCGAATAGTTTTATTACAATACAATACGGTTTAGGGAGTTCATAGCTTTTGGCAAAATCTCTATAGAGTTGTGGAATTGTTGATTATCTTGAGAATCATGATATCTACTGTGATCATTTCTTAGGTGGCTGAAAATCCTGACTGAGACATGCATTTATGTAGTTATATTTATTTAATTGCCTCCTTGAGAATCATGATATCTACGGTGATCATTTCTTAGGTTCTGTAGTTATATTTATTTAATTACCTCCTTGAGAATCATGATATCTACGGTGATCATTTCTTAGGCGGCTGAAAATTCTGACTGAGACATGTATTTTTGTATTTATATTTATTTAATTATCTCTTTAATTTTGTAATATGTTATATTTTCTGTGCTCAAATGTTTCATAATCTCACAGGATTTAGCTATACACTAAGCTCAATTAGCAGTAGCTATATCAACTATTCAATCAATGGAAGCTCAATTGTAGACATAAGTAGCTTTGGATTGGTCCATCCAGTGAGTTCTTGGCAAAAGAAATTTAGAGATCAAGAGAGAGAGGAGGGAGGGAGTTGTAGGGAGAAAGTGTTTGATTTTCATTGATATCTTCCAAAATGAATATGTTACCGATTTAAAGAAATTTCTCTCATCATAGTCTCTAGAAAATTACTGTTCTAACCTTTCAATTTTGTTACTAGCTCAGCTGTAATTTCCAAATAAATTCACTAGTATTAGCTTCTCAAGATTGTATCAATACTCCCTTCATCAAGATCCTTGTCCCCAAGGATCAAGTTGTGGAAATTGCCCTTCAATTCTTTGAGATTGAGAGACATCCAGTTGAAGTCAGTGACACCTCCAGGATTAAAGATGCTGATGATTGATTCAATTTCCTCTATTTTTCCCAGTTGAAGCCTAATTGAACTTGTTTTTTTGGTCATCACTTCTGTATGAGAAATGCCCAATCTTGACTGTAGAATTTTGCAGCTTCTTGCTTTCAACATAGACCTGATAATTATTTAGAACAAACACAAGTTACACATGTCCATTGTAAACTAGCTGTAATGCTTTTGCATTCCAAATAGTTCCAATTAGAAAGTTAGTAAGATGGTTGATCTTTCCAAATTAATCAACTAGGAAGAATAGAAATTGCAAGGATGGACATCTCCTTCAAGTTGAAGTCCTCATTCTCCAGTAACCTAGAAAGTACTTATATTGTATGTTTCCCATCTAACATGCATCCATGAGTCAGAAAGACACTTCATTGCCTTTTCTGTGTTGCAGTCTACTGATGCAGCATAGCAAATGCAAATGGTAAGCATAAAGGCAATAAACTCCCAGTAAACTACATAATCACCTTCACTAGTTACCTTAGATTCGGCTAATATGTGAGCAAATGACATCCAAATCATTTTCAAAATATTTCCATACACCAGCTATGCCCAGAAGCAACGAAAGGCATAGTGCCAACCATAATTTCTCTATTCTTCCATATAAAAAAAGAAAATAATTTCCCTATTCCAACTTTCAAAAACCGAGTTCCAAAGGTTCCATCCTTGACACTCTCCATAATTGACAAATGCACCATCCAATTCTCATATCAAAGACCACTAGATTGCCCAACAATTTAGATCATCCTTTATGGAGGGTGACATAACTTACCTGTTCCAAACCAAGTAATTTAGCAGCCAATCAGGGTGTTGGATTCTCTCTTCAAATACATAGGTGGCAAATGCAATACAACTTTCTAAAAGGAACAACCTCATCCATTTGATTTCAGTTGAGGCATTTTGTCAAACAACTGCTGCTCATGTTGAATGAACTACTCTTCACAGTCAACTTCATGTCTTCAGCTGCCCAATAACTTCATCTCCATTATGAGTAATCACCGTTGACATCACTTCATCATCTAATAATTCAACAATCATTTGAGGTGCAAACTTGGGAGGTTGGGTTTGAGTTGAATAATTTCTATCTTCTTCTGGGCATGGCTCTCAATTTTGCCAATCTTAAGGGGGTCATCTTGCTCATCTTTATCATAAAAACCCTCGAATAGTGTGAAGAATATAAAAAGTGGGTGTTGTCCCACATTGATAAAATAGATGGCCTTGAGCAATGTATACAAGCTCATGAGGTTCCATCCCAAAACCAATTGACAATAGGAGTAACTCACAATCTTAATACATGCTCAAGGCCATCTATCTTATCATTGTGGGACAATATCCACTTTTATGTTCTTCACACGCCCCCTCACGTGTGGGTTACTGACAAGGCCCAATACGTGGCATGATCCGATGGGGTGGCGGTGTATATTCTTCACAAATAGACAGGGGCTTGAAATTATCTGACTTTCCCGCTGGATATCTTATGCCAATGCTGAAAGTTGGTTGAGATTTGCATTTCTGGTGGTGTATATATCAATGCTTTCTCCTTATATGGGTATTTTGATGTACATGCAGAATTTTCTCATCAAATTCCGAGAAAGCATTGTGCTAATGCTTGAGCCAATGCCTCTCTAATTGTTGATTTTGTAAGTGTGTTTTATATTTGTCACCTAATGATGTCAGATGGCAGAAGATTTATATGATCGCTTTTGTGGATGCTAGATTTCATGATACATTCGATTTCAATTCAATAAGTTAAGTGTAGATCATGGTTGAAAGAAATTTGAGTAGATCTAACATCTAACTGAATTTGAAGTTTCTAAAAAGGAAAACTTATTGTAGATGATGCCGTGTGCATTCAAGGCAATTAGATGCTTTGAGGAATCAATGGTTTTGTGGCCTTGGTTTAGCTGTGTGCATTTCACGGTTTGCTTAATTTTAATTTGCTTGCTTTTTTCAAAGATACTGTTTTCTCATTTATCAAAATCATTTCTTTAATATTAGATTTTCAAAGATCATTGAATTTCTCTGCAGGGCCTCCACTATGTCTAATTTGGTAGAGGAAAATGAAGAACATGACTTCAAATGGGGAAGGAAGATCAATGTTTGCACCAGCAGTAATGAACCGAGCTATTACAGGTCATTCACATATTGGGGTGTGGAGTACTCACTTTATGATAGTGTGTATGTTTATCGTGAGGGTGCAAAAGAGACCGACATTGGGAAAGTCATAAAGGTATGGCAGAAAGGACAGCAAAAGAGAGCGACGATCTTGTGGTTTTTTCGCCCCATTGATATTCGCAGTTTCTTGAGAGATTATGAGCCTTCTTGGAATGAACTATTTTTGGCTTCCGGCGAGGAAAAGGTCTTTGTTGCAGTATTCCACTGGTAATGTTTGATTGTGTCTGTGGAACTTCTTCAAGTTGATGATTCATTGTAATTGTTGAAGTGAGGCTGTTGACATATAGTTTTGAAAGCCACCTCGATAAAATGAATAACTTCAAAGTATAACTCCTATTGTCAATATTGGAAATTCTGTCTGCAATATGGTTTGCTGCATAGGTTTACACTTAATTCTAATAGAACATGTCGGGGAACCAAAAGATATCTTTTGAGTTAACCATTTTATTTTTAGGTTTCTCAAAGATGATGCATGACTGATTTGGTGAACTTGGAAAGAGATGGAATTTGTATTCGGTGGCGTGTCTCATGAGTGGTTGTTTTAAGGTGTTCTGGCTGGATAGCTAACATTTCCATACATAAAAAATTACATTTTGCATGAAAAGAATTTGCATATAGTTGTCTCACACAAGAACATATCAATATGTGCACCATCATATTGTAAGGTACTTGTAAGTAATTATGTCCGGCTAGATGTTAGATATGTTTAAAACAATTCATTGGACTTTTCGAGATTTGATGAGTCTTACTTCTTTGTTTCCTCAGGAAGCTATTGTTGGAAAGTGCAGTGTTATATGCACTTCAAAGGACAGCAGGAACACTCTACCTTCCAAATCAGATATGGGAAAGGCTGAGTACTTGTTTTCCCATACGTTTGATGTTGGAAATTTAAGAATAGCAGAGAAGTTCCCTGACAAAATTGCTATGGTTAGAGGTGAGTTACATTTACTCAAGTAGCCATAAACGCTACGTTTGCTTTTGCATTTTTAGATGCTTGGCTATTCTTGCAGTTGTGAGTTATGAATCAATAAGCAATCCTTAGTTATTTTGATAGCAGGGTTGCAAAGCTATAGAATATTAGATTTGAAAGAGTTTATATATCCCATTGTTTTATTCTTTCTGGTGAAATATTCTCAAAATATTACATTGGAATGAGCTTGGATCTATTTTGCAAGAACAGGTTATAGTTGGTATGTAGAGCACTAACATCATAATTGGAGTTATCTTGTACATTAAGGGTTTATTTCGCTTATCTTAAAGACAATTTTCCAGAATAAGTATTGGTATTTACTTCTATCCTTTTATTTTCTTCCTAAATGGAAAGAGCATACATTTTTAGAAAGTAAAATATTGACCAATATATAATTAGTTTAATGGAAAGGCTATTGGTTGAACCTATATTTATAAATTATAATTACCCTTTAGGAAAGTCAACTTAAAACAAAAATAATTGTTGACAAGGATTCAAGGAAGGATAAATAGGGACTGAGGGAGTAATTATTAAAGATTAGCTGAGGAGCATTTCGTAATATTAAATTAAATCTAATCAGAATAAGATTATCTGTTATCCATGAGTTAATTGTTATTTTGTACATGTCGATTTTTTGGTCAAGCTTTTGCCATAACAATAATAAAAATATATAGTTATTAAACAATTAAGGAAGTTATGAAATAAAATTACTTTCTAAATTGTAAATGCCTTTTTGTGATATATTTTCTAATGTAAAATAATCGTAAAACTTGGTTCTTACATTGCAAAAAGTTGAACCATGATAATGGCTGTGTTTCTAAAATTTTAGTCAATTTTCTCTAATTATATTATTTGGTAAAGTAATTTTTGGAAAAAATAATTTCCATGAAAATTAGCTTCCATAATTTGAGGAAAGTTTTAAAGTGCAACATTCTCCATCAACTTAATGGGAAAGTTGGGATTCTATCGTTAATAAGTTTATTAACAGTTTTACTAATTGTCGCCAAATGAGCAATGCTTAATATAGAATCTTAATTTTTTAATGGAATCAATAATTTTAATTATGGTAATTTTAGACAAATGCATGTTAATTGATTGAAATTAGTCAAAAAAATTTTGTCATAATATAATAAATTAGTAAAGTTATTAAAAATACCCCAATTAATTACCTTCCATTTTTCATTTCTCGTTGACCCCTCCCCATTGATTTTTCCCATGCATAGCTTAGGTTTTCCCTTAGTATTCCAAATTTCTAATTTCTCAATCTGCTTCCCTCCCTTCCATGACACTAATATTTTTGCTGGGTTTTAATTTAAATATAACATATGAATCTAGGGTCTAAAATTAAAATTGATTCTTAATAGATTTTATCTTAACTATTGCCCTTAGGGCTAAATTAGCAAAATCATTTTCTTAAATCGTAATTTCATCTATATATATATATATATATATATGTTTCACTTCATGTAGTGTTTCTTTTTTATTAAAAAGATATAGATATGATTTCTTTTTAGAAAAGTTTACTTTGACCTTATTTGATTTGGATGAGTAACGAAAAGGATTAATGAATACTTAAAATATGTGATTTCTCAACAACACACCATTCAAAAAGATTGTAAAAAATATTTTTTGTCGAATAAAAAAAAAGATGTGCATATTTGTACATTTAGTTTAAGGTAAAAAAAACAATGGATGAAAAAGAAAAATTGTGCAGTTGATATAAGTAAAAGGTACAGTTATCAAACACTCAACCAGTTTCTTCGCACAGTAGTGCCTCCCACTATAGTTTCAGACAGTCACACTACAACTATAATGTTCCCAAACACGTTGGAAGAAGTATATAGTTGACATGGTAATTGTAGGACATGTTATGTTAGAATAGGTGGCTTATTAATTCTTACTAATACTCAGCATGAGATTATAATAGGTAGCCTATCGGTTTGTACTAATGTTCTACTTTAATAAAAATTTATTCTCTTTTTTTTTTGGGGGGTGTTTATCCGTTTCCACTATTGAAGAGATCTCTGCACTCATGAGTCACAATTGTCGGAAAATTTAACCCAACTCAAGTTAATCATTGTTATTGATGTCTTGATGATTTTGTTTCTTGCCTGAGTAAATAGAAAATTGTAAAATAATATCTTTGCATGCTCTGCTTCTACAGTGGAATGCTTGTTCAATCGGGAAAAAGACAAACGAAAAGCAAATTCGGAATGCATAACTGGTGTAACTGGTGATGCACCAGCAAGAGGTGTGTTTTCAAAAGGTTGATAGATGTTTACCCCTTTCTTTTTCTCACCCCCTCCCCAGGGTGTTCAGTTAGGAAAGGCTATATATATTGACTGTTTGTTTAGCTTGAAATTCTCTACATTTACTTGTTATACTACACAGATTTTGGAAAGTTAGTGCATAATGAGGAAAAAGATTTTAACTTGGTACTGCAGAGACCAGGATTATCCTGAAGGATTCTATGGTGAACGATGAAACTTCAAGAACCTCAGACGATTTCAAGCAGCATGTATCAGAAAATCAGCCTTTAAAGAATGGGGTTATCCTGAAGAATTCTGTTGCGAAGGATGAAACTTCAAGAACGTCAGAGGATTCCAAACAGCATATATCAGAAAATCAACCTTTAAAGAAGAGGAAAATTCGAATTAAGGGAGGTACTGGTTGCACACTTGGTTCTCTCTGTTGACGCCCTCTGAACAATATAATGATTGACTTCCTCATGTGTAGTTTCAGAAGCATATTCTGCAAATCTTGCACAACCAAGTGGAGAAGACCCCAAAAGTATCTTGGATCCTCTTCCCAGCTATAGTACTAAAAGTCCACCAAACAATCTTTCCAACAGCTATAATATGCACCAGAATTATGCAATTGCTGAGAAAGAAATTTCTTTGCCCGCAAAACGCACTACTGCGAACAAGGTTAATTACCTAGTAATAGTGATATCTCAAATCTCATTATTCTGAGTTTCTAATTGTTAGTTTAAGTATTTAATCTGCTATAGGGGCTTTTCCTCAATGATAACTGAAACTGATTATAAGCATGGATCGATAAGCTGCACTTGTTCTCAATGGTGAAAGACAGATGAAGTTGTTTAAATAATCGAGAATGACGAAATCTTGCCTGCTTCGGCAATTAGCTGAATCCATTTTTGAGTTATTTTCTCTGTATATGGGACTTGCTGGGTTTTTTGTACATGTTGGAGTTATGCCAAAATCTTTACAAATAAATATTCCTAGAAACCTTAACTAGTGTATTATGAATACTGAAATTTAATGCGTAAATATTTGAGAATACTAAACAATTGTTTTACAGGATGCAGAATGCTGGAATTTCTTTGCATTGTTCATTGCTTTCTAAAATATGATGAACTGCTCTGTTTTATCTATTAAAAGAAAGACTCAAGTAATGAAAACGTTCTTAAACAAAGCTGAGGTTTGGGAAGTATTGTAGTACATTATGGTTTATTTGCAAAGGTCTTCATAAAACCAGTTAGGACTTTATAACAAAGTTTAGACATTATACTAATAACTGAATATTAGGAATAGGCTGTTAATAGCTTTAGAATGTATGGGCATTTGGTCTCACCAGATTTTGGAGGAAATTCTTGTGCTGTTAGTGCAGTAAATTGGTCTTGAATGTAGATAACATGGTTTGTTCGCAAACTTCAACTGTGTACCTGTCATAGATATAAGTTTCTACTTGTAATACGTTTGGGCATCACTTACTGATTTCTGATTGAGCTGCATGTAGGCAAATCAATTTACAATTTACAAAGATACTAAAATGGGAAATTCTATTATAGGTTGCATACTTTCTGATTCTTTCTCTTTCTTTTCAGGATACGCGAAATTGGTTTTATAACATGGTAAGTTCTTATGCATAACATTGTACTAGTCATTCACAAACTTTATATACCTTAGGACACGTCCACTAAGCGTTAAACAGTGAGCACTAGCCTCAAAAAAATCATTGGAGATGTAGAATGCACCCATACATTTTTTTCAATTATTCTTTCCCTCATCTCCATGCATTGTATTAAGTTTATTAAATGCTTCTTTGGGCAGTTTCTCTCACAAAGACATGCATGCAGTTGTAAATAAGAAGGCATAACTCAGGTTACTCTGGGTTGCTAATTCTATTTTTTAAAATTTCATTATTGCTTCTACCCCCATACCCCTTTCCAGGACTTATAGGTGAGCCATAAGTTTTGCATCCCAACTGTAATGAACAACGCATGTAGCTTTGGTAGAGCAATATGTATTTGTAAGATCTCCACGAAAGCTGTGGGTATTGGATGCTTGGGCTTGCACTGCCATGTTGTAACTTTTGTTTCCTTCCCTGTCTAAGTTGTGAATTAGGCTATTGGGGAAGCTCTTCACGGGCACTGTTACTTTCCTGGCAAAGTCGTGATTGGATGTAAGCTTGACAGCCAGTTGAGTGTTTTTTGTTTCTGTGTGTTAGTTATTGGAGAAAATGGAAAAACAGGGCGGGGAAGTGAGAGGAGTGAGGAGATCATAAATCTTTATCCTGTGTTTCTGCCTTTTCTGTTTATGTGAGACTGTAAAGATTACATAGTATGTGCAATGCAAATTGGTAACCCTTTATTCTAATTTCTAATGATAACTGCAGCCGTGGGAGGAGAAGTTGAAGAATGCTGATGAGGGAGGGACCCTTGTCTGTTTGGATAACCTGGATCCGTCACTTATATCATCTGACATTCAGGTACTAGGGCTTACTCAACGTTCATAATTGCTTTTTGGGGGGGAAGGTAAGTTTAGCATTACAGCTTTCATTTTCAGAATATATGTGCTTCCTGTGTGGGCTGCTTGTGCCCATACAAACCCTTCATTTTTTTATATTTGTTAATCTGTTTTATATATTCATGCATTTAGCAGTCCCATTTTATAATGCCTAATACGGCAGATGTTGAGATGTTTCTACTTTTATACTCTACTAGTCTACTGAGGAAAATTCTGATGTACTCTTGGGAGTACAGACCGTCATGTACTGCTGGGGATAATACTGATTAGTGTACAATTGTATATTGATTAATGTACAATAGTACAAACCGTCATGTACTCCTAGGACTAATCAGTGTACAATTGTACACTAATTAACCTCGGGAGTACACGACGGTTTGTACTCCGAGGAGGACCATATATTAATTGGTCTACTGAGATGTGATTCAATTCACTACTGTCCCCCTACCCCAAAAAAAAACATCATCCTCCATTTTCTTGTTTAACCTCCCATAATTTCCTTATTGGTTCTTAATGAAATATCAATTTATTTCCATAGAACAACAATATGGTGCTCAGAAAGGAGGGGGGTTGTTTATTTTGTTTTTTTGGGGGAGTGTTTGGGTTCAAAATTCTAGGCAAATCAGTGGAAAGTGGAATCCTATTACAATTTCTCTTAAGAAGCCTTGAAGTTCAGAGGAGAAGTTTTCTTATCCCATTGTTTCCTCTTGCTCATTGTGCACTTTCATTGCATCGTTTGATGTTTGTTCTGAAAACTTGTAAGATATCTATTTTCATTGTGGGAGTATTATGCATCTGAAATTTCATTACAAATACATTTTTTTTGGGGGGTCTTTTAGGTACTAGTGATGTTTTTCCAAACATAATTTCTTTTGCGACCGAATTTGTGTGCCCCCACACTTGTTTTTGCTTTTAAATTACCCTTCTTTTCTTGTTTGAACGTACAATTAAGGTCTCAAAAAGAGTTTGCTGCTTACTAAAGTTTTTGCAATTTTGCCTCAAATGTTTTCTGCTTTCAATGGGTAACAAGGGGGCTTTAGGCCGTCTTGCGATAACATTGGCCTTAACACTCGTTCAATTGTCAGGTTAGGCCCTTAGGGTATAAGAGATAGAGGGTGTGGAGGGGCTCTGGGTAATTGAGCATCTGACTGCTTCCTTCAACGTATAAGAATGGTTTATCTGAAAGAGTTTTTTAACTATTAGCAAAATCTCGTGTGAGATCGTCTCATATAATACATCATACATATCATGAGATGAACAATTAGTCATCTTCGAACAATAACTCTTATGTGACCAATTTCACCTAAGAAGTGTGATTAATGAACCGATAATTATCCTGGTGTGATTGATTCATTAGTGGTCAGGTAAAATGTACTCCCTTTACTCCATAGAAGTTGTTAATTTTTGTAAATGTAAAATGATAAAAGATTTACTATTTAATGCAATCGTTCTTTTTATACGTTGGAGGAGAGCTTAGAAAGAAACCACTTACTACAATTATGAACATCAAGAAAAGGCATATTTCACGTGTTTTAATGGATGTGTTATTTTTCTGTTTAAAACTATCAATATCTAGTCTGATTCGACTATATTTCATGCATTTTCATAAGAAATTCATTTCTGACTTGATTAGGATCCGTTGAGATGGTATTTTTAACTTCCTGGAAGTTGCATGTGCTAGATTTCTGAGTTGAATCCCATAATGCTCAACCAAATAATTGTTAGGTGTTGAACCCTGCTCTAACCATGGCTTTACATAGTGGAGTGGGTCCTAATCTTGTATACCTCTCCTTTTTTCTGTTCAAATGTTCAGTGTGTATATTATCTATCTGAATTCTGATCCTTGGCTTTCTTCAGGATATGATTTCGAAGGCTTTCAAGGTAGACGCTGATGCAAGAATCATATCAGGTGGATCTTTTTCAAGTCCATCATATGGTATGGCAGCTTTTTGTAATTTTTTGGATATT
The DNA here is from genome assembly GCA_021018815.1 of Talinum fruticosum. Lineage (NCBI taxonomy): Eukaryota > Viridiplantae > Streptophyta > Magnoliopsida > Caryophyllales > Talinaceae > Talinum > Talinum fruticosum. The sequence goes on along the minus strand of JAITYX010000004.1, from coordinate 11,704,609 downwards.
TGTGCTCCACACGAGAATTTTCTGTGCAATTTCTGAAGATTGAAGCTGTGCATTCTTCTAACAGGAGGACAAGCACTGGTTATCTTCAATTCAAAGGATGATGCAGATTTCATCATACGGACATTAAGAGAAAAATGTCTCCTGATTGGAGGAAGGTAGCTCTACATGCAGTTCCAACCTTTCCCCTGTTTTTAATTCATAATACCCATTCCCCCAACCCCCCGCCCAAAAAAAAAAAATTATAAAATCTGTGTTCATTCTCATCAAAAGAATCCTCTGTATCAATCCCCTGTTGATCCCCTTTGATATGGAATCCATTTCATTGTCTACATCATAGGATGCACTTTTCAACTTTGAAGAACATGCAGGGTTAATTAATTTCAATATTCAAGCATGAGATCGGCTTCTAAGTGCAAAATTTGCCTAACCCATGCAAAAATTGCCTAACCCACATATTAGGTTCTGGTTGGAGCATAGGTTAGTTTGATTTATTTCACCGTCAAATTGGTGGCTGTCAACAAACTTTGCTGGTAAAGCCTTTAGGGTGGTACGAGAGCCTGGATTGAAGCTTTGCCTATATTGGCTATTTCACTTCCCTTTCTGCCCACCAAAAGGGGTTCTAACTGGCAGCCTTTCATGACCTCAGGCCAGTTGTTGCTAGCAGGAAACGTCTTGGAGAACTCAGCAAGTCATGCAGTTTTCCTGGCCATTTCATGATTGAGAAGTTGAAGAAATGGAAATGGAACGACGATAAGGTAACCTGGTCTCTGTGTCAATATTCCTCAGCTTAACATGTTTCTCCTCTTTCAGCTCCTGGTTAGTTTTTGAGTGATTCTTTTTCCTTCGTCTTTTTGGTCAATGAAGAAGAATACAGTATCCACTTCTCATTGCTCCCAGACAAATACGCTTGAGTACAACATGGCAACCCAATGGCACATCCTTCAGGCTAAGTCTGATATTTGGTGGAAAACTTTACATGAGGTGCCCTTTCTATATATCCTCCTATGTCCTATCTCCCCCCACAAAAAAATAAAATAAAATCTTTGTTTACATCTATTCGAATAAAACAACCACTAATGTAGATCCCAGTCCCCACCTAGGTGGGCGCCTTTTTTCCTTCTTGGGGTTGGGGGGGAGGTCCAGTTAAATGTCTAAAAATTTGCAATTTCTCTGTGCGCTTGGACTAGAAACAAGCAAAAGAGCTGTCTTTGTGTGAGAATCAGCTGAAGAAGCATCTATCAAGTGAACCTCCTGCAGGCAGCAGCAGAGAAAGCAAAGATGTCCTGAGCTGCAGAGCTCCAACTGGCGACGGGCAATATAATCCATGCTCGTAGCTGAGCTCACTAGGAGTCTTCTTTTGGTGAGGATGCAATTAACGCCAATCGACAAAAAACAGGAAGACTTTTTATTTGCAAGATTTCCTGTACATTCATGCTTACATATGCATCTTCCATGGTTATACAGGACAGGAAGTTTTACTTGGTCCCGAGCAAGATATGTAGAGATCTCCCCATTTTGGACAGCATACGGGGTCTGATCCTCAACACGGTGTATAGCAAGAGGGTGGTATAGTCTGATGTTAGAATTTTGTAAATGATTTTGCTGCCATGTTATCAAATCACATTAATATCCATGGATGAAATTTCATGGTGATCACCGGGGATGTTGTAACTTGTAACCATATATGTATTATTAATGTGATTTTTCATTGCAATGCAGTAATGATATATTTTCCGTCTTGATTTTGGTCGTATCTATGATGATTGCAGATTATCATTTTCAATTGAGTTTTACGATAATCTAATATGAGATAGAGCCTCCAAGCATACAAGAAGAGCAATTGTTAGAATGATGAATTGTTTTTTGGGAGTATAAAACCCAGGGGGAGGGGGATATTGAACACAGATGGTCCACATACTAAGATCTGATTCCTAAAACATCACCTGAAATACCCACGTTGGCAAATGCACATTCACCATCCTGTGGCTAATCCAAATAAAAAACATAAAACCTAATCAAATGTCGTCCTCTACCAGCCTTCTACTTTTCTCTGTGGACATTCTTCGAAAGTTGTAGCACGAAAATGCAGAAAGAGCAGAGATAATCACATTTCACAGGAAGTAGTCCGTCTAATCCTTGGATGACTTGTTAATGAGGGACTTGTGGATGTGAGGAATGACTCCACCTCCAGCAATGGTTCCTTTGATGAGGGTATCGAGTTCTTCATCTCCACGTATAGCGAGTTGCAAGTGCCTGGGTGTTATACGCTTCACCTTGAGATCCTTACTGGCATTCCCTGCAAGCTCCAGTACTTCTGCAGTCAAGTACTCCAGTATTGCCGCTGTATAAACAGCTGCCGTTGCACCCACCCTACCATTTGCTGTAACCCTAGTCTTCAACAAACGGTGAACACGACCCACCGGGAACTGTAGAAAAACAGTGAGGTCAGAATTTTAGTAGAGATATGAAATAGCCCACCCAAAAAACAAAAATGAAAAAAAAAAATCTTACTATAAAATCATTAAGGCAATTGTGGATACCATCAAAGCAGGCTCTAGCCCTACTCGGCTACACCAGGCATGCAAAGAGGTTCTCTCAAAAAAAGGAATGAAAATATGTGACTTTAGCAATATCAATAGGTTTCAGAGGTGAAAGATAGTTGCAGAAAAATCAAAAGCCCATGCTCAGGACTCTGATTTAAAAGTGTATAGGGCTGAATTGAGGTGAAAAATGGAACCCTAGTTCTCTTCAAAGTAAACAAGATGACATTGTCACTAAAAATCACCTCCATAGGCAACTATTGGTTCAGGGAGTTCCGTCAAACAGCTCATGGAGTTCAAAGCAACTTTTCTATATAAATTTCAATTAGTGTATCCCAAAGCTCGCTCTAACATAATATATCATAAGTCATGACTTACATACAACATAAATTTAGAATCTGAGAAGAGAAGACAAAACGATATGGCATCTGAGAAGAGAAGACAAAACGATATGGCACAAGGAAATAAGCATGAAAGGATATGTTAAGACATTACTACAGAAGCCACTTGCTTTATGGATCACAACAATATGTATGGGGCACAATAACATGCTAATTTATGCTTCACACAATACCAACAACACCAGAACGATGGAAAAAACATGAAGAACTCAAGCATGAAGGCCTAGCAAGACGTGCTTTATAAGAAAAATCATCCATTGATTAGTTAATGCTGATTACTTTGTCACAGATGATTAACTAAATGCTACATCCCCCACATAAACTATCATTCAACAATAATTTAAACTGTGAGAACAAACCCTTGAATAAGCTGGCACCAGCAGCCTTAATTATCTTTATTTGAGATTTTGGACCTTGGAAAGTCAACAATGTTTTCAAATATAAAAATGTGATATGCATGCATGACTTCTATATCCAAGGATACATATAGCAAGAGATCAATTAGTCCCTGACAGCTATAACATCTAATTCAACAAGGCAGGCGTTACAAATTATACAGTCAAAACCACTAAAAATACCTATATGCATAACTCAAAATTGCCTTTTCGGACTTTTGGAGATTGAATTGAATCAAGATGATTGCTCAATTCCCTAGCTTCATTTCCTTCCCTATTTCTTTTTGGCAGCACCCACCCATGCCTTTGCAAGTGTTTTCCCTTGGAACAATACAGAGGTAAAATCAAGCATGTGAAATATCCATCACTAGAAACCTCCACCGAGAAAACTAAGTCTGCAACTCCCTCAGGCCCTCCGATTACACTCAACATAGAGTAAGCTTCCACTAAACATCTTTCGCATCAATGTCAGTCCAAGACCAGCAGCTCAAACTACAAACCTGGTAGCTCTCAGCTACACACAACAAAATCAGTCTCTGCCTGGGTACTCAGATTTCCAAATTATAATATCACCATTACCTTTTCCATGTACATAATCAACCTAAAACCAATCTCACAAACTCTAACATGTAATCATCCAAAGCACAAAACCTGACATTACTCTTTTTCGCATCTTAGCTAACTTTGATGGTTGCACATTTCTTTAGCAAGCCATAATTGTATCGCAAGACAAGGATATCACATCTACCTTCCCAAGGAACATGAAAGGTAAAAAGTAAAAACTCAAACCATAATCTCTACTATGATTCCACACTCACAACGACGAGGCATCAGTAATCTTAATATCCTCTTTGTGCCTTCTTTTGTTTGATTACAAATGTCGAAAAGAACCATGTAGAACACCTCCATATCCTCAATAACAAAGGTCCCACCCTCCCTCTACAATATCCAAATATAAAGTAAAAGCTTAAGTGTTCCCACACAACCAAACAGAGAACAAGAAAATTTCATTCCAGTAACACACTCTATTACAACACTACACCAATCCTCGGCCACAAAACGACTTTAAAAAGCTTATATCCGCATAGCAAAGAAACCCAATGTCAATCACATAAAATAATGTCCAACTCAATCAGTCAACACCCCAAAACACAGGATCACATTACAAACCAAAAGGAGCATAACGTCATTAACTCTAATTTCAACGAGAAAAGGAAAAATGAACGAAAATAACAACACCCAATGAGGATTTACCCTTGTTAATCAAACAAACAAGTCTAGATCTACAAAAACACCATTGAAAATGCCAACCCATTTTCCCAAATTCCATCAAAATTGAAACCCAGAAAATTTGAGAAGAGGGAGAAAGAGAGGACCTGGAGACCAGCACGGGAGGAACGAGAAATAGGTGCTTTCTTGTCTTTCTCCTTGTTGGCTCCCGAGGATTTCCCCGTAATCAAACCCTTTGCTCCTTTTCCAGACATTTATCTTTGTTTTTAAATTAATGGGGTTTTACTTCCCTCCCAAAAACTAGAACCCTCTTCGTTGAATTTCGATTCGGAGAAAACCCTCCGAGAGTGGCAATTTGGGAGGAGAGAGAAAATGAACAGAGAGAACAGAGGCTGAAGAAGAAGCCAAGTATAGAAGAGAGAAAGACAGGATTTTTATTGATTTTGTTTTTTTTTTTTTTTTTGAAGAGCGTAAAGACCAAAAATTAAGGTAAAAGAGGCTGTAGAATACAATTAGAACGAAATGACATTACTACCCCTTCTACGTGGCTGTTGTGTATTGAATATTATGGGTCAATTTCTAATGGGCAATTAGTCATATATGATTATTGGCCCATTTCTTATGAAGCCCAATTAGAATTTGGCATTGATTTTTCCTTTTTTTCAGCCCACAAAGAGAGGTTCCATTTCTTTCTTTTTTTTTTTTTTTGGGGGTTGTTTGAATCTCCAAAATTCTATTATTGGCAAAATATTTTTAGCTTTAAATTGAAACAAATAAGGTTTTTTGTACGTTTATTTATCTCGATTAAAATTTTTAATTTTTTGAAAAGTAATTCGAATAAAAAATAATTTATCTGGATCTAAACTTATATATATTTTGACAAAATAATTTCAAATGGTAGTATAAATTGATTTGAATTAAATTTTTCAACCAATTTTTAAATTCCTAACACCAATTGCCCATCCTTTCTTTTTCTTCTCATGATAATTAAGGACCATAAATTATGGTTGGTTAGGTTCTTATACATAACATACTACTACTAGCATAGTGGCTTCACCATTTTTAGTGGTTGGATAGGCTCTTACATGTTTAAGATATAACATTCAAATGAAAAATCATTTATGTGTTTAGCGTGTCAATTTTATTGATCGATAAGCTCTACAGTAATTAATATAAAAAATAATAACAATAAAAATAAAATATTAAAGAAAAATAAAAGCCATTATCTTTAACAAAAAAAATCACAATATAGTATACTTGGCATTAGTGGAAAAATATTGGAAAACTTAATTTACATGAAAATTTTGATTTTTTCATAATATGCTTTTTTTTATAATTAGTTGGCAAAGAAGTCAAAAACTACCATCATGTGTTTGCTAACACATGTTCAATCGCTTAATGATAAATGGTTTTGTTAATTGCCGCCTTTAGGGCAATGGATTTATGTATTCTAATTAGTGAAGAATTTTATCTAATTAATTTTGATATATATATATATTAAAAATATCCAATAATTAATTTTGAATTCTATTTTTATTTTTGATTTTGATTTTTAATTTAATGTCAGTAGGTAAATTTTTATTAAAAAATAAATAAATAATTTAGAAAGAATTAGATAATGGAATTTGATAGGAAGATAAAAAATATTTTATTTAAAAGAAAAATATATTAATAATTTTATCAAGGTAAGATTCCATTTATATGAATATAAATAACTCTTATTTGTCGTCCTTAGGGCGACGGTTAGTAAAACCGTATATTAAATTAACTAGATAAGATTTTTACATAAAATGATGTGGATACTCCTTACCCGTGACAATTAGAAAAATCGAACAATAAAATATACCCACAAGCCAAAAAGTAAATATCAAACGAAATTTCAACTGTTATATTACAAACTAAGATATAGTTAAAATCAGGCAAGAGGACCTTGTCTCCCCTTGCTATTTGTCTTAGTTATGAAGTGTTTCAATAGAGTGATTAAATGCCAAATAACAAGAAGTAGCTTTCACTACCACTCCAAATACAAAAGCCTTAAGATGAGTCATCTTGCGTTCGCTAACGACTTATTGCTCTTTTGCAAAGCTGAAGAAAACTCACTCAAATGCTTGCTGATCGCTTTTGAACAATTTGCAAATACGTCAAGTATGACAATCAATGCTCACAAGTCTATAATGGTTGTGTCTAGAGTAGATGAGGAAACAAAAAGCATTTGATTAGACTATCCGGATTTAGCGAAAGGAAACTCCCATTCAAATACTTGGGAGTACCCATCACAACCGGCGAGACTATCCACATCCGATTGCCAACTCCTAGTAGATAAGATAATTACAAAAATCAATGTATGGGGATTGAGAAATATGTCTTATGCCAGGAGAGCAACACTCATAAACGAGTGTTCTGCTGGGATTTATAGCTTTTGGGCTTTTTGTTTTATTATTCCCAAAGAAGTAATCAAAAATGTTGAGCAAGCATGTAGAAATTTCTTCCGGACAGGACAGGCACAATATATAAGAAGACCTTTAATAGCTTGGGATTGAGCTTGCACGCCAAAATAATTTGGAGATTTGGGTTTTAAAAACCTAGAGATTTGGAACAAATTTGTAATGTTAAAACATATATGGGCCGTTGCCATGAAAAAGGACACCCTCTCGGGTGAAATGGATACACTCGCCACTATCTGAAAAATTTAGATTGGAGAGAGTACATACCAAAGGCTGATACGTGCTAGAACTTGAAGAAATTGGCCAAGGTAAAAAATACAATTGGTACGAGGTATCTTGACGGACATTACCGGAGGGAGAAATTCTCAATTCAACAAGCATACTACAACAATTTGCAACCGACTTACAAGGTTAGTTGGGGTAAAGTGATATGGAATAGAGTGGCCCTCCCTAAACACCTTTTCCTTTGCTCGGATTATAATGCACCACAAACCGCAAGTAGCTAAAAACTTGTTGCATTCATCCCTAACTTGGACAAAACATGTCCATTGTGTGAGTATCAGTTGGAAACTCAAGACCACTTAATGTTTGAGTGCCCCTTCATTCGGAAGGTAAGGGCGGAAATCCGTAGTCGGCTAGATATAACCTCGTGCTGCTACTTCATACAGGGGAACGATTCAATGGACGGAAAACCTCAAAATGAAGAAAGGAGACAAGATGATACTTAGAGTAACAATAACAATTATTCTATATGAAGTCTGGAACCAAAAGAATAATATGGTGTTCAACAGAGGTCAACCAAGTCCGAATGGGACAATCACGAGAATCAAAGAAGTCATCAAAGCAAGAGTCTCTTTTGTTAGAAAATACAACAAGAAATTTACCAACTTTTTCTAACTAAATTGATGTAACTAAAACGTGTAAACTGGTCCGACTTAGACTTGTTTCTTTTAGTGCAATGAAATCAACTACACTTGTTTTTTTTTTTAAAAAAAGATATAGTTAAAATCTTGAAGTAGTCCTCATTAGGCTTCAAACATTAAATCCCTAAAAAGAATTAGAACTAATGACAATTTCTTGCCACAACCACTTCTCATATACCTTGTCAAGCTCCTATTAATTGATTGGCCTACAAATTTAATGATTCAAACCAACTCTTAATACATGGTACCATTATCCGAATGAGATATTATCTATTTTCGTGACTCTGACATTTTAAAATGTGGTCTAAAAATAAGGCTTAAAAAATCATTTTAAGGACGCTAGAGTTAAGCATGTCCGGCCTAAATTAATCTTTAAATGTATGATTTTTTAGCGAAAGCTTTCCACATAGAATGTGTGTGAATATAAAGCATTAAAAAAAAAAAAAAAACTTGTCGTGATTTATGAGCCTAGTTAAGGATCCTTAAAATTATACCTCATTCGTCCCATGATATTTGTTAAAAGTTCTCCCTTTGAATGTCCTACAAATATTGTTAAAATTTATTATAGTAAAAAAGTATTACCTTTAATTTGAAAAAATAGAGTAATTAATAGTATTTCCTTATTGTTTTAAAATTGACAAGTTTTCGGGGACGGATGAAGATGAATAAATGTGTAGGATCTACAAGATGACTAAGGTGTCACATTTAATAATATCATCAAATTGAATTTCTTTAATCATTTACAACTTAAATTGCCATTATTTTAATTTTATTATAGAAATTTTCATGATTTTTTAATTGTAAATATTATTTGACATTTTCTTATGAATTTATTCTAATCCTCAACAACTATATACACATTTATTTAATTGTTGTTTGCATCCAATCACATCACATATTCTCTATAAACATGAATATAAATATTTACTTCCAAAAAAAAAATATAAAAAGATGCTTACACTATTGCTTATTTGGAAATAGATGCTTATACTATTACTTAGTTGAAAATCAATGAATAAATTTATCTCTTCCCTATTTATTCTACGATATAAAAAGGATATATTCTTTACATTTTTTTCAATTAAACTATAATTAATTAGTGATGGGGAAGGCAGGCATCTTTAAAAGTTGAAGACACAAAAAGGAAATTTTATTTTCTTTTAGGAAGAGAAAGGAATCCATGAGTCATGAATCATGAGAATTACTAATAAAAAATATATTTTTTTTCTTTTTGAAAGGAATTAAACACAATTATAAATTATTCTATGAATCAAAAAATAAAATAAATTAAAACCATAAATTAAAGTCCCCTCCCCTCCCCTGGTCAGGCCAGGCCTTCACATCGCTCCAGAGTCCAGAGTATGCCAACAAGCTAACAGCTAAACCGTCACCGAACAATCTCTCTCCTCTCTCTCTCTCTCTCTCTCTCTCTCTCTCTCTCTCTCTCCCACTTGGAGGAAGAATCACAGTTAAGGAAGTTCAGAAGGGCAACATTTAAATTTGGATTTTCGTTGGGTTTCTGGGAGTATTCATACTTGGAAATTCCGTACTATCCCCATATCGCGCTGGTGGGTTTGTTTGTCCCTCTTCCCAAGTTTAATTCTTTTTCTTTCCCTTCAGTTTGGACTGTTTGTGTTTTGGATTCGTGTTTTCTGCTGATAATACATTAATTGAGGGCAATACTGAAAATTTTGTTGAGTTTGTATTGTTTAATTTGAGGGTACGAGTTTGAATCTGAGGTTTATATACTTTTGTTGTTGCTATTTTTGAATCTATTGCCTTGTGATTTTGGGTATTTGAGTATTCCTGTTTATGCACTTTTTCACCGTTTTTAAGTCTCTTTAATGTTTTCTATTTGAGGAATTGGCATCTTGTAGACATTGATAGTCGAATATTGAAAATTATTATGCTTCCGTTAATTGAGAAAAAGAGGTCAACTGGGTGAACTGGTGCAAAGGAAGGCTTTTTGAAAGTTTGGTAATTTATGAATTTCCTTCTCCTTTAGTTAATGATGTTACAATCACCCAATATGAAGGAAAGTGCAAAGTTCTGATATTTCTGAATATACTAGTGAATTATGTTACTTGGAGTTGGATAGTGACAAGTTTCCGTCTTACATATACACCAATGTGTACGAAGGATTTGATTGGCTACAAGCCTACAACCTTTGAGTTAATCGTTTGTTTTAGTTGTATATGAATATGGTATTTTGTGTCCAGACATGGGTAAATCCTATATGGGTATTTCGTTTTGTAAGAAACAGTCTGAGTCATGTAGTATTAACATACAGCCACGCTCCTGTCTACCACAGTCTAAGAGCAGTAAGGCACACCTTGAACCCTGCAACTGCAAAGTGTACCTTGTTTACATGTGAGATTGTAAAGCCATTAGTTTGCTTTGTTTGTCACTATAGAAAAGAAACAAAGCACCGGTATTGATTCTTTTCATCAGTCAATTATAATATAAAGCTGAAAATAGAAATCGCTTTAATATCTTATGAAGTATATTGGCTTGGTACTCATTTTCTTCATAATATAAGGGATAAAGTGAGAGAAGTTAGTGCACTTATTGGAGGCATTGGGTATTAATTGCTGATGAATTTTTGAATCTTCTATGCCTTATGTGGTAAACTGTGTTATTTACAAACTACGAAGTTAGAGCTGCTCTGACCCCTTCTTTCTTTGATGCTAGGTTTATAAGCAAATTAGCATTTTCCAGTGAGCAAATATGAGAAATATAAACTGTGCGTGCTATATGGCATGACCATGTGTGAATCAAGTTGTAATCATATCTACGAAAATGAATGATAGTGTTATCTCCAATGTTTCCAACTGGTTATGTTCAAAGTTGTTTTCATTTGGTTTGATCTGTCTCCGATCTCATTTTAAGAATTGTCTTATTGTTTGCTTGAAACTTTGGCATTGATGTGAGTGTTATGTGTAGCTGTTAATGGCCTATTTTATCCCTATTTCAGATAGAATAGATGCTGTATAAGTGTGTTGTTCGTTGGTGAAAAGTGTCAACTTGTGAGCCATGCATAAAGAAGGTGCGAGTGCTCCTTCGACTCCGAAGGTTAGACGCCGAAAGCATTCAAATGAGGTTGGTTTACTTCCTTCATTATGTTTCCAGTAGTTTTTTAAGAGACACAAGGGCTTGTATTCTCCTTTCATGTACTTATGAGTTTGATTGTTAGAACTTAGACTGATTGAAAGTCTCGTTTTAACTGCCTTTGATTGTATACTAGTCTATGGCCTATCTAACTGCATGCAACGTGGAGTTTGACAGCTTTTTTTGTTCCAATTTTCTGATAGAATATTTCTCATCAGATTCCTTCTGAAGTTACCAAGCCAAATGGCACTCATTTACTTGTTAATGATAATAACAAGTACAAATCAATGTGGATCCGCACATATTCTACTCTTTGGATGATTGGGGGCTTTGTCTTCATTATCTACATGGGTCATCTCTATATTTGTGCAATGGTGGTTGTGATCCAAATACTCATGGCAAGAGAGCTATTCAATCTGTTGAGGAAGGTTCGTGAGGATCACCATCTTCCTGGTTTTCGGTTACTGAATTGGTGAGAGTGTAAAACTTCAATACTAATTTCATTTGTTTGTATTCCTAGCAGCCAAAAGCATGGCATCCTAATTTTTATGTTTTCCCCTTTTCAGGCACTTCTTCTTCACTGCAATGCTGTTTGTTTATGGTCGCATCCTCAGTCAGCGGCTTGTCAATACTGTCACTTCAGACAAAGTGTTGTATAAGCTTGTGAGCAGTCTTATCAAGTACCATATGGTTATCTGTTACTCCCTTTACATTGCAGGTAGTTCGACATTCTGTGGTTAATGTTAGGAAACTGTTGTTTGTTATTCCTTTTTAGATTTGTTTTGCTAGTAGTGACTATTCAACACTTAAATTGGACTAGAACACAACTTCAAAAATAGAAAAATGATTAGGCCTGAACTCTGTTTAGTGGTCCACATCTGTGCTCTTGGTTCCATTTTGCTCAGTTCCCTCTAAAGGGGAGAGGACTGCTGGATGTGTTTTGATAACCTTCATTGAAGCTTTAAGCTTCAGTTCTTCTAGTACTTTGGGTTGCACAAAAATAATATATCAGTTGAGATCCCATCTGATTCTTCCTCACTGCAGATGCTTCTATTTTCCTGTAACTGCATTATCGTGCTGTTTTCAGATGTTTCTGTAGTTACTTATGCTTGTTTGAATCCAAATGTGTTCCCTTGTCCTGCTGTTTTCACACTTTTTTCCTCCATAATTTCAGTCTCCATATGAACTTCTCTCCTTAAGAGGAAAAGGTTGCTAGTAAATTGATTTTGTAACTGACTTCAGGTTTTATGTGGTTCATTCTCACTCTGAAGAAGAAGATGTACAAGTATCAGTTTGGCCAGTTTGCATGGACGCACATGATCCTTATTGTTGTTTTCACTCAGTCAGCATTCACTGTGGCCAACATCTTTGAAGGAATATTTTGGTAAGACAATTATTACTAGTCGGAAATAGCTGTATTTATTTTTTCATAATATTGTATTCCTTTCTGGATGTGTTATACCTGTCTGTGGGAAGCTATTCTAAGAAAATGAAAGTAACTTTGCCCTCAACTCCTTTTAGCACTGTCAGCTCCGCTCCCTGTAACATTTTTCCATCTATAGTCCTTTCCAGTCTTCATGATATGTTTGACTTTGGTCTTGATGCATCATTAATTAAATACACTTTATCTTGAGTGTTCTGGCTGATGGAAAAAGTCTTGTTTATCGAGGGCTTTGTATTTCTCCAAAATAAATGAAGTATGATTTTGCTCTTTTGCACACATTGAGCTTCAAGGGACCTTTTCATTTTGTTTGTATTAGTTGTGTACAAGCCCTCAAAGTTATCCAGTTTTATCCTTTAGAAATTATGCTCATTTTTTCCGTGGGGTCTTGCATACAAGATGATGCTAGCCTATGTATTTTATGGGAGTGAAATCATCAATAATTCAATTTCCTATTATCATCAACAAATAATAACAACCACCATCAGCTTCCACTTTGAACCCCGGTGAAGTAGGTCTAGTGAGATTTGAATGTACGTGGCCTACCCTAACAAGAAAATGTGCTGCTTCTTAGAGGCACACGAAACTTCATTCTGTTAATTCTCAACATTAGCAGAAATGAATCAAGTGTGAACTATGCTGTATTGTCATTTGTACTATTTATTTTCTCTTCAAGCACCTATGTCATGCATCTGGTGTTTTGACATTGGTTTAAGGAACAAAAGACAGTTGTGACTTCATTTTAGACTAAAATCGTGAATAATTTTCAGAAAATGGGATATCTAACAGACAAAATTGAGAAGTATCTATTCCTTTAGCTCAAACGTTTTTCCTGTTACATCTTCTATACTCCTCCATTTCTGTTTCTCTTGTTATTTTTCAAATGTTAGAGCTTCGTGTAAGTAGGTAAGTGCAGGTTAGGTTAGGGATTTTGATGAGCCTTCTTTCTTGCTATAGTCTCTTAGTTCCTTTTGAGTTTTTTTGCGGAATGGTTGGTCATCTTGGTTTGTTCATACTCTCATCAAGTTATGCTGTTTCTCCCTCCATGGCTTTCATATCAGCATTTCCTTGAATGCAAAAGGCCTATCAAGATATTCTCTCTGGATGTTTCTGTTTTTGTGGTATCATGATGGAAGAGTTTGTAGCTTTCTTGTGCTTGATATTTTACAACATTTGTAAATACACAGTGCGGATTTGCCATCCGTTTACTCATTTGATTTTCAAGTGTTTAGACCTTTATATGTTTAAGGTTTGTATCTTGTAACTTTTACTTATCTGTTTTTTAAAATTTTTTTAATACTGAGTCATGATACTGGATCTTCAGAATATACATGAGGTCAAGTTGTTTTACATCGGATTGCTTTTACATCGGATTGCTTTCTTTGCTCCTATTACTTTGATTATTATATCTGCCTACCTCTTGTATAACGTTTTTGCCTTTTTCCCCTGTATGTTCTCTCCCCAATGTTAATTTGCTGAGATATTAGCTCTTTTCCCACTGTTAATGTTCTGGAGAATTCAAGCATTCTTGTAATTGTTGCTAGAGTTTCTTAATCATGCATATGCCTCTGATCTCATTTTTTGGAAAAAGAATCTTTATGAACTCAGAAAAGGTGGCAAACTGGCAATCCTGTATCCTGAATGAAGTGTTTCAGGATCTATGTTCTTGTGACCTTAACATGTAGTGCCTGAGATTTTCTTTATGTGCATTCTGATGTATGCCCTTAGTTTGAAAAAACACTGAACTGCAGAATATGTGAACTGTTTTCGGCTACTAGAGATGGAAAAATGCAGTTTTGGGTTGAAGTTATATTGGACAAGTGGGCTATTCATAATTTTTGGACAAGATTTTTTGGCCAATACATATTCATTTTTGTCCTGATAGATTAAGGTTAAATGTAGGTGATATTGAGTTCAGAAAATAGAAATATGAAAAAATCAGTGTCTGGACATGTCTTGTCTGTTATGGGCCTGGAAAACTAGGTAATCAGGTTGGATTCATAATTAACAAAGTCTTAGCATACTGCAGCCTTTGCTTGCTGTGTATGATTTCCATGTATGAAGTGCATGCTAAAATTTGTTTGAGGCTGGCTATGACTCAGCAACCCATGTCGCTGAGATTGACTTGCTGGAGTCGGTGCATGTTGCACAAGGTTGCTATGGTGACTATTCCTTTGTGTCTTATGAAAGATAAAATTGCTTTGCAGTGGCAGAAGTGTGGTTTATCCAACCTTTATTCATTGATATTTGGGGTTAATTATTCTTTAATCTGATTGTAGGTTTCTTCTTCCTGCATCGCTTATTGTCATCAATGACATTGCGGCTTATTTATTTGGATTTTTCTTTGGGAGGACCCCTTTGATTAAGCTGTCCCCAAAGAAAACCTGGGAAGGTTTCATAGGGGCATCTGTTGCAACCATCATTTCTGCTTTTCTGGTCTGTACTCTAACCTTTATCTTGACCTATCTTTAACCTATTGGCATGAATTAAACTAGTGATCACCTTCTAATGTAAATAATTGACTTAAAGGCAACCTGCTGGATGTATTTTAAAACGTTAACCTGGCACCAATTGTTTGTTCATATGCCATAAAAACATGATGTGCTCAATTTGGATAAGACTGGCAGGAGGGTCTCTTTTGACAGACTTTGCTGTTTTTTTCACGTGTATGCAGCTTGCCAATGTCATGGGGCAGTTTGAGTGGCTAACTTGTCCTAGGACGGTATATCTTTCTTCTGATTTCTGGTAAATTTTGTAATCAAGTGCATAAATTTTTCTTTCCTGACAGTTTATTCTTTTGGGATGGCATTTGTAAAGGACTTATCTACTGGGTGGCTCCATTGTGACCCTGGACCGTTTTTTAAGCCGGATAATTACAGCTTACCTAGCTGGGTGAGTCATTTAGTCTTCCATTAATACAGCCAAGAAAAACAATTTTCTAGCATGATATGGTAATTTATTTCTGTTTGATTGAAGATGTGTATTGTCTCATGCTAGTATGATTTTTCAATTAGTAGTTTATCAAATGCATTCTGTTAGAGGTGCATTTTTAAAACTTGCATCACCTCTTCCTAGTTTTAGCCTCTTGTGTTTTGTATACTTAATTTTTTCAATTTAATAGTTTTTTTAACTCCATGGATTATATCTATTTCTGATAGATAGTAAAACATCGATTGTTCTGTTGAGGCTTGTATTTGTTTCCTTGATATATATATATATCATTATAGACAGTCAAAGGGCAAGCAAAATCAGATGAGGTGAAATCCGTGGCAGTGGTAGCTAGTCTGAATTCATATCAGCACGATTGGGAGATAGTTTAGGGATTGTGGTATAGGTCCTTATTAAAAAACTGGGTCTGCGTTGAAGGTTTTTGCAACACCCATAATCTGTGTCACAAGGAGAATATTGGCTAAATTTGTTCATCAGCCTCTTGTCATAGAACAACCTAGATAGATGTAGTCGGAAAGTGAGATCACTTTTTATTTCATCCTTGTGACTGAGCAATTGTGCTTGGAAAATGAGATGGATCTCTTGCTTGATATGACTGTCTATAATGATAAGAACATAAGGTTTGATATTAACTGAAGCTTATGTTAATTCATAGATTAGGGAGGTTGACCAGTTCCACTGGCCAACTTGTCGTAATGAGCTAACTTTGAAGAATCTGTTCTACTTAGTGTCTAAAGCGCGACTTATGTCCTAAAATGTAGGTTGGTCATGTGTAGGCTTCAATATTCTTCCTTGAATACATCTTAATTTTTAACAAACATTGGGCAATTTGAAGTTATTAAATAAGCTTACCCTATCAATCCCATACTCCTGAGTTCTGTCTAGACAGGAATGTTACCTTTTTCTTCTTCATCATCATCATCTTTTTCTTCTCCTTCCTTTTCAATCGGTTGGATAGGTTTTTTTTTTGGGGGGAAGTGTTAGATATATGCAGGCTTTTTTGGAACCTAGATTTAGGAGGAGTTCTTTACACACTAGTTCATAGCAAGAAAAGATATAGTTTGGTAGAGCCATTTTGATTTAGTCTATAATTTTATCTTAAGCCAAGAAACTTGCCAAAAGTGGTTTGCCTGCAGGAAAAGTAGACAACAGATTGCTAACTGGTTCTGGAGTACATATGTTTTTATTGTTAACCCTTCACCCTCTCCCAATAAAATTTTAAAAAACCATCATTTGGGGGGGTGGATTCAAAATATGGTTTTTCCATTACGAAATAGCCATGTTGGGAAGATTTTGAGGTTGAGTGAACCACGTTTTATAAAATCTTGCACTGGGGTGAGAAGGCCAACACCATCTTTACTGCTAGTCACTTGGACATCGACCACTATGTTTCTTGGAGTTTTTGCTTTGCTTGCCCCTTTGACACAGGACTGTTGTCTGTTCCTGTGATTTAAACATCCCCTTGGCCAAACATGCATCTGAAGTTCAGGCAAGCTGGATTATTATTTTGAGGGCTAGGGATATACTAGTGGTCGGGAGACTTAGAGGTTTGAAGGAAAGACACTGTTATTATCTGACTTTGTTATGCTTTACAAATTTGGAGAAACTTCACACAATTTGGTGAAACTTCTGTGTGACTGCATTATGAAGTACTTTCTGTAATGAGGATTGTACTCACTAAGACAACCTTGCTTTGAGTATGTAGCCTATCAAAAGCCTCAGTAGAGTATCATCAATTCATCACTCATCAGAGAAGCTTTACTGCTGTCTGCCTTGATAAGGGCTGCAGGAAAATGCTTATCTCTCTTAGCCATGATATGATTAGTTTTGCTGGGGTCTGATTGTGTAATTACCTTCAACGCATAGAGTTGGTCTACTTGTATTACATCAGATAAGAGATCCTTGGGGCATGAAATGGGAATAACATTGAGTTCAACTAAACAAAGAACCTTTATTTTTTATCTCAATATTTTGGAGCTAAGAGTCAAATGTAGATTGTTAGATATACAGGTCTATACTTTAGTCAAACAAAACCCAACAGGTCATTCCTATTATATTCTCAGGAGTTGGTCTGTATCTTACTGTCTTGTAATCTGGTTATTCCCAAAACATGCAACTTGTACTCTAAAGACTTATCAAAGGTGCAATATGGCTAATAGAGAAAAAAATTTCATTTTTAATCCCAAAATATTCATCTCCTGATCTCTTCGTGTCTTCTAGAGTCTAATTTCTATTTTTCTCGAAAATCTATAGAATGGAGTGCTTTGTGCTGTTCTTCAATCTGTCACAGCAAATTTCTCAGCCAGCTATGTTTGATCTTACTGATCGAAAAACCAACATGTGAATTCAGCTGTGGAAGATGCAATAAAATGATCCTGAATTTCATCTTGATGAGACGGAGTATTCTGAATGAGATTAGTATTTGACTTCCAGAATATCATTTCAGAAAACCTAGCATGAACAATTCGACATTTTGGGGATAAGTTTTGTGAATTCAGAGTCATGCATACCTGTATTTGAATTCGTTGGTCATGAAGAGTGGTGCTAATGACTGTTGGCACTGGGAACTTTTCCCTTTTATTTTGGAGAGAAGCTTGTGAATTACATGGCTAACTTGAAAGGTGGAGAAAGTTTTGTGATCTTGTATGGTGATTTTGTGATATTCTGAGGTAGAATTGTTATTCAATCTGACGTTTCTCAATGGATGAAACTTGACAGTGCATGAACATTGGTTATAATGTACAAGAACATAGGGGATGACCAAAATTGGTGAGCTGTGGTGGTGACACTATGTGAAGGATTAATGTAGGTTGGAATGAGAAGTTGTCTCTGAGTCTGGCCCTTAATCGTAGCCTTAGGTTTGCTATGTAGGTTCTATATTCTTCCTTCCTGTTTTAATTATTGGTGAAATTAATTGCTCTTTTGCTTATGTTTCTTCTGGACGTGTGTCCCATGTCTAGTGCTATATCATCTTAGTGTCAGAGATTAGGTTGCTTCTGGCACTATGTTATATTGTCGCTAGTATTTTGCTTGCCATCATTAACTTTTTTCTTTGCTGACTTCTTTGTGGATTGTCAAAGTTCCCCCCCTCTCTTTTCAAAATCTATCTTCCAAAGTTCTATTTTGGCTTTCTGGCGAATAATCTTCGTACTTATAGAGGTAATGTTACCTACATCTAGATCTCTCCAGCTCCTACTTTGGCGAGATCCACTATGGTGTGATGGTTGTATCAAAGCTTTCCATAATAGTAAAATCAAGTTGCATACTCTATTCATTAATGTAGAAATGCTTATTATGTCTTAGTGACATCTTACAGAAGCTTGCATCTTTCATTTTGTTCATACTAGTGGGGAACATGTCCTTGCAATGTTGACTACTTGTGCCATTGTTTATCTGCTTTTGTTACCAATATGTTGTGGATGGATTTTAACTTCCTGGACTGATTTCTCTTGCATCTGATACCCATTCATCTTCAGCTCCAAGTAATTTCTTTCTCTCTGGTTTGTCTGAATATCTATTTAAACTGCTTCCTGTTTTGTTTCCTTCTGCCTTTCATTCGTCCCGCATCATATATTTGCTCTAAACAAGAATCGTCTTTGGGTGGAAGCATACACCTTCTGGAGGAAATTATGATCTCCAGTTGTTTTTAACAACTGCAGTAGCTGCAAATTGATCATTTTGTTGTTACATGCTTTGGTGGCAATTAACTTAGCCCAGTGTTTCATGCTGTGAAATTGTTCCATCTAATTTGGTCTTAGTTGAACATAAGATAAATATTCTTCCGTCCTTATCTAAACCAACCACATACATGGATCTTTAACTACAACGCTGTATAGCCTACTCATTAGTGCTTGCGATATGTTCAACTCAAGTGAATATGCGGTGTCTTTGTTTCTCTTTCATTTATACACCCCACCCCCGCGCGTTTCAGTATCTTTTTAGTCTGTCAACAATGACTGAACGAAGTCCCTAAAACTTTTTCAATGTTTGCTTCTTAGTGTTCATTTTGCCAAGGTATTTCCATCATCATTATTCTGTTCTGGTGACTATACATATTTCTCCTAGAATGTCAGAAATTTAAGGAACATTGACATTGCTGCTGAGGAGATTTTCTTTTTAGATTGGCTGAAATGTGCATTTGGGCTTTGTTCTCAAGTTTTTGTGTCTAATGATTTGGCATTCATGATTAATCATCTTTGTGTGCAGTTCCCATGGAAAGAGATCTCTATAATGCCAGTTCAGTGGCACGCACTGTGTCTAGGTTTATTTGCTTCAATTATAGCACCTTTTGGAGGTTTCTTTGCAAGCGGTTTTAAACGAGCCTTTAAGATCAAGGTTTTTACTTGGCCCTATATGGAGAAGTCTATACCCTGTGATGTTCAAAGTGTTTACATTTTCTCCTTGGTGGTTTTAACAGGATTTTGGTGATAGCATTCCTGGACATGGTGGAATTACTGACAGAATGGATTGTCAGGTATGCTGGAAATTTTTTCAAGTTCTATGACTTTGTCCAGTGACTGCAATATGTTCACATGGAATGATTGCATGAAATGGCTGTCTCATTCTACTGATGTTGGTTCACCCCTGGATCACTTTGGGTGAGGCGTGGAATGGTCAGTGTAGTGGTGTATGGATGGTGCAGAATCATTAGATGAGGAGCCTCCTCAGTCAAGTCATTTATACGAAAATTTCTCTAGTTTGTAGTTTATGAAGGTTTACTTTGGACCCCTATTGTTATTATTCCAGCTATTTGCCTTCGTACCAAAGTCATTAGTTATTTGATATGGGCTTAAATGGGGCCTGAATGCTTGTTTTTCAGTTGTTGCTATGACTGTAGTTGGTTTTCAGGGTTGCTTGCTTGCAAGTCCTACGATAAATAGTGCTACACTTTCGACCTCGCTGAAGTTTTCTATTGTATTGTGCGTATAGCCAAAATGAACATTGGTTATTGGACTCTTATCTTCAAAATAAAACTAAATGCCATATCTACACTCGTAATTTGAGTTGTTGCATCGCATGTATATGATGCATTGATGCCCCCTTGTTCTATGATGTAAAAATTGTCATATAATGTTATTGAAGTTTAGCTCACTATCTGTTCATTTTACCAGATGGTGATGGCCGTCTTTGCATATATCTATCATCAGTCATTTGTCAAGCCCCAAAGTTTCTCAGTTGAGACTATTGTAGAACAGGTATACTCCTCTTTCATTATTTGACAGGGATTTGGTTGTTGATGTTTAGTCATTTGAAAGGAGTGTTTATGACGTTTTTACTAATAGCATCATTGTTGTAGATATTGATGAACCTTGCATTTGAGGAACAACTGGAACTCTATCGGAGGCTTGGTGAAATCTTGCACGAGAGACGGTTTAGACAATCTTAAGTCTGCACAGGGATTTATGTTTTCTAGGTATGTCTTCTGCAGCTACTGCTTTCTAAATAACTTGATACGGCTGGTCAAGTTAGCTGTTCATGAAAATGGTGTGAACCACCAAATTCCTCCTCTTCTCTCCCCGTCTTTTCTTCTAGGTTACTCTGCTTTTTTCTCATCAAGAATTTTTCCCTTGACGACTTAATGATTAACCATCACTTTGAAAATTATCAGGACAAGCCCGATTAATGGTCATCAGAGGTGGTGTATGTACGTATGATCTCATCCTAATGCCTAGTTTTCAATCGAGATGGGGAGTCTGAGGAGGTGACTATGCATCTTCATCGAGGTCAGTTGTTGAATCTCGGGAATACGTGCATAGGGTGGCAACCTAATTAACCTGTCATTGCAGAAGAGCATAGAGGGTTGATTCTCATCTCAGCTGTATGTACCAAAAATGTGTGAATATGTCTATTACTGGATCTTGGTGACCCAGAATTAGGTTTTGCAGACATTAAGATATGAGTTTCTAATTTTTCGATCTTTTTGATTTTCTTGTTTTGTTTAGCCATCTTTGTTATTCTTATAGTAGTCATGCAATATGTTGAGCCCTTTCCCATACTCTTCTTAACATGGATGGATATGCGAAGCTGAAAATTCAAGTTCCAGGTTATCTTGCTATGTGTATTTTATCATGTGATTGTAGTGAAGAGTATTATATTTTTCCTATATTTGGCACTAGATTAAAATAAACAAGAATTATACCAAAATTAATTAATTTGCATCTTCCTAGTTAGTTATTAAAACAAAATTATGTTTTTCTTATACAATATTTGGCCTTCAGAATAGATATAACTTGTTTGACAATCAATTGTTAGCTGTTTGATTTAGTTGATTACATTAGTTGTTTCTCACAAAACGGTTTTGTAACATTTCATTTATGCTTATAGTTCTACTAAAAATGTTTTTGTGTTTTGATATGATTAAAATTTATAAAATGTCGATTGGCTGATAGTTAATTTATTGTCACAATCTGATTCAGATTTGTGTTTTTTGATATGCTTAAAATTGAAGACAAAGAAACTACTTAAAATGTGACGTTTTAAGCTGTCTGAAAAGTGAAGAGATATACCCTAAAACTTAGAAGATACGAGATGGGGACAGATAGGAATGCCCCAGACGTTGATTAGAAACTGCACAGGCCTCATACATTATGTGTGTCAGATTCTCATATCTGCCTCTGATGTCTCTACTTGATTCGGTTTTCCATGCAAATTGTATGTCAATATTTGCTTTAAAAAAAAAAAAAAGAGAAGAGAAAAACGGTTGATAATAACACCACATTTATTATACATATGAAAGTTCATACTCTTATAATGTCAAAAAATGGTAGGATGAAAGGAGAATTATAAGGCTTTTTTTGTGTTGTCCGAAATTAATAAAATATATGATATAAAGTTATTAATAATTATAATTAAGTATCAACTGTCGAGTTGAATATTTGTCGGATATAAAGTTAATGAAGAAGTATTAAGCATATAACTTTATTAGTGAAAAATTATATTAGAGGGAAATGTGATTTTATAGATGAGATACTTATCTTACAACAAGATCTTAATCATTTTGGAAATTTGATGAGTAATCTATCACCTAACGTTTCATTTTGTGATAAACAGGAAGGAAATAACAAATATTACAATTTAAAAATTACAAATTATCTAATGATATCGGACCTGGGATACTAAAAGACCAAAAAAATATATATTTTACTTTATAGTCAAAATGAATTTTTCATCACAATTAAAAAAGATTTTTTTTTTACTAGATGGATTGTTGCAAAGAAGATCGACAAATTCAATGAAGATAAAATGCTATTGACAAAATTGCTTATTAAAAAAGGAAAAAATATCTGAAAAACGACTTTCGATCTTCCCGTATCATTACTAATTGAGAAAATTAATTACAAATTTTTATGTGAAATTATCTCATGTAAAATTTATTGTGACACGGAATCCTTTAGAAGTAACTTTTGAAAGATTTCATTGTGACTAACAATACGTTTTAGAATATTTTTTAATTTAAGAATGACGAATAATTTATCTAGTAGTAAATTTTATTATAGTCACTAAATAAACTTTTAATCACCCGACTATTATTAAAAGTAAGTCACTATAAAAACATTTGTCTTATAATATATCTTTTGTGAGACAATATTACACAAAACTTATTAAAAATAAATCAATATAATTTTATTGAAATGATGAAGCCTGCATTCAATAGCTTACTCACATTCAACAATCAATAATGTATAGGAAAAATGTAAAATTTTAAACCAAACACTTAAAATAATCTAGATTTAAATACCTTGTTTTGGGGTTTGAACTAGGGGCAATACAAAAGCCCCCTTAATATTAAATACTAGACAATATTATTTTTTTAGAGTAAGGGTGTAATTTCTTTCGAAGCGTAAATATTTAAAAAAATTCTTTCCAATAAATACAGTTTTGAAAATATTATATATATTAAAAGTTGATTTGAAGTAATGTATGAGCAACACGTATGATGCCACGCAAGATTCCGTGTAGGATGTTAAATAGGTAGATTCAAGGTAATTTAAATTCAATTTAATATTGAGACTATTCACATTAACATCAAATATAACTATGCACAAAGGTTTGATTGCTCGTTGGTACTTCAAGAAACTGATCAAAGTTAGGGACCAAATGTCCTCTACTAATCACAACTTCCAAGCTTTCTTAAACCTCGGGGGGATTACAAGTGCAACACTCGTGCTATAATTGGCTATCGTAGCAAGTCGGCAAGGCCCCGTGGATCAAGTTAGTATAGAATTCAAGCAATACTCCGAAACATTCATTCATCTTGTGGCTCATTATGCAAGACATACTTTAGGTCTTACATAAGTTAAGTAGCTACGTGGATAACTTGGATGCTACCTGCCCCATCTCGTGCAAATAGGGAAGAAACACAACAACATATTCTTTTTTATTGTGTTTTTGCAACGAGGTTAGAAATCAAATTATAAGGTGGCTGCAAATCAAGTATCCATCATGATCATACTCCGAACTACTCAAATGGTCGCTCCGGATGCGTAAACCGGGCAGATTGCCAACTTCATAAGGGCCACAATGGCTGCTTCTTTCTATGAGATATGGAGAAATAGGAATGAAAAAATTTTCAATCGGAAGAACCCCGATGCGAATAGAGTTGTGACAACTCGTCAAAAATTGTATGAGGTTAAGATTTCATTTCCTTAGCAAGGGTGAGAAAAAATACCAAGAATGTAAGCCTTGGATGAACTAATGTGCATAGAGAAGAATATGCACAATGAGTTGTACATATCCCTGTAAATTTCACAGGGTTATGATGATTTTGGTAATGAAAAACTTAATTTCTTCCAAAAAACAAAATAAAAATAAAAAGTATATTAATAAAAAAAAAAAGAGACATATCTATTTAAGATTTATAATAAATTATATAACCTAATATATCAATTGATTATTTCTATTTTTAAAAAAACTATTTTTTTATCTTATAATTAATTATTATTATTATAAATTAATTAAAAATAATAAAATTTAATTAATACCTTGCATAACAGGGTATAACCCTAGTATTATTTTAAAAAGCCTACAAATAACATTGAATCATGGACTAGATGAATAGGCATAAAAGACAAAAACATGGTTTAAGAGCTACAAAAAGATTCCAGAAATTTAAAAATAAGGTCAGGCTGTCTGTAAAGGCAAATAAATCTCTCTAGCTAATAAAAACAACCTGATAGTGATAAGAAAATTAATATCAAAAAATATTAGTCAGTCAATTGATTCATATATATATATATATATATACTCTTTTACAGAATGAATTTAAAATGAAATATGATTCGAGTATATACAACTAATTTAAGAATTTGATGAGTAATTATTATAAAAAATTTAAGACATTAAAATATTTCTTAGGCCACAGAAAATAAGAGCACTTAAAATAAGTGTGTATTTTTATTATTTTGTTCAACAGTTATATGTATAAGATTAGATTCTCAGGTTTGAGCGCATTATTATTACACTTTATTTTACAATTTTTTTTAATGGAAAAAACTGTTAATAATAAAAAACAAGTTTCTGAAATGAAAGTACATGCATATTTATTTATCGAGAAGCTGATATACGGTGTCTTGAGGGCACCAAATATGAGAGTATTAATTATAATTTATATATTTTTAAATATTAAAAAATAATTAAAAATTAAAGTAGTACTTAAAAGAACATTTTTCGGCGGCAAAGTCGCTGTAATAAATTAAAAATCCTAAAAATTAAGAGAAACAATAGATCATATCAATTATGTTCGGAAAAGAATATCAAATATTAAGGTAATAAATATGACTTATTTGGTGCCTCAGATGCTATATAACATTTTCCTTTATTTATATCGATCAATGTATATGTACATGAGCTGCTATTAATTAAAGTCTTTTTTGAAAAATAAATTGGAAAAGTTTGACTAAAATGTTTGATGATAGCATAATTTAAACAAGCTTACGTAGATAATGATGTCAGAACAATCTACAAATACATATTGTATATGAAGCCGAATAAATTATTGGCAGAGTTTGTTCTGTTTTTGGGCATACAAAGGTTAATAAAAAAAATATTAAATTTTAATAACAAAATTAAAATATCATCGATGCAAAATTGACGACTAACTGATGATGCCTTCCCCGGCCGGAGACTTTCAAATCTTTTTTTCCATCAAACGAAAATTTAAAGGAAAGAAAATGAGTAGGGATCGGAATTAATACCCATTAAACAGGTAGCCATCCTTATTCACCCAAATTAGATGGGTAATACCCACTGATAATGGATAATATATGAAGAATGGGTATCCATATACCCATTTATTTTATTTGAAAAAATACAATAATATTCCTGTAAACTATATACATATACAAAAACATTTAGACTCCACTTGATTCTAGGAAAATTAAAAAGAAAGAAAAAAAAATGTAAAAAATAAATTTCTTTCCCTTGTTTGAATTAAAGAAAAAAATTTGATGGAAAAATTATGAAAAATTTTATCAATGATATTTTCCTTTCAAAATTGAAAGGAAAATGGAAGGAAAATTTCATATAGAGAGAGAAAGAGACAAAAAGGGGGAATCAATTAATTAAGATCATTAAGAATTATCTCTATCCTCTCGTGACAATGGTGGATACACAAGAAAAATTGAGTGATTTGCTATTGAGAATTTTTCTCTCTTTCTCCATGGCAATGGTGGATGGGCAAGATGTTGAAATGGGATTATAATTTTTCTCCTCTATTTTTTCTTGAACCAAACACAAGAAAAAAAATCTCCTTACTATTTTTCCTCCTCACTTTTTTTCCATTTGAAATTTTCTTTCCAATCTGTTTCCTTTGAATCAAATAGATCAGCATAAAAAGGAAAAGAAAATAAGGAGGAAAAAGGTATGAAACTTTTTCTTCTCTTACTTGATGTAGATTGATGATGGGGTAAAGAATATGAAGTTTGAATTCGAACATTCTACGAAGGAGAGAGGAAGTGGGAGGAAGTGTAAGGCGGACTCCATCCAATTTTAAGAGAATTAAATCGAGCCTAAGTGTTTGAGAGATTATTTGAATTAATATTCTAGATGTTTCCAAATTTTATTGTGATCGAGCTGTAAAAGTCTTCATATAATGCTATGAATGAATGTTTATTTCTATTAAATCTAGTCTAAGTGTTTATGGTTATTGTCAATTAAATATTTTTTTGAGAAATATTGTCAATTAAATATTGCATATACGTCAATTTTAAGAGTTTTTACATCCATCAATTAATTCATCTTTTTTGGGGAATTTATAAATTAATTATAGTCTTTAAAAAGAAAAACCGTGTCATGTACTTAATTCTTCGGGGAGGAGACTTCTGGAGAAAGAGAAAACAAATTACAAATAGTATTCTGTATCTATTATTCCAATGGAAATTGGATTATATTCTCGGCTATTAATTCTTTCTTTGATTATGATTGATGGTGAATGTTAGGTAGCACATAGTATGATATGCTATAGTCTTATGTCCATAAGGGCAAATTAGGCTGATCCATTCGAGCAGTTTATTTAATTAATTAAGACAAATTTTTAAAGATATTATTGTCAATAATAGTTTATTTTTTTAAAAAAATAATCTTTTAACTTATAAGTAACCATTTTTTCGATGGGTATAAGCAGACTAACTCATTAGGCCTTATCTCAGGGTACCAGAAATGACATGAAGATGATTCATTGAGAAGTCCTACCGAAATGGGCCACGGGAAATCTAAAGCAGGTGGATTGAAGTGCTCAAAACTTGTACCGTTACTCATAATTTACTATAATTATGGATCATGGGTGTGTCTATAATTAGAAGAGATACTTAGATTTTAAAGTGTTCATAGAATTTTAAATCATCTAATGAAGTGTATTAGTATATAAAGGTTACTTTTGAACATTTTTATACTTTTTTTAAGGTAAATTAATTATCGAAAAAATATATATTTATTTCATTGTAGAGGATATTACATTTCATTATTATTCATTTGAATAATTAGAAAGATTATTATCATATCTATATTTATATTACTATAATTATTGGTTCATAAATCATAATTATCAGTAATGGCTAAATAAATAAGGACAAATCTGCATACCTTTTGGTTAATTAAGTTACTAAATAAATAAGATTAGTGTAAAAATAACAGTTATGAGGTGCCTTAGGATACGCATGTTCTAACTTTACGTTGCATGCATGTGATAGACGGAACCAGGCCAATATATCCATGCAAAAGTGTGATAATCATATAAATTATTTTATTTTATTTTATATTTTTGGATGATTAAATAAAATTAATTAATTAATTAGCAGATTAGATTATCGATTATGTCATAATGCAATCAAACATTTCAAGAGTCGGTGCTCTTGTGGGGCCAACCAAAATTAGGAATCACAAACATTTTATATTACCTGTTATTTAATTAATTCGTCGGTAGCTTTACATCCTCACTTCAAAAAAAAAAAAAAAGAAAGAAAAGTTATCTAATTATTCCTTTAGAAAATTAGAATTGAGGGAAAAATCTTCTATTTTAATGAGTGATCCAAATATATATGTTGGAACTCAAATTGATTTTGGCTGCTGTTACTTCGCTTTTATAATATATGTTATTTTAATTAATTTTTTTAATTTTATAATTTAAATAATATATTATGATTAATTTATCAATTTTATTCTTATTTTTCTTAATATTTTCTTATACTTTAAAATATGACAAATATTGTGAAATACAGAGAATATATTTATGTATTTATATTGACTGTTCGTAAATATTTAAGTTCTAGATACTTCTTGTTTTTAAATTTATATATTGTGCCTGTACCAACCCCAAAGCCATGAAAATTATAGTCAACTAGTCACTTAATCCCCCTCCCCTCCCCCTCCCAAAAAAAAAGAAAAAAAATTTACTTTGTTGCTTATTTTAATATATTTCTTAGGTAGGTAAAGTCATATTAATTACTCACATGAAATCTTTACAAATATCTATGGACAAACTAAACTTAGGGTGTAATTGAACCTCCAAAGAGACCTATTGACCCCTCCACCGGAAGGTAAATCAGGTTATTCTCATTCGAGGAATCTCTTATTATTATTATTATAATAATAATAATAATAATAATAATAATAATAATAATAATAATAATAATAATAATAATAATCTAAGATATACCAATGAGATAATAAAATTTTATGATCACTTAATATTTATATGTTATGACTAATAATTCATTTAAATATAATTTTTTTAAATAATTACAAAATAAATAATAACTCTAAACTAATTATTGGTGATCTTAAAATATTAACCCGAAAGACATCTCACTCGTAAATCTTATTTAAAACGATCTCACTCAATAATCTATGTTTCTACACAAAATGTTAGATTTGATTTCTATTAATCTTACAATCATTTTTTCCGTGTATATATATATAGATTCCTTTTTCTATTGTTCCTCCTTTTAGGTAGATAGAAGACTAAGGAATAGTCCTTCCTAGTCCAAGGCCACGCTAAAACGAAGATTTGAATATTACACCATGTAATTCAATTGTCCCTTCTCTTACACTCACTCTATTGATCATCTCGTGTCCTTTTCCTTTTACTTTGCGTGGTCCTCAAAATTAATTTTGACCATTTCTATTTATTAACATAGATAGGTTTCATGACTATTTCTCTAATATATATGCTGCATTTTTTAAGGAAAATGAAGTTTTAAGGAAAATAACGTTAAAATTTCACTATAACTATAAGTTGCGTTATATGCTGCATGTGTCTAATGAACAAACATAACATAATTCATCTGTGACGATATTTATATACATTGAATGTTGTCCATACATATTATACTTAAAATAGTCATTAAAAAAATTATTAAATGTATCGGAGTATACGTCTACCAAGCAAAAATTCCCCAGAGTGGGATGTGAATGTATTATTAATTAAGGACAAAAATATTGAGGTAATTTAGTTTTTCTTTTTCAGGGAAGGTTCCAACATATATCCTAGCAGGCAGACAGGGGATGGCCGGAGACAGACAGGAAGGGAGAGTGAAAAAACTTGAATTACGCGTTTTTTGGAGCGATATTGGATAATGGTTTGGAGTACATGCATGAACAGGAAAATTACTCACGAGAATAGGCAAACAGAGCACAGCCTAACATTATGGTCTTCCGAGTAGTCCATCTTCCAGCTTGGCCTTTATATACGCCTCATCTTTCATTCTTTTTCTTTTTTATTATCTACTTTATTTTCATTTTTTTGTTTGTTTGGGGAGTATTCATTCACCTTTGCAGTCTTTTCGTTTCATCAGTTAAAATTGATAATAAAAACACCATGAATTGAAGCGCTAAGGCGAATTATGTAAAATGAGTGGTTTAAACCAACATCATTGTTACTAAATATTAATATGAAAAGGTTTTAGTATGAAAATGATCAGAAATGTTTAAAGAGTTATAATAATGAAAAATATCCTTATTTATCTTTTTTTTTAAATTTGGTTTTTGTATGGGTGTTGTGGGACATGTCTCCCTAAACCAAAGGCAAATCAAGTGTATTACTAGATTGGAATCTTGGAAAAAGCGAGGACACACTTTCATAAGTTATTTTACAAATCCTACTTTTACAACTTCATAATTCAAGCTATTGTCGTACTAGTCATGTCTCTTTTAATTAGCTGTAAGGACATGTAAAACTGTAAGTTATAAGTAGTTGTAAGACTCGTAAGAAGTTATAAAAAGTTATAAGAAAGTGTAAGATAATTGTAAAATTAGTTTGAAAAAGTAACCTTTTTTTTTTTTTTTTGAAGTAAAGTAGCTTATTTTGTAGAGCTACAATACAATACTATGTATTATTTTATTCTTTTCATGTCAACAAACTTACGTATTCATCAATTTTATATTTTGAAAACGTAATACTATTCTCACGATATTAATACCACATTTAATTTGAATATAGCATTATATAGAACCAATCGAAATAATCAAGTCCTTTACAGCAAACATATAGTAGTAATAAGAAATCGGGTATTAGTTGTCTGGTAAAATTTTAAATTTGTTAAAAAAACCTCGTGTTAAGATATATCGATAAAAATATTTATAATTTTTAGTAGTGATTAACAAATTAATCATAGAAGATATAAGATACTCGTATATAGTAGTTAGAGAGATATTTACCATATCTCATAAAAGACATTATACATCAACATCATCACAAGCTGTAAATATCTCACAATTACTATGCACTCATGAGTCACAAAAAAAATCACCAAGTGTGGTAGCTAGTCTTTTTCCTATATATATATTTTTTAATAAAGAGGGGGAGGGGGAGGTTAAAGCACCAAATAATGTAACATATTTAGTAACATATATCTGATAATTTTGGTTATTTATAACAATAATTGGAATGTTAACAAAAAATCAATTAATATAATTACTATATATGTGACTAAGATTTGTGGTTAAAAATTCATGACTTTATGATGATCCCAACTAACACACCTTTATCATAATGCCTTCGATTCCTAGCCTAGCTCCCCTAATATAGAAATGCTTTTAATTCATGTTCATGCATCCTTTTATTCATTTTTCTTATATATATATATATGAATATCAATTTTCAAATCATTTTTACACGAGATCATGATGAAATTGGATGTCATACATATATTTGTGTCCTCTTTATCCGTTTCATACTTAAAAGTTAAAATTTCGTGTACTCGGTTCATAAATAGTTGTATAGTTGATGTATCATTTTGTATTTTTTCGTACATTTTAAATGTATGAAATGACATATTTGATGCGTCCATCATATATATATTTGTCCCGGGTACACCTTTTTACATATCGGTGTTGATTATGTGAATTTGGTGGTTCATCTATGGACAAATTGGAGATGTAGCTATATCATTATTGAAAGAATGGGTAACACAATAAAATTTGTACATATAATTCACTAAAAAAGGCTTCCTATTTCCTAACTATTAGGTAAATAGAGACATCACGAGTTATTAATGTCCTTAAAATGGACATACATGCTTCATTCTGAAATTTCTAAGTCGAGGGAGAATTAAGGCATTCATAAGAAAGATATTTAAAATCTGGCCTTAAATATGACGAGGGCAAAGCACATGGATTTACCATGATAACTTCAATATCCATTAATTTATAGAAGATAATTAAATCATTATTGTATAATTAAATGGACTCATTATATACAATATCAT
Source organism: Talinum fruticosum (assembly GCA_021018815.1). Classification (NCBI taxonomy): domain Eukaryota; kingdom Viridiplantae; phylum Streptophyta; class Magnoliopsida; order Caryophyllales; family Talinaceae; genus Talinum; species Talinum fruticosum. The sequence continues at coordinate 11,672,979 of JAITYX010000004.1, read as the reverse complement.
CAAATGTACACTTTTCTTCCAAACTCTTCTATGTAAGTGTTTGTGGGATGGGAACGGTCACAACATTACATTAGTTGAGTTACGAACAAATAATGTATTGTAAAAGGACTATTACTTCGGAAAGAAACATTTAAAATTATTATATGTAATACATATATATATATAGTATAATGTTTCGGATTAAATTTCTTGTACGACACTGAAAATAATACTCCCAATTCGGTACAGAAAATGCTAATACTCCTACACATGAATTAGATGCATGTTTCAACTCAGCATTTCTTTAGTATATACAAATTCATCAAATCTTACGTACAAAATCTTGGGTTGGTCATGCATGTGGTTTTCATTTCTTCCTCAACATAACAATCATTTTCACAGTATACTTAATTTTTTTCGTTTTTTATAGTTTGTATTGTTATCCATTATTATCAAACTGAGATCATCGCTTGTGTAATGGCTTTTGGCTCATATATATGCCTTGCAACCACTCCTCTCATCAAATATATATATATATATATATATATGATTGTTTTCTAGGGTTTATTTGTGACATCGAATTTTACATATATTGATAGTTATTTTATAACTTCTAATAATTCATCGCTATGTATTTATGTTGAAATTTATTTCGTTGTCTATGAGGTGACTAAGATAATTTACTAAAGGAGTTTTGTTAACTTCTTATAAAATTTTCGAAATAATGGAGAAATTTTGTGTAATTATAGTACACTTAAAATTTTATCTGTCACTACATTATCGATTTTTATTAATGTATTAATTTTAATTCCGAGAAAATGGTAACAAAAATCACCTTTTCCTTTGGAAAAATATATGACAATATCATGATTGATAGAAGTAAATATTATAATTTGTAATATACACAATATGTGCGACATACAAGTTATATATTAAAATTAGATTAACATCAAAAATAATATTTTTAGTGGTAATTCAATGGGACAAAGTAATAGTGCACTAATATCCCTAGAAACAAGTTTAACCTTCATCGCTTATAAGAATACTAAGGAATAAAATTCGTATATATCAATCTTTTGGATGGATAAACGTGATGTTAAACCAACAGCGATAATAATTTGTATAGATCTCTTCAATAGTGAAACATATAGAAGATTATGATATAAATAGATTTGAGGCCTGTTCGAAATTACATTAAAAAAACACGAAACAGTAAATAAAAATATAAAACGAACATAAAAGAATAGAAAAGAACAAAATTGAATGGAAACAAGTAATAAAAAAATGAACGTAAACGAATAAAAATAAATAAAAACAAACAAAAAGAACAGTAAACAAACAAAAAAATAGAAATAAATGATGATTTTTATGTAATTTTAAAGATGCCCTTATTAGATTCACAGTGTATTTATAATAAAAACATTTTTTTATTTTTGTTTTTATTTTTATTTTTGGTTATTGAAAGAACGTTTATGAGTGAAAGGGATGTAGAAAAGAGATCGAAGAAGACACAAAAGAAATAATTGGTAAATAAATAAATATTAACCATTTCATAATTCATTACGGATTTGTTTTTGGTTTTTTTTTTGCTGTTCTTAAAATTGGAGCCAGAAAATAAAATAACGTAAAACAACAGAAATGTTGACTGTATGCGACCAAAATTCTTGACTGGCCAGTACGAGTGACAGCTAATCAGGAGAGAGAGAGAGAGAGAGAGAGAGTCTGGACACACTGCACCAAAATCGCTGAGTGTGTCCCACGCTTTTCAGCGCGGGTCTTTTTAAACCCCTCCCTAGCTTCCTCCTACTCTTCACATTTCACTCCAAGGAGAGAGAAAAACCTCACACGCAGACCAGACGCGGAGACACAGAGAGTCTTCCGACGCCGGCAATCTCTTCCGGCGAAATCTCACTTCGTAAGATCTCTTAATTCTATTCAACTAACACACTCAATGTATAATGCATGCGTTCAAATTCAACTCGCATTGGTTCGAATCAATGTGTAACCGAACGGACTCAGATGTAATTTAATTTCATTTGCGAGAGATTATGATTATGTTGTTGGTGATTTCGAATCGTTTTGTTTCTGATGATTTCATTTCCTGTATGATTTCCTTTGTTTTTTAAATTTCTGTTCTTACTTTCGGCAATTTTTGTATGATTTCTGTTTATGATTTCAACTCGTACAGCTTATAGATTAGATTTTGTTTCCTAGTTTCCATTTTAGTTACGATTTCTTCTTGATTTCTTAATCTCAATCTGCTAGAAATATTTCTTATTTCTTTCTCTAGCCGGATTCATTACTATATTTGGAATTGGTTGTTCAGTTACTGAAGGAAATAAACAAGGAAGGTTTTGGGGGGTAGGGAGGAGTTTTAATCACTGGTTATTTCTCTCCATTTTGCGAAGACGAAGAAAAACTTCAGTTATTTTTGCCTACATTAGTCTGTCCTGCCTTAAACCATTTCTTATTCTCTTTTTCTTTAATTTTTTTAATTTTATTAATTTGGTTATAAAATACTTCATCTAGGAACTGGAATCATGAAGCGTCCATTTCATGGAATTGCAAGTGACATCAATGGGAGATTGTCATGTTACAAGCAGGATTGGATCGGTGGAATCTGTTCGGGATTTGGGTTCTTTTCTCTCTCTCTCTCTCTCTTTTTTGTGTTGTTGATTTCCTTTGTATGATAGCATTAATTACTGTTGATGATTTTTTTCATATTCATTTTTTGGAGTACAGAATACTGGCCCCAACCACCTACATCTTCTTTGCTTCTGCTCTTCCTGTGATAGCTTTTGGAGAACAACTCAGCAGAGACACAGGTATTTATTCATGGGACTATTAATTCTTTTCACATCTGTAAATATTCAAAAGTAAAAGAGAAACAAACTATTTGTACCTTTAGAAATTAGAACCCTTTTTTTATTTAAAATTATTCTTTCTGGGTATTGAATTGTGAAATTGTTGTTTTGATGCAAAATAGATGGAAGCTTGAGCACCGTTGAAACTTTAGCTTCAACAGCAATATGTGGAATCCTACACTCAATACTTGGTGGGCAGCCTCTTCTGATTTTAGGAGTTGCAGAACCAACTGTGATAATGTATGGTTATCTCTACAACTTTGCCAAACGCCAGGAAGGCTTGGGAAAAGATCTTTACTTGGCATGGGCTGGATGGTATATATATTTGTCATATATATCTATACTTTTCCTTAATTACTATGGAGATTTGAAGTTTGGCTGAATTTGAGTTCATTTTCTTGCCTATTCAGGGTTTGTGTTTGGACATCCCTCATGCTATTCCTTCTCTCCATGTTCAATGCTGCCACGATCATCAACCGGTTTACAAGGATAGCTGGAGAGCTCTTTGGCATGTTGATTACTGTTCTTTTCTTCCAGGAGGCTATTAAGGTACCTTCAATAGTTAATGCTTTTCTTAAAATTACTATACCAAGTTAAGTTTAAATCTGAATCCATACACCGAAGTCCCACCCAAGCAAGATTTGCATTTGAGTCAACATCGACAATTGTTGGCTGCCACTTCACCAAAAAAAGGGTAAAGAAAAGAAATAGTTCAACAAGCCATTTTGTTTTAGTCTACTTTTTTTTTTTTGAAGAATTGTTTGTCTACTTTGAGCTCAAGAAATTGTTCTAAAATTAATATTTCCAATTGATGTGGAAGTGGGCAAATAAGAATTGACGGTAAAATTGATTTTTCCAACCGGCTTAAAAGTGGGCAAATTAGAATGACTATGTGTATGAAAACAGAAATGGGTCTACCTGGTTGACGTGTAAAATGGGTAATTGGCTTCCCTTTGCCAATTTTCCCTTTGTGTGTGCTAATTATACTCTAATTAGGCCTAATTGGTGGAATATTCCGGTCACATCTACTTCTGTGTAAACCAGTGTTTATAGTAAGTTTGTCCAGTGAACTTACCGAGAAATTGGAATCAGACGTTGTAGGGAAATTTTCTAAGGTTTGGGTTAGTCAAAATCTGGTAACAGTTCCTAGTTGCTTTCGTTGAGGTAATTAGGTATGGGTTAATTTTACCAGGTACTCATCTAAAGTTACCTGATAAGGTTTTTATGTCAATGTTCTTATTCCAGGGAGTCATAAGTGAGTTTCACATCCAAGGATCTGAGAACCTAAACGAAGAAAAGAACCAATTCCAGTGGCGATACATGAATGGGTTACTTGGGATTATCTTCACCTTTGGTCTTCTTTGCACTGCATTAAAGAGCCGAAGGGCAAGGTCATGGCGGTATGGCACAGGCCCCATTAGAAGCTTCATTGCAGATTACGGGGTTCCTTTAATGGTTGTAGTTTGGACCTTCCTATCATTCAGTGTCCCCTCTGGAGTTCCATCTGGGGTACCCAGAAGGCTCCTTAGTCCCCTGCCTTGGGACTCTACATCCTTGTCTCATTGGACTGTTGTCAAGGTAATCACACATTTGGGAATAGTGGAATACCCATAAAAGTTATTGTAAAAGTTTACTGTACTGATAAATCTTTTGGTTTCATAATGCAGGATATGGTGAAGGTTCCTGTAGGATACATCTTTGCTGCCTTCATCCCGGCTTTGATGGTGGCTGGACTGTACTTTTTCGACCATAGTGTTGCTTCACAGTTGGCACAGCAAAAGGAGTTCAATCTCAAGAAGCCTTCTGCCTACCATTATGATATTCTGGTGCTTGGATTTACGGTATTCACTTAAAAGACTAACGAACACCTCTAATATTAAGTTTTATGAAAATCACTTTTATCTAAAATTCTGGCTTGTGTCATATGTAGACTTTACTTTGTGGATTGATTGGACTACCTCCATCAAATGGAGTGCTTCCACAGTCTCCTATGCATACTAAGAGCCTAGCTGTCCTCAAGAAGCAGTTGATGCGGAGAAAGATGGTGGAGTCTGCCAAAGAAAATATCAAGAAAAATGCTCCCACTTCCGAAATTTATGGCCAGATGCAAGCTATCTTCATTGAAATGGATCAAAGCCCCGATGTAAGCTCTCTTGGGACCCACAACCCATGACTAGACCTAGCAAATTGGACATTTACTTAATCACCTAACTTGAAACTAGGCTGCAATTGAGGCAATCTGATCTTAGCCTGGACACGGATTGACCTCATCCAAATTTGATGGCATGGATTTCCCTTGATTGATTGTATCACAAGTTTATAGGAAAAAACATAGCCAGAGCCGGAATGATATGACTTGAACCCTGATCTGACCTGAAAATTCCGTCTGCTTGTTTTAACTTGTTTCAAAATTAATGTGACATCAACCTGATGCAATAACCTTGGTCTGGTCATGTTACCCAATGCTATGACAAAGTTCCTCGAAAAGTAACAAAAATGAACTGGACCATAACTGCAACTCATCCCTAAGTTGACATAAGGGTTCTTGATTCTTTCAGCCTCATGGAGTTGCCAAGGAGCTGGAAGAACTGAAACAGGCTGTCATGAAGGGAGAGTCCAAGGAAGGGAACGAAGACAGCACCTTCAGACTTGAACAAATCGATGCCTATCTGCCTGTTCGAGTTAATGAGCAAAGAGTGAGCAACTTATTGCAGTCTCTCTTTGTCGCTGGATCTGTGTTTGCTATGCCTGTGATCAAGAAGATACCTACCTCTGTTCTCTGGGGATACTTTGCATACATGGCCATTGACAGCCTCCCAGGAAGCCAGTTCTGGGAAAGAATCCTCTTCCTCTTTGTTACTCCAAGCAGACGCTACAAGTAAGCTAAATTTCATCTTATTCACCACGAGTCCTGATCTCCTGGTTAAAGTTACTTGATCCGAACAAATCATTACCCCAGAGAACTAAACTCATATAGATATTTTGCTTTGCACTGACCATAATATGTATCATGTGCAGGGTATTGGAGGAAGCCCATGCTTCATACGTGGAGTCTGTGCCTTTCAAATATGTAGCTGGTTTCACTCTTTTCCAGTTTGTCTACTTATTGATCTGCTTTGGAGTTACCTGGATACCAATAGCTGGAATTCTCTTCCCATTGCCTTTCTTCTTGCTCATAAGCATTCGGCAGTACATCCTACCAAAGCTGTTTCACGCTTATCATCTGCAAGAACTGGACGCTGCAGAGTATGAAGAGATTGCTGGAGCACCAAGACGTATTCTTAGCTTGTCCTACAGGGTACGTGAAGCTTACCCTTTGTCTTTTCCCACTGTTGACTCTCCTAACCCTGAGGTAAACAGTTTAAAGAAGGCTGTTTTCTGATGTTTTTCTCGTTGTGTTGATTTGTATAAATAGGAAGGAGAAGCTCATGTTGATGATGAACCGGACGGCGATCATGGAGAGATTCTGGACGCACTGACAACAAGCAGAGGGGAGTTCAGGATTAGAACTTTAAGCTTCAAAAATCCTCAGGTCAGAGCTCAGAACTTGTTCTCAAATGATTAGAGCTGGGAAATACTAATAAAGATTGAATGAGGCTCATATTGTACTCGCTTTTGACAAAATGACACTACTGTACTTACATGGCCTTCGTGCTTTTCCTCAGGTTCGCAGTGTAGATAACGTTCATCCAGAATAAGGAAAAGACTGAAGAATAAGATGGAGAAGCAAAATGAGGATGACGGAAAATACTGCCATTTGAGGAGGGAAAATGAGGAAATTTATGTATAGAAGATATCAAAATTTTAGAGAAGGGTACTAGGGTTAATTGTGCATACAAAAGTATGAAAAACAGAAAAAAAAAAAAAAAAAAAACTCGGAGGCCGGAAGTGATATTCTGTTCATTTGATTACTACTAGCAGAAGTGCATATATGTGCATGAAGATCAAGATGACAAGGTTAGTACTAAGGTTAGGCATCAGTTTCTGGCAAGGCCATAACTAGGAAATCTAACAGTGAATTTTTTGTATTGTTTCTCTGCTGGGGAGAAGAAAAATGTATTCATGGAAATGCTTTTCTTTTGCACGAATTTTTCCACTTCTTGTACCATATGAGTCTGTTTATTCTTCAAATTTTTATGGAGATTTGTTTGAGATGTCAGGACTAATCATTCATATTACTGGGAGATTGGCTGGAGAAAAAATGTGTAATATATCTGCTGGAAAGGAAAGAAAAAAAAAAAACAAAGGGATAAAGGAAGATGTTTTTTTTTTTTTAAGGTTTTGGGGAAGAGGGGCGGGGGGTGTTGAGGGAGGAGGCTTTGATAAATGAATCCTTTAAAATATGTCCCAGAACTCAAATTGCATGGAGGGTATAACACATGCTCGAAAAAGTCTATTAAAATTTGCCCCGTTTAAAATCTGAACGGGTGACTAAGACGGGTATAGAATTTTAAAACTAATATTTGTATCCGTATTTCATTATGGCCTACTAGTATAAATATATTTTGGCCTATATTTTATGATATTAGCGCCTACTTTATAAAAAATATGAGTATTCAAGTATCCCGAAAATTTGAGCTTTTCTAAGCCTTGTTAGAGCATGCTCTTTACTAACATCTTGAAACTAATTTTTTTCTTTTTTTGTGTAGATCTTGAAGTTAGTCATTAAATATATGGATCACTTGAATATGCGTTAAATATAAAACCTGTGAAATCAAATAACCTGATTGGTACAATATAATCATGAATACTAATTTCCAAATCAAATGGATATAAATATGTGAATATATATCATTTGAGAAAATGAATACCAGCACATTTATGACTGAATCCATCCGGACCCTACTCAATCTCCATTCCTAATCTCAGGAAGCTGAATATGGGTTGGGTTTAATCCATAAAGAATTGGGTTATAGGTTGGGCCTCGATGGCCCAAATAAAACCAAAGTCAACACAGGTTGAACATTGACTGCTAGGCCTAAGTCAAAGTCGATATGGCATAGTCCTTATTGTTGATACGAAATAATCTTATTTGAGACTGACAAAACTCTAATATGAGTATATAATATAAATTCAATTGAAATATTTAAATTCATATTGTTATATCTATATGTGAAAATGGGTTATTATTTTTCAACAAAGTTTGAGTTTTAAAACAGCAAAATTAGAATGACCATGTGAAGTTGATTTTTCAAGTAAAATGGGCAAATTCAAATCATCATGTGTGTAGGAAAACAGAAAAGGTCAAGCTGTTTATGGTCTACTGAGGCAAAATGGTGGAATATTTGGGTCATCTTTGCTTCAGGGATTATTGCAAGTAGTTGCTTTAGTTGGGTCAATTGGATGTGGGTTAGTTTTATGAAGTATTTATCTACATGTCACCACAAGAAAACTAGCTTTAGCCTTAGGTGACGAGTATAGTTGTCGCCCGAAACTCTTTTTTCGTTGCCTATGATTCTAGGTTTATGAAAAAATTCGTACAAACTTATCATTTTAAGTTGAGCCAACTAATTTTGGAGTCTCAATCTTAACCTATAGGATACAAACGTTTTCATGGCCCTAATAATATTATGGGCAACGAGCTATGACCCTCATCCTTTTAGGGCGACCATTCAACTTGTCACTATACTCCTATCATGACCTATAAGTTATTTGTCTCTCTTGTTCTAAATAGTCATGCTTATGTGTCAATTGCAAACAAAAAAGTCTTAAGGTTAACAAATTACTCCACTGCCAACATGTATGCTAGGCTGTGCCACATGATTGCTTTGCGAGTCGAAGCACCCATAGCTCGATGGTATTTTGTTCACATTAAATATGGTTAAAGTTTAGACTGCTTGTACCTATAAAAACAGTTCGTATTATTTTGTTCAATACCTTTACAGTTTATATCATTTTCATCCAAAAATCTTTATTGTTATAATAATAATAATAATAATAATAATAATAATAATAATAATAATAATAAGTTTCAAGCATGGTTGGATTAAGAATGATAATCTAATTATATTCCTAATAGTCTAATACTAACCTACCTCCATTCTTGAGTGATCTAAGAATATCTAACACAACAAACCTTGCTAGTACTCAAAGTAAGTCTCTTTCCCCTTTTGGAATATTTTGAAAAAAATAGGAAGAACATATTTAACTTTAATTATATTTGCCTAATTTTGGCAATGAAAAAATCTAAAATTATTTGTCGATTGGAGATTTTCTTGAGAGTGGTCTTATCATCCTCCATCACCTGTTTCGAATTTCAGAGGTGAAATCTTTATTTTTAATTATCGTCAAAATCAATTTTAATGGATCCAAATATTTTGAAAGTAACTTACTATAAATCATTCGAGATTGGAGGAGAAAACTCATGAAAGAAGTTCCAACCTTCCTAAACAAATCTACCAATAAATCCCTCCACCATTGGATGCGATAGTTTATTAGTTTTCATGTATTTGGGCATGCAAAGGGTGGAAAATTCATAATCATCATCAACATCTTTGGACCCTTTCTGTCTTTTGCCCGTACGACCTTTTTCCCATCTTGACTTTCCAGCGCTTTTTTATGCGACCCTCCATTTTTTTTTCTGCTGAACTTTGTCAATAATCTCTCACAGCACACCTGATGTGAACGTTCTATTAAATTGGATAAAGAAAAAGAAAAAGGAGAGACGAATTTTAAACTATAAAGAAATGAAATCATCAACTTTAAATTCAACAAATGCTGATGCAATAAATATCTGTTCAAACTTACATATAAAACGCACATAAATAGAAATATAAAAAGAAACGTACATAAACAAAGATAAAAGAGTAGAAATGAACATAAAGAAACATAAATGAATTGTTAGAACATAAACGAACGAACATAAACAAACATAAAACGAACATAAAAGAATATAAACAAACATAAACGAATATAAAATATAAATAGATTCCGGTTTCGAACGGATTAGTGATTAAAATTAAGATTTTGGGTATTGTATATGATGGGTCGAGATTCGAATATAATAATACATCACGTAAAAAACTTTGATATTATGTTCAAAAATCATCTTAATCAAATTAATATGATGATTGAATACTTAAGAATAAAGTTTATATTGTTTAATAAAATTTGGACATGAAATTTTCCATTTTCATTACTGCAAGTAAAAAAAATTACAAAAATATTAGAATCTGTGTTGACCTCATCGTGTATAATAATCGGCAATTAAGAGGACGAAAAGGGGGGATGGGGGTTAGTCTTTGATTTTGGGTGATATATAAGCATGCGTCATTTACTGCATCAATGTCATCTTGGTGGACTTCCTTTATGCATAATACTCGATTTGGTGGTACTACCAAAAGACTTTTTTGGATCATTTTCTTTTGGCCGCCGCAGCAGGTATTATTAGTAACGACTTCAAGAATCAATGATTTACATCACAGGTTTTCGCATATGTTTTGTCTTTATTCGCACACTGTTTTGGAAAATTTCTCTTAAGGACTCATCCTAAAATTACTCCATACCAAACAAGCTTAATTATGGAGTTCTTAAGAGCGGGTTACCTGAAAGAAAGATACACATTTGGTAATGTAAATAGTCGTTCTAAATCTTTCAAGTCGTACTCCGGGTATTACAAATTTATACTCCCTTTGTTTTAATTTATTTATCCTTTTAGATTATGAAGTGAATATTAAGTTGGAGTTAATTTTAAGACAAATTAGTGATTAATAAATGAGGAAAATATGAAGAACAAAAACAATTACTAAGGATAAAATTGGTAAATTAATTAGTAATATATAATTGAAATTACCTTTTTTTTATCGAAAAAGGTGGGGTATATTAACTCTCAAGCAAAGACATATCTTGAGCAACCAACTCAAATCGGGGCTATCTCCTACACATGACCTAATAGAATTGTCATAAAGTTGAAAACGGGCAATTGAGTGGGCTACCATATTACCCCTACACACATGTAAAAAAATAGAACTCGAAATATATAATTGAAATTATAAAATAATAGATATTGTAAAATAAATAAAAAATAAAGTGATAAATAAATTGCAACGTAGGAAATATTATCTTTAGAATGAGCACATAGTGTGTGTGTTTTTTCAAACAGCCAAATAAGGACTTTAAGTTGTTCGATTCCCATCACAAAAAAAAAAAAAAACCTAATATAGATATTGAAATTAAGTGTCTAGAAATGAGGATGTTGGCCCTGTTCAGCAACGAGCATTTTGAGTAACTTTTAGTGTTTTGACCAAGTCAAAATACTAATTAACCAAATATTAGTGTTCGATAAGGTAGTGTTTCAAATAGCGTTTGCGATAGCTTATACCGTTTCAAGTAATGTTTTTGAAAAGCTCAAAATATTAATTTTTCACATTTAAAAGTAGCGTTTCATATCATTCCGACAAAAATATCCCTTCATTAATTTATATTTGCCAAATTATATATATCATTGTACATCAATTTACAATAATCAACTAATTCAACCACTAAATTTACTTAACATATTTATTTAACCACTAAATTGAACAGACTATTCGCTAACAACAAAAATCTAACAACTATCAGCTACACAAACCGCTATCAACTACTCAAACAACTTATTTTGTCGAACATGGCCGTTATCTCAAAATATATTTATGAGATAGTAGCGTTTGTCTATCTTCTTTGCTATTCTAGGCATTTTTCTAATTTACCTTCATTTTTGAAATTTTATGAAGTATTATATGTTTAAATATCCTTGTTTAGTATAATATAATGTCTGCATAAGTCTTTAGTAAATTCAATTTTAAAACCTATTTATTATAAAAATAATAAACACGGAAAACACTTGAATGGCAACCCTAGAAGACAATGTTCAAACTATTTATAAGAATTATGCATGATTTATGAACATATATTGATTAAAGTTGAACTTGTCCCAAAAATTCTTACGTAGAATTTAATATATATATATATATATATATATATATATATATATATATATATATATATATATATATATATATATATATATATATATATAAATTGATACTAAATATAATCCAATAAAGATGATCACACAAGTTATTGACATTATTATACCTATATAGAACAACGAACGTTGAAAATGAATTATATTATAGACGAGTATTATATTTATACAGGACGTTGAAAATGGGCTACATTATAACTCTAAAGAACACGAATGTTGAAAATGATTCATATAAACCGCCTTGATGTTAAATTTTTGGTCACCTAAGCCATTGTGTCACTAGAAAATAAAAGAGGAAAATAGAAACCCTGATAATCTAAAAAAAAAAAGAAAGAAAACAAAATAAAAGGTGGTAAAATTTCAAGCATCCAATAACTTTTCTTATTTTAGGGGATCGATTTTCTTTTTTAACTATTTACTTTTTTCCAAAAAAATCATTTTTTTCGAAGAAATATAGAACTAATCTTAATTGAAAATTTTCAATAAAAAAATATATCAATTGAAATATGAAACAACCTTTTAAAATCTTGAATTTTATTTTTTCCTTTTGGTTGGGACACTGTTCACACTAACACATTTTAATTATTATAACTCAATTATTATCTTATAAATGTAGAATGAGTGATATGTCCAAGATAAACTCAATATTTATTCATTGACTACAACATCTTAACAATTTCCTTAAACATGTGCTCCTTCAAAAAAATTAAAAAAATGTGTATTATTTTACAACTGGTCAATTTAATACTCATCATCGTTATGAGAGCCCTAACCGATAAATATACTCCTTTTATTTTGTAATATATGTCACTTTAATTAACTTTTTTTGTTTCACGATATTTGTCATTTTACAATCCCAGCGACATGCTCCCTCTGTTTCACAATACACGTCACTTTAACTAACTTTTTCGTTTCAAAATATATGTCACTTTACAATTCCAATAAAATATTAATGACTAATTACCAATTTATCTTTATATTAATTGCTTTGTTTTTCTTTATTTTTTCATTAGTTTTCTTCATTTTTAATGAAATTTTGGAACAACTTGACCTTTTAACACAAGTTTTGTCATGAATTTTGTATTATCTTGGTATTTCCTCATAACCTTAAAATGACATATATTTTGAAACGGATGGAGTATTAATAATTAGTTTACCAAATCTGCCATTCTTAATTATTTTTTCCTCTCTTTTTTCCATTGACTTTCTTCATTTCTAATAAAATTTTAGGACAACTTAGCCTTTTAATATCAATAAAAATTCATAATATTAAAGGTTTTTTTTTTGAAGGTATAATGTGAGAGGTTTATATGACCTTTATTAATTTTTTATTTCTGCCTGTTTTTTCATTAATTTTCTTTATTTTCAATGAAATCTTGGGACAATTTGATGTTTTAATAGAAATTTTGTTATGAATTTTATATTATCTTGATATTCACTCGTTACTTTAAAATGATATATATTTTAAGATAGAGCCACTAATTTTCAAGTATGTGAGCATGCAAAGGGTTGAAAATTCATCAACAACTTTGGACCCTTCTGTCTTTTGCCCGTACAACCTTTGTCCCATGTTGACTTTCCAACGCTTTATTATTTAACCCTCCATTTTTTTATCTGCTGATCTCTGTCAATAATCTCTCACATCACACCTGATGTTAACGTTCTATTAAATTGGCCTAAGAAAAAAGAAAAAGAAGGAGAAACCAATTTTAAACTATGAAGAAGTGAAATCATCAAATTCAAATTCAACGAATGCAGATGCAATATAAATGAAATTTTAATTTAGTGGTTAAAATTAAGATTTTGGGTATTTTACGTTTTAAATTCAATTGTTATCTCGTTCATTGTATTATATATGATGATTGAGACTCGAATATGATACATCACTTAAAAAATTTTGATATAATGTTTAAAAAATATCTTAATTAAAAGATTAATATGATAATTGAAGACTCAAGAATAGAGTTTATATTTTTTAATAACAATAATTTGAAGAGTAATACAATACTCTTCTTTCTTTTTTCCATTTTTTTTTTGGGAACCAAGAAAAATATATATAAATAAGGTCATAATAAGATTGAAATTTTGAAGATATTAAGTTTTGTATTACTACACGGTTAAAAATTTAAAATTCGAATATGAGAAATATAGAACTGTGACATCATATTTAAAAATCATCATAATAAAAAGGTTAATATGATGGTTGGACAATCAAGAATTGAGTTTATACACTTTAATATCAAAATAATAGAAGAGTAATGCAATGCCCTTTTCCTCTTTTTCTTTTTTCTTTTTTTTTTTCCGGGAACCAATAAAAATATAGATAATGTCAAGTTTATATTATAATTTGAGTGAAGAGATGGAGTAGAGAAGTTTATATTATATACAACCCCTCTATAGTCATAATACTGCAAATGCTACGTGAATAAATATGTTCTCATATAAAAATAATTTATTTATTTATTTTGGTGAGAATATTTGAATAATCTATGACAGTACATATTTTTAAAAATATTTTTCGGAGTGAAATATTTCCAAAAGTATAGTATGATTTAATAATTGGAATAAATAATATGGAGCTGTAGTCAACTAAAATTACAAAAATTTAAAGTAGCTACATAATAAAATTCGGACATAAAATTTTTTATTTTTATCACTAGCAGAAAAAAAAATTATTAGAATTTGTGACATTTAATTTGACCTCACCGTGTAATAATCGGGAATTAAAAGGACGGCGGGGGAGGGGGAGTTGGTCTTTGATTTTGGCTTTGGGTGATGATATATAAGCATGCGTCATTTTACTTCATCATAATGTCATCATGGTGGACTTCCTTTATTGCATGGTGGTAATACCAACAGACTTTTTGGAACATTTTCTTTCGTACTAATTTTGTAACACTTCTGCCCCGCCGACCGTGGATATTACCGGGACGATTTTAATAATTGATGATTAATCCCATAAATTATCATAAGTTTTTCGAATATATTTCATCATCGTTCACACACAATTTAGGAAAACTTCTTCGGAGGGCCCCCATTTTAAGACTATTCTAAACCAAGCAAGCTTAATTGAAAACTTATGTGAAGGGTCCCCAACAAACATGTTTTATCATCGCTCGCTGGGTGGGGTGGGTGGAGGATAGAGCCAGTGGCCATCACGCCACTGGCCTCCTCAACGTTGAAAATGATTCATATAAACCCCTTGATGTTTAAATTTGTAATCACCTAAGCCATTATGTCACTTGAAAATAAAAGAGGAAAATAGAAACCCCGATAATCTAAAAAAAGAAAGAAAATAAAATAAAAGGTGGTAAAATTCCAAGCATTCAATAACTTTTCTTATTTCAGGGATCGATTTTCTTTTTAATTATTTACTTTTTTCCAAAAAAAAAATCATTTTTTACGAAGAAATATAGAACTAATCTTAATTGAAAATTTTCAATGAAAAAATATATTAATTGAAATATGAAACAATCTGATATGCAACCTTTTAAAATCTTGAATTTTTGTTTTTTCCTTTTGGTTGGGACACTGTTCACACTAACACATTTTAATTATTATAACTCAATTATTGTCTTATAAATGTAGAATGAATGATATGTCCAAGATAAACTCAATATTTATTTATTGACTACAACATCTTAACAATTTCCTTAAACATGTGCTCCTTCAAAAATAATAATAATAATAATATGTATTATTTTACAATTGGTCAATTTAATACTCATTAATATAATATACTCCTTTTATTTTGTAATATATGTCACTTTAACTAACTTTTTTATTTTACGATGTTTGTCACTTTACAATCTCAATGACATACTGCCCCCATTTCACAATACATGACACTTTAACTAACTTTTTGTGTTTCAAAATATTTGTCACTTTACAATTCAATAAAATATTGATTACTAGTTTAACCGTTTATTCTTATATTAATTACTTTATTTTTAATTTTAATTAACTTTCTTCATTTTCAATGAAATTTTGGAGTAACTTGGTCTTTTTTTAACACAAATTTTGTTATGAATTTTGTGTTACCTTGAAACTTCTTCATAACCTTAAAACGACATGTATTTTGAAACGGATGGAGTATTAATAATTAGTTTACCAAATCTGTCATTCTTAATTGCTTTTTTCCTCTCCTTTTTTTCATTAACTTTCTTCATTTCTCATAAATCTTAGGACAACTTAACATTTTAACACCGATAAAAATTCATAATATTAGGTGGTGTTTTTTGAAGGTATAATGTGAGAGGTTTATATGACCTTTATTGCTAAACAATCTAATTTTTTACTTAATTGCACAACCAATAGTACACTAATAGGTTTGATTAGAATTTCATCGGAGTCCTTATTGTAAGTTGCAATTTTTTTTTCTTTTCTTCCAATCATCTACAGCATATAACTCGAAACACGATTCATTATATTCCAGGGATTACTATCGAATAATTATATTAGTTTAGTCACGCTCCGACCTTTTAAAAGGGGGAACACCCCCTACCCAATTTGTCATCCATGATCATCTCCCAAAGAACGACAACTTGTTAGAAGTTTCTTTGATGTAATAAAAAGAATTTGTGAACCAATTATTTAATCCAATGATGAAAACGTGACACATATAAATATTGAAATTAATACCATAAAACTCAAATACAGTGTAAAAGCAAATCAACTGATGTCAAGGGGTAGTCACTTGTGAAAAAGAAAAAAACTTTTAAAAGCCAAGGCAGAGAGGCAGGCATTCACATCAAAGAAAAACCAACTGAGGTCCATTATAAATTCAATTGAGGTGGATTTGGTTGTTTGTACTCATATTATACCTCTTTTGAGGTCAATTAATTATCTGAAACAATAAATTAGAAATTTAATCTGGAGTGGTCTCCTTCAAAGACCACTCAGTCAAATTAAAGGCAAATAGGAATGTAATAGGTGGTGATAAAAACAAAAAAAAATAAAATTTGATAGGCAATGTGAATGTGAATAAGCACCAAAAATGCATGTATTTTACTAATCAATGAATATTATTGATTATATTGCCTAATTAACTCTTTAGTGAAGCCTATGAAAATTAACATCCCAATGATACAAGCATTTAATCTTGGTAACTCAAACCATGAATAAATTAAACATTGACAACATATAAATTTTTTTAAAAAGAGAAAAATATGAAAATCCAAACAAAAAAATACAAAAAGGATAATCTTATTATTTGCTGATCTAAGTACAAAAATGAAAGTATGATATTCTGGTTTTTTTTTTTTTTACAAACACAAAACTTATGGCTCGATAAATGACATACTAAACAGTGAATTTTGCGTTAAGGGTATGATATTCTGTTTGGGAATTCAGTTGTCCATCATCTCGTTAAGGTTATTCCTTAAGGGATAGAGCAGGTATGGTTAAGGGTATGCCCCCGCGCCAATCTCTAGTTATGTACTTATGGATTCATTATCAATGAATTAAGTCTCGTTTCCCTAAAAAAATAGTAAACTTTGCGTGAGAGCGTTTTATTAAAAATAATAATAAAATATGTGAGAGTTATATTATTTATTTTATTATTTTTTCAAAAAAAAATAATCCCTTCATTTCACAATACTTGTCATTTTTATAGTATGAGGGAATACTAAAAAATACAAAATTTTAATAATAAAATTTATTTTAAAAGACTAAAGTGATCCAAGATTCATTGGAAATGGGGACGAAAAAGGAGAGGAAAAAAATAGTAAGAAAAAAATAGTAAATTAGTTAAAGTGATAAATATTATGAAACGAAAAAGTTAGTTAAAGTGATAGATATTGTAAAATAGATGGGGTATCGTATACTCCCTCGTTTCACAATACTCGTCGTTTTTAGGTTGTGAGAGAGCACCAATGAAATACAAAATTCATGATAAAAATTTGTATTAAAATACTAAATTGAACAAAAAAAGTTCATTAAAAATGAAGAAACTCAATAAAAAAAGAGAGAAAATAAGGATAAAATTGGTAAACTAGTCGTTAATATACCAATGAAATTATAAAGTGACGGATATCGTAAAACGGAAAAAGTTAGTTAAAATGACATGTATTACAAAACTGAAAAAGTATATCATCATGCTAAACTATTGTAATTAAGGCTTATTCGAAATAACATTTGTATCAACATGTATAACAATTTTCTTCTCCTTTTAAATATAATAAGTATAACAACTAATTATTTCAGTTTATTTCACATAAAACATCTAACTATATTAATTCATTTCAACTCATAATAGTTGTAATAGTTAATTATTTTAAGCTCATTTCTATTACAACGAGTAGTGACAACTGATTTTTACAGGCATTTTGAATAGATCCAGAGATAATCTTATATAAGAATTAGTCAATGACGTGAAATGCCATGAAGGGTCTGTTCGACAATAGTGTTTGAGGTAGTGATTAGTGTTTTGGAGATGTAAAACACTACTTATCTAAAAATGTAAGTGTTCGGCAAAGTAGTGTTTGACATAGTGAGTAGAGTTTTAGGTAGTGTTTTTGAAAAACTACTCAAAGTAACGTTTTCAAAAACACTACCTAGTGTTTGCATATAATTTCCAAAATTCTCCTTTTCATTTTCTAAAATCTTTTATCAATTATGTCCTTTTAAGTCATTTTATACAAATTTACTACTTGAACAGACTACTATTACCGAACACACTTATCTCAAATCACTAATTGAACATCTAACCACTAACCATTAGCTAATAACAACTAATCGCTAATAAAACAGACTAACAGCTACTAAAACAGTTAACCGCTATCGAAACAACTAATTTTACCGAATACGCCCGAAAAATAAACCTATATCTTGGACGGCGGACAATGAATGTATTTAGTAATATATATATATATATATATATAGAAATAAACATTATTATGGAGGCTGGTAACTACCATCCAATTGAAATACAAAATTCTGAAGTGAATATAATGATTCTGGACTTCGAATTTTTCCATATTTTAATGTCTAAATAATAAAGAAAATAAATAAAATGGAGGTTGTCCTTTGATTTTGAGTGATATATATGCATGCGTCATTTCTTTTATAAATTAATTGCGATGGACTTCATTGACGCATACTACTTGTTCAAGGTTATAATTTATATAATATTGTGCCGATACGAGTATAAGTCTGACTAGGCTTGAATACTTTATTTATTTTATACTATATGTTACTTTAATTAATTTTTTTATATAAAATATATTATTTTATAATTTTATGATGATATATTATTGTCAAGTTTATTAATTTTATTTTTATAAATTATTATTTTTATTTTTTATTAATTTTCTTTATTTTAATAAAATCATAGGATAAATTAATCTTTTAAAATAAATTTTATCATAAATTTAATATTTCTTTAATATTTTTTACAGATAAAAAATAACAAATATTATAAAATAAAGAATTACAAACTTTGAAGTCAGTGTAATAATTCCCAACCTAAAACTTTTCCATAGTTTAACACAAGTTTAAAAATATTAGAATATATGCAACATATGTCTAACCTTAATGGGTTGGGAATTAAAAAAAGAAAAGGGGGCTGCCCTTTGATTTGAGTGATATATATGCATGCGTCATTTCTTTTTCAAATAATTTACAACGGACTTTATTTATTTATTTATTTCACCAAGGTCGTAATTGTTTTTATATCACGAATATTTAAAATAAAAGTTTTTTTAATTAATAAAGTTTTAAAGATTTTAATTTGTACTATCCTCCTTATCAGATTAAGCCGCTGCTATCTTGACCAATAATTTGCTGAGGTGGACTTTGTTTATGTATATTTCTTATATTGGTAGTAATAATATCGGAATAATTAGGACATATTGTGCAAAGCCCGGCGATTACCAGCAAATTGGTTGACCATTTTGGAGGCGTGACTAGTCGTGAGACACCTTCGCTTCACCAAATTCAGCAACAAAGTGTGGATTCTTCAACCTTTTCTTTTTGGGTATTGCTTGGCCTCTTTGGAAGCAAAACTAGGAATGATTATGTAGTTTAGTATTATACAATTTACTTAAAAATAATTTTTAAAATATTAATATTTTTTCTTTCCAACATTTAAAAAAATTTATCATAACCAAAAGAAAAAGTTGATTGTTGGAGGCGAAAAAAGTTTCTATTATTTATTTCATGATGTTACATATGTATGACTAATTTAAATGACATATAAATGTTCATTAGCTAATCAGTAATTTGATCGAACAAATATTAATATTCGACAACCTTGTGTTTTAACGAAACTTTTTAAGTAGTATTTCTAAAAAGTCAAGAAAAATTAATCTTTCACATTCAAAAGAAGTTTTTCAGAAATTTTGGTAAAAAGATCCCTTTACCGATTTTACATTTGGAGAACTATCTATACCTTATGTTAATTTACAATAATCAGTTAATTCATCCGTTAAATTTATTAAACACATTTCTTCTAACTACTGAGTTGAACAGCTATGCTAACAACTAAATTATACTCCATCCGTTTCAAAATACATGTCACTTTAATTAACTTTTCTCGTTTCACAATAGTTGTCACTTTATAACTTCAATGACATATTAATTACTATTTTACCGATTTTATCCTTATTAATTACCTTATTTATCTTCTTTTTTCATTGATTTTTTCATTTCCAATGAAATATAGGGGCAACTTGGTCTTTTAATACAAACCTAAATTTTGTATTTCCTTGATATTATCATATAACCTTAAAATGACATATATTTTGAGACGAAGGGAGCAACATTTATATGCTAAACAAGCAAGAAAAGAGTTGGAAAAACAAAATTATTGAAAATAACGAACTAAGGAAATTTCAAAAAAACATTTAATGTCATTTATTACACGAACATTGAATTATCATTTTTTTAAAAATCATATCATTTCCTTTTAAAAATCATATCATTTCCACCAAATATCTAGAAAATTATTACATGATTTTTTCTGGAGAAAAAGTCAACAAATACTGATGTAGACAGACTATATAGAATTTTATATTATTTAACTCGAAGTATTTAAAAAATAAAGTAATAGTCACGTAGGTACGAGTCAAAGTGAAGAAATGATCATTTAAAGAACGTAACCTGGTCTGGTCTCCATGGCTACGTTTCTAAGAAATACAAATTCATGCGCCCTACGTTTGATGATTAAATTAGAAAACTTGCTGAATACACCAAAAAAGTATTGAATAAATAAATAAAGAAATATCAACGACATTTTGTTTATTCTTTTCAAATGTTTCTACGTCAAGGATGAACTCCCTTTCTTCTGCCTTTCTCCCTCTCACACCTTATAAATAAATATTCAGGCCATTCCAGAATCACATAAACTTGCAGTGTCCTTCTACTTCCACTCCTCTCTGCCCTTTTTCGAGCTTCCAAGGTATACCTTCGTATATACTTTTATGTCTAATACTCAATCCGTTTCGTAATATATGTCACTTTAAAACCCCGTTTTATTTAACTTTAGCTTATACTTTCTTACAACTCGTTACAACTTTTTATAACTAACTTTACAACTATATAGCTCCTTACAGCTGAATGAAACATCGCATAACTAACTTTTTCCGTTTCACAATATGTTAATTTACAAGTAGTTTACCAAATTTGTCCTTATTAATTACCTCTTTCTCTCCTTTGTTCTTTTCATTGATTTTCTTTATTTTCAATGAAATCTTGAGAGAATTTATCTTTTAACTAAACTTTATCGTAAATTTTGTATTTTCTTAGTATTCCTTCGCAGCTTAAAAACGACAAGTATTACAAACATAAGGAGTATATATTCAGCATAAAATCAACTGTTATTTCAATTAATCACCATTTCCATTTTTTTAATAGAAAAGTACGTACTTCTTTTAACTTACTCCTTCATGAACTTCAACAGATATGAAACTATTAAAAATAAAAGTCTATATATATATATATATATATAAATATGCTACCATTAAATTTGATTATATTTTGCAATTTTCAGCATCTTTTTTGTTTCCTGATTCTTTCCTTGATTAATGCAGATACAAAGATAGAAAGATGGAGAGAAGAAAAGGTCCATTTAGGGGGATGATTAGAGACATAAGAGGAAGAATTTCATGTTACAAGAATGATTGGACTAACAGTTTCAATTCTGGATTTGGGTATGTATGTATATATATATATATATATATTTTCTTTTTGATCACTTAGAATTTAAGCATAATGTACTTTGACACGAAAAGAATTGATGAGGAGATTTTGAAATATACTCCTTCGTGGTTTTTTTTTTTGGCTTTAATTTTGATAATCATATTTTGATATTATTTTTTACCCCATTCATCTTTATATAAAATGATTTTGAGGTCTGAATTACTGATGTTGCATAATCACATGGATGAAAAATTAATTTTTGAAATATATTTAATAATGAAATAACATATATATATATATATATATATTTCAGGATATTGACTCCAGCAGCCTGTGTGTTTTTTGCTTCTGCTCTTCCTGCAATAGCCTTTGGCGAACAATTGAAAAAGAAAACAGGTTATTTATCCTTCATTCTCTTCTTTTTCTGACCTCTTTCATTTTTATTTCAATGCAACAACTTATATGCATAAAAATGGTTTATAATATGTAATACATATCTGGCTATTTCAAACCACGAACCACTAGTTAAACCAGTACTACTGAATATGGATTATAAACTATACATTAAAATGTTAATGAAGAACTAAGTTTGGATCCTGCCTATATCCATCTTCGACCCCAAAGAAAAAAGATTTAGAAAAACGTCTTCTATAAATAGTAACATAGTGTGACGAATGTGATGGATCGAGTTTGATGATCATAGGCGGAAGCATAGGCACAGTGCAAACACTGGCCTCAGCAGCAATTTGTGGGGGGATACAATCAATATTTGGAGGACAACCACTACTGATTTTAGGAGTTGCTGAACCCACCGTTCTTATGTACACATTCTTGTACGATTTTGCTAAAGATAGGGTACATCTAAGCGACCATCTTTTCTTGGCTTGGACAGCGTGGTAATTATCTCAGTGTTAATTACCCTTTTTCTCTTTGGTTTGCTCAATATATATGAAGCTTATCATTGCATGGAAAATGAAGCATGATTTGGTGTATTATTTTGCAGGGTTTGTGTATGGACGAGCCTTCTGCTGATGCTATCGGCAATTGTAAACGCTTGTGATATTGTGGACCGATTTATCACAAGAATAACAGAAGAACTTCTTGAACTGTTAATTGCTCTTCTGTTCATCCAAGAGGCTATCAGGGTATTGTATTATTTGCTTCATAAATTACGTAAGCAAAGATATTTTTTGGGTGTTAGTTAGCATGGCTGAGTAGTAAATAAACCGAAACAATAAGTAAATAAACCGAAACAAAAAACTAAGGATTGCTTATATTAATGCCACTTAAGGCGAATTGGTCATATGTATATGTATCTTTACCCTGAAATTGAAGATTCTAAAACATTGTGAGTAGTAATTTGAAGATTCTAATGATTACAGGGGATTGTGAGTGAGTTTCAAGTTCCCAAAGGGAAAGATTCGAGCTCAAGGGCATACCAATTTGAGTGGCTTTACGCGAATGGAGTGCTTGCGGTAGTCTTCTTTTTTGGCCTTCTCTACACTGCTTTGAAAAGCAGAAGGGCAAGGTCTTGGTGGTGTGGAACAGGTAATTAGCTGATATCTATACCACTCGATATTAAGAATGTAAACAAATAAAATGTGGATGTCAGCTTGCTTGGTTCGTAGTCTATGGATGTTGGTGCCGGACATATGGTTTTTCAGTCCCACATGTATAAGCCCTTTTGCCTTCCTTCATACATACACAAGGGGAAAAAAGAACAACAAAATACATAAATAATTGCATATGTGAATGCAACAGACCAGAATTTAAGTACCCAAGAGAGTTAATCTTTGTGTAAATTTTTGCAGGGTTGATCAGAAATTTCATAGCAGATTTTGGGGTTCCTTTGATGGTAGTGGCGTGGACAGCAGTGTCATTTGGCGTTCCTGGTAAAGTTCCTTCTGGGGTTCCGAGAAGGTTGTTCAGCCCTCACCCTTGGCAATCTGATTCTTTGCATCCATGGACCATAACCAAGGTATCTTCCTCTGTTCCTCATTTAATTCCAACATGTCATCGATTCGATCCTACATCATCTGTAGCATGGTCCTTGTTGGCATCATTGCATGTCTAAACTTAGGAATAACACAATGATATTACTAGTGTATGTATATATATGTGTTTAAATGTAATTGATCGAAGTGCATATTCCTGAAATGTATTGCAGGACATGGCAGAGGTGCCTCCAAAACTTATCTTTGGGGCCATCATTCCAGCCCTAATGGTAGCTGGACTATTCTTTTTGAACATAACGTTGCCTCGAAGCTAGCACAGCAGAAGGAGTTCAACCTTAAGAACCCTTCTGCTTATCATTATGACATCTTCCTCCTTGGCGTTACGGTTTGTAAATGATCTGTTTTTCATGTTCTTCATTCGACTATACTCATTATAGTTTGGAACCTGATGTAACAATTTAAACTTTCATTCCTTGCAGACTCTGCTTTGTGGTTTGCTTGGACTTCCTCCTTCATATGCTCTTCTTCCCCATTCTCCGATGCATACTAAGAGCCTTGCTGTTCTCAAAAGAAAGGTAAGGTAGCTTTGGCTAGTTTGCCGTAGGATATTATCAAAGAACCTCAAGTCGGATGCAAATTCAAGTTAAGTTTTGTTTTGAATCCCATAACTAATAATAACTTGTCCTTGCAATATAATCAATGACAGATTATCCGGAAAAAGATGGTTGAAAGTGCCAAAGAAAGCATACGAAGAAGGGCTAGCAGCACCGAAATTTACAGCAATATGCAAGCGGCGTTCCTCAAGTTGGACATGAATCCAATTGTAAGTTCTTGTTTTTCCTGATCAATTTGTTTAAGACATGAAAGTCCTTATCATCTGAAGCATGTATAAGACATGAAATTCTGAATGTTACATTTTTGTTATGGAAAGACAAATGGATTAGTCAGAGAGCTGGAGGCCTTGAAGGAAGCCGTGATGAAGGGAGACAAAGAAGGGGAGAATGGGGAAGCAGCAACATTTGATCCCGAGACACTCATTGATGGCTACTTGCCAGTTCGCGTTAATGAGCAGAGATTGAGCAATCTGTTACAATCTCTTCTCCTTGGAGTGTCAGTTTTTACGATGCCAGCCATAAATCTAATACCATCAGCCCTTCTGTGGGGGTATTTTGCTTATATGGCCATTGATACACTCCCTGGGAACCAATTCTGGGAGAGAATCAAGCTTCTCTTTGTCACCAAAAACAGATTACACAAGTCAGTCAATCTTTAAACTAATTGTAGTATATGCAGAATCTTTTCTAACTTCTGGGATAACTCTGATTCGTAAACTATTGGATATTATTGACAGGGTTTTGGAGAGGAATCACCCTTCATATATGGAATCAGTGCCATACAGATGTATTGTTGTTTTTACAGTATTCCAAACGGTTTACATGTTACTTTGCTATGGGATGACATGGATACCGTTAGTTGGAATACTATTTCCCCTGCCCTTCTTCGGTCTTATAATCATAAGACATCGTATACTGCCAAAGTATTTTCAGCCGAATCACCTGCAAGAACTAGATGCACTCGAGTACGAGGAAGTCCTTGGAACCTCACGCCACTCTCTTGCTTGCATCTCCTCCTCTTTTAGGGTAGGTGGTTTCTTATTGTGACTCAATCATACCTATATATCATATTGTGAAGTACCCATTTTCTCAAATATGCCCTTACACTATGTAACATACATCGATGGGACCAATGCAGGGAAATGGTACGGCTATTTTTGGAATCGATGAAGAAGAAGCAGAGGACCAAATATCGGATCCAGAATTATTAGATGAGTTAACAACGAATAGGGGTGAGCTCAAAATCAGAACTACGAGTTTCCATAGTGAAAGATTTGCTAGGAGTGGAAGGAACTACTTCGTGCCTAAAGCTATGAGCCTTAGACATGACAACAAACTCAACAAGGTCCACGCCGAGAATATTGTTTAAGTAGAGCCAAAGATCGAAGAGCTTATCCAAGGTTGTGAGAATTCGGTGATCGATAAAGAAGTGATTGAGGACGAAGTTGCCTATGGCGATTGGTGAAGTGGCATGATAGCCTAGCAACTACTCGAGAGATCGAAACATACAAAGAAAGGAAAAATAGTTATTGCGAATAAGTTTCTGCATATATAAATATGTAGTATTTGTTACTGGTTGTTAACTGGACTTATAAACCCGTTCGATTAATCGAAAAATCTGTTCTTTTGATTTAAGTATCTTAAAATGGATGAATAATACTACATGTTAAAGAGGGGAAGAAACTTAGCTTCACTTTGGAGTACTGGTGTCCAGACTCTCTTAAGACAAAAGACCCATAGCCCAAGTGATTAAACAGTCCACCAAGGTTGTGCCCTATCCACAGAAAGCCCCTAACATCATATGCATAAGTTTTTTTAAAGTTTACACAATTCTGTAAAACCGTCTTATAAATATTTGACATAATTTTTTTTAGAGAATTTATGGTGACTAAATGATTATTTTTAAATGACTTATTAATTTACGAGTGATTAATTAATAGAAGTTTGAGTAATCAATCATGACTAATAATTACCTTTATTGTGTCTATCTTCCAACATTTTTTAAATAAGATGGTATTATACAAAATTTTTTAATTTTATTTTTCACGTCGCCCTATTGATTGTAATAGCTGTTTGAGGGCTTTAACTGTTTTAATTTGATCAAAACAGTTAAAGTAGTATTTGGTTAGACAGCTTGTTTGAAAGAGTTATTTGACCCTAAACAGCTTTTTCTATTAGTCTTTTGGGAAGAGTTGCTTGTGAAAATGACACATTTATCCAAAAGTTTGGACAAATTATGTCATATGCCACCGACCCTTATTTATTATTATTTTTGTTATTATTATTCCTATTGTTATTATATCACTATTATTATTATTATTATTATTATTATTATTATTATTATTATTATTATTATTATTATTATTATTATTATTACAATTACGTGATATTATTTTTTATTTAAATTGAATATAATAAAAATTATATTAGGTAAAAAATGAATATAAATTTTATAAAAATAATAAAAAAATAAATTTTTATAAATGAATATAATTTGTATACATAACATAATATAATTATATTTGATAAAAAATAAAATAATCAATAAAATAATATATATATATATATATATACTTAAAAGATAAATGAAATTTTACCAAACATCTTTTTATCAAACAATTAATTTTACTAAAGACCTTTAGAAGAAACAACTACTTTAAACAACTAAT
Organism: Talinum fruticosum; assembly: GCA_021018815.1. Lineage (NCBI taxonomy): Eukaryota > Viridiplantae > Streptophyta > Magnoliopsida > Caryophyllales > Talinaceae > Talinum > Talinum fruticosum. The sequence continues at coordinate 11,645,796 of JAITYX010000004.1, read as the reverse complement.
GTAAACAGATAATTAAAACAGTTGATACGAACAACTAAATTGTTTACCAAACAGGGCCAATGTGTAGTAGGCCTACAACCCTCATCTATAATATAAATTATATCATAATCTCGAATCTATAAATATAAATTATCATATATAATATTTATTTTAATTTTTTATGGCTCACCTCCTATTTTTATAGCCCTTTTAAAAAGGACTAGTTTTTCCCCTGAATTTACTGTACAAATGTTATCACCTATAATTTATTCCTTAGTTTTCAGATTAATCAATTAGCTCTTAGCTAATTCAGCGAAATCAGTCATATTCATCATGAATCCGCAGTCAAAATTAACATCTTATGATTTATTTTTTCCCCAAACTTTATTTTACAACAAAAATAAAAGAAAAAACAAATTAAGGTGGTATTTGAACATACAAAGCTGATATATGGTGACTTTAGAGCAGTGGATAAGAAAACATTGATTACAATTTTTTTAATACTAAAAAAATAAACAAAAATTAAAGTAGTGTTTAAAGGAACATTTTCGGACGGAATACAATGTTATGGTAATAATAAAAAATTAATCATATTGAAAAAGACCATCAAATATTATAATAATAATAAAAATAGCTTTTTAATGTCCTTACGACACTATGTAACATTTTCCTTAAACATATACCAAAATGTTTTTTTCAAAAAAAAAAAAAATGTGTTGGAATACAATGTTGGAAGCAGGCTTTGGATAATATTAATAAATTAAAATAATTCTTCTCACACCTCAAGCTTGTTCTAATCCAATATCTTGTTTAATTAATTAATTAATTAAGTACCCTCATGTGCAAATTAATTATAATGATTACCACATATAGGGGTAATTTAGTCAATCAGGCATAATATTAATTAACCAAAGTAATTGAATTTGAGCTCTTTTTTTTTTTCCTCATATTAATTAATTGTCTATATTCATTGGATGAAGCTTATCTACGTACTATCTTATACATAATAAGGTCAACATTTAACGTGTATATATTTTCATTCTTATAACATAATAAAATTTAGCTAATTAAGTAAACAGTCTACGCTAATTTCCTCCATTCTCTAATCAATTAAATTTAATTAGATGTTTGTTGTACCTTCTAGTCAAAATGGTTTGTTTAACGAGGATCATAAGAGATCGTAATTAAACTAACTAATAAAGTATCGAGTATTTGAATTAAAATTCTCTTAAATATTAACTTTTATTCCGGTCTCCTCACCCCGATTGTTATAAGTCAATTGTTATTGTACATCAATTTTTTTAAAAAATATATTATTATGGATGGACAATGATAAACAAGTGATTCACCGAATAATTTTATATATTTATATTCGAATTCTATGTGTTTTTTTCATATTAAATAAGCGTATTTGAATTCTTGTTATTTTTAAGGAAGATTAAAACAGTTATAACTATTTTGAGTAATTTTACCGTCAATAATAACTCTCAAAAATATTGATTTCAATTGTTTGATACTCTTATAAGATTAATATTCTAAGTTTGATAAGATGTAATATATTTGACTAAACGAACCATCCAGCTTATAATTTACCGATGTTGACTTTTTTTTTTTTTTTTTTTTGTTTCCGATATGGTGGGGATATATAATACTCATAGATAACCTAGTTAATAGTATTATTCTTATCTAGATGAATGATAGTGCATGTATTGTTTGACATGGTCAAAAGTTACAGACATTCAACATTAATTTCGGGAAAATATATAAATTTAATTATACATTAGTCCTCCACATACAGCTAATCAAAATATGAAAACTAATATAAATAATATACAATCTCAGAATGACATCAATCAGATTTGAAGGTTTATTTGATAGATAAGATAAGAGGTTCATCGTTTCAAATGGGAGATAGATAAGCATGTCATATCACAAGTGATATGTCCAATAAAAATTAATTATTTTAAATTTTGATAATTATATAATAAAGAAACTTTAGTGATATACAAACATTAGTTAATTATAACTGATAAAATCTTTTATTGTTGTATTTAAATTTGTAATTTTGCATAATTTAATTATTTTTGATATTAGAGATGGTAATCGAATTTGATATCTAATGTATCCGGGATCTCGATCTTAACTACTAAATTAAGATCTCATTGTTAAACAATCTAGTAATGAACTCATCATAAAACTATATAAGATCTTATAGGAATATATATACGTACATTACCAATCATTCAATGAGATCAATCTTATATAAGAACCTAAACATTCAATAAACGAATAACTTATCGTCAAAATAAATGACAAAAAAAAGAATATTCCTTGGATCCGTTTCCGAAACAATTGATGTAGACGGTTTTATTTGTTTTATATTATTATAGAGCGGGGAAAAACATGTTAAAAGAATACAAATTAGTCAATTTTTTTGAATAATGTTCTATATCATGATTGGTCATGCATTTCAACTAGAGCTCTTTTAATCAATTAAATCTTTTTCTTGTTAATTCACGTATTTATGTAGAGAAATGAATGATAGTTAGATTTGACTTTAAATTTTATATCAATAGTAATTCCTAACAAATATTTTCGCATATTAATGGTCTCTTTCAACTCGAGGATTTTTCCTTTCTTGATAAAAATGGAGAAAATTAAATGTGACTTATTTTTTTAAAAAAGAATTCTCATTGTTTTTATTTTGATTTTTTTCAAATTTTAATTTCTAGATACAGTCAATAACATAATAAGGAGTAAAATTTTATAATTTTAAAAAATTTCAAAAAAGTGGTTGATATTTTATTTTGTCTTTTATCATTGGATTGTTTTGGTATAGTTAAAGTTATATATATTTTGTCTCGTATTATGTGAGTGTTGATTTTGTGATAAATACTTTACACTTTTACCGTATTTACGAAAACTTTAATTTTAACAAAGATAATTTTTTGGCAAATAATGCAAAAAAATTGGGATGAATTATCCTTGTCGCCTTTGCACCTTCAAGGCAACCGAATTTTTTTGTTTATCGATCCACGCTCAAACTTTGTCAAAAATTTTTTTGTCCGTACTAGTCTTGTCGTACTAGGAGAGCCGTACATCCCATTTTGACTTTCAAAGACATGTCTTTTTAATTATTATTCAACCCTCCATTTTTTGTCTGCTAATTTGATTTATCCCTCGACAATCGCACATCATATATACTTCTTATCAACGTTATAAAATTGAAAATTGAACCACGATGACAATAATAATAATCATCATCATTGTCATCTCACCAAAAAATTAATTTGACATTTAATTTTCTCATTTTTCTTTTTTTTTTTCTTTTTGGGGGTTGTGGGTGTTGAGAATGACAAAACTTTAAGTTATCCAAAAATATATTTAAGATTAAAAAAAGTTATTAGAGGATAAATTTGTCAAAGAAAAGGGGAGAACTCCACACTATTAGATACATGGATTTGAAATTATATACCGTATAATTTAGAAGGAGATATAAGCCCTGTTCCATTTAACTTTAACCTACAACCTTACAATTCCTTACAACTTTCTTTTACAACTCCTTACAGATTCTTACAACTCCTTACAGATTCTTACAACTCCTTACAGATTCTTATAACTCCTTACAGATTCTTACAATTCCTTACATCTTCTTACAACTCCTTACAACTTCTTACAGTTACATATTATTTTTCATATCGAAATTTATTATGAATTTATTTTTCTATCGTTAATGAAATTTTTTTATTGGTGAATATTTATGTATGTAAAGGTGTCTACTGGGGATGAGTGTGAGATATATACGTGGAAAATATAACTATATCCACACCCTATTTTTCCCATTCCTATACTCATACTCCCATCGGATATTTCGAGTATATCGAATTTATTTGTATAGATGTGTAAGGATTTTGATAATTAATACTTATTGGATTCATTAATTTAATTTTATGTCTTAAGAAATTCACAAATAAATTCCAACGAATAATTAATTTCAAAAGTATCATGTCCATTTAAGTTAGTTATCATGAATAATATTATAGACATTTTGTTAAAGTTTAAGTTTATAGGTGAATAGTCAACTTGAATGTGACAAAATCATTTGAGCTATTTCAGCCTTGTTCCATTTAGCATAAGTTGTAAGGAGGTGTAAGGAGGTGTAAAAAGATATAAGGAGCTGTAAGAAGTTGAACGAAGTTAGAAGGAATATAATATGTTGTATATGATTCAATAAAAATATTTAATGTATTCATATGTGTATTTTTATAATTATGTGCAACATATGTGTATTTTTATTCATGAATTCTACATAATAGAATAATAATGCCAAATGCATATATATCATGTTTAATAATTTATTTTTTAAGAAAAAAATAAATTATATTTGATATTTATGAAAAGAGTTATTCTAAATGCATAAATAATTTTCATGTAATAGGTAGGTGAAAATGATCTCAATTTTTACACGTTTGAAATAAATGTCCTCAATTATTAATTTTAGTGGTTGACAGCATTTAATAGTTAACAACATTTATTTCAAACTTGAAAATTTAAGGTCATTTTCAATTATCTATTGTATGAAAGTTTTTATGTATCTATAAAAACTATTTTCATAAGTATCAACATAATTTCATTTTTTCTAAAAATAAAAAATAAAAAAATAAATCATCAAACTCATACATATGCATTTGCCATTACAAATATATAAATTTTATAATTTACATTAAATTCATAAATGAAAATACTTATATGTTATACATAAATATAAAAATATATTAAACACTTTTATCAAACCATGTAAAATATTTTATATTCCCTACAACTCCTTACAACTTCTTATATTTCCTTACAACTCCTTACAACTCTTTACAATTTCTTACAATTGCTTACAATTTCTTATACCTTCTTACAACTATTTACGACTTCTTACAATCGCTTACACTCGCTTATAGTTTCTTACGGTTGCTTACAGCTTTTTACACCTCCTTACAACAGGACCATATCCTTGATAATTAAGGCCTTGTTCCATTTAGTTATTATAAAAAATTGTAAGTAAATATGAAAAGTTGTAAGAAGTTATAAGATAATTATAAAGTTAATTATAAAAAATTATAAGGAGTAGTCTGTAACTAAATGGAACAGAGCTTAAATGACATTTTTTAATTTCATACTAAGATACATAATATGGAAGTTTCATGCGACCTTATAATCTTGTGTATGATGTTTAATTCATATTTTAAAATGTTAAGAAATTAAAATAACCCATAATTAATTAAGATAACATACTAACAATGTGTGAATTGAGGTACTAGTAGTTTTACCCTAATAAGAAAAAAACACATAAAAGAGTACACTTGTTAGAAGCACTTTTACCTTATATACACACGTCTCGGAAAAAATACACCCTCAATTAAATTGAAAAAAAAAAAGCATGGCAACCGGGGGCTCCTTTGATTTTAGTTGGATGAAGCTGACTGCCCATTGGAAGACGAGACTTTGAAAATGGAGATTTATATAAATATACTCTGCTCCAATTTTCCATCTTTCTCGTGATCACAAACTCACAAGATAAAAATCTTAGCATGTACGCCAATTTAATTTATTTAATCTCTCTGTCAAACTAAAATTATTTAATCTCAATTCTCAATTTATATAATATAACGAATTAGAAAAACATGGAATTCCTTTGATTTTTGGCGATATGTGCCTGTCATTTACTTTCTGAAATTCTTAACGGTGGACCCTTTTGATGCATATTATACTTTGATTGGTGTACAATTACTCTCAGATCACACATTAAGATTTAAAAAAAAAAATTCAAATCGCTAATTTTCTTTTATTTATAAAATTTGTTTTCGGGATGAGCTAAGATTTTGAGTCATATCAAAATTAGTCTAATAAAAAATTAAGATTAGACAACATGTCTTCTTCTATCCATGAATAAGTTGTATATGTATTATGATATATTCGTTCACATAAATATATTTGATATGTAAATATTGTAATTACGAATAATTGTTATCATTAGAAGTAGTATTCTTTTAGAAATATAGTCTTAAAATTGTATTACATGGGTTTGTTTTCACAAATATGGTTACGAGGATACAAACAAAATCCGATCTCATATATTCAACCCTAAAAATTTTGATTCAAAATCATTCTAATTACGAAATTAAAGGGAAAATATTTTAATTAACCGCCATAGCTTACCAAGAAACCCTCTGCCGCCCACGTTTGATACTTAAAAATACATGACTTGCTTAATCATGCAAAATACACCCACTTTAAAAAAAATTAAAGGATTTTAATAAATATATATCAACTACATCTTCAAATTCTTATTTCTTTTTACTTTTTTTTTTTGAAAAAAATGTTGTATTTTTTTTTCTCCAGTGGGTATCTACCGATCCACCCCTGGCTCAGAATGTATTTATAGATAGTGAAGCCATTGCTGGATAACATGCATAAACTTATTCAAGTGTCTCTCTCTCTCTCTCTCTCCCCCTAACCATCCATTTAAGATTTTAGTTTCTTTGATTAAAGTATTCCTCTCTTTTATATTATTTTGGTTAAGAGTATTGGTTTTAAGTTTCTAATTGCATCCCGTCCCTCCCTACACTCACAGTCACAGGATTCGGGGATGAAAGATTTGTACATCCGAGAATATAATATAATTTGTAAGCTAAAGTTAAAGATTTAGAAATTCAAATGAGTGTACTTATTTATAGTGTCAATTGATCGCTTCATTTTATAGGTGTCGATTTCAATAAAATATAAACATTATAAAAAGTTTAGATCTAAAAACTCGAAAGTTTATACACTAAACGTAAGTGTTCCATTTTTTGTCTTCTTTTATTTCTCCATTCCCATTCCCTAACAACATGCCATGCACGCATGGGGATTATTTGGGATCCACCCCTCTCACAGTATCGTATGGTGTGGTGGATACAAATTATAAGATAGTCTTCTTACAATAGGATATATAGTGGATATAAATTATAAGTTAGTCCCGAGTTTACAAACCTCAGCGACTATATATAATAGTGCCTTTTATTCTTTATAAATCCACCACTTTTATGGTTCTCTTTTTAACCCCTCATTTCCTTGATTAATGCAGAGGGCTAGAATCAGAGATAGAAAGATGGAGAAGAAAAGGAGTCCATTTAGGGGGATCATGAGAGATATAAGAGGAAGAGCTTCATGTTACAAGCATGATTGGATTAATAGCTTCAATTCTGGAACTGGGTATGTGTTTATATATATATATATATATATTGGAATTTACTCCTAAAATTTTAATACTACATATATTATATTGTTTGAGATTGAAAATATAAATATGAGATAGTATTTAGTCAATAATTATGTGCGTTCAATAATGGTTTTCTAGGATATTGCGGCCCGCTGCTTGCATGTTTTTTGCTTCAGCTCTTCCTGCTGTAGCCTTTGGTGAGCAACTGAAGAAGAAAACAGGTTATCTCTTCCTTCTCTGCTTACACTTTTTTTTTTTTTTTCTAGGCTTCTTTCATTCTTCTCTTGTTAAATAATTTGTCGAGGGTCTCACATTTGAGCCTTAATGGACAAAAAAATGTGATAGTTATGAGTGGTTAATTACAATTAGATTATGAGTTGTTATAAACTGTTAGCAGTTATATATAAATGTCAAAATGAACATACTCTAAATTAACCATCAATCTTAGCCATGAAAACAACTAATGTCGAAGAATAGGCCACTAGACCTATACTTAATTCCACAAACCCTAGAATTGAAGGTCAACCATAAAAACCAGTACTAACATGCAATTCATAGTTCGGGGACACTGTCAATAATGTCTAATGAGTTTAGCATCCATAATTATGTATTTAGTCCTCCCAACTTTCTCATAATATATTAGTTATTATGTTTAACAAAACCTACTGATGGTATCAGGCTTGGCTGTGGAAACACCCCTCACCTCAGGATCGAAGATATATATATATATATATATTCCTTTGTTTAGGGAATTACCTTGTCTATCCAACAGGACCATAGGGTCGGATGGATAACTAAGCATTAAAAACTTTTTAAGAGTTGTTACGAGATACTACTTAGATTTAAATTTTATATACATTAATCTTTATGCCATCTTTTACACTGGAAAAAAAAGACAACAAAAGGATTTGGGGAAAAAAATCCTCGAGAGTTATTACACTCATAATATCAATAATAATGTAGGTGATGATTTTGATGGGATTTGATAGGTGGAAACTTGAGCACAGTGCAAACATTGGCTTCAGCGGCAATCTGTGGGATGATACAATCAGTGTTTGGAGGACAACCACTTCTGATATTAGGGGTCGCAGAACCAACTGTTCTTATGTACACATTTTTGTACAAGTTTGCTAAAGAAAAACAACATCTAGGAGACCACCTTTTCTTGGCTTGGACATCATGGTAACTCTACTGCTAATTGATCACCATTTTACTCTTTGCTTTGTTCTTTCGGACAATCCATGCATATGTATTTCTTTTTCTTCCACTCAAGTTATAATTCTACCGAGTCTCTCCTGAGAGTAATCCCTCTACTTGTAAAAGTAAGGCTGTGTATATCGATCTGATTATCTCAAGTGACTCTGATTGTTGTTATATTGTTGTTGCAGACCAATACTGTGTAATGATCTCATCTGGATTTTGGGCTGTGTTTGTTGGTTTTGTTTGATAAATTGAACCAAATCACTCATTCTTTAAAATATATGAACATGATCACGTAGCAAAAGCCACGAATACACATGGAAAAGCATGATTTTGTGTATTATTTTGCAGGGTTTGTGTATGGACTAGCCTTCTGCTGATGCTATTGGCAATCATTAATGCTTGTGATATTGTAGACCGATTTATCACACGAGTAACAGAAGAACTTCTTGAAATGTTAATCGCTCTGCTGTTCATCCAAGAGGCTATCAAGGTATGTATTTTGTAATGACTTTACTCTAAAACGAGGACTTTTGGGTATCGAATATTGTAGAGAAATATGTGTGTAAATAAAGTAAACCAATACCTCAATGTAGTGCGTAAGTAATCAACAGTTAAACTTATCGAATAGCTAGAAAAATCCTTATATAGACACTTATTTGAAGTTTTCAATGATTATTACAGGGCATTGTGAGTGAGTTTCATGTTCCCAAAGGGAAAGATCAGAGCTCAAGAGCATACCATTTTGAGTGGCTTTATGTGAATGGAGTGCTTGCAATAGTCTTCTGTTTTGGCCTTTTATACACTGCTTTAAAATGCAGAAGGGCAAGGTCTTGGTTGTGTGGAACAGGTTAGCTGGATCCCAATATCAATATCATTCTTTATCAAGTACATAAAGGAAAGATGTCAGCCTGCTTGATGGGTAAAGTCATATATAATTAGTACGAGATATAACTGCACAAATCAAGGAAATAAAATTTTTGAGTACTCATAAAAAGAGTGAACTTATGACTAAATTTTGTGCAGGGGCTATAAGAAATTTCATAGCAGATTTTGGGGTTCCTTTGATGGTAGTGGTGTGGACAGCAATGTCATTTGGTGTTCCTGGTGAAGTTCCTTCTGGGGTTCCTAGAAGGTTATTCAGTCCTCACCCTTGGCATTCGGATTCTTTGCATCCATGGTCCATAGCCAAGGTATGTTCTTTTATTTTCTCGTTTAGTTCCGGCCTTCAGTTCTCCATCCCAGCAGTAATGTATTGCAGCAAATATGTATTTAAATCTAATTGTGCATCTACCCGAAATGTATTGCAGCAAATGGGGAAGGTGCCTCCAACATATATCCTTGCGGCCTTCATTCCAGCAGTAATCGTCGCAGGACTATTCTTTTTGAACAGAATGTCGCCTCGAAACTGGCACAACAGAAGGATTTTAACCTTAAGAACCCTTCTGCTCATCATTATGATATCTTCCTCCTCGGCATAATGGTTTGTAAATGAAGTTTGTTTTCATATTCCTCAACTACTCACTACAGCACCGGACCTGGAGAGCTATTTGCTGACATTTAAACCGTCACCTCTTGCAGACTTTGCTTTGTGGTTTGCTTGGACTTCCTCCTTCATATGCTCTGTTTCCCCATTCTCCAATGCATACTAAGAGCCTCGCTGTTCTCAAAAGAAAGGTGAGCTACTTATCAAAAAATCCCAAGTCGAACAGAAATTCAAAGAAGTTTGAATGTGAATCCCATAATTGATATTAATTTGTCCTGTAATTAATGACAGCTGATCCGAAAAAGATGGTTGAGAGTGCCAAAGAAAGCATACGGAAAAAGGCTACCAACACTGAAATTTACAGCAATATGCAAGCCGCATTCCTTGAACTGGACATGACTCCAATCGTAAGTTCCGCTGATTAATTTGTGAATGGGAAGAAATGATGTGTTCAACACAGACATTTCATTATCATCTGGAAGTGTATGACCTGAAATTCTAAATGTTATGAGCACTTTTTTTTGGTAGACAAATGGGGCAGTCGGAGAGCTGGAAGGCTTGAAAAAAGCACTGATAAAGGGAGACAATGAAGAGAAAAACGGGCGGCAGCATTAGCATTCGATCCTGAGAAGCATATTGATGGCTACTTACCAGTTCGAGTTAAAGAGCAGAGATTGAGCAATCTGTTACAATCTCTTCTCCTTGGAGTGTCAGTTTTTACGATGCCAGCCATAAATCTAATGCCATCATCACTCCTGTGGGGATATTTTTCCTATATGGCCATTGACACTCTCCCTGGCAACCAATTCTGGGAGAGAATCAAACTTCTCTTCGTCACCAGAAACAGATTACACAAGTCAGTTATCCAACAATTCTCTCACACCCTAAAAAAACTTTTACAGTTAAAACTAGTGCGACTATATGCTAAATTTGTTCCAATTTCTGGGTTAACTCGATCTGATTGGTAAATATTGGATATTGTTGGCAGGGTTCTGGAGAGGAATCACGCTTCATATTTGGAATCGGTGCCATATAGAAATATTGTTGCTTTTACAGTATTCCAAATGGTTTACATGTTAATTTGTTATGGAATGACATGGATACCATTAGTTGGAATACTATTTCCTTGCCCTTCTTCGGTCTTATAGGCATAAGACATCATATATTACCCAAGTATTTCGAGCCTAATCAACTGCACGAACTAGATGCACTTGAGTACGAGGAAGTCCTTGGAACCTCACGCCGATCACTAGCTTGCTTGTCCTTCTCGTTTAGGGTAGGTGGTTTCTTCTTATGGAGCATCCATGTTACCCGGGCTCAATCATACTCATATCAGACTGTCATGTACTCTTTTTCTCAGATATATGTGTTTGATCTAACCACATTTTAAAATTCTGCATTTGTGTAAAAACATCAGGTCAAATATCTATATCCATGTTAAGACTGTCACAACCTATATGTTTCGATACTGTGTAACATACATCGGTGGGAACTATGCAGGGGAATGGGACACCTTATTTTGGAATTGATGAAGAAGAAATGGAGGATCAAATGTCTGATTCAGAATTATTAGACGAGTTAACAACAAATAGGGGTGAGCTCAAAATCAGAACTGTGAGTTTCCGCAGTGAAAGATGTGCTAGGAGCGGCAGGAAAGACTTCGAGCCTAAAGCTATGAGCTTTAGATATGACAAACTCAACAAGGTCAGTTGCATTTTCACCTTATAATTTTACTGATCTGGCTTATCTCATCAGAACTTCCAAGGGTTGAATTCAATACCAAAGATTTTGAGTATATATTGTTTTTCCTTGACTACAGATCCATGCAGAGAATAATATTGTCTAAATAGAGTGAAAGAGGGAATAACTTCTGCAAGGTTGTGAAAATTCGATGAGAAAATGACTGAATACAGACATCACCAATAGTGAAATGCATGGAATCCTGCCAACTCAAGCGAGAAAAATACAAAGAAAAGAAAAAGAAAATAGCTACTGTGAATAAGTTTCTGCATAAATATGTAGTATTTGTCAGTGATTGTGATGCTTAATCACAACTGTAACTCAAATTCATTCATTTATTGATCGATCAATATTTAGTAGCAAATTACTGACAAATATGTTTGCCGAAAATCATCGAGTAATCGGTCTCTCTAAGAATAAAGATGTTCCATTTGAAACCTCTCCCTCCGCTCCCAACCAGAAGGGATGAGGAGGGACTCTAAAGGTATCGGTTTCGAAATTGCTGAATAATATTTGGTTATTGTAACTACTTCTATAGATCAAGTAATATATGACACATTCCAAATGTGACTATATATATAATAATTTTTACCTCGCTTAAACAAACAAAAATGGGAAAAATAAAAATTTAGAGTTATATAGTATATTTTTTCGAACTCAAATCCCTTTGGTGTGAAACAAATTAGTATGGACCATTTTGTTACTCCATAACATACTAAGGAGTATTAATTATGGAGATAAATAACATGCTGATAGTACAAATTAACAAAATAATACAATGCCTTTGATAATAATACAAATTAAAACTAGGATGTGGGATTTAATTCGTAGCTAGATTGGCTTGATAAATTTGTTAATTATGCTATTTTTTTAGATGGATAAATTATAACAAATGTACACAGTCTGGGGAGGCTGGGTTGAATTCAATCAATCCCGATGATTCATACAGAAGACAATTATACTAGCAATTACTAAATCAAAAGCTAAAGATAATTCGTAGGCGCAATTAGGATAGATTAATTAGTTGAAGGCTAATATATCATATATGGTATATACAAAGTGAGTCTGGTTGGATTAAACTAATGATGGAGGTTAATTCTACTAATTCTCCAGTTTAATCATTCTTGGGAAGAATGTATGAGCTATTTTGAGTCAAAATGAAGCACAACTGACTTATTTGTCAAAAATCGTAGAAAAAGGATTTTTTAAAAATAAAAATCTCAATTAAAATCATCTCATTAATTTGAAATCTAAAACTGAATAAAATGTTTAATTGTGCCCTTCAATTGATACACATCCCCACCAAATTATGCACATGTCGATGCCAAATTAAAAAAAAAAATCGAGTATTTCAAATTTATTATATTGCCGACCAAAAACAATTTTGTTTCTACATTATTATAATTAATTAATAATTATATAATTACCGACAAACAAACAAATAAAAGAGAAAAAAAGTCAGATAATAGAAAGAGTAAGATGTAATAATTAAGTTAATTAATTACATGCTTAATCCTAAACACGATGGAGAGAGAGGGGTCACATGGTGAGGGCATGGAATTAAGGCAGCTTCATTAATTGAATTTATTCGGCTTCTAATTGTGTAATTAAATTATAATGGTTGAAAATTAGATAACACCTGATTTTTGTTTCGCTGGTATCTGTTGACCTTTTTTATTGCTTTTCTGGGTTTTATGTGATTAATTGATGTGATTCCTTTAAGCATCCTTAGTTTCTTGGAGGCTTCTCAGGTATTAATTGACAGATTAAAAAAAATGCATTTTCTGCAAATCTAAACGTTCATCTCCTCGCATTGCACACATGTTCCCCATGCACGTGCACATAATTTTATATCTTATTCTTCTTCCTTTTCTTCTTCGTTCTCGAGATCTCAATCGAGACCAAAAAGTGACTACAAGTAGTGAAAAAAAGGGTAAATCTTATACTCTTCGATTTCCAATAAAATCTTAAGGGTTTATCTTTTAACATAAATTTTGTTATAAATTTTATATTTTCTTAACATTTTATCACAACCAAAAAACGATAAATATAGCAAAATGGAGGAAGTATATATAGGAGGGGACAAAATTTGTGCATTCAATGATACTTAAATTTTCAATTTCTATGAAAGAGAAAATAATTGTTATCGCTTCTTCAAGTATTATAGTGTACTCCTTCGCTTTACAATATATGTTAATTTAATTAATTTTTTTATTTCACAATATATGTCATTTTACAACGTAATGATATGACTAGTTTACTAATTTTATCCTTATTAATTACTTTTTTTCCTATCCATTTTTTATTGACTTTCTTAATTTTCAAAAAACTTTAGGTAACTTGATCTTTTGATATAAATTTTTATCGTGAATTTTGTATTTTCATAATATTCTCTCACATTGCAAAAACGACAAATATTAAAAAACCGAGTAATTACTGATTAAGGTACTTGTAGTCCTTTGTTAACCATTTTTAGAGACTTTATTTATTGTACTAATGATACCCACAATCCATATATATATATATATATATATATATATATAAGTTACTACAATATTGGCATGATTTCTAAGTTCGAAAATATTGGCGTTAATATACCTTTATTTGTTTTCCCTACTACTCCCCGAGAATAAAGCTGGTTATCCATGTCTACTCTAATCTGAAGTTAATTACATCGATGCATGCAATTAATTAAAGATGTATCGTGGGCTTAGTTTGCTTAGCATTAAACTAGCTGACAGTATCCTGTTAATCTCGTCAATAGAAATAAAATTAACACAAAATTAATTAAATTAATTAATCAAATTCATCTCCTACACTTATGGGAAAACTGTCACCTGATTACTTAGCTTGTCAGACCAGTAATGGCATCCCAAGTAATAATTAGCTAAACTCAGCCCTTTCTCTTATCTGGAAACACATAAAACTCCATTCCCTCCCTCTCCAATTCTCCCCACGACTCTCTCTCTCTCTCTCTCTCTCTCTATTGCACAATGCTGAAGATGGCAGGGCTTCTGCTGCTACTTTTAGCTTCTACCTTTGATCTTTTACATGGAGGTGCGTTTTAAATCATTTTTTTCTTTATTATTAATTAGAATATTGTGTTATAAAACATTTTCCTGAGTTTTCAACATGGCCAGCAGATGATTTTTAGACATTTATTTGACCATATACAGTAGTTTCGCTATGATTTCGGTTCTTAATTTCATATTTGTGTAACTTTGAAAGTTATGGTTAGCTAATATAAATGTAATACACAAACATAATAGTCGTATGTTAGAATGCTTAATCAACTCAGTAAGATTTCAGAAATAATTAACATTTAATTTAGACTAACAGCGTAGACAAAGCAATTTGTACAAAAGATTATACAATAAATGTTTGATAGATTAGATTTAGATAATTTGCTAATTGTTTGTTGATTTTAATATAAATTTCAGCAATGGTCCCAAATGGGAACTTTGAGATTGGACCAAGTCCATCCCAATTGAGTGGGACCAAAGTGGAGGGCAAGTATTCCATCCCCAAATGGGAGACTTCAGGGTTTGTAGAGTACATAAAAACAGGAACAAAGCAAGGGGATATGGTGTTGGTAGTCCCTGAGGGTAAACATGCTGTTAGGCTCGGTCATGAAGGTTCTATCAAGCAAAGAGTTGGGGCTCAGAAGGACAGGTTCTATGCCCTCACCTTCAGCTTTGCTAGGACTTGCTCCCACGACGAGCGTCTCAATGTCTCTATCACGGCCAACGGCAGGACCCATTACGGGATCCTCCCCTCCAGACCATGTACAACAGTGTCGGCTTCGATTCCTATGCTTATGGATTTCGTGCTGATGCTGATACCGTTGAGATTAGTCTCCACAATCCCGGCGAACAGAGCGAGGATCCTGCTTGTGGCCCTCTAATTGACACTGTCTCAGTCACTGTCTTGGATCCACCAAGGCTTACTCGTGGTGCGTACTACTGCTGCTATACGTATTGATTTGTACTGACTGATTACAGGAGGAATTTTCTCATGTGTCCTATATATGCAGGGAACTTGGTGAAGAATGGAGGGTTTGGAGAAGGACCCTATGTCTTCCACAGCTCATCATGGGGTGTCCTAATCCCTCCCAACATAGAGGACACTCACTCCCCTTACCGGCCTGGATGATTGAGTCCTACAAGGCTGTTAAGTACATAGACGCCCTTCATTTCTTCGTCCCCGAGGGTAAAAGGGCAGTTGAGCTTGTTGGGGGCAAAGAGAGTTCAATTGCCCAAGTGATTAGGACTCGCCGGGGCTGGTATTACCTCCTCACCTTCCTCGTTGGCGATGCCAAAAATGGCTGTGTCGGGCCTATGGCTATCGAGGCCTTTGCCGGGAAGGCAACCACCATGGTCAGCTATGACTCTAAGGGCAAAGGAGGGTTCACCAAGGGCAGTCTTGTCTTCAAGGCTGAGAGGCATCGTACCAGGATCAGGTTCTTGAGCACATTCTACAGCATGACCACCGATGGGTCTATGTGTGGTCCTGTTCTTGACGATGTCAAGGTTGTTCCTGTTCGGTACCGTCCAAGGCATCTATGAGGAACTCTAGGGAGCTGATCGATCGGATCATGCAATACTACTAGCTAGTTCCATGTTCATGTCGTCAATCCTCGATCTAAATTGAAAAAACAAACAAGAAAAATTCGACAATACTATCTAGGACGAGGTTTTGGAGAATATCTAGGTGTTTTATGAATTGACAAAAGTGTATGGAAACAATTATGTACCTATAATTACAATTTGTTTTATTGATGAAGAAAAATTGTTCATGTATATCATCTAATAGTCAAATGAACGCAGAATAAAATTATTATTTACTAAAAGGTTCTTCATCAGAATAAACTCATTGGTTACAGTTACTAGCTAGCATGAGTGAAATTAGCGAGAGTTAGTGAAATTAAAAGGTTAGTGGAAGCTCTTTACTACTTTTTATAACTAAATTTAACAATTTTTTATAAATTTTTACTACTAGTTTTCTTACTGTCTTTTACTCGGATAAAAAAATGTAAGTGATCGATTTAGTTAGATCAAAATTTAGCCTTATTCAACTTAATATAGTTTGAGCAGATCTGTAAAAAAATTTTAAAAAAAAAACTCTTCCAACAATTTGGCTCATCAAAATGGCATGAATTTTGAACTATAAATCGATCTTATTCACGAAATCTAAGACTTGAGACAACTCAAATACGATTGCTTTAGGTACCATACACATGATGTTATCTCATAGGTTAAGAGCATAATATATTAGTACTCCTCTATTTTATAATTGACAGGCTGTAAGCGTACGAGTGTATGGTTGTAGGTAGCCAAGGTCGATCCCTCAAGGACATTTTAGCAACGCATTAAACTAGCCATCTACTCATTTACTAAGCAAATCGGGTTTTTGATTGGTTGCTTCTCTAAACTAGTTCTAAATATTAAAATCAAGGAAATTAATCTAGACTTAAACATCTAGGGATTTGCTTTCCCAACAATGAGTTCGATTATTTAAACATAATTTGTGCAATCATTCTTTCAAATGAATCAAGGATCGATAATCACAAAATTCTACCGCTCTTTCGATACTTAATATAATTGCTCTAATTAACCTATCAAGCAACTTTCGTATGCTTTTTAAGTTAATCAAAGTTAAAGATTTCAAATTATCAAAGTGATCTCCTAATTTACTAATCTATTCTCAAATTTCATAAAATAGGTAGAAAGGTTGGTTGTGGAATTATTATATTTCACTTTTTAATACATGATAAATTAATCCTTAAACACAACTATTCTAAGCCTTCAAAACACTCATGAACATGATAAATACATCCTTCTATTAATCAAAATCAGAATTCAGGCACAAATTATGAAAACCTAATCAAACTTCATTGTTTTGGATTACAAATCCCTAAAAAACTAAACTAGTCATACATAATTATTGAAAACTTAATAAAAATAATCCAATACATAGAAATCAAACCTTAAATAGAAAGAAACGAAGAAGTAAGATGAAAGACTTAAAGTACTCCACTTGAATCTCTCGACTTCGAATGGAATCCCGCAACTACTTCTTTGATCTTCAAAATTTGGTTTGATGTGGATGAATGAAGGAAGGAAAAATGGTAATGGATGAATGGAGGTTGAACTACTACTGATAGATTATGGACTGGATGCCTCAAAAAACAGACTAAAAATCAGTTTAAATAAGCCATTAAGAGGCAATAAAAAGTCGAAACCATCAAAACCAAATCGTCTCGGCAGAATTTATCGCCAACACGAGCCATGTCCGTTGACACGGGTTGCCCGTGTTGGCTGCTGGCACATCAAAACTTGACGAAAACGCTGAAAACGGGCCGTGTCCACCGACACAGCCAACCCGTGCTCGATGCAAAGGCTCCTGGGCATGCTCACCTCCAACACGGATCGTGTCAATGGACACGGGGTAGCCTGTTTTGGTTGCTCGGAAGTGCAAACTTCGAGAAATTAAGGGGAACGACTGCTTTGACTGCAAAGTTGGACTGTGTTGGTCTTCTTAATGTTTGAAACACTCACTAGTTTCAGGAATACTTGGTATTAATGATTAAATAATCTGCACAAACATCTCAAAACTCTAAAATACAAGCGTAAAAGCGAAAATAGAGCATAAACACACTCCAATTAACCGAATTTCCCAAAGAAAAGCATCAAAAATGCCTAAGAAACTAATGCATTTCATGCACTTATCAATAATACATGTCACTTTAACTAATTTTGTTCGTTTCATAATATTTGCCACTTTAGAATTTCAATGCCACTTTCCTCTCCTTTTTCCATTGATTTTCTTCATTTCTAATGAAATCTTAGGGCAATTTGGTCTTTTAACCAAGATTGTTAGAATAGCATTTTTACGGGTAAAGTGAAACATTAGCAAGACATCGGGATCTTAGTTAGAATTGATTGAGCGTGGTTAGAATCGGAATCGTAAAATTGGATCGAAGATCGTAAGATTCTAATATTTGTTTGTATTACTGAAAACTTTTTATAATAATAAAAATCTTAGCAAACATTTATAAAGATTTATAAGAAATCCAATTCAACTATACTTTGTGAAAGATTTTGTTTCAAAAGCATACTATTGTGATGAATTTTGGAATAAAATTATGTGTCATCAATTTATAAAATTTATTTAGAATCGTGAATCGGATCGTAGAATCGTAAAACCGTATTATAATTCTATCACATATTTTTTGAATTGAATCAAGATCGTAAGATTTTAATACATTTAAAAATTTACTTGGGAGTTACATTGATAAAGGGTTTTTGGATCGTAAAATTGCAAGATCGTAAGATATGGATCAAGAGTTTATAATAACCATGCTTTTAACACAAAGTTTTTCATGAATTTTATATTTCCTAAATATTCCCTCATAACCTAAATAACAAGTATTTTGAAATGGAGTAAGTAATTATCATACATTTGCCATTACATTAGTACTTTATTTAAATAGGACGATTATATTAATGCATTAATTACCATGCTGCCGTATTTATTAAGCTAATCTCATTTTTTAGTACATTTATGATTGAATTGATTACATGCAATTAAGTTAACTCAAGAACATTAATGTACACAAATTAACTTAAAAAGAGGTAGTACTAGTATGCGGCTCATTTGTTTTATAATACTTGTCACTTAATTAACTTTTTTTGTTTTATAATATTTATCCATTTACAATCTGAATGACGTATGAATGATTAATTCATCAATTTTGTTCTTATTAATTATTTTTTTCCTTTTCTTTTTCATTAACTTCTTTCATTTCTAATGAAACCTTAGAATAACTCGATTTTTTAATATAAATTTTGTCATAAATTTTTTATTTCCTTCATATTTCCTTATAACTCAAAAACAGCATGTTTTACATTACAGATGATCATGTGCAGTTTAGATTTTTTTTACAATGGTAAATATGGACTATTCAACTGTGCCCACATCTTAAGGGTATTTTCAGTTAGGCTCGCATGCCTAGGGGATAGGGATATCAAGCTTAGGAAGTCCAAGACCAAAACTCATCCCAACTCTTTTGTATAACTTGAAAGAAAATTGTGTCCGCCAAAATTCAGTTCGACCCTTGATGAAAAAAGATGAAAATGTAGAGTGTTTATCACTAGACCAACACTCACTACGTGTACTTTGGATTAAAGTATGTACTACACAACCGAAGGGAAATTACATCAAGCAAGAATTCTATACTCTTATAGGAGGACGACATTTTAACCCTGGGCAAATGGAGGATTACCACCCAGAAAAAGTCACTTAATTACCTCGATTAGTGTGCAGATGTGGCTTGGGTGCTTAATTAATCAAGTTGCTCTCCAGCATTAATGAGGTACTTAATTACTCCAGTGGTCAAACCAGCAATGTCATTCAATGTAATTTCCAGCAAAGCCAAGCCCTTTCTCTTAGATGGAAACACATAAATCAATCAATCTCCATGTCTTCCCTGCAAATTATCCTCTCTCTCTCTCTCTCCGCAGCTTCTTCACATTCTCTCTCTATCTCTCTCTCCTTCTCTCCCCACAAAATGTTGAAGATTCTAGGGTTTGTGCTGCTACTCTCAGTTCCTACCTTCAATCTTTCATTTGGAGGTGCGTCTTAAATTTTTTTTTCTTTTGGGTTTTTCCTTTGATTGTTTTGTTCTACAAAAGTGAAGCTTTTGGCTCTCATTTTCATTATCTTATTACAGTCCGATTAATCATACATATACTTTGGTAATTGTCGTGCTCTTATTTTCATTTATGTAACTTCAGATGTCATATATATAAATGTAATAGTCGATTTTTATATGAAACATACATAATGCTAACACTATATATTATATTTAGTTAGTGAAATTATTAGAAATTTACATCAATCACAAAAACCATCTATTCAAATTAACTTAGTCGTTTTGTATTATGTCTAGGAGGTCGATTACTTTTTCCGTTACACATTATCATATGAAGAAAATGTATAGTAATTACCACTAAATTTCAAAGACCAAATCTAAAGATTCATAGTGTTTATTCCTCATTTAAATAATTACACTTGTCAAAGCTTTTAAATTGCAAAAAACTACGATGAGGTACCTCGAGTTCTTGTCAAACTATTTTTAGACCAAAAGTTCTGAAAAATGATTCTAAGTCCCCTAAATTATGGTGAAACTATATTTAAGGCCCAATTCCGACTAATGACGTCGAAAAACGTACTGTTTAGGCGGAAATTTTCAAAATTACATTTGAAAGCCCCAAAATACCCATGGAAAGCTTAAATTAATTCCCCCTCTGTCTCTCTCTCTCCCCCATTAGCATCATCTTCATCGGCATCGCTCCGCAACTTCGTTGCTTCTCCTCCATAACATCCCTCATAGCCTCGAAACCTCTACCCTCAAGCTATCAAGCTCTCCCTTTCTTTCTCCTCCTCCCTTACCGACCAAACTTACGCCCTCTTCCTCAAGTCCGGCCATGTCCTTGACACCTACCTCGCTACCTTTCTCATCACCCATTTCTCCAAATTGGGTGACTTCTCCAACTCACTTCGCTTTCTCCTCGATGTTTCGATCCCGATATCTTCTCTTTCAATGCTTTGCTTTCCGGGTATGCCCAATTTCAGCGATCGTCGGCGTGTTTCTCCTTGTTATGGATTGAGGCCGAATACGGGTTTTTGTGGCCATGAGAGGGTTGGGTTTGGAATTGAATGAGTTTAATTTGACTGCCATTTTGGGAGCATTGAGGGATGTAAGAGAAGGCAAGCAAATTCATGGCTTTGCGTTTAAAATCGGGTTGCTATGTGGCGGTTCGATTCACTTGAGCAATGTGATGATGAATATGTATTCTAGGTGTGGGAGCAGGTTTGATGCTTTGAAGGTGTTTGATGAAATTCCAAAGCCGGACGTTGTTTCCTGAACCGCTCGAATTAGGGTGGCTTCCGAGTGGTGGTGAAGCTCTAGAGGCTTTTAAGTTTATGAACTCAAACGATTTAGAAGTGAATGAGCTTACAATTGTCACAAAAACTACGTTGAAGAGGGTTTATTGTATGCAACTTCCAGCAAATTTATTCTTTAATGATGGTGATTATTGACGGGAAGGATTTGGTGGCTACAAAATACCGGCATTGAAGAATTTTTCAGGCCTGTTTTTGGAGTTATCTTCTTGTATTATGTAGGAGGAATCTAGTCTTCTACTCGATGAATGAGCTCATTAGATTCTAATTATTGGTGTTATGAGCATATACTACTCGTCCATTCACCTCGAATCGGTTACACTAAAACAAATATGAACAATAGCATGATAAGATGAACATAATCGATTTTTTTTTCAAAAAGGGAGTATACATGTACATAGAATGAGGCCGAGAGCAGAGAATGAGCCAAAGCAGAGACATATAAAACAGTGAGAGCAACAAAAAAGGGGATAGCGGGAGACCGAGAATGAGCCAAAGCAGAGACATAGAGAGAAGAGTGTACAGGGCGACCGAAAATGAGACAGAGGGCGAGAGAACGAGATAAACATATAGCAGGGGACGAGAGAGGGCGTAAGAAGCAGAGAAGATGAACCGAGAGAGCGACAGGCAAGTGACGCACAGCAGAGAGTGAAAGGGAGAGAGAGAGGGAGAGAGAGAGAGAGAGAGAGAGAGAGAGAGAGCAAGCAGGGGATGAGAGAGGGAAGAAGGAGAGAAATGAGGGGTATTATAGACATTTTATATCTCCGGGTCGGAATTGGGCCTTAAATATAGTTTCTCCATAATTTATGGGGATTTAGAATCATTTTTCAGAACTTTGGGTCTAAAAAATAGTTTGACAAGAACTCGATCTACCTCAACATAGTTTTTTGTTTTAAATTGTACCAATTTTTATTGTATCCAAAACTCATCACATATCCTATATAAATTTCAGCAATGCTCCCAAATGGCAACTTTGAGATTGGGCCAAGCCCAGCCCAACTGAGTGGGACCCAATTGAAGGGGAAGTATTCCATTCCCAAATGGGAGACTTCAGGCTTTGTGGAGTACATAAAATCAGGTACAAAGCAAGGGAGATGATCTTGATAGTCCCTGAGGGTAAACATGCTGTTAGGCTTGGTCATGAAGCTTCCATCAAGCAAAGAGTTGGGGCTAAAAGGGGTAGGTTGTATGCCCTCACCTTCAGCTTTTCTAGGACTTGCTCCCACGACGAGCGCCTCAACGTCACGGTCACTGCTGGTGGCAATAGTCGCTCCGGGATCCTCCCCTCCAGACTGTGTACAGCAGTGCTGGGTTTGATTCTTATGCTTATGGATTCCGCGCTGAGGCTAATGTTATCGAGATCACCCTCCACAACCCTGGAGAACGCGGTGAAGACCCTGCCTGTGGGCCTCTCATTGACACTGTTGCTCTGACAATCTTGGACACACCAAGACTTACTCGTGGTAAAATCCAATATAGCACCAATTTTTGCTGCTGTCTAGTATTTTTGAGTGCATACATGACCAAAATGTGACCTAGAACAAGAGGAAAGTTCCTAATGCATTGTCCTTTTTATCTATACGCAGGGAACTTGGTGAAGAATGGAGAGTTTGGAGAAGGACCCTATGTGTTCCATACCTCATCATGGGGTGTCCTAATCCCTCCCAACATTGAGGACAGATACTCACCCTTACCAGCTTGGATGATTGAGTCTTATAAGGCAATCAAGTACATCGACTCCCTCCATTTCTTTGTCCCTGAGGGCAAAAGGGCAGTGGAGCTTGTGGGGGGCAAAGAGAGCTCAATTGCCCAAACCATTAGGACCCTCCCAGGCAAATACTACCTCCTCACATTCCTTGTTGGCGACGCCAGAAATGGGTGTGTTGGGCCTTTGGCTATTGAGGCCTCGGCTGGGAGGGCTACCGCTGTGGTCTCCTATGACTCTAAGGGCAAAGGAGGGTTCACCAAGGGCAGCCTCGTCTTCAAGGCTGAGAAGCGTCGTACTAGGATCAGGTTCTTGAGCTCATTTTACACCATGACTGTTGATGGGTCTATGTGTGGTCCTGTTCTTGACGATGTCAAGGTTGTTCCCACTAGTTACCGTCCAAGGAATTTGTGAAGAATTATTAGGGGAGCTGATCGGGTTATCCAATATGTACTGCTAGTATCATGTTCATGTCACCAAGTTATCGATTCTTGATTTAAGAAAGGAAAATCGCCAATACTATCTAGAAGGTTTATTTTTGAAGTTGTCCGGGTGTTTTGAGATTTGACAAAAATATATCAGAAAAACAATATACGTATTATTATAATTTATTTTAATGCTGAAAAATTGTTCATTCGTACGTTAAACAACCAAAGTACCATGAAATAAATCTTATTGTCAAGAAAAATCTTATTAAGTTTTTTTTTTATAATTTATTTTTGTGTGTTTTAAATGATCAGATTAAACTTCACTATACTATCCAATTAAACACATATAAGTTTGAAAAAAAGTGATAAGATATCACCTCATTTCATTCTACGAAGACAAGTCATGAATATGCATCAGGGGAACCTGTAACTAATAGTTCTCTAGTGTGTGAAGAGGTTTAATTTTGAGGCTAGTGTGTGAAGATTTCAATACAATCCCATACCTCACTGGCTATGTTTTTCTTGATCTGATATAAAGTTACGAGGTTTAAAATTTTTAGTAGAGTCTTAATAGTTAAGATGTAATATGATTTGAAATTTTAGTACACAAAATTGAGATCCGAAGCTACGTACAAGATGCAAGGAAAAAAAAAAAAAAAAAAAGGAATCTCAATGTCTGCTTAAAAGAATGCTTAAAAACAAATGGTTATAAGCCTAATACACACAACTTACTACAGTTTTAATTCGGTGGTAAGTTATATAATCCGCAATGAGCCACCATGTCAAAAGTGGTCAACCAGGAAATGACCCATTGCCAAACATCTGAGGAGCCTTATGGGTCTCGTTAAATAGTAACCACCCATTTGCCCTGTTCAAGCAACTATCTGATTCTATTCTCAAATACAAGTACAAGCAACTAGTACAATACATGTTAAAGGAGCTTGCTTTTGTATAAGACCGTCTTATACATCTAAAAAGGTTACATATAAAAGAAATTATTTAACCATATCAAAGACCCATTTAAAAATGATTTGGTCTCATAATAGTAGTATGTGGATTAGCTTACGTAAGAATTAATGTCGTTTAAAAAAGAAACAAAGATTCAATTTGATCCTATGCAGAAGACAGGTCATTGCTTCATTAACACAACCTTCAAACATACATATATATGTATGGGTATTCAAACACATGCCCATTACCCCACCCCAAGAGTTCATCACCAAAAAACCATTTGTCCCCTAGTCCAATCCCAAGCTCAAAGTGTTCTTACAACTCTAAAGACATACCAAGCATACATATATCAGTCTGAAAAACAGAACCCTAACCCTAAGTATTCACTGCTCCATAAACTTCACCCAGTCCCAGTAGCTACTTTCAGTGGTACATACTTTAGTGGAGCAAATAGAAACTTGTGAGTTCATTCAAACTTCTTGGAACACCTCGGCTCAACAAGAATAATGGTTGACAGGATAGAGGTCATGGGAAGACTTGGAGGAGCCCTCATCTGTTGGTGCAAAAGAAGAGACAATTAGGCTTTGGGTTTCCTTTTCAGACATCTGATCATGCTGCATTCTAGATGCTTGATAAAGCCAGTCATGGCTCTGCATGTTGGGATCCAAGTATGATTCTGGGACAATCAAGCTCCCTTCCAGCATGCTCAAAACTTCTGATGTTGTGGGCCTAAGTGCTGGAGACGGATTTGTGCACAATAGAGCGACTTTGATCATAGTTAATGCTTCTTCCTCGTTGTATTCAGTCCCCAGCCTTGGGTCCACTAGTTCTATTAGATTTTGCTTCTTTTGTTGCAGGACAAGGGCCTGAAGACAAAGACATAATCCAGAAGTTCAAAATACCAGACTCAAATTTCTGGGCACTGGGCATTGCTTTCTCTAAGATTGTTTTCTTTCAAAGAGTTGGAGAATAAACACACATGCATGCAAAATTTAGGAGGGATAGATAAATGGTGTACATGTCATTCCATGTAGAAGGTCAGGGTTATGTTATCCCTCTCTTGCGGCACAGTGAACTCCTTACCCTTAGGCATAGACAGAGTTGGGTCCATAGGAAAAAAAAAAAAAGGAATGTAAAAAAGCAAAGAAGGTACTCTTTCATGGCTAGCATTCACGTAGAAGGTAGAAGGGAGCGGGAGCTCCACTTTGATGAAATCAACAAATTCATGAGCTAGGCCAACTGCTCAACATTGTCAAGCAAACTATCACACAAGCTATTTTTACTAGCAAAGTTTCAAATATCCCAGTTGAAGAGCGGTTGACAAGAAAAGGAAATACGATTTTATGGTATACATTTAGACTATAAGTACTACCCCCTTCAAGCTATGAAGTAGCTTTTTGTTATATTAGGATAGTTGATTTCCTTATCATGTTAGGAGTTCAGTATGGAATAAAATTGAGTGTTTTGTTTAGAGTGGATCTCCACCAGCAGTAGATTTTTTCAGAAAGCACATGTACAAAGAATGTCCGGTGCATGAAATCATAATCCTCAAGCCCATGAGCTGAAGTCATCTATTTTCCTCCTTAAGAGGTCTTGACCAAAGATACCCTTTTAATGGATGCCAAGTTGACTTACCTCAAGCCCTTCCCCACCTCCAAACCCCCCTCCAAAAAAAACTAGGCAAAGAAATGAAACGGCTTACTTTGTCTAGAAGGCAGAAATGTTTTTCATCGGGTTGTTTCATGCTGCTCCTCCCAGCCACAATTTCCAATAGTACAACTCCAAAGCTATAAACATCAGCCTTGTATGTCAAGTAACCCCATAATGCATACTCTGGGGACATGTATCCACTGCAAAAGAAACACATCAGCTATGTATCATCGTAAGTCTTACAATTCCAAATACTAGATGAAGAAATGTGGAACAAGGTTTCAAAGCACTACTCTTTTGAAAATTACTGATTTGATTCCATTCGGAAAGGACCAGATCAAATCTTCAATGTGTAGCAAATGCATGTATTAAGTATCATGAACAAAACATTGGATCAACAAAGCTAAACTCCAATCATGCTAATAATTGGCCTCCATCCAATTATTATTTCCAGTGTTAACTCACTAGAATATGCATGTAGTAATGTAGTAGAATCACATATGAATGAAGTACAAACTTCTAGCACAATTTTAAAGTCCCCACCGAGGTCACAACATTAAATATCATAAGAAATTTTGATAATACGCATTCCAGGTTGAATACCTAAATAAACAGGACAACACCCAGTATTCCTGCTTGAATACACATTCCACCCCAAAACCAATTGGTAATGGACAGAATAGTTCATAAGCTTATAGATACACTCAATGCCTTTTATTTTATCAATGTGGGACAACACCCAGTATTATATTTTTCAAATTATCAAAGCCACCGAATGGTAATAAGTCGTCAATTCCTAAAATGGATAGGCTTGGAATTGTACTATTTAGATTCACTTGAGATAATCGTATACCATTCTTTGGTCCAGCCCCAACTAGCTCCAGCCCACTCCATACCCCTAAAGAAAGGGTGGGGGAGGGGGATCAAAGATTATGGAAAGGGCATATACACGCATTCCTGACATTGATGCTCACTAAAGGAAAGCATGATGTACTTTTGCCAGCCATATTTCAGATTCCAGATTGCCTATTTCACATATCACTTAAGTTCCAACTATTGTAAAGTTATAAAGGATAAGGCATGCGGCAGAAAAGCTTTCATATCTGGAGGATTATGGCATGACAGCAAGGATGAATTTGTACCTCGGTTGAAAACTAAGCGAAGCAGAGAATAAGAGTGTCATCATGCTGCTATATATGTTTGGAAGTAAAGAAATGGAGAAAGAAGACTTCAGAACCAAATAGCATCAGTAATTGATGTATCATCTCACATTGTTCCAGCTATTCTGGTGCTGATATGAGTGTTCTGTTCTTCATGAAGCCTGGCCAACCCAAAGTCCGAGATTTTTGCATTGAGGTCTCTGTCAAGGAGTATATTTGTAGCCTTGATGTCTCTATGAATAATTTTAATTGCTGATTCCTCATGAAGATAGGTCAGACCTCTGGCTACACCAATGCATATCCTCTGCCTGGTATGCCAGTCCAATCTCACCTGATCATCACCTGCACTTTGATTCATCAGGATTCTTCCATCATAAGTAAAACAAAGTGTAAGGGAATTGTATGCCAGAAATGTCGGCTACCAGTTAGTATTAACTTACCGAACAGGGCATGAGCAAGGTTATTGTTCTCCATATATTCATATATCAAGAATAATTGGGACCCCTCAACACAACAGCCGTACAATCTCACGAGGTTTGGATGTCGCAAACCTGAAATGATTCCTATTTCATTCACAAAGTCTCGATTTGCCTCTGATGATCTAGATGAAAGTTGTTTCACTGCAATATGAGTTCCATCGAGCAATGTCCCCTATGTCAATGTAACGAAGACATGTTTAGATTTTTCAATTACAGTTGTTATGGAGCTTGCATTAGTTTTCTAGTTGAGACAAGGAAAGCTTTGAAATGTACCAAGTACACTGAGCCAAAGCCACCTTCTCCTATCTTACAAGCTGCATCAAAATTGTTTGTGGCAGCTCTGATCTGTCTGAAAGTAAATAAGCCAGTATGCAGATCAAGTCCTCGTAGATCTGCATGCACAGAAAGAAAAAAACTACAAAATTTTAACCCACACTTTCTGGAAGAATGAGAAGATTAAACTTAATTTCTGATAAGAAAGTAGTATATGGAAGGATTTATGGAGTGGGGGGGAAGATATGATCTCTTGCTCTGCTGACCATGACAAGAGGTAGGAAGATATGATCTTTCCTAGAAAAATATTCAACAGAAAAATCAACCGAGACATTTTTTTCAGAGGAATTTTGTAAGGAACGTTAATAGTCAAATCTCATTCTGCATTTCATCTTGCCAAGTCAAATGTTCCTTTCTTCAAAGATACAACATTGTCCGTCCATATTATATTGCAGCAATAATACTTGGACATAATTTTGCCTATACCAACGTACAAGCTAAGCTCAGTTTCCTCTCTTATTTCACATCAAAACATTTGAAAGTTTTAGTATACCAAATACTGCTTCCTACTTATAGCAGTGATGTCTTAAGGTGTAGTTAAAATTATGAGTGTGAACAAACAAAGAAAACCCAGCCTGTAAATTCCAAATTGCTGATGTTCCACAAAAATGACATTAGATAC
Organism: Talinum fruticosum; assembly: GCA_021018815.1. Classification (NCBI taxonomy): domain Eukaryota; kingdom Viridiplantae; phylum Streptophyta; class Magnoliopsida; order Caryophyllales; family Talinaceae; genus Talinum; species Talinum fruticosum. The sequence goes on along the minus strand of JAITYX010000004.1, from coordinate 11,616,845 downwards.
ATGCAGAATTCACCTTCTTCCCCTGATGGCATGCCTTCACGGCAGCGTTTCCGCCGGAAAAGAGCAAGAGCAACCATGACCACGCATAACAGCAGAAATGCAGCTCCAATAAAAAACAGCAACACCTTTTTCTTTTCAAATGGAGTTTTGGACTCTGGATGAGGAACAGTTCAAAATAAATCACACTTGAACAGACGGAAGATATTTGCTCAGCTTTCAGAAATAAGACAGAAGTGGAAGTGTACTGTAACTAACAAAACAGGTGCCACAGTTTGCTTAGGGAAATTACTATTTTTTTCATTAAAATAATAGACATTACACAGATACAAGAATGCAGCTGAAGTTTCCTGTAGTGAGGAATGTAGTATATAAAAGCAAGGCATGAAAACTTCTTTTTCAATCAGTTGAGCAACTAGCCATCCACAGTTATTGCCAGTTTCAACAAGAAAACATGAACAATGCAGTCTCACATTATACATAGCTGAAAGAATGCCCTGTAATTTACATGAAGATAGATCTCACAAGATGATATAAGATACCTGTATCAACAGAAATTGCTGATATAAGTGGGCCATATACACCTTTTACTCTGTCCGGAATGGCTGTGCTACCTTTTCCGGCATAGTACAACCGTATGTCGATAGTACCGTTCACTTGAATATTATTAAATACTAGCCTCACAGGCATATGGCTTCCATTTGCTACAACATCAAAATCCTTGCAAACAAGCTTGTCCTGTAATGTTTTGTATGCACAAATGCCATAACATGGTTCTATAGATCAGGCTATCAGCTACTAGTGCTTGTAAATAATGCTAGGAACATCACAGCAGGCCCAACTGTAGTCAGAATGAATACCTGCATATAAATGTCAAATTTTCGCCTTCCAAGACTGGAGAAGGATGAATCATTTGTGAAGAATATCTCATAAAATAGTAGCGTCACAGTGTAGTTTCCTTTTAAGCAGAGCCCATAATAAGTCAGATAAGTTGCTGAATAACGTGCATCAGCGCACAACTGAGAGTCTTTCAAATTCACATTTGAGTTGTCCTTTTTGTATAACCAGTTGAATCATCAGTGTTCCAGTAGTCCCCGCTACTACTAAATCCCCAATATTTTGCTGCACCGAAAAATTTTACAGCACCTCCAGGCTTGTTGTCTCCCTCATAGGTAATTTTCCCCAGTTTAACTTCTTCTCCACCACAGTTAATATGCAGAGAACGCCGAACTTCACAAATGGAACAGTATCGAACAATATACACAAAAATTCAATGGCATGTCACATAAAATTAAGCTAGGAATAAAGTCATAGCGACAAGAGCGTTATCTGGTTTTGTCCACTTCCACAATCTGGGAACTAATCGCTATTTCCCCTTGGGCTTTAGATGGTAAATGACTAACCCAACGGGATTAAGGTACAGAGGGGAGGGGGAGGGGAGGGGGAGGGGAGGGGAAGAGAGGTTATCTGACTCACCTTACCTTTGCTAGGGAAATTTCTTCCTTTTTTTTGTTTTGAGGGAAGGGGGGCACTTCACTCCTTTCACCTTCATTACCTCAGTATCTCAAACTAGGGGTGAATGGAGGTGACAGGAAGATTTTTAATTAGTTCACTCTTCTTCCCCTTTATTCTCCTCTTTTCAAATCCAAGTTAGGTGAAGGTTAATCGCCTACTTGCTCTTTCCCTTTCCCTCCCTTCCCTTCCCCTCCATAAAATCCAAGTACACACTAAAGCAAAAAACTGTATTCTACAGTTCTACTCCTTCCAATATAGAATAGTAGGCAGTCAACTCTTATTAATCCATGGGCCAATGAAAACAACATTTCTGCATATCAAGAGTAAGGTTGCAAAACATTGCATCCCCCTCCCAAACAAAGAAAAAAGAGCTCTTGCTTAAGGCAGGACCCTGAAGTGCTGTTCTGGTTTACCGTGGTTAGAAAGGACGGCTACATAGCATTTTAACCAGATAACAAGAATGAGATTGTCTTTAACTAAATTTGCATGAATTTGGAGGAAGCAACAAAGCCTTGCATAATAATTTCAAGAAACTGATACTTGACCTCCAGAACAAGGAGTCTTCTTCAGGCAAAAAATTGATTCCCTACAGAAATTTTGCATCCATTTAAAATATAAGTCAAGTGGCATACTATGGAACGGATTACAGAACATGTAAATTCTCTGCATGAAATGAACAAATATGGATGATCAACTTACAAGTTCCTGTCCTTTGAAAAACTTCTATACAAATTTCTGAAAATATTTTAATAAAAGGAGAAATGAGTTCCACAAAACAGATCAGAAAAGACAGATGCCAGACTCGTTTAAATTCTTGGGATTTCACTTACATGTTGTCTGATTTATCACAATCAATGTCAGATCTCTCATCAAAAGAGTTGTAAGAAAGATCAATTAACCTGAAAGCAGACATGACTTCATACATCAATGATTATCATCATAAGAAAAGGTTAAACACAAGTACATACTTTGCCAAAGAAGTGAAGAAGATTGTTAGTTAGCTGTTTAATCACTATTTCCAGATGACCCAAGTTATTTGGCAAGTACATACTTTGCTAAAGAAGCATACACGTCCTTGGTTTTCCAATTTGTTTCTGCAATCTTGGCCGTAGGCACAATTTCAGAATAGCAACATGGCCCGGATTGCTTGTTAATTCAAAGTATCAATTCTTTCTCACCACCTAATGTCATAGAGAATATTGAACTTCCTTCTGGGGTTAGGCATTCAGTTGGACCATGGCTGCCGCTTAAAACGCTATAAAAGTCCACTGGAGAGTGTAACAGCCATAAGCATTCCAATAGCAATGAATAGTTAGTTAACTGCCTCATCATATGATTCAAGTTTCCAGTTTACGCTCTGAATCCAGAGTTGTAGGTACATGTGCATTAGTGTGGCATGCTTCCTCAACTAGGCAATAGGAAACGTAGTGATTGATGCATTATCATTACCATGGTATATTTGATGTCTTTTCCCATAATTGATGCATTATCATTACCATGGTATATTTGATGTCTTTTCCCATTAGAATATTATGATCTTCAAAAATGGCATGCTAACACGCTGCGAGCTTCACATCCATAACTCATCTATTCTGCAAAAACAATAACTGGGCACTATCTTTATGGCAAACTGTCTTCATCCATTATATCCAGTTGCACCTTTGCTTTTTCCTGTAGTGGCTGTGACTCAAACATTGGTTACATTCGGGAAAGCTGTAACTGCGCTGAACCTGCACAGGCTACATTGTGGCTGCCCTATGGCTATACTGTAGCTGCCTGTGAAGAAGCTAATTGAATGGTCAGTAATTATGTGTCTTATTTACTTCATTAGATCAATTGAAAATGTATATGTTGAATACTTTTTGTACACATAAAAATGTATTAAATTATGAACAATTTCATTTATTTATTGATATTCTTTAAAGGGTGGATGGGCAAGGTATCACATATTTAAAGCATCTATTTAATGCATTTTATTACTCATCTAATAAGACAAGATCAAAACACTTATTTTTTTAGAAGAAAATTGTTAATAGAGCGATATATAAGAAAAATAATGATAGAACTAGAATTTTTTTAAAATCCATCAATGACAGAATCCTAACTTGCTCTTTAAGTTGATGGGGGAAGGTGCTTTGTAACAATTTCCTTAAATTATGGAAGGCTGGCTATGACTTTTATGGAACCTAACTTTTTTTCTAAAATTTTATTATCAAAAAACAAAGTTACAAAAACTTCAACCAAATTTCCAGAAAAAGCTACCCAAAAAGCTGTACCAAATGCAACCATTATATCCTACATCAGAAAAGGTTGTTTTCTGGATGTGTGGAAAACTCTGTTCTTTCACCAATTTTCTCTTTCAGAGAATAAGAGGAATATCAAGAGAGTTCAAAGCATAGACAAATTGAGAAGGAAAAATGGAGCGAATTAAGAAGTGTACAGTACTGTCTTGAGTTTCAGGTACTTTACTTCATGGTGCATCTTATTAAAGAAAAATAATGCTAGGATATTTGAACAAGAACATTTTTACTCATTGAAGACTCTTGCAATGTTGCTTTCAGCCATCACTTTAATTTTTGATTAAGAAATGGCTCCTTTACTGATATTTAGAGCCATTGGAAATGCTTTGGGTAGCCTTCAATTTCAACCCCAGTTTTTCACATTTTGTACTCACGTTATGAGGATTTCTTGGAACTTTCATCGCAAGACAAGTAATTCTATCCGGCCAAATGGAACAAGATGAAGTTAAGTCCTAATTCTTTGATATTATTCATGATGCTAACCGAATTGACCACAAATGCAGTGTCATCTTTGAGCCCTATGACGGTCATGTTAGATATTAATACAATTTTTGTCATCAAATAAGGATATATTATTGAATTCATGTGGATATCCTAAGCTACTATACCACAAAGAAGCAAAAAAATTCAAATCCACACCTCAAGAGTCCAATACCTTATCCCCTGTACTGTAGTTCGGCTGTCCATCTAGGCCCTAGATTAAAAACAATTGACTACCTACTATTCCATACAAAAGAAGCAGAAGATAGCTTAGAGAACCATTATGTTCTTTTCTGCTATAGTCCAAGCCAACAAAATAGCTGAAGTTAGATTTTGCAGCTCTCTGTTGGACATAATACAAAGAGAAACAATTTTAATAAAAATTTGTGCAAGGATAGGTAGAAACCTTCGATCAACATAGTTGATCCAGCTAGGAATTGTTCCAGTCAAGTTGTTGTGGCTCAGATACCTAGCAGTCAGACAACATAGTAAACAACAATATTACAGGAAAATACCAGTCCTGAAAGAAAGTAAACTACATTGAGGCACAATTTACCAATGAGAGCAAGAACAATTTCTATGAAACAAAATATCGTCAGGTAGATATCTTAGATTGCTAGTTGTGACTCTCCACAATGAGGTTAAGCATCAGTTATGCTTATCCTTCATTGAGGGAATCAATAATAAGTTGGGGGTCAGTTAGCAAGAAGCTATCATTTGCTTGTAGAATTCAATTGCTTGATTCTGTTATCACTGGCCTTCTGTTATTTTGAACTTCAGTGCTCCTTTTGCCTCAACGGGCTAGTTATTTGGTTGAGGGCCTTCACGGAAGGTTATAGTGGAGTGGTGATACTGAGAAAATGAATTTAGGCAAGATGGAATTAAATTTGTCAAACCTTGTTCCTCAGGGTAAGGTGGTTTAAACTACAAGGTAATCCTTGCCTGGACTAAGGCTTCTAGTATGAGATGGCTAACGAAACTTCTGATTGGTGACACTATTCGAGTTATTTGGGCCAACATCTAGTTGCTGAAGAATGATTCTGATGCAATAAAATTGAGTTCAGTTTTATAGGTGCTTCTAGGGTAAACATATCTTCACATTTCAGCTTTGTTGGTCATCTGGAACAAACCGCCGAGTTGGAATGAAATGAGCGGCAGAAGTTGGTGCTTCGAATATGAGCTCCACTGGTTTGGCGGGCAATAAAGGGGCAATTCTCAGCGAGCAAAGTGGATGAGGATGATGCTTGCAGCCACTCTGTATGAGATATGGAAAGAAAGGAGTTTCCTTCTTTTTACTTTTGCATTTTTCTTTTTTTTTTTTTTTGTTTGGGGGCGGGGAGGGAGGAACAAAGTCTATATCATGCTCTTGAGAGGAAATACTCTCAGGAGTCCTGTAAGCAAGCATATATTAAATGTTGAATACATGACAAATGCATGTGAAAAAAGAAATTTAAAAAAAATATATATATATATATATATATATATATACACACACATGTGGCAAATGGGAGAATGTGCCCAGGAGCATATAATAATTTGCAGGGAAGGAAGGCGCAGGGGAGGATGCAACCACTAATGACCCAATGTGGCATAAAGTAGTTTATAGTCAGTGATATAGTCTCATAATCCCTTACATTTGTTGGGCATATATGGAATCGGTTGGAATCTGGCCTTCTAATTTGTTGAAGCTAAGATCTCTGCAAGATAAACGGAAAAAAAACTTTACAGAAGTGTAGATATCAATTACTTCTTTTGTATCACTTCATGATGGACGATGATGTACCTCCAATTACAACATTTACCAGACCCAACAAGAGAATGAGAAACAAGTGAACCAGAAATAAAGTTATTCACCAAAGCCGCCCACCACTGCACACCCCCCAAAAAAAAAAAAAGAAAAAACAACCAACCATAAGAACTATATAGAAAGAAAAGCTCGGTTGGCAAAGATCTAAGATCTGTTCCTATCACCATACACAGGTTAGGTCCATTATCCCTATGACCAAACTTCTAGGTGGTTGAGTTGGGAATTAGGCCAGCTTCCATCTCCCTGCTGGAGATCTTTTGAAAACAAATAGTTTGACAACATGTGTGGATGTTTTCTTGTCACAGATATAACTGTTTTTTGGTAGATTTACCTCTTAAAGAATTAAAGGGCCTCATATACTGCAATGTATGATTTGATTGAAATTCCGACTTTAGGTTGAGTTGCAGGAATAAACAAGCGACAATTTTGAAAGTGTTACTTGACCACTGCAAGAGCAAAGAGGCTGCGGTTCCAGTGGCAGCCTAGGGTGCCTCCATGTGCCATTGACAGGTGGTGGTAAGCACTAGACCTGAATAGATGAGATTACATGACTTCTGCCTTTTATGCAATTTATAGTTAAATTTTCGTGGTGTGCAAGTTGCACTTTTTCATAATAAGTAATTAAGCATAGTTATTTCAAGTTAGTTATTTAACAATCTTACACATTTCCATTCTCAATTTTGATGAAAATGGATGGATGAGGTTGGATTGTGAAAGGATGCTATCCTCTCTAGGAAAGGCATGATGATGTATATAAATACCATTCACATTTGACATTTGAAAAGCTTTGGAGAGTTGTTCGATATCCCACATATCTCTTTGACATTCTGTTATTATTCGAGGATTCTTATTAACCTATCTTCACTGGTGCAAAATGCAAATAGGTTGCTAAGCTTCTTTGTATCCCAAAGACCAATTCTCAAGCTCATTTGCACATAGCGGTGTCTCTTTAGAAAAATGCACCTACTGTGCCAAGAAGCCTGCCTTGATTTTAGATGATGGAAGAAGAAAATACACTTCCTCCTAACCACATTTAAGTAGCATATGACATTTGGCATGGACACATTTTCATAAAAGGTTGGATTCCTTGCTTGATAGTTACCCATGGTTCCAACCTCAAAAGATTTATAGAAACTTCTGGAAGCAAGGTGTATAAAAGAGGATGCTACTAGAACAAAAAATGTTTGGTAAGTTAATAACTGCCACATGAAGGATGACAGTTCAGTAAATGGAGAAGAATAATCGGATGCTTTTAAAATGCACAATATGAATATGGATGAATCCATAATAGTTTCTTCTACGATAGATAGATTATCACCTCTTGGCTAGAATTTTTACACAGTATTAAACACAGAAAGGAAGACCGCTCTTCATATTCACATAGAAAAGAAGATGAGGAAAACTAAATGAGACAAAAGACAATTTTGTTCCTAAGAACAATGTTGTGGAACATGTCTAATGTAAGGCAAAGAATAATAGGAAGAAAGAAAATAAAAATAATAATGACAAGGGATAGAAATGTTTCGGGATTGCAATGGTCTAAATCACTCAAGGCATTATTGCTGTCAATACCATCCTGACATTTGAAAAGTGTTAGAGACTTGTTCCATAATCCACATATCTCTCCAAAATTCTGTCATTATCCTAGGATGCTTTTAGTGACCAATCCTTGTTACTGCAAAATGTAAATAGGTTGCTTAGCATGTGTGTGTCCTGATGACCAATCGCACATAGGGTGAATTGAGTCATTGGCAAAGACTATATAGTATGTGCCAGACTACATGGAACGCACCTTCCTTTCCTGAATTGACAGCGACCTCCAACGCTTTTCTAACTTAATCCTAGTAATGGGCTTGGCCAGGAGGGGTGTGCGTGACTAGGGGTCCCCGATTTTTTAAAACAGAAAATAAAACTAAATATCTTACGTTAAGAAATTAAATTCTAATAGAAGTTTGGCCTAATAAAATATGCTTCTTAAGTTTCGGATAATAGAAATCCAGGCTCTATCAGAAAAATGGAATCATGAAATCATTCAGAAACAATGAAAAGGAACGGAAAGGATATACAGAATCTTCCACTGGATTTTTGCTATATCATTGGGAATACGTCCAGAGATGTTACAGTTTCTCAACACCCTGCCAAAAATGAGCGGAAATAAGTGACAGGGCTGAAGTCAATGATTGAGGCTGCGATCCATGTGATATTTATCTGACTTTTTATTTTTTTCATTATCTTCATGATCTATGACTCACAATTTTGGAAGACGAGTAAAGCTTGGCAATGATGGAAATTTAGAGCCCTCTCCATTTAAATCTGAGATTCTTCTGCACAAGCATAATAAGTAGTATAAAATAGCTTCAAAAGGAATTTATCTCCGAATCTAAGCAGACATAAAAGTAAATTGAATGAGAGAAACAGAGAGAGCTAGCCAAGGAATAGACCAAACTCCTGGAAGTACTTGCTCCCACCTATAAATTACTCATGCAACTACAAATTGTGCATTAACAATTCTGCGATCGTACATTAATAATCTATAGGTAGAGTATGTACTCCCAGGAGTACAGAATAATTTACCAGAATCCAACTAGGCAGGTCACTTACATTTCAGCTACATTTTTCAGAAGAGAGATGCTCCGGGAATAGGACCCTCAAAGCCGCTACCTTGGATCTCCCTGCCAAGTGCCAGTTATACGATTCTTAATAGCCAAGATACATAATAGAAACATGCATATTTATGATATTAAAGCAGGGAAGGTTTACAGTTTTTCCAACTTTCTCCAGCTGTCAAAAAAATCAGGTAGACTTCCACTGAAGTTGTTGCTGCTCAGCCGACTAAAAAGTTAAACAAGACGTCAAGTCATGGCAAGAAGAACAAAGAGAGACAAATAGGAACATCAAAATTCCTAAGTTTAGATTAGTCCAAGTAAACAAAAACAAAGAAAAGCGTACAGTTCAGTTAGATTGCCGAGTTTCTTAAGATCTTCTGGCAATTTCCCTGTAAGGTTGTTATCACTCAGAATCCTGGAGAACACGTAGAAGGGATGATGTAAAAATTGAAATGCTAGCACGGGCATATTCATACTGTTGTTTCAGGAAGAAAATGACGTACAGAGTTGTCAGTTTGACCAAGTTCCCTAGTTCAGCAGGAACTCCTCCAGCTAACTGGTTGCTCTCAAAGCTTCTGAAATTTATAGGGATTCAGATAAGTTAGATTAATACAACGAATTGAGAAACAGATATAACATGTGTGATACATAGAGAGAGAGAGAGAGAGATAATACATGTACGTGAGAGAGGTGATGTCCCCCAAATACTTTGGGATCTGCCCTGACAGCTGATTTATTGCAAAAGACCTGTATGAACTACCAAGTTAAAACCAAAATAACATCATAAAAATTTATTGACATCAATTACATGGATCATGAAATAAATGTTCCATACAGATATATCAAATTCTTCATAGATGCCCATTCCTCAGGTATCCTGCCATGTAGTAAGTTGCCAAACAGATCTCTGAAAAATATTGAAGATTATCACTTTGATATTCCTTGTCCTCAAATGATGATATATGTAGGACAATAATGTTTATATACTTTGCTTACATTTTCTTAAGGTAGGGTATCTTAGCTAAGGATTTTGGAACAGAACCGGCAAGATTTTGTCCTTTCAAGTATCTGTGTCATGAGAACCAGTAAACAAATTAGAGTAATGACGATAGTAAGTAATGCAATAAGTTTGAGTTGGGTGATCTACTGTTTAATCTGTGTGATCATAATCATTACTGATTGCAGCTCTATAGTGTAGAGTTCAGCTGCCTTTACATTCTCTTCGCACTTTATTTTCTTCTTTACTATAGTTGGGTTACTTTTGGAAAGACTGGCAGAATAGACAAGTGGGGACATTAAGAACAGAGATGGTCAATACATACATTCTTGAGAGGAGGATGGATGTACTATCAAAATTCAAAACTTAGTCCAACAAGCCTAGTGTTTCTGGCACAATAAAATGTGTCGTCTAGGCCAGTATTCAGGTCATGTAGCCCACACACAATCTGAATTTGCATTTGTGCAACCTCAATAATTTTGGGGTGCAGGATGTGTCTTGTTGCGTTGTTCGGTCCAAATATTACGTCATTTATACCCTTATTTACTTAATTTTTGACTCGTAAAATAATATATTTTTAGAAATTTACTTATTTTATTTACTTTTATAGGTAATAAAGTTCATCCGAACAAGAATCGGAAATTTGGAGTCAAAGGCAAGGAGAGTATGATCTTGGGCATTAAATCTCAAATATTTACAATACAAAAATAAAAATAAAAAAAGGAAAGTGAAGTAGCCTAGGCAATCATCAAAAAAGAGCCGGGGTGAATTTTGGTAAAAGTTGGATGCTAACGTCAGCACGACGTAAAAATCCTCAGGGCATATATGTGAGAGCAGCTATGTGTATAAAAGGGGTGGCTTCGGCGACAATTAGGGGTTCTAGACTAGAGCGAGAAGCCGCAGCTAAAGCTTAGATTTAGCTTAGGATTAATTTTAGTTTAGTTTTTCCTCTTGTAAATTTTGTCTCAAATACTATAGATTCAATTATTATTTTTAGTTTTAGTTATGAATTCGGTTCTTGACAGTTTTCAATTTCAGTTCGATTTGTTCCAGGTAACTTCTTCCCTTTTGTCTCTCCTTTCTTTCTAATTTGTTTAATTAGTTTAAAGATTTAATTTTTATTATATTTTGATATTAGTAGTAGTTATATTAATTGTTTAATTTTATGTTTAAGTTTAATCTGTTAGTTTATGTCGTTGTTTGAGTCAATTTTTATTAATTTAGTTGTTAGATTAATTACGTTTCATATTAATTAGTTGTTAGTTTGAGTCGTTTTGGTTGTGATTAGCCTCCTTGATGGCTAATTAATTTTGTTTAGGTCTTTACTTACCTAGTTTATACTAGTATTTTTGGATTGTTTCTCATACCGCCACATAGGTTCGATGAGATGCCTAAAAGGGTCTTTTCATCTTGATTTTAGGCGATTGGTCTATCACCGAAAGGTGGAGTCAATTTGCTAGTGTGGGTAAAGAGAATAGTTGGGATTTTGGCATGAAAATAGCCCGAATTCTAGCTAGGTCCGAGGTTGCTATTTTTGTAATTTAGTTAGCTAACCCCACGAAAGTAGGTGGTTAGAATAACTAAACTAGCTCATGACCCTCGAAAGTGTGGCTTGAGTAGGGTTTGATGGTGCAACCGATCACTCCTAAATACTTATATAAACTTGGGTAGGTTTAGGCTTGACTTAATTAATTAGTTTATTAAGTGGTAAAATCACAACCCGAGTATTTTATTTTTATTGCTTTCTAGGTTAAGTTTAATCACCATATCCATCTCATCCGTGTTGATTCGCCTAAATAGAAAGTTTCGATTAGTTTTGATATTTGAAACACAACTCTCTGTGGACACGACCCGTGCCTGCCGGCTAGCTACAACTTCGCCGTGCACTTGCGGTTATAATTTTAGAACTTAATTCTTCCCAACATGCGTCCCCTCGGACATTACCGATCTTAGACTATCATCTAAAACCCAATCTTAAGTTGACCTTAAAGTAAGATGAAATCTCTGTCTTAGCACCAGAAAAGGCTTGGATTTAGTCAGTGTAAACCGCCTATGTCTAACTCTCTTTTTGGGGGAAGGGCGGGGGTATATTCCTACGTGTCAAAACCAAGACCTCTAGGACATTCCCAAAACTGAGCTAGCATTCATGATTAAAAGCGTGACAATCGGGAGAAGAAACCTGATCCCACGGGATCCACACCACAACCCATAGGGATAGGGACCCATGCCCACATTGGTGAATTGGAATTTAAATATCAAAAACATATATGCATACCATGCAAAAATACTAGTCCATAATTGAGAACTTACATTTCAGTCACATGCCATTGATTGTCCAAGCACCCACAAAATACTTGATTGAGATAAAGCGGCTTCGTTGGATCCTTTTTAAACCAACATGTCTCTGCAGTGCTGTTGGTGCAGGGATCATCTCTGCAAGTGATCCAGTCAGCTTTTCCCAATTCCCCTGCTGCATCACGGAGGGCTTGTACTGCACATAGTGGCCGTGTCATTTGGTCATTGTGGTCATAATGTACAGTTTAGCTTCTCTCTACATAATGGACACCCCTTGGAGCATAGTATTAATAAGGAATTATGTTAATGGTTTTCCATAAGTGGTCATCAAATTCATACACATATCCTATAGGCTAGAATATACATTCTATAGGTTGCCACAGAAGGAAGCTTCAAACCCAGAAATTTGATTATAATCCTCATTAACATATTTTTGTCATAACCCTTATACATCTTGCATCATCATACTTGCTTTGGCATTTCAACAAACAGTTAGCGGGCAATTCAAATGATATCACAGCATGAACTTAATTAATCAAATAGCTGGTGGGCAAGTCAATTGATATCACACCATAACTTAATCAAACAGTTGGTGGGCAGTTAAAGAAAACTAGAAAGCTAAAAAAATTGTATTTTAATTTGTACCTTCACCTTCATCGAGAGGTTGACAACCGCTACAACTGGATATTCCCAAGTGCATAAGCAAAATAGAAATAAAAAGAAATGTGGATATTATCCATTCACCATAAACAGTTAAGGCTGCCATATTTATCTTTTCACAATTATATATGAACATACCTCTTTGAAATATATTTCTTCTGAGTACCATTTATAGCGGAAAAACCAAGTTCATAGGACAAAATCGTGGGTCAGTCACCCATGTTGCAGTAAACATTCGCAACCAGCTTTCATTTTCTTAGGGAGGGGGAAGACGGAGAAAGAGAGGAGGCGGGCTTGACTGAGCCTAGACCGACGCCGAGTCAACTGATACCGATGCATGGACCACCTAATTTTCTTTTGTCGGGTGGGGTCAGATCAATTTAAAGATTTAATTGCATACTAATTGAGTTGGTAGTTGGGAAATATGGAATTTATTTTTGGGTGCAGATACATGTCACGGACTGCTCTGTACTATTCCAAAATTTTCTAAATCTCTCTTTATTATTTCATAATATTCCATGTTATACATTTGTATGGAGACTTTTATATTAGTGAAGAGAATTCTACAATATAGATTTAATTAGTAGGATTAAATATATCTCTATTGTTTATTAAGGAGATGGGCAAGTATAAATACCCTAAAGAGTTCATTTGTGATCATCTAAATGAGTAATCCAAGAGAACAATCCATCCATCCAGAGTTTAATCAATACAAAGCACTCTTCTAAACTCTCTCTCCAGGTGTCATATGCTTACCTAACTCTTTCAAGCTTAAGTCAAGCTTTCTTTAAGCTTACTAGCAAGTTTAAGAAGATTCTCGAGTATAGTTTACTAGCTTTGTACGAGAAATTAAATTTGAGTGAATTATCGTCTCGGACATACGGTACAAAGAACATTACGACCAAATATGGGAGCGAAAATCGATAAGGAATTAATATAGTAGAAATTAAAGGCTTTTGATTAATAAAGTGTTGGTTAAGGTGATAAAGGTTTTATCTAGATAATGAGTAAAACATAAATTTGAATATATGGAAACACACTTGTTATATGTTACAAGTTGCTAGGTATTATAAGGGTTAAAATGAACATATTTTTAACAGATAACATAGTGATATAACAAACTTTTCTAGAAAATGACACAAAAAAAATACTTGATTTCTACTTTAGTTTCAACCAAATATATAATTCATTTTGGGTCATTAGTGTTTAAGGTAAAATCCCTCATTGTCATCGTTATTGCCGCTCGAGGATCAGCCAATTGACAACAACATAAGTGGTCCCTAAGCCCCAACTGTCCTCTCAGGCCCTTCCCTTGAACAACCACAATCCATCTTTGAGATGAGACTGTTTCATGCAAGATGTATATCCGGGTGATAAACCGGAATTTTACGTTCTTTTCCGCTCTTTTATTGGCTAACTTCGACACTTCAAAGGCTTTCTCACCTAAATTTTCATTTGATTTCGTTTACTTTTTTTATTTATGATTTAGGTGTGCGAATTTCTATGTTTGGAGGCAATCCTCGCCTTTTATGATGAATAATACATCTTTTAAAGTACTAAGGAAAAGAGCAGGAAGTCATAGAAGGTCGGAGAACGAAGAAAGAGATCAAGCCAAGTCAAGCACGGGCCGTAGCATCGGGCTGTGCTGAAGGAAAGAAGGAAAAGATGACCTAGCACAGTGCCGTGCTGAAGTAGAAGAGGTCAGCACGAGTAATGCCGGAATCAAGCATAGGCCATGCTAGGAATTCGGAAATTAATCGAAGGCGTCGTGAGCTTGCACGGGTTAAACACGGTTTCGGCACAGTGCCATGCTAAGAATTTGGGATTTAATTGAAGAAGTCGTAAGCTTGCACGGTTTAAGCACGGTTTCAAGACTCGCCAGTGCCAATCGGCGCTTTCGTTTCACTGCTGTTTATTGCGGAAACCGTGATTTTTCCGGGGGACTTTCATGCTGCGTTTTTAAGCTAGTTTTCTCTCTACTTGTAAGCACTTATTTCCATTGTTAAGAGATCAAAGCTTGGAGTTATTTTCATCTAATCGCAATTTAATTTAAGTTTACTGGTATTATTATTCTTCTCTCTACTTTTATCTTGCATTCCTTTTGATGTTCATCCCTCAATTTGCTGTCATATGCCATGAATATGTGTGGCTAATTTCCAACTTAGGTTGGGGATTTGCCACTAATATGCTAGTTTAATCGTAATTTATGCTTTGATGCTAATTAGCAATTGCTTGATGAATTTCCGACTTGTTGATATTTATTGAATTGGTGTAAGGTTCGAGAGAATCCCACCTTTATTGTTTTTGGGAATTGAGTAGACTTCGAGAGAAGAGGCTTAGTTCTACTTCAACTTGTTGGATGATTACAACTTATATATGAGAATAATTTAGGTTGTTATTAAGGGAAAAATCGATAATCATATAATTCTCTGGTTTTGATTGTGTGAGAACAACAATTAATTCAATTGAGTTAGCTTAATGACCTTCGAGAGAAGGCTTAAGTGGTTTGAACTGCATCGATTTCCTAGTTCATCTTAGGTGTGAATAATGTAGAAGCATGTAATTAAGATTGTTGGCATGTTAGCTTGGTAAATCCCTACCTAAGGTTTTCTCTATCTGATTTTACTTTATTCTTTAAGAGTTTACGTAACAAACAATTTGAACTGTTCCTTTGCTTAGTTCAAAAGGACATTGACCTTAGACTTGTATGAGACATACCTCCATGAGACTCGACAACCATACTTCTATAATACAACAACATTGGGTGGGGCCATCACATATAAAAGATATGGGTGAGATAAACCTTTTTACAAATAACTTCTTAGATGTTTTTGCAATAACTAATAATACAAAATATGATAACTTTTAAATGTACGGGTGAGCACAAGTGATGGTGTTTGTTATGAATTTTTATCTTCCAACGATTTACAAGTAATTCATCGAAGAGTAAATTTGATAAATGTCAATTCTAAATAAATAATTAATCACCTCTCACAAATATTTGTCTCACAAAGATCTTTTAAATGAGATAATCTCATAAAAGATCTTACAATTTTGAAAAGACAGAAATATTTAAGCAACATATGAAAAAAAGGATGCAAAATATAAGTATTTTGAAGACAATAAATGTTGATGGCATCTTCAAAATATGTTAGCAAGAGGTGTGTGTGACGAAGACTCCTTGCTTTCACGTGCATTTTAAGTAGGTAATATCAGTCACAAAAATTTGGTAACTTCCGAAAAGCATTGAATGACACAAAAGTGCACGCGGGTGATTCACTAATTATCCATTAATACTTTCTTCTCAGTAAAATAAACAGAAGCCCATTAAAAGATTAAAAAACAGTGAGAAGAGAGCTGGCCAATTATCAGGTTTCATTTTTCTCTATTTCAGCAAGGGGAGAGAGAGAGAGGGAGAGGGGGCAGCAGTGTTACAGTGTAGTATGTACTCACGGAAGACTTCCTGAAGTCAACTGCGATCAACTTCATTTTCTTAGCAAGGAGAGAGGGGGAGAAGACGTATGTAGTTTGTACCCAACACAAGGAAAATTTAACCTATCTATCGTTATGTTTTAAACGACGGGAGAATCGTGCAAAATCCATCCTGTTTGACTTTTTTATTTGATTTTTGCATTTCAATTAAACAATTAAATGCGTAGCGAGTGATAATATAATCACAAATACTCTACACTCTTATCATCTCCCATCATGATTTGAACTTTATGTGTTATAATTATATATTTTATGTTTTGACCAACACTTATACATTAATTTTATCCAACTTTTATAAATTATGAAAAAATATATTAATATAATGTATATATAAAATACTAAGATGTGAATGTTAGCCTATACTAAAATCATAGATATATTAAATTTTAGATTCGATTCTTTTCTTCCACTCTTTCCCATTTGTTATGTAATTTTATAATTTTTTATGACTCTTTTAGACCAAAAATAAAAAAATCAAATTTTCACTTAAATATATGCTTTATATGCATCATTGAAATTTTATTTCCAGTGATACTTTATTTTCGACATCCATAGAGATCATCACAAAACTTATATCCCACATGATCATCAGTTCATAATTTTGTTCAGTGCACCACATCGTTACTAATGTTTGAGTTGAATTGTCTGCATAATTTTGATGCGTTTGCGACCGAGTCCAACACATATTTTCTAACAAATAAATGCCGTAAGGAGAAAAAATTTTGAACGTGGAGTGGAAAATTTTAAGACTAGTACTAGTGTACAGATGTAGGTAATTAATTGACATATAATCCCACATCAAAGACAACTTTTCATAGCTGTTTCTTTCGATGAACATCCGACAATGGCTCTTCGTACGTTGTCTATCGATCTCTTTAATATTATATATTATTATATATTATTATTAGGGTTGTATTCGATTTGCAACGGAAGTGAAAAAAGTAATTTAATTTTATGTAGAAAATCTAAATTGAGAAAAACTATGGGCGACAATAATATAATTTATTATAATATAATGAGTGAGTACAAGGTACGATTTTTAGAACGATAAGTTCCGTAATATCAAATTAAAGAGAAAAAAACTTTCAAATACTCTCTCAATCTCTAGGCTATGTCATGCGCCAAGAGGTACATATTGGTTATGTCATGCGCCACACTTGATTAGGTAAAGCAACCTAATATATATAAAAAACATGTAAGAAACCCTATAAGGTATTCTAATCGCAATCAACTGTTCAGAGTGCTACATGAAATCTTTCAAAAAAGAAAGATAACATTTTCCATATAATGAAATTGAAACAGAAACTAACATATATCATGTTGGGACATTAAAGAAAACAAAATTATAGCTTAGTTTGTTGAGCGAGTTATTCTATCACAAAATATTTCTTAGACTTGTTATCATCTATCTATCTTGATTCAATTGGAATTACTTAGACATGTCAGTGTGTAGTTATGCTCATAGATCACGAATCAAGTCTCCAGACCCCCACCCCTTACTTTTCCTTTTAAGATAATTGATTTAAAAGCATCCTAATAGACTACAATAGTGACCATTAAGAGCAAGCATTTCATACTTTTAATTATTTCTTTTGTGGAGGGTAACTTGCTTTTACAATACTAGTTTTAAAGAAGCTTATAAGTTACAACGTACAATTGTCATGAACTTACGTCACAAGATAGGCCTAAAGACATAATTTCTCCTTTTTTTTTCTCGTAAATCTTCAAAATCACTTAATTCGACCAACCTCTACATTCCAAAATTTTATATCTCTAGAATAGACACAAAACTATCATATAATAGTTGTAACTTTATATTTCTAGAGTAGACGTGAAACTACCATATAACAACTTGGTTACAGTTGCTCCCACCCCACTTGGAGATTTAAAAATAAAAAGAAGAACAAGAAGCAGCCGAAGGCATCATAAAAAGCCCATTTGGAATTACTCCAAACATGGACAATTCTAGCCTAGAGATTAATCATGGGCTCAAAATCTGCACATCATTTGGGACAATTTATACTTTTAGAGTTTAGGTCTTATATAATACCGTCTCTAATTATTATACAAATATTTTAAGGATGATCTTTATAATCATAGAGATCAATACATATTTAATTACTTATTTAGGGCAACTGTTAATAAACTACTATAATTACTTATATATTAAATACCCAGTCTAAATAAGTATTTAGTCACCCTAAAATCTCGACAAAGTAATTCTCAAGAGTCAATATCATCGAAACACTTTCATGAGACGGACTTATATAAGAATTTAAATCGACAAACATGTCATGACTCATGCACATGAAGAGCAAAAAGCAAAATAAACCAGCTTTTTTCTCTGTCCATCCTACAAGCTCCTTTGGAGTCCTTGCCCCTCGTTGTACAGCCAAAGTTCAGTACAAGCTCATTTAACTTGGTTATTGACTAGGATTCTGCATGTTTGGGGGGGAGCTAAGGTTATCTCCCAAGGCCCATGAAGGCTCCAAAACCCGCTAGAGGTATGAAAGAGAGGAAATTGAGCTACAAATATGGACACAAGAATGGTCAATCCAACTAAACTAGCTTCTTAAAAATGTCCCTTCATAACCATGATCCTGAAAAGCAGTACCAGCAACAACACAAACCTTATTTATTAACAACATACATTCAGTTGTTTCGAGACGAATATCAACTCGACATACAGTTGATTCAAATGCAAACTAGAGTAGAAGATTTTCCAATCCAAAAGATGAGTTGAAGCATGGTTGAGGTAAGGAAAAACATCAGTTGACAACATCCATTACAAGCTTCCGAGACTTCAAAACTGACCATCTTAAGCGTCTCTGGTAACCTGCTGCGATCAGAGCAAGCGAAAGTACTAAAATCCACTTGAATCCCATCTGCCAAAAATCATACCGGTAATTAGTTTCTGGAGAAGCAGATCGATATGCCTGTTTAAACATTTTTCTCCGACTAGATTCATGATCTGAGCTCAGAATGTGCATGAGAAATGTAATAAGTTAGTTGGTGTACCAATTTTCGCTCTTCCATCTCTGGCTCAGCCGCCCATGTCAAAAATGTCACCACATCTTTTGCCATCTGATTCAAATTCCGGAACATAAATTTTAGTTCCAAACACAAAAAGATTAGATGTCGTCGCATTAAATTTAGGATCCAGAAGTATGTAAGTTCACCTGTGATTCAGTTGCTGGAGTGCCGTCTTCATACTCAACAGCACCGTCACTTAGCATTTTGGGCATGGCTATTGCCCCGCCTGGGAAGTAAGGATTATAGTACAGCCCTTGTCGAATCTAGGCAATGAATTGAGTCTATGAGCAGTTGATCGAGCACAATGTAGAGGTGCCCAAATTAACAAGCAAAAAGGCTCGGCTTCAGTCAAGGCAGGGTGCACGTACACCCATTACCCAGTCTTTTTTTTTTTTTTTTTGGGGGGTGTCACATGTTGTTGGCTCGGCCTTGCTCAAGCATATAACTAGTCATTCGATTCTGAAACATCATCTTACCTCAACACCAGCCGGAGGATCGCGGTAGCCAGTCAACAAAGAGAAGACATAGTTTTGACCATTATGCCGAGCCTAAAAGAGCCAGCAATTGGTATTACAAGAAATGAAAAACAATCTTACATGAATGGCAATATTTAGAGGACAATGAAGAACAAAACAGACCTTGGTAATGAGGCTAAGATCAGGAGGATAAGCACCTCCATTGGCATAGCGAGCCGCCTGCTCATTCTTATAAGGTTGAGGAAACTTATCACTTATCTTTCCCGGACGCATGAACATCTCTCCCTCATCGTTAGGTCCATCTTCCACCTCGATCTCAGCTGCCATGGCCTTCACTTCGTCTTCTGTGTATGCCACTCCCGCCAGATCTCGAAATGAAAGCAGTGACATTGAGTGACATGATGCACATACTTGCTGGTATACTTGATGACCACGTCGAATCCTACACATAGGATGGAAAATAGTCAGACTTCACGAAGCAAATGACCCATATGCCCTAGGTCTCCAGAGTAGATGGACAACAGAGGTGCTTACGAGGCGTGATCATAGGAGCTGAGGATGCCCTTGTGTGGCCAGGGGTAGTTTGGACATTGTAGGCCCTCTGCTGCCTCATCAAAACATGAAGCCACATTTGCACAACTCAAAAGCCCAGAAACTCCTACCCCAAGGAAAGCAAGAGCTTTCAAAGACTTGGAGCCTTCAGATGCTCCTGAGGCATCATGATGATGCTGTTTTGATGCTAAAGCAGGGCTTTTGGGGGTGAACTACACAATTCAACAACACCATTTGAAAATGAGACAAGAGCATAACTTAACAAACATCCCACAAGAGTCAACATAACATAATACAACATGGTTCAGGAATTTAGACCTGGCAAACAGTGGCTTCTTGATCGACTCATTTCTGACATGATTTTAGGTAACGTGATCCATCATTTTCAATTTAGGTTGACGAGTTACTTGATATTCGGTCTCATATTTGGGTTAAATTCATGTCAATTTAGATTTTGGGGAGTTAGTTTCTAGTATCACATATGATATATTATAGGTGAAATAAACAATTCACATGTGGCAGTACTATTTAAAAAGTGTTGTAAGATTAAACACGCATTTTCATTTGATAGCCTCATTTAGAATTCTCTATATAGGACTATTATACTTGAACATAATATGGAACTCATGTACGTATAGTGGGACAAAGTAAGTAACATGTGTATACCTTGGAAACGATGGTATGATCATCTATGTTACCGATAACTTGCTTAGGCTTGGATCCAGACCCGGCTCTGAAGCGACTGAGATGAGAAATAATGCGATGCATTTTTGCACAAATTGAAATTCTGGGAAATCATCCATCAAAGATGAGGAAAAATTAATCAGTCCACGATCGAACCCGCAAATATTTGGAAAATAAGAAAGGGAAAGAGAAGAAGAGGTTTCAGAACTTACAGGTTCGATTGATGATGGAAGAGAGATAAGATATATGTTGAAGATCAGACAACAGAAGATGGAAACTGATAATGTAATAGCAGCTTGTTTTTCTACTGGAAGCTACTGAAACAGGGGAAGGGAAGGAACCTTGGAATTCATAAAAGGGGGAGAGAGAGAGAGAGATGGAGGACGTGTACTAGGCCAGAGCCGCCTGTATTGATGGATGTTCTTGACTTGAGTGGAAGATTTTAGAAAAAGGGATTAGTTAGTCACAAATGCCTACTTAAATAGTGGAGTAGAAGAAAATTAACTAAGGAAAAAATGGTTTAACTTGTTTCAAGCCTAAATAAATATATTATAAAGTTTTAAATTATTATAACTACATTTAATTATAAATAATAAAATTTTAATATTTGTCACTTATTCCAATGGTAATAAAATAATATTTTAATTGGATCAACTTATCCGTAAAAATGTATCATACATATAATTTTATAATTGTAACAATTTATGTGTACAAAATTTATTTTATTTTATACAAATTATAAGTTGTTACACTATTATAATCTTTAATCACACTATTTCTTTTTGCAGTTGGTTTTTCTTCCATTTTAATTTTATTAATTTATTACAAGTGGTGGAAGATGGATTTTTATTAATTGCCCTTATTGAAATATTATCATTGATTAAATAATTACAACTAGCTTTAGTGGTCCACTTACTACTTGGGATGGGCTTACCACTTTTTACGGTTCTTTACAATTTCTTTTAATTGTTTATAATTACTTACAGTTTAATACAATTTTTTATAACAAAAATTATAATTATCTTATAACTTTTTACATCTTTTATAATGTATTTCATTTACTTACGACTTACAACCTGACAGTTCTTTATAGTTTAAAAAAAAGACGCAAGTCTATTATTTTACAATTTTAGCAAGCCACGAAATAATTAAAAAACGATAAAATTATACGAGCGTAATTATTGTGTAAGCCCAACCCAAGTAGTAAATGGACTTCCAAAGCAAGTTATTGTTCAATCCCCGTGGTTGCGTCAACCCAACTTTTTCATCAAATTCCACTTTGGACTTATCTTTGGTACGACCACAATGGGCTTATAAATGACCCTCTCTCATGTACAATGAGATTCCTCTTTCTTTAGACTACAGATAATAATATTTCTCTCGGCCATTATAGCTTAAGCACATTTTTGGGTCTCAACTTTAAATTTTTTAAATTTAATTATAGCTTATTTATGAGTAATTTATCATTGTATATAAACAATATATAAATTTACTATAATTTTTCAAGACATCGTTTAAAATCATTCAATATCATGGCGGTTTCCCATGACAACAATGCATTCGAGTAACCTTTACTAGTTTTGCCAGCTGTTACCGTAGAATAGCCCAATAAGACTAATCTCATAATAATAACCCGAAAGATCATTAAAGACATATCTTGTTCATATATACATAAATACCAAATCTTACTTACCTTTACAAATACACATTATATTCTCATAACTACATTTTAAACTAGTAAGAAAATATACATGTGAAGTCAATTTCATATTAAATTGCGTAATTAAGTAAAAATAGATGAATTTTATTGAGATATGTAGTGAAATTATTTATTATATACACTAATGAAGGAAGACAGAAACTCGTAATTTATTTTTATATTAAGCTTACATTAACATATCTCAAAAAACTTTTATTCCTACTTTGTTTTATATCTTCTTTTCAATGATGAAATATTCATTTAAATAAGTAATAAAATTTGTGTTTAATATTTTATGAAAAAGGAGAGAATTCAATACTCAAAGGTCTATAAAGAAAATGCAAAAACCTTATACATATAGTGACTTAAATCAATTACATGAGAAATAAATTTATTATATTCCGTAATTGAAAATTACATAAACAAGTATGGTTTGGAAAAACATTATAAAAACAATGACAATATCTGTAAATATTTTAGTAATTGTTTGGAGAGATATGAATATAAATTTTGTTTTTTTTTTTTTGGTAAATGGGTAAATACAACAATTTTTAGCTAGCCCTTCTCTCAAGGGTTCTACCCAAGTTGTCGAGGAAGAAGAAGGAAGATAATCCCAATGCATAGAATGGGAGATAGAAAAACCTAGTCTTGCTAACCAATCCGCAACCCTATTACCTTCTCAATAGTGATATTTGATAATTACATTGCAACGGTTCCTAAGATACATGTGAGTATCCTGGATAGAAGTCCGAATCTCTCTTGGAGGTTGGCATTCTCGACATAAAGCCTTAATAACCATCTGGTTATCTCCTTCATGGAACGAAAACCTGCTTGAATGGCTGCTCGTACTTCGTTCTTCATTGCGAGTGGCTTCAGCGATGATTATTGAGGTCGTCCCCAAGTTTGATACTCCTGCTTGGATAAATCTTCCATCCCAACTTCTAATGACAAATCCTCATGTCTGCAGTCGTAGTAGATTTTGATCCATCAAAGTTGATTTTGATGAACCCTCCTGGCGGTTTCTTCCATTTGATGTGTTTAATTGAGGTGGTAGGAGTAGTTGATGAATGATGTAAAGGAACTGGATTATACATTCCATCAAATTTTCCTCTTGCCCGCCATTCCGCCCATGCTCTTTTAGCTTTGATTATTGTCGAAGCGGAATTATACCTTCCATTATTAAATACAATATCATTTCTGCTTTTCCATATGCTCCATATTAAATACACCACCCTAACTACTTGAGTTGGTTTGTTGATAGTCCTGAATTTATGAAAAATGTCATATATTGGTAGCCAGCGTAGTTGCCCGATGTTAATGTCAAGCCATTTATGGAGATAAGCTTTTTCCCAAGTGCCTTTAACAATTGGGCATCTAGCAAAGAGATGGTCAATCGATTCCTCACTATGATGGCATATCGGACATTGGTTATCCACACTAATCCCTCTCCTTGAAAGTGTGTCACGTGTAGCTATGGAATTATGATGGAGTTGCCACAAGAAAAGCTTAATTTTAGGCAAAACGTCCAACTTCCATATCCAACCAGACATCCCAAACATGATTTCGACCCCTAAATTATGTGCATTCCAAGTTGTGGATTTTGTGTGAATTTTTCTGAACTTGATAGTTCCCAAGCACACTTTATCATCCAAATCATGTTATGAAATGGGAATACTTTTGATTTCCTTACGGATGTCCATTGGAAGAAACGTAGAAAGAAATTGTATGTTCCATTCTTTTTCCGGCGTGATACATATATTAACATTAGCATCAAGTGTCTGGGATATCGTTCCTAGTATTATCATAATATTGGAGCAAAGATACTTGTCTACACCAATTATCATGCCAAAATTTCGTAGCCTTTCCATTACCATTTTCCCATTTTAGCCCTCTTTGGAAGAGATTCCTCTCTTTCGGAAGACACTTCCATGCCCAAGAGTCTCGTAGGTTTAGGTTTTCTTTGGAAAAAATCATCATTTAAAGGGTATTTAGAACGCATGATCTAGACCCAAAAATTGTTCGGTTCATGCGGATATTTCCATATTAGTTTGCAGAGAAATGATTGATTAATCGCTTCGTTTTCCTAAGACCCGGATCCCCCATATTTTTTGGCATGCATATTTTGTCCCAAGAAACAAGAGCGAGACCCTTAGTATCCTTTGCTTTGCTCTAGAAAAAGTGTATGTTAATTTTATCCAACGAATCGAAGTGCGTTTTGGCAATTTAAACATTACATCGTATGTGCGGGAAGAGATTCCAAATTTGATTGAATTAGAACCACTCTTCCTACTTTTGAAAGCGAAGTAGCTTTCCAATTCTATAGTTTGTTATCTGCTTTTGTCAAGATATCGGCAAAGGTAGTACTTGTTTGTCCTGCCCTTAAACACCGGGCATCCTAGATACTTTCCGAATGAATCTCTATGCGAAATGTTGAAAATGGAGGAAACCGAGTTTCTATCAGTAGAAGTCGCATTCTTTGAGAACACAATCGCTGATATATAGAAATTAACTAGTTGACCCGAGAATTTGGAGAATTCATTCAAGCAAATTGCTAAGTTTAAAACACGTCTCATTATTGGTCTTGCGGAAAAGCAAACTATCGTCGACAAATAGTAGACACGGTATTTTTTGCGCTCTAGGCGCAATCTTAATTCAAATACCGATTTTGGCTGCATCACTTCAAATTGTAGTCCGGCAGCAAGCACATCCATAAAAATAATAAAAGATACGGAGATAATGGATCTCCTCGTCTAAGACCTCTAGATGGCCTAAAAAACCACATGACTCATCATTAATAAGTAGGGAATAAGTAACGAGTAGAAATACATTCTCCGATCCAACTAATCCATTTATCGTGAAAGCCAACTTCCTTTAGACGAGGTTAAAATAAAATCCCGCTCAAGTCTATCGTATGCCTTTTCCATGTCTAATTTGAGGCTGATGTATGCTTGTTCTCCTTTCATATTACCAAACTTATTGACTATTTCATGTGCCAAAAAATATTATCATGAATATCTCTATTTGGTACAAAGGCGCTCCGATAAGGGCTAATAATTCTTGTCGGAATTGGTCGAAGCTCGTTAACAATAATTTTGGAGATAATTTTATACAAACTATTGCACAAGTTTATTGACTCGAAATGTGATGTTGTCCAAGGATTAGTAACTTTTGGTATGAGAGCAATAAAGGTATGATTAATTTCTCCGAGTAATTTACCATATTTAAAGAAATCCATAACGCTAAGAATGACCTCGTTGCCAACCGTGTTCCAATGTTGCTGGAAGAAACTTGCTCCAAAGCCATCCGGCCACAGGGCTTTAGCCGGATTCATTTGAAAGACTGCAATTTTAATTTCATCCGGTGTAACCCGGAGCTAGAAGGTGAGCATTGTCGACTTCTAAGATAAGTGGTCTTAAATTGAGATTGAATTGGCATGCATTTTGTCGTTGCGTGCTAAATCTAGAAATAAAGTCCGCTAGGAATTTTTGTTTAATAATGCTTCGTCATTAATCCACACTCCCGAATCATCCTTGATTCGAGAAATATTCGTTCTTTGCTTCCTAAACGAACATCTATGAAAGAATTTAGAGTTACGGTCACCTTTGGTTAGCCATTCCTTCCTATACAATTTCCCC
This sequence comes from Talinum fruticosum, assembly GCA_021018815.1. Classification (NCBI taxonomy): domain Eukaryota; kingdom Viridiplantae; phylum Streptophyta; class Magnoliopsida; order Caryophyllales; family Talinaceae; genus Talinum; species Talinum fruticosum. The sequence continues at coordinate 11,590,617 of JAITYX010000004.1, read as the reverse complement.
AATAGTTTTGGTTAAACAGGAAAAGTCTCTCTCTTTGCTTAATAAGTCTTGAATGTTAATGAAGTAGTCTAAAACTACACGAGTCAAGCAATCAATCTATCTTCGACTTTCCGTAATTGTGCGGAATTTTTCTCAATCTGTTGAAGGTAATTATTGTAAGAGTTCTTAGCCCATCCTTTGAGCTTAATTTTAATGCTCTTTAATTTATCGATAAGTTTATACATATTAGTATCCCCGGGAGTAGTGTTCCATTGGTCCTTAATAATCTTGTTAATCGCATCAAAGCTAGACCAGTTATTCTGAACTCTAAAATTCCTCCTCTTATTCCAAAGAGTTTCGGGGTCCGTATTAAGATAAATATAACAATGGTCGAGTAGGAAAAGGGTCCATGTGAGATAGAGCAATTAGGGTAAACGTCCAACCAGTCTCTTCTAACAATTGCTCTATCAAGTCTCTCGTAGATAAGCTGACCTTTAAGGAATTTTTTCCAAGTGAAAACCCCGCCTACCGAAGGGATGGATTCTCCCTGAATAGATCAAACAAAGTTTTTTATTCTTTGGAAGTTAATCGGTGAAGGTTTTTGACCTCTTATTTTTTCATTAAAAGTTCCTATTTCATTAAAGTTCCATAGAATACACCATGGTAAGTTAATAAGGCTATTCGGATCCAAGTAAGTGGCTCCAGAAGACATTCTTATCAATAGCCTGTGTCTGGACCATAAACTCCTGAAATGATGCACTCCTTTTGAAATTTTTGTCCAATACATGAAGATGAATAAATTGCTGATCTTTGACCAGCGCATTTACCGTTACATTAGATGCATTCCATAAAACCCACATCCCTCCACAATGATTAACTGGCAAGACGAAATCAAAATGATCAAAACCTAGGCTAGAAATTATTTTTGAGTATTCACCAAGTTGGTAGTCATGGGTTCGATCACAAATAGGATATCCGGCCTAACTTTCTTGTTCGAGTAAAATAATTTCCTATTTGACTTTATTTTTTGGCTCCTTGTACATTCTAAGCAATTATTTTCATATTCTCAACTTAAAATTCCCAATATTGAACCATATTGGGATAATAAGAAAATCCACTTGGAAGAACAAGTAAAAATTACTAAATGTGGATTTTGCAACTTCCTGTCTACAAATGTTCCAATTCACAAAAGCATTAGTAACATATAACAAACTGCAGAGCACTGAGCGAGACCATTTTTAGGGTGGTCGATACGAGAGCCTTGGGACATTCAGGTCAGCTGAAAGTCCTCTCGCCCAAAAATACATTGCAGAAAATAGAATACGGACACAATTACAATTGTAATCGTTACTTGAGCCACCATGGAAAATTGCTCCTTTGAATTATTTGGTTGCACACAGTCCTTGCCGAACCTTATTCCACAAAAGCAATTCACATGAGTATCTCAAACAGATAATATAATGCAAAAAATAGTTCATATGTATCTCGGAAAATAGCCATCCAAATTTTACATCCCCATTCAAACCAACATTTATTGTTACCTTAATAGAAAAATTCAATAGGGAGACAGTCTCGTAAATTCTAAGGTACTCATCATCGATTATGAACTCACTTGGCGGACAATACCTTATCGGTCGCCCGACTCGTAATGGGGTAGCCTTAAGGTATTTACCACCAAAGTGAGTAAGTGTACCAAAAATCCCATCATGAAGAGTCAAGAAGAATGAATCGGGTCTTACCTGCCAGGTGCCTCAAATTATCAAAACTTACCCATTTCAAATCATGGCTATTTCTATGCAAAGACATCACAATGGTTGTAAGAGCCAAAGCAATCGAATCCATATCCTATAGTTTGTCTCAAAAGCTGAAAATTGAGCAAATAGCCTCAAAAATCTCCACAAAGTCTTTAGTCTTACTACTCGGATCAAATAATCCCAATTCCCAGAAGCAAATGAGATCAGCCAAACAATTATCAGCCAACACAAAGTTAAATAATGCATTAAACAACATCGAGTAGAACACAGATTCTACACCCACGAGTTGTCCCCAAAGTGTTAGATCTCCTCCTCTAAGCCATAACTTCAAGCTTAGGGGATTCATTATGCATCTGCATTGATCTATTTCATTAAGTTCAAAAATATTCCGGAGAAAACAATGATAGTAATGAGAGGGCATGAGGGGAGAACGAGTAGAGAATAAGAATCATGCCAACATCACAATGAATGAAAGGTTTATGGACATTGAGAGAAATCGGGAAGATGAGAGTGAAAACAAACTTTGCCCGGTTAAAAGTCAATAAAAAAGTAGTACTCGATAAACAAATATTTCCACCAATAAACCCAGATATAAATGAACCAAGGGAGAAGGGACAGAATAAAAAGACCAATGTCACAACAAAAATTCTGGTCCGGACAAGGAATTTAGAGCCCATAAACACCAGGAGAAGAAAACATAAAAGCCCAATATCGACTTTGATAAATCGAAGCATAACTATAATAAAAGCTGCAAGGTACAAGGGCTTAATAAGAAAGAAATCATCACAACTCCTTCCAGTTGCTAAGAGAACACCTATTTACCTAGCATACAAAAGAACCCAACCTAAATCACCAAAATTCCCACATTCATACAAGATTAACTCGAATCCACCATAAGACCTTACAACACTTACCCAAAAACAAACAAAAGCCCAACGAACAATTCCAGCGACTAGACACAAACCACGCAAGCAATAAAGTCACTCTGCTCCTCATGTAACCCGAACAATCCTCGGTGAAAACTACACAAACATAGACCCTAATTTCCAACAGATGAACATGTACCGGGTAACCTGGATGAGCCTCAACAGGGAGAACAACCCGGATATGCATAAAAAATCGGGATGAATGAAAAAACTTGTCGAAATAACTTGAGACAAGCAATTGAGACAAAGAACCACAAACCGTAGAAAAATGAAATCAAACCTCATAAAGCACTTTCTTAACACCTTGAATAATTCCAAATCAAAATGACAAACCCAAGAAGCAAAAGAAAGAATACAACTTGCGCACCCGTAAGCCCAATAGATACCTTTTCCAAAATCATAAGAGCAATAGCGCATCCTAATCTTAGAAGAAAATACAAAGCAAGTCCAAACAACAAATCTCCAACAAAAAGACAAACCTTTAAAATAAAACTTACTAAGAAGAATAGAGAAAAGGTCAATAGGAAGACCCATACAAAAGCAACCGAGTTGTACCCAACTAATGAATATAAGTTTCATGCCAATCGAGCTTAGCCAAATTAATCAACCTCATCAAACAATCGGTGGAAAGCGAAAAAAGATGAAGAGAGAAGGGAAGAGAAACATATATGATGTGAAGCCAAATGAACAAAAGCAATGAGAAAAACCCCTCACTCGGATGAGTAAACGAAAGATACTCACTTGTGGTAAGCCAATAGTTGTGAAGCAAATGATGAAAGAGACGAAGCGAGATGAACTTGGCTGATGTGAAGCCATGTGGACTAGAAGATTGAGAGCGAGAACCGGACATCGGGAACATCAACACTAATCTTATCCAAAAACCGATCGTATCATCAAGAGAAAGCTACGAACGTCGAAGTACACAATCTAGCTCGGAAAGGGTCTCCGAACAAACAAGCATCGAAGGTAAAGTAAAAGGGTGATTTGACTCCATCATCGCCATATCTTAATGAATTAATCGAAAAAATATCCGGAATCCTGAACCGAGCGCAACCGCAAAATCATAAATCCTCCAACAAATAGCAATATAATTCGGAGAAGTAATAACGAAGTTCGGATCTAAATTAAGAGAAAAGTAAGGATAAGCGAGAACAAAGAGGAGACGAAAGAAAGATCGAGAAGTAAGGAAAAAGGTTAGGTTCCGGTAAAGGGTGCGGCGGAGAGGAAGAAGGTGAAAAGGGTCTGAAGGTTTCTTCACTTTAGGTTTCCAATTCATCAGGGCATATCTCTCTAGATTTCCTTCTCCCTCAAGACTAGTATAAATTTTGCTTATGTTAAACTTTACCCTTCTCTTTTTATTTTTTTATTTTTGTAAAAGTCAGATGCATGCAAATATCAAATGAATCCGACAATGAAGAAAAAAGAAAAATGATCCCGTCGACCAAGCCAAATGAAAATGGGTAGGGAATGTCCATCGCTTTATTGCTCCTCCATGTCTGCGCTTCTCTCACCTTAGATCCCCCCGCCCGCCACTCCTCGCTCCGTCGTCAGCGCCGCCGTAGTCGCGAGGCTTATGCTTTCACCGCCCATCCTTTCCTTCATTGTCGCCTGCTGATCTGGTACCAGCTCATATATCTCTCCGTCTCTCTCTGTCTCTCTCTCAGTCTCCAGTAGAAAATTTTCGTGTTTTGATGTTATTTTCTCCGCATTTCTTGCGATTTTCCCCTAATTTCAATGTACTTCGATCAATTAGGGCTGTCTTTGTCTAGAACCTTGAGAATTGGTTTGATTCACTAAAACCCTTTACTTTGATGAATCCCCTCCACCCGTCCCAAATACCCTATAATCTGAGTCATGATAGTTCGTATGTATATGATGCAATGATTTGATTGCTGGACAGATAAATTGATCAGCATAAGGTCATTGCATTGAGCAGGTGTTGTGGAAATCGTGAATGTAAGTGAGAGAGTGGTTGATATCGGGCAGAAATGAAGTCGGGCAGCGCGGCGAAGTTGATTGTGGACGCGCTGCTCCAACGCTTTCTTCCTCTTGCAAGGCGTCGCATCGAAACTGCTCAGGCGCAGGTTGATTCATACCCCATCTTCTGATCCAATTTTATGTTATTCATTTGACTGTAAACTCATTACTGGGTGGATATCTGTCCAAGTGTTGGCTCAAGTATTTTCAAGAAATTTTGCAGGTTTTCATTGTAATATGAAGTGTAAAGTGTCGTACCCTTGTCCGAAGTCGGACATAGGTTCCATAGGGTAAAATGAAGAGTCAGAGTAACATAGATGTCTACAAGCTTGTTTTCCTGATAGTTCTTTGCTTGTTTAAAGTTAAGAGTATTAATGCATGTTACTTGTTTTCTTGTGGTTTATGTTGCAACTTAGATTGTGGGAAGACTACACTTTAGTTAGTTTCTTTTTTCTGTGCATAATATTATTGGCGCTGAACCTCACTAGGCATTGCTCCGTTGTCTTTTGTTTAGGTGATTGCCGTGTCAACATTATTTTAGGTTGGTCCAAATATTACTAAGTTTGTGCTGGCTTTTTCTGCTTTGGAATTTTGCAGGATGGCCAGTATCTTAGTCCATCTGACCCCGCGTATGACCAAGTACTGGATTCCCTGGCAATGGTGGCACGACATACTCCAGTGCCTCTACTTGAAGCTCTTCTTAAATGGAGAGACAGGTAATGATTTATTGCTACTTTAAGCAATTCTCTTAACTTGACGCTGTGTGGAACCCCGATCCTTGCTTTATAGCTATATAGCCTGTTTTCATTTTGAGAGTGAGAATTCCTTTCACGATCTGGACTAGATAGAGCTAGCAGACTGTTCAAACAGTCTAGGGCTGCTTTACCATGTGTGGGGCTCAACATGTCCAACCTAGTGCCTTGCTTCTGTTTGTAATGCATATGATGCTTAAAGTCATGAATTCTTATAGTTTCTCCTGTCAGCCTCTCTCATTTACTCCAGAACATTTTGATTGATTGATTGATGACTGCTAGGTGTGGATCATTCTTGCAAGTGCATCCTGATGAATGATTGTAAGATAGGGCAAAAATACGTACCTAGCTCATTTTGAGTACTGTAAATGAAACAAGGTGGTATGCTGTGGAATGAAGGGTTGTTATTGTTCGAGGAAAAACCACCATAAAGCAGATAAAAGGGGTTGGCAACAAACTTGCTGCCAAATTATAAAGGAAGCACTGTCTCTTAAGAATGTAGCGAATTTGGCTTTTGATGAGGGTGTTTTCATGAGAATATGATTTAGTCTTTGTTGCTGATTCAGAAACCTCATACTTCTACTAGCTTAAGGACTCGCTTTCATAATTGGGAATGCCGGTTACAACCTATAGACAAGACATCTAGAAATCAACCATGCACTGATCCAGTAGGCATCTTGAACTTTCTCAGAGAGTTGAATATACCCAGTGCACTTGAATTTGCTGTCTTTTTTCTTCCCTTTTCTGTATCTCTTATAGGTATGTAAAACATAGCTGTGCTTGTATTGTTCACGTTTCCTCCATACAACTCCTGTTTGGGCCTTTTGCTTAAAAAATAAGGCATCAGGCTATCTTAGCTTTTTGTTGCTCTAGATGGCATTTCCGAGAGCCTCCATAGAACCATGATCTGAAACTTCAAGAGTATGATCCATGACAAGCATAAACACTTTAGGAGCATCCTATAGATCCAATTGGGCTTATAGGCCGCTCTGCTTCGAAGTGGGAAGAATCATTTCTGATTCCTCTCTCAGCACCATGGGCATTAGCCCCAATAGCTGCTTTCTATTTCTATATATTCATCATTCTTGTTCCATAGAAAAAAGAAGTAAAGAAATTATATCGTCACCTACTCATCCTCAATTTAGTAAGCCTGCTTCTGGACATCATGACCAGACTGAGTTCTCCTCGATAGAGTTGTGACGAAGATTTAGTTAAAGAACTGAGTTTTTCTTGTAAGAATTTTCCCATATCATTTAGCATGAATACCTCCTTAGTATCCTCATTGTCAAGAGTCAAGTGTCAAGACTTAAGATTAAGACATACCTCCATAAAAGAGAGATGCATTTCCCCTTCCCAGGGCAAGATGATGCACCTGGGCCATGTTACTCTGACTTATAGGTGTCCATCAGTATTGTATATGACTTTCGGCTATAAAACTGATTGAGGCTGAAAATTTATGCTACAGAGGCATGTATTGTTTGGAAAGTGGACATTGGTATGGAAACCCATTACATTAATCTTTTCTTGAGTTATGCATCAATGCAATCTAATGCGGAACATCTTGTATAATTGTTCATTTTGATGTTCTTGATTTGAATGACCTCACTCAAGCATTTTTGGATCCCCTCTTTGAGATAAAATGATGACATGTCAATAACTTCATTATAAGTTCAAGCTATTATGGTACATAGCAATTTTTTTTCGATGGGTTACAAATTTGTAATTTCCAAGTTAAGGGTCATGAAAAACCCTCTCTCTGTCTCTCTCTCTCTCTCTTAAATCAACAAAAATTACTTTTAGTTTTATGAGAAATAAATTTATTATGTTCCGTGATGATTATCTAAGAAGAGGAAAGCTGGTATGTCACATGGATACTATGGGCCTAATGTTGTCACTTGTCAGCTTTCATGTCGATAGCTACAATCTCCTCTCTCTCTCTCTCTCTCTCTCTCGTGTGTGTGTGTGTGTGCGCTTGCGCCTGAATCTCTTGTGGTTGCTGATATATTTAGCTTTGTATATATTGTGCAGTGAATCTCCAAAGGGTGCAAATGATGCCTCTACATTTCAAAGAAAGGTTTGTATCTCCATAGAATAGTTCTGATAACATAAGTTGGCTAATTTGTAAGTTACCCACAAAGCTTAATTGTTATAATGAACATGTGAAACCAAGACTGGGTTGATTGTTCCTTTATCACAAACACTGGGTTGCTTGTTTCCGTTTGGACAACTTTTTCATTATATGTAAACTATATAGCTTCGAAAGGGTAAGGCTGTGTATATTTGTTTCTCGCCGGAGGCCCGGATCTTACTGTAGTGCGATTCAGATTATGATTTTCTTGTTGCTGTACTGTCACTGCTTGTGGTTTTGTTGTTAATCTAGCTGACTATAGCTGAAATGCTATGATGGTTTCAGCTTGCCGTGGAGTGCATATTTTGCTCCGCATGCATCCGATTTGTGGAGTGCTGCCCACCAGAGGGACTTACTGGTTTGTTTTGCACATATTCTCTTTCATGTGAACTTGTGAATTATGATGTTAGCTTAAAATGCTGATTGGATGTAGCTTACCTTTTCTGCAGAGAAACTTTGGGCTGGTCTTGAGAACTTCGTATTTGACTGGTTAATCAATGCTGATAGGTAAGAGCTTTCTGGACTTTCCATGCTTTCAGGAAAACATATTTTGATCCTTCTATAACTGGTTCTTGCATAGGTGGTGGAAATGTCATAATCGGCCAATTGTAGTCCTATATCAGCTCATGTTGCATTCTTTCAGCTTCATAGCTAGCTTCCTATATGTTGTCACAGTGGCTTCTTATGCTTATCCTATTAAGTGAAATGAGTATAAGATATTCTTTAGCACGGATTTTCTTACGTTTCCTTCTTGTTGTGATCTAAGTATTTAATTCTGCTTTCTATTGTGTTTAAGCTGTGTCTTTTGTTATGTTCATATGGACCATATGGTTTGACTTGTGACTCCCACTATTCTTTCCTTGATTCTGGTGAGAAGTCATTCCAAGAGTATTTGTAGTTGAAACATTTCTTTGTTCGTGCTCCTTAAGTATTCTGTACAAAAACATGTGTCAGCATGAACAAGATTATGCACATGTAGTGTAGAGATGGACCATTGGATGGAAACATTATGCGAAATTTTGTGGCTTGTTATCATATCTGCTATGAGTAATGACTAAGAATTATCTGACTGTTGACAGTTCATTCACTCGTATCATTTCATATTTATTGCAAGTCATGGCTGTAGTATGAGCTTTGGATCATGTAAAGACCGACCTTATTGCATAACCACCTGAAGTAGACATGGTATCCCCTTTCAAATGTTCATTTATAAAAGAACGGTGTTAACCACCGAAGAGGAACCTACTGAAGAGAGGATCTAGGGAGGTCCAGATGAACATATTTTTACTCTTGACAAGGAGAGGGGCTTTTCCTGTGCTCTAGGGTAAGTTGATTGACAAATCAAACAATGATATATTGGTAGGTCAGAATCATGTTGTACAACTGCCACATGTTTCTGGCCCATAAGAGGGTATGGAATTAGTCCGAGACTCTGAGTATCTATGTGACTGGATACTTGCTTGAACTTTTCTTTGAAACTTTGGATGTTTTCTCGGTGTTTCATCCGTTTGTAGCTCTCTCTATACTTTTTTCTTCCTAATCATTGCTGTCTGTGAAGTCATTGCTGTTTTCGCCTTCACTATACTACTTTTTTAAATACAGGGAAGTTGTAAACCCGTTCTCTTTTCCTCTTTTTAAATTTTAATTTAATTCGCAACCCTTGGAGGGGTGGGGTTGGGCTCTTCTTCCAATTTTGCAGTAGTGTCTAGAACTTCAATCTTTAGGGTTTTACGCTGAACTTCTTGGTCATCTTATTTTTGTCAAGAAAGTATTCTAAATTCGGAGTTCTTTTGGGCCATTCTTATTAATTGTAGGATATTATCTTCTATCTAGGCAATATTGCTTTGTTTTTGAACACCAGCTTTTGGTTTAACATGAAATCTAATTGCTGATTTCAATTTATAGAGCAAGTTGATTATGAATTATAATACTTGAAAAGGTGAATTTTGAGGATTATATTTAATTTTTACGATGTTCTTGAGATGTGTGCCTGAAAAATTTTCGTGTCAATTTATTGAGCTGGTTAACTATAATTCTTGGCAGGCTTGTTAGCCAGGTTGATTATCCATCCCTTGTCGATTTGAGGGGGCTGCTTCTGGATCATGTTGCTCAGCTCTTAGGTGCTTTGTCACGTATCAGGTAAAATAAAGTTTTGTTACCGTGTTGATATTACTAGAATTTTTTATGGATGTAATTCTATCTGATTTAGATTGCTATTTTGTCAGTGATGTTGCTTTTATATTTCTTTGGGCTTATCTTTTAGCCATCTTGGCTTTACAGATATTATGCTTTTTTGGATATTCATTCCTCTTTAATTTCTTCAAAAAGACCATATTCATAAACATATTTGTATGCTTAGTGCCTTTTGCTCATTGTTAGCTTTATAGAGAGGTGTCAGTTTGCTATTTGTAGAAGTAGTGGCAATGTGTTTTGCATCAAGAGGCTTTATCTCCTTTGTGCCATATGGAAACGGTTTCTTTGCATGTTTCTGTCAATGGCAAGGTCGCTTACAAGTTACATCTTGACCTCAACTCACACTGGGTATTTATGTTGTTGGCTTGGATGAAGTAATACAATGTGGGATGGTAAACCTTTGTGGTGAAAGCTGTGGATGAAAGTTTTTGGAGTATACAAAGAAGATCCATATTGCTGACAAGCAAATTCTTGTGCTAGACCACCTCACAATAAGTTATTTTGAGATGGTTGATGTGGTACATAAATGGAGGCCATTTGATAAGTTGTAGACTGGCATGGCATTGTTATCTCAAAGCAAGTTTTATGAGAATCTCAGCTAGAGAAACTATTACTGACCCACCATTCATATTTTTGTCCAGGATATAGACAGAATGATTGCATGGCCAGCAGTCACCAGCCCACTCGTCTGGTTCATGGGAGTAGGTGACAAAGGGTTTGAACGGAGTCCTTGTTTGCACAGTGATATTGGCTATGCTTGTTGGACCACCTAGAGGGGAACTGAACTTACTGATCCATTTGGGAGTAGATATGAGAGGAGAAGGCTTTTGGTTTTGTTGAACATATGTTTTATGATCAGATGCCTTTTTCGGTTATTTTTTTTTGAAGTCCTTTGCATTTAATGTTGTTTACTTGTATGATTATCATTACACTATTGGGAGGCTAGCTAAGGTGACTTTGGAAAGATGAAGGGGTTAGGGATTCACATACTGAAGTGGCATAGCGGTGGATCCCATTGTTTTATGAGTAAGACCAGTATTAGAAGTTTCTGCTAATGTTGGTTGTTAGCCTTTTCTGCTCTTTTATATAGATTCTGCTTTAGCTGTTTCAACTACCTTAACCTTCAATACTATGACCAATTTTCTTTTTTGTTTTGGGCAAGGTTCAGTGCTGCAATGTAATCAGTTTAGCTACTTGCCTATCTCTTGATTCATTTTGCTCTTTTAGTAGAATTGGATTTCTGAATGTGTGGACTTGCTATCTTTGTAGATCTGGAAAAAGCTGATTTATCCCGATTACATGGTTTAAACAACCTAAAGCTGGATCAAAGTTAGACTATCCTCATTTACCCACACTGTAATTGACCTGAGCCAACAGTCGATTGCAATTTTTTGGCAATGGTGCTGGACAAGCTGTCAGCAGCAATGAATATGACCCTAATCCCAAATGACCCAACCTAATCTGACACAAAATTGCAAATGAGCATTCGTCAGGTCTATGTCTCTGTACTTATCGTGAAATGTCTGATGGTGCTGTTATGTGCTGGTGTGTGTTGATTGTTTAAGCTTACTTGAATATGGCAAATTCCTTTTTCTGATGTAGGTTTAGTTCCGTGACTGAACGGTTTTTCCTGGAGCTGAATACTCGTCGTATTGACACTAGTGTTGCCCGGAGTGAGACATTAAACATCATAAGTGGAATGCGTTACTTAAAGCTTGGGGTATGTTTTTCGATTTGTTCTTTGCAGGTATAGTCTGTTCCCCTTCTATAACGTGAAGTATTTGTCAGGTTAAGACGGAAGGTGGACTGAATGCATCAGCCTCATTTGTAGCAAAGGCGAACCCTCTTAATCGTGCTCCACATAAACGGAAAAGTGAACTTCACCATGCACTTTGTAATATGCTCACTAATATCTTGGCACCCCTGGCAGACGGTGGAAGAAATCAGTGGCCTCCATCAGGTGTAGAACCTGCTCTGAATCTTTGGTATGAAGCTGCTGGACGAATAAGAGGGCAGCTTATACATTGGATGGACAAGCAAAGCAAACATATAGCTGTATGTAATGCCTCGTAGTTGTTTCCTGTTTCTGAATTGATACTCGAATGCTTGGATTACCTTTAAAATTGATGCTTGTTCATTACTTCATTTGGCTTCTTTATGTAATGCTTTTGTGTGGGCATTTTTCTTTAGTGTGAAAATTAAAATATACATCCCCACAATAGGTAGTTGCCTAAAGTGTGGCATTGAGGAATTGGTGTGCTTTTGGTGTTGGCATGGTACGGTAAAATATATTTGATTCTCTGTGTAGTCACCTTCATCTTGTCGGTTTTGGAACTTATTATTTTGTTTTAGGTATTAGATAATGTTCAAGCAGAGAAGCTGTCTTATGCTTTATTTTCCGGAAGCAAAAGATACAGTTCTTTCTTTTGGTTGAATATTTGTTTTACTGATTGGTGAATATGGTTATCTGAACTATTCTCGCTCCTAGTCTGATCTGCACGCATTGTTCTTGGTTCAGCTTGTTTTATTTCTATTGTTCCAATCACTAAAACGTATTGATTCTTGTCAACTTAAATGTCTTCCTTAGCGATGTAGTTCTTCTTGATGTATATATTTTCTAGTTTACCTTGAGAATATTTATTTATGTGTTATTTCTTTTTATCTGGAAAATGCTCAGGACCTTTCATCTGATATATTCTAAGGAACTTTCTAATTTGATATACTGTAGAGTGTAGAGCTGGCTTCGATTTCTTTAGATTTTTTAGTATGAAGTTTGCAAAAGTTGTAATCGAAGATGATTCTCTTTTATATAGGTAGGCTACCCTCTTGTGACTCTTCTTCTTTGTCTTGGAGAGCCTCAAACATTTCAGACTAATTTTGGGCCTCACATGGAGCAACTTTACAAGCTTCTGAGGGTAAGTTGATCATACTTTTAATATGTTGAATAATGTTTATTGTGGGCACTTCTTGAGTTATCTCTCTTCGTTCTAGTAACATGGTGATTTTGCACTGATTTGTCATTTTCATCTTCTTAATGAGGTACTAGATTACAGCCTAGCTCTTTTTGCAGGACAAGAACCACCGCTTCATGGCATTGGACTGCCTTCATCGTGTTGTGAGATTTTATCTAAGTGTTTATGCTCCTAGTCACCCAACAAATCGTGTTTGGGACTATTTGGATAGCGTGACTTCACAGTTGTTGACTATACTAAGGAAAGGAATGCTTACTCAAGATGTCCAGCATGACAAACTTGTTGAATTTTGTGTGACTATTGCTGAAAGCAACTTAAATTTTGCCATGAACCATATGATATTAGAATTACTTAGGCAAGATAGCTCAAGTGAAGCAAAAGTTATTGGTCTCCGTGCTTTACACAGAATAGTTGTCTCCCCACAAGTGAATATGTGGGTTTGGAGATTTTCCAAGGTGAGTGATGCTGAGATTAATATGTTATATCCATTTTGCATTTTCATTGGTTAAAATTGACTTATCAAGTCTCTGACGTCAATTTTATGGCAGTTCATGAAATTGGCCACTACATTCCAAAAGTGAAGGCTGCAATTGAGTTCATTTTAAGGTCTTGCCATCGTACCTACAGCCAGGCTCTTCTCACTTCCTCAAGGACTGCCATTGGTAATTCCTTTTACCATCATGTCTGCCAACACCATTGAGATGATTTACTGGCAAATATGAAGGGAATTACATGGTTATCACTTTTCAGATCTTTTTAAATAATGCTTTGATTGCACTCATCAACATGATTTATGGACCAGCACAGAGTATATGTCATGACTCATGATCATGAAAGGGTGGATTTACTGGATGACTGTTCTGCTTGACAAGTACGGATGAATAATGAATTAAATGCCAATTTTATTCTGTTTTCCCATAACTTATCTCCTAAGACCCTCGGATATTGACCTTATTATGGGTTTAACTTTAAACCCCCACCTGGCTCAGTGCGGTCTAAAAAGCTGCTGTAGGTTTGACTTTATTTTCATTATGGTTACGTCATTTCTCATGCTTCTCTCCATCTGCTAGTTGTTCTCTAGTACTAATCATTATAAGGATCTTCTCCTACACCACTTGTGATGTCCTCTTTAAAATATTTAACAAAACTTTCTGGATTCAGAAATAAAAATTGCTATCTCAATCGATCAAAGACTTTTTGTCCAAGATTAGAGTATTACTGTCTTTTTGTGGAGGGAGGTGAACGTTTTGTGCGGTGCTGTGTGCATTAGACATTTCACGAGGATCTTTCTTGCTCGTTAACTTCTGGACTTTTCTACTTGTAATATATTGACTCATATTCTGGTGATGGCTTTTAATTTATTTGACCGGCAATCTTCTATAGTAAACTCTGTTAATTCATCCATCCCGCCCGTATAAGACAAAAATGCTAAGAATGTACTTTGTGATTATTTTATATTCAACTGGCAGATGTGTATTTCATAATAGACATAGGTCCAATAAAATTTCCACTTGTGCTTAATATGGTAATACCTGTACAGCTGAATGCTCAGTGAGATGCTCTTGTATTCAATTGCTCGACATTTATTTCTGCAGATTCAGTCACCAAGGAAAAATCCCAGGGCTATCTTTTCCGTTCAGTGTTGAAATGCATACCTGACCTCATAGAAGAGGTTGGCCGCAGTGATAAGATTACTGAAATAATTCCTCAACATGGCATAAGTATAGATCCTGGTGTACGTGAAGAAGCAGTGCAAGTGCTCAACCGAATTGTAAAATCCCTGCCGCATCGCCGGTTTGCAGTCATGAGAGGGATGGCGAACTTTATTTTACGGCTTCCTGATGAATTTCCTCTTCTAATTCAAACATCATTAGGGCGTTTGTTGGAACTTATGCGCTTTTGGCGAATACGTTTGCATGAGGAGAGGCTGGAATTTGATGCTCAGGATGCAAAGCATATGGCAAAAGAACTTGGCGCCTTCCGAAGACCTTCTGTACATCGCTCAGGAGAGGCGGTTGATTTTCGTGCTTCTGAAATTGATGCTGTTGGTCTTATCTTTCTTTGCTCTGTGGATAGTCAGATTAGGCATACTGCACTGGAGCTGCTACGATGTGTCCGTGCCTTGTGGAATGACATAAGTGATCTTGCAGTTCATGAGAAAGCAGATCACAGTCTGAGGAATGAAGCTGAACCTATATTTATAATTGATGTTCTAGAGGAAAATGGGGTGTGCTTGTTTTGCTGCTTTTTTCCCATTTTTTTCCTTTCTTTTGAATATCTGGGGCCAATGTTTTTACTTCTCTGAAAGATGTCTGCCCTGTGACAGGATGACATTGTTCAGAGCTGTTATTGGGACTCCTCACGTCCATTTGACATGAGACGTGAATGTGATGCAGTTCCACCTGATGTTACTATTCAATCTATTCTGTTTGAGAGCCCTGATAAGAACAGATGGGCTCGCTGTCTAAGCGAGCTTGTAAAATATGCTGCTGAGCTCTGCCCAAGATCTGTCCAGGAAGCCAAGTAAGAAAATCTTCTTTTTGATTGACAACTGTTGATGATAACTCTTCCTTTGATAAGGGCATAATGATCATGTCATGTCTATGAAAATGCAAACTGTGCTTGTTCATTTTTGTTGGTTTGATTGTTGTCATAATTATTGTAATTTGATCCTTGATATTACTTGATAATTTGTTGATGTGTGTGTGCTCATCTCTAAATTAGAGAATTCATAGAACCAAATGAAGGCTACTCCATGATCTGATGCCCGTCTTCGAGGTTTTTGAATTGGCTACAACCATTAAACCCCTTGTTTTGTGAAAGTGAATTGCAAATTCTCATGCATAAAATATAGTACTTGTTACATAGCATGTCACCTGATGCATATAGTGAGATTTAGTTTAATTTGCTTATTTTCCACTTGGTTACTGGTGCCTATCTCATTTATACTGTGTTTATTTTATTCTTTGTTGATATTGTCTATTCAGTTATTTCATATATATTTGAGTGCATCATGTCACAATTTTACAGCTATGATAAATATGTTAGTCCTGAAAAATATAAACATAAGTCTTGGCAGCCATGAAATGTTTTATACAATATCCATAACACTGAATTTGCGAGCATAATTGCAGAAACATTGTCAACCACGAAAATTTTTTCCCTGTTCTATAAATGAAGAACTATGGTTTCTGCATTTAGTGTGAATGGTTAATCGTCCCTGTCCTTATGCTGAATGAACATAGTTGTCTGCCTTGATTTGATATCTCATGACAGATCTGAGGTTATCCGACGACTTGCTTATATAACACCTATTGAGTTGGGTGGCAAAGCTCATCAATCACAGGATTCAGATAACAAACTGGATCAATGGGTCATGTATGCGATGTTTGCATGTTCGTGTCCTCCTGATACTGCTGGCAGCTTTGGAGCAACAAAGGACCTCTTCAGACTGATTTTTCCCTCCCTAAAATCTGGATCTGAAGCTCAAGTTGTAAGTGCCTAAGCTAAGAGTTTTCAATGGAATCCTGTCTTTGGCATGTATTATTTATTGTGAGAAGCATTCACACCCATTTTGATTGAGCAGTACACATCATAAAATCACTCGGTGACTTCTAAATGCGTGATTAAGCTAAGTATTGTGTTCTGCATAGTGAATAAGTAGATCAGGTGGTCTAATTAAGGATACAATGAACCAGGTGCTAGGATCTGTATTGACCAATCTTTTGACTGCTTGTGATATTGCAAAAACAAACCTCGGGGCTGACTCAAAACAGGCTGCCAAGCTAAATCAGAAGCATTCTCGAGCAACCATTAAAAGGCTGGCAGGCCTGTTAACACGAAATTTTTCTCCAGAGAAAAGTTGTAGAGCAAACCATCACCTTAACTTCCCCCTCTGGGGGGTTAGATGTAATTAGGCTTACCCCTACGATTGAACTGCATGAGACTGTCTCAATTGGACCCTAGAATTGAAAGATAACACTTTAATGAGAATGTCAGACATTGTGCTTTCAGTCCACTCTAATCAAAGGCTTAAAAAAGTTTATCTACTTCTGATTCTTTGAGGTACCTCAAACGTGGACAGGTTCAGGACATGATGAATATGAAAATGACCTTGATTGTTTGTGCAGACCAAAGTAATGTTTTCCTTAATCTTGTCTGTTCTTGCCCTTGACATTATTATCTTTTTACTGTGAAAAAGAAGCTATGTTCATATGCCTCTACACTTTGTAATTTTGTTGCGTTTTAGAATAATGTTTTTCCTTATAGATATAAGTTTGATTAGTTTTAATTTGGTGTCTCTTGAAGAACTACTTATGATTTCCTTTTCCAAACCTTGTTTCAGCACGCTGCCACTATGGCTCTTGGTCATTCCCATCTTGAAGTTTGTGAGATCATGTTTGGTGAGCTTACTTCATTCCTGGATGAGATCTCTCTTGAGACGGAGGGGAAGCCTAAGTGGAAGGTATGAATGATAGCCATTTCTAAAGAGATATTTCTTTTTCTTAATTTAAGAAATTTTATGAATTCAGTGCCACGCCCATATCTGAAGGGAGTTCAGGCCTGGGTGTACCCTGGCCTATTCAGAATATTTGTCTGGAGACTTTATTGCTAACAATAGTAAAAGTGGACTTTATCTTGGAAACTTATCAAAAGGAAGGGAAAAATTGGCAGGGAGGAGTGTTTTTGAATTTGTAGACATACTTTTTCATGTCAGTCAGAGTGACACTTAGTGCTTGAGTGCCTGTTATAATTCAATTTCAGAGAGCCCCTTTGCAGTTGGAGACAACTTGGAGAGGGTTGCAGGAGAAGGGGGGTCACTTGTAGATATTTGTATGTCTAATTGAATAATTGAAAACATGACATGTTTGCAATCTTTGTGCAGAGTCAAAAGTCTCGCCGTGAAGAGCTTCGTATCCATATTGCAAATATTTATCGTACTGTTGCAGAGAAAATTTGGCCTGGCACACTGAGCCGGAAGCCAGTTTTCCGCCTTCACTACTTGAAGTTCATCGAGGATACAACGAGACAGATTTTGACTGCTTCACCAGAAAGCTTTCAGGAGATGCAACCCCTTCGATATGCCCTCGCTTCTGTCTTAAGATATCTTGCTCCTGAATTTGTTGAATCAAAATCTGAAAAGTTTGATCTCAGAACAAGGAAAAGATTGTTTGATCTTCTTCTCTCTTGGAGTGATGATACAAATGGTGCATGGAGTCAAGATGGCGTTAGTGATTACCGCCGTGATGTGGAAAGATACAAGGCTTCTCAGCATGGACGTTCAAAGGATTCTGTGGACAAGCTGTCTTTTGACAAAGAACTGAATGAGCAAGTCGAGGCTATACAGTGGGCTTCCATGAATGCTATGGCCTCACTCTTATATGGGCCTTGCTTTGATGACAACGCCAGAAAAATGAGTGGTAGAGTAATATCCTGGATTAATAGTTTATTTATAGAACCTGCACCCAGGGCTCCATTTGGTTACTCACCTGCCGATCCAAGGACTCCATCTTATACTAGATACGCTGGTGATGGAGGGCGTGGAGCTGCAGGGCGTGACCGGCACAAGGGTGGCCATCTCCGTGTATCTTTGGCTAAATTGGCATTGAAGAATTTGCTTCTTACAAATCTGGATCTCTTTCCAGCTTGCATTGATCAGGTCTTGTGTGTTCTTATTCAAAATTATGTTTGATCATACTGCAACTCATAATAGCCATATTATATAGTCAACCTATTCAGATTAAGTTTTTGTTGTGGTTGTGGGAGATCTTATAGAATTCTTACATTGCTGAGAATTCCAAGTTTTGTCTTCCCATTAGTTTTTAATGAGATGCACTCGTAAGTTCCAAGGATTATGATGAATATGTTTATTTTGTAGATTTTTTTAGTGTAACTTTCTTATGCTTTTTGTTCCACCATTCATACCACTGATTAGGTTGTTGAGGAACTAATACAAGCTGATATTTTTTTGTTCAGTGCTACTACTCAGATGCTGCCATTGCTGATGGTTACTTTAGCGTATTGGCTGAAGTTTACATGCGTCAGGAGATACCCAAATGTGAAGTTCAGAGATTGCTGAGCTTAATCTTATACAAGGTTGTTGATCCATCCAGGCAAATTCGAGATGACGCTCTTCAGATGCTCGAGACACTTTCTGTGCGTGAATGGGCAGAAGATGGTATGGAGGGCTCGGGAAGCTACAGAGCTGCCGTAGTTGGCAATCTCCCTGATTCCTACCAGCAATTTCAGTACAAGCTTTCGTGCAAACTTGCCAAGGATCACCCTGAACTGAGCCAGCTCCTTTGTGAGGAAATTATGCAGAGACAGCTTGATGCTGTTGACATAATAGCTCAGCATCAGGTCTTAACTTGTATGGCGCCATGGATTGAAAATCTTAATTTTTGGAAGTTAAAGGATGGCTGGACTGAGAGATTGTTAAAAAGTCTGTATTATGTCACTTGGCGCCATGGTGATCAGTTTCCTGATGAAATTGAGAAGCTTTGGAGCACAATTGCTAGCAAGCCTAGAAACATCAGTCCAGTTCTTGACTTTTTAATCACAAAAGGTATCGAAGATTGTGATTCCAATGCGTCTGCTGAAATAAGTGGTGCTTTTGCGACATATTTCTCTGTTGCAAAAAGGGTGAGCTTATACCTTGCTCGGGTTTGTCCTCAGCGGACAATAGATCATCTTGTGTATCAATTGGCCCAACGGATGCTTGAGGACAGTGTTGAACCTCTAAGGCCTAGTTCCAGTAAGGCCGATGCAAATAGCAGTATTGTTCTAGAATTTTCTCAAGGCCCTGCAGCTCCACAGGTTCCCTCTGTTGTTGATAGTCAGCCACATATGTCGCCTTTGCTTGTTCGAGGGTCTCTTGATGTCCCGCTGAGGAATGCTAGTGGGAGCCTGAGCTGGCGTAATGCTGGCGTGGGTGGGAGGAGTGCCTCAGGGCCTTTAAGTCCTATGCCTCCCGAGATGAATGTTGTTCCTGTAACTCCTGCCGGCCGCTCGGGTCAGCTTCTTCCTGCTCTGGTCAATATGTCAGGCCCATTGATGGGAGTGCGAAGTTCAACCGGGAGTATACGTAGCCGTCATGTGTCCAGGGATAGTGGAGACTATTTTATTGATACTCCAAACTCTGGTGATGATGGCTTGCATTCTGGTGTTGGAATGCATGGAGTTAATGCCAAAGAGCTTCAGTCTGCTTTACAGGGTCACCAACAGCATTCACTCACTCAAGCAGACATTGCTTTGATTCTTCTTGCAGAAATTGCCTATGAGAATGATGAAGATTTTCGTGAACACTTACCTCTGCTTTTTCATGTCACTTTTGTCTCAATGGATAGCTCAGAAGATATCGTACTTGAACACTGTCAACACCTGCTTGTTAATCTGTTATATTCACTGGCGGGAAGGCATTTGGAGCTGTATGAAGTTGAAAATAGTGATGGAGAGAATAAGCAGCAAGTTGTGAGCTTGATCAAGTATGTTCAATCTAAGCGGGAAGCATGATGTGGGAAAGCGAAGACCCAACTGTCATGAAACCCGAAGTCCCAAGTTCGGCACTTTTGTCAGCTCTGGTTCAAAGCATGGTGGATGCAATTTTTTTCCAAGGGGACTTAAGGGAGACTTGGGGAGCAGAAGCATTGAAGTGGGCTATGGAGTGTACTTCAAGGCACCTTGCATGCCGATCCCACCAAATATATCGAGCACTAAGGCCCAAGGTTACAAGTGATGCTTGTGTCTCACTTCTCCGATGCCTACACAGGTGTTTGACCAATCCTGTGCCTGAAGTTTTGGGCTTCATTATGGAAATTCTGTTAACATTGCAAGTGATGGTAGAGAACATGGAACCTGAAAAGGTCATCCTTTATCCTCAGCTCTTCTGGGGTTGTGTTGCTATGATGCACACAGACTTTGTGCATGTTTATTGTCAGGTGCTCGAGCTATTCTCGCGTGTAATTGACCGGTTGTCCTTCCGGGACAGAACAACTGAAAATGTGCTCCTTTCTAGCATGCCCCGGGATGAACTGGACACCGGTGTGTCTGACATGGGGAGTTCCAACGGTTGGAATCAAGGACTGTTGTTGATCCAGGGGTAAGGTCCCTGCTTTTGAAGGAGTGCAGCCTCTTGTTCTCAAAGGGCTCATGACAACTGTGAGCCATGGAGTCTCCATTGAGGTCCTTTCTCGCATCACATTCCCAGCATCTGACTCCATATTTGGAGACCCTGAAACAAGGCTTCTGATGCACATAACTGGCTTGTTGCCATGGCTCTGTTTACAGCTCAGCAAAGACCCAATAGGGCTTGCCTCGCCTCTCCATCAGCAGTACCAGAAAGCTTGCTCGGTTGCTGCCAACATTGCTCTTTGGTGTCGAGCAAAGTCCCTAGAGGGTTTGGCGACTGTATTCATGGCCTACTCCCAAGGTGAGATCAAGACTGTAAATAACTTGCTTGCTTGCGTAGCTCCATTGTTATGCAATGAATGGTTCCCAAAACACTCAGCATTGGCTTTCGGGCATTTGCTAAGATTATTAGAGAGAGGACCCGCTGAGTATCAGCGGGTCATTCTGCTTTTGCTCAAGGAATTATTACAGCATACCCCGGTTGATGCTGCCCAAAACCCTCACATGTATTCCATCGTGTCCCAACTTGTGGAGAGCTCTTTGGGATGTGATGCACTTAGTGTCCTGGAGGCCCTCTTGCAAAGTTGCAGCTCGTTGAGTGGAGGCCACCTCCACGAGCCTGGTTCTTTTGAGAATGGTCATGGTGGGCCTGATGAAAAGTTGCTCATGCCTCAGACCTCGTTCAAAGCTCGTAGTGGGCCCCTACCGTATGCCCTAGGTTCGGGATTTGGAACAGCTTCATTGTCAGCCGGTTTAGGGGGTACACTTGAATCCGGGGTGCCGCCCAAGGAAGTTGCCCAGCAGAATACTCGGCTGATTCTTGGGCGGGTTCTGGATAATTGTGCTCTTGGAAGGAAGAAGGATTATAAAAGGCTGGTCCCTTTTGTCTCAAATGTAGGAAATCCATAAGCTACACTACACTACATTTTGTACATAAAAACACCCTCTTTTTGCTGTGTTTTTTTCCTTTTTGTTTTTTAAATGTATTGTTCAAGCTGGTTGTTTGGTATCATGTAAAAGTTCTCAGTAGCTTCCAACTAGAAGGGGAGAAAGAGCAGCAAAAGTGCCATAACTCTGTATATATAAGCATTAGACTACTGATCTGTACAGATTCCAGCCTATTTTAAGTTCAAGCTGTTGATTTTCTTTCATTCAACTTTTTAAGGACTTGATTAAACCAAAAAAAAAAAAAAACTTTTATAAGGACATATATTGAACTTTAAAAAAAAAGTTGCTGGCCATGTGGGCATTCTGTATATGTATATCCCTTTTTTTCATTTTTTTAAAGTTTTGGGTGCAGTAGGAAGGACTATTACTTACTATTCTATAATAGTAGATAACAACAGTTACTATTAGTTGTATGTTTTTTGTTTGTTTGTGGTTGTCATGGGAGATGCAAATATTTGTTCATGATTTGAGCCTTTTTTTCCTTCTTCTTAATAATAATTCTTAAAATTTTTTACAAGCTAAACTACAGTATTTAATGCCGACATTTTTACATTGTTAGTGAATTGTTGCTCTTATTTGTTAGTATTCATTTTGATTAATTCGATTAATGAAATGAGTTTTTGTGAATTTCAATCTACTTTTGTTTTTAATGCGATCTATGGTGTAACATTGTTAGTGATGGTTTAACAAGAGTCTTCTTTCGGTTTGATTTCATTCCGTGTATTACTTCAACTATCAAATTTATTGAATACTATCCTACCTACGTAATGGATGTTTGACAAAATATTGGTTAAAGATTTACGTAAAGTTCCATTAAATCAAGAAGCATGAATATTTTAACTACCACTACTAAAATTTTACATTAAAAACCCCTAAAGTATGTAACATTAACAATCTTTTTTTTTATTTTCTGGATAAGTGAAGTGGGGCCACCCATTGGGCTCTTTGTCTTAGGGTGGACCCGGTGGACCAACTAGCCCAAGGGGAGAAGGGAAGAATTGTCCACGCCCAAAGACCAACACTCATCCCCTTCATGTTCCAAGAAATGACACATGAAAGTTCCCCCAAATTTGAACACTGGGTGGGGAGGATGGGCACTGGTGGAACCAGGGGTCGGTGGGGTCAACTGACCCCCATTCAAAAAAATAAAATTTTTATACATAGGAGAGTAATCAGCAAACATAGGTAGATAAGTTGGTAAGGTTATTTAATGTAAAGAAGAGGTATAATGTTCGAATAATTCCTTTTTTTTCAAATCTAATCCCTTCTCTTTTAGTTTTATTTTCCCCGGGTTATTTTTTCTTGCAGGCACACACCCACCTAATTTCTTGCTCTCTGCCTCGCCTCGCCCGATCGCTTTGCTCCCCACTACCACGGCCGGTGGATGCCGCCCACAAAAACGATCGCCGCTGCCGCAACCCACGGCCACCGAAGCCCATACCAACGTCCGGCTTGCCCCCTCGCAGCTTCTACTCTACGCAGCGGCAACACCCTCTTCCACTGGCGAAACCGGGGGTCGGTGGGGTCAACTCGACCCCCTTTTAAAAAAAAAAAAATTTATACGAGAGGAGAGTAATCAGTGGACTCGGGTAGATGAGTTGGTAAGACTATGTAATGTGAATAAGAGGTACAATGTTTGAATTCTTTTATCGGCAATTTTTTTCCAAAATCCAATCCCTTCCCTTTTAGTTTTATTTCCCTTTGGTTACTTTTTCTTCCAGGCACACACCCACCCGATTTCTTACTCTCTGCATCGCTCTCGCTCCCCACCACCACGGCCAACGGCCGCCCACAAAAATTTCGCCGCCGGCACCGCGCCGCAACCGACGCCACCGTTCAGCCTGCCCCCTCTCGCGGTTCTACTCTACACAGCGGCAACACCTTCCCCCTTTCCCGCACTCTCTTTCTCTCCCAGCCCACCACACCATCTGCGGCACGACACGACACGAGGCACGGTTATTGGTCGCTGGCACCGGCCCTAACAAGCCACACTAAACACTCTATTTCTCTCCAGATTTGTAAATTCTAACTTCTAAAATTTTTCATTTTATATCAATTTAAGGTTTAATTTGTGTGATATTAGGTTTAATTTCTTTGATTTTATTCTTAATTTATGTGATTTCATTGATTTTTCAATTTCACTTCATTCATTATTTAGACAAATTCACAGTAGAGGTTTGATTTTTGTTGATAAATTCGTATTATAGGTCAAAATGTTTAGATATTTCAAAAAATAGCTACAGAACCCTCCATTCATTCAAGTTCTATATCTGAAAATTCACCATTGAATGAAGAAGGCGATACAAATATAAATCCTTCCCCTACAACTTATGATGCAAATGCCAATCCCTCCCCTACAACGTGTGATTATGACAATCCCTCTTCTATTGGGAGAAGTCGAGTTGATGTCAATGAACTTCCATCTGATCCGGGAGCAAGAAAACCAATGTCACGATATCATTCTCGATGAACAAGATGAGGTAAAAAAGCGTATCTCCAAAAAGATCCCTTTCAACCCCGAAATCATACTTTCCCTCAAACGTTAATGTCTGGATATATGCGTAGACTCAATGTCTCCTAGTATGGTTTATACAATGAATTGGTTAGAATATAGTATAAAGGAAGATCCTGCATTTTGTTTGTGTTGTTATTTGTTCAAAATGATGAAATGACCATTTGGGGGAGGGATAGTTTCATAAGTAAAGGGTTTCAAAGTTGGAATAAGACAGATAGATTCCATAGGCACATTGGTGGAGTGAATAGTATGCATAATAAATATGTTAAATGATGTGAAGACCTGATGATGCAAATACAATCTACACAAAACTACCTTAGATAAACAATCGAAGAAGCTAAAGTTGAGTATAAGACTCGTTTAAATGCTTCGAGTTGATGTGTTAAGGATTCTATTGTCCGAAGGTTTGCCTTTTCGAGGTCATGATGAAAGTGAATTTTCAAGAAGGAAAAAGACTTTTTAGAATTATTTTAAAGTTTCACAGGGAAAAAACGACAAAGTTGGAAATGTTATTTTGAAGAATGCTCCTGGAAATTGTATAATGTATTCCCCACCAATTCAAAAAGATATTGCAAGTGCTTGTTCAAGGGAAACTATTAATGCTATTTTTTTCTTTTTGGGCTGCCTACACTTCTTCCGGTTAGAGTGAAATGAATTTATGAAGTTAGTAATACAAGAAGCAAAACAAATACTTGAAGTGCGAGTTGGTTGTGTGATTGTAGAAATGGAAAGTTGTGTGATTCTAGAAATGGGAAGCTCATTACACTGGAAGTAATTGTACTAATGAGACAAGAAATGCCACAAGGCATGCAAAAATGGAAGCCACTGATGGTCTACTACAACAGTGGCGGGGAGATAGACTTTCACATTATGCAAGGCTCACGCGTAAGTCATTCATAAATTTACTTATTTTCGATCCCGGTTAACCAGTGAACCGAAGCGGATAATCCAGTTAACCGATATCCGGTTAACTGGTTTACCGATTAAGGTTCCGGTTTATAATTTTACGAACCGTTTAATCCAATTAACCGGTTTAAAAAAACCGATGCGAGCTGAACCGAACCGAACACCCCTAGCTTTTGGAGTAAGGAATAAGAATGAACTCTTATAGAAGGGTTATTGGAGTTAAGTGTTGATACTCAATGGACAGCTGAGGGAATTTCAAAGGTGGGTACTTAGTAAAATTAGAGAGCATGTTGAAAGAAAAATTCCCGGTATGGTTTAAGGACAAACCCTCATGTTGACTCAAAAATCAAATGATTTCGGGACAAGTATAATGTGCTCAATGAGATGCTATGTACTTCTGGCTTTGCTTGGGATGACACAACCAAAATGATAAAGTGTGAAAGGCAATCTTACGATGAGTTTATTAAGGTAAATTTCTTACTTCGTCATTTATTATATTTTCTAAGTTTTTGTTACTTTGTGGGAGTTTCTTTGTTTGAGTTTTTGGGTGAGAGTTTCTTCTTGTTTTTATTGGTTTAATTTTGTACTTTTATAATTTTATTTTTTAGAGCCATAAGAATGCAAAAGGAGATCTTAGCATGGATAGAGGAGATCTTAATGATGAGGAAGATGAGTTGGTCAAATCTACTTAACCATCTCCACGTCTTACCAAAAAAGCAAGAAAGGATAAGGGCAAAAAGAGAGGGAATGAGATTCTAGACCTAACTATTTCATTCCTTCTATAATGTGTCTTCTAACTTGTGTGCTTTTATGGATGACATGAATTCTCATCTTTTTGTGATCGCAAATGCTTTGTCTACAACTCAATAACAACATGAGCAAATACCGATAGCTCGGGAAATAGAGATAGATGAACAAAAGAAGAACTTGTTCAATGGAGTTATAAGCATCCCCGGACTCACTATAATTGAAGCAACAATGGTTCCGAGGAAGTTAGCTTCGACAAGAGTAGCCCTTCCATGTTTTATCAATGCTTTGATGATGAATGGAAGAGAGATTTCATCCTCAACCTTGTTCACCCGAATTTGCTTCCATCTTCCTTTAACAGACATGCGTCATCATTTTATGGTAATTTTGCTATCAAATAATTAGATGTCACCTTGTATTCATTCAATTTATAAGATGAACACGAGCTTAATTTTAGGATATTTAGTGTTTATATTGACTTATGATGAGATTATGAATTTAAATTTAGGATATTTGGCGTGTATGTTGATTTATAACGAGCCTATGAAGTCAATTTTAGGATATTTGATGTTTATATCGACTTATAATGAGGCCATGAACTCAATTTTCGTATATTTAATGTGCATGTATTACAATAATGGACCTACTTTATGATCATCCTTTTATGTTATACAAATTCATGTTTTTCATTTACGTATTCAATGAATATGCAAAAAAATAAAATAAAATTGTGAAGTGCTCAAAATTTTTAGAAAATAACTAAGTCAATTTTTTTACCATAAAGTCAAATATATATTATAAGAAAGTATTTAAAATCGAAATAGTTTTTAAATAAGATTAATTTAAATTAATGAAAAATATAAATTTTTTTTAAATAATAGTAAATTTGATCTCATTCCACAACATACAACCAAACAACATAGATAAAAACTTGAATCTATTCTAATTACCAACCAAACACATTATACTTAAAATTCAAATCACATACCTAACCCCTCGTACACTGTTTATTCGTATCGTTTTATTCGACTCGGGCTAAGTAATTCAAATTATGATCTTTTTCCATCGGAACCTTGACGTTGAACACTCCAACCCCGTAAATTTCAGGCAAACTTTAAAACGGGAAAAATGGCGGGAACCCTGTGATCCCCAGACCTGATGTAGGAGAGAGAGAGAGAGATGAGGCATCGGCTTCCACAGCTCAGCGCCATCACGGTCGCCGGAAAAATTCAGCGGGACGTTTCTTCGGTGATGTAAATCCGATTGAACTAACGAAACCCCAGGGGATTGTGAATTTGATATGGAATTGTACGGCAACCTCGTCGATTCTTTGCTTGAGCAAGGCAATATCCGGGAGTTTAATTGAACCGACAAATTCACGTTCTTCGTTATTCTTTGCTTGAGCTCAATGAAATCGCATAATGGCATTCCTCAGACGCCTTTTCTCGTTCCCTTTCCAGCAAATATTCTCCATTTTGGGGCGTATATTGCTCCAATGGAAACCATTTTTGGGTAAAATGTCAGTCTGGAAAACAAAACGAAGGGAATTTAGCTTCTGAAGCCGCGAATTTCCAATGGCAGAAGAAGAGCAGAATTCTTTGATATACACACCCACTTGGATAGTTGCGGTTGTATGCGCCATCATCGTTCTTGTTTCACTTGCTGCTGAGCGTGGACTTCACCGCCTTGGCAAGGTATCCATTTCAATTCTACATTCCTATGAAAGTAACAATTTATAGTTTTTGAGTAAATATAGGTTTTCCCTTTTTTGGTCCCGGGGGGTAGTATTAGGAGTTAAGTGGACAACAACCACTAGCGTCGTGGGATCTAGGAAGTTCTACAAGCAGAGAGACCGATTCTAAGATGGGTGGAGTGAAAAAAAATTCTAGCATTCTTATGATCTTTGGCCGATTCCTCCTTATATTAAGAAATATATACATTTATATCACATTTGGGAAATGTAATTTTTTGGGTGAATATATTTTCTCTATTGCCAGCTTTTTGGCAATGTGCTTAACAAGGAGAGTTGTGGAATTGAAGTCCTCGAAGTTCAACGTAAAACCTTGAAGTTGTGGTTTTGATTGTTGGGATCTACAGCCTTGATCATATTATGAATTTGGACTAATCAAAATTAAAGTGAAGGATGCATAATTTACATACAACTCTGCTGAACTGATGGATCACATTTGAAAACTCTTTCTCAATGATTTTCTCCCAAATGTTCTGTTTAACAGTTTTTCTTATCCATGACCTTTAACGGGTGGACATTATTATTGAAAACTCTTGCAATGTCTTCTAAAGGCTCAAAAATCTAAATGCTTTGTCACTTTGACATTCTTTATGAATCTTGTCCTCGATGTTCACGCTCATTATCTTGTATTATAAGAAGTGATGTCTACAGTAATCTATTTTGGGGTACACATCTGTGTTCTTTTTCTTTTTTTTTTTTTTGTGGGGAGGGGGAGGGTTTTAACTAAAACCACGTGCATAGAGCATGAACTTACAAAAATGCTTGCTGATGGTATCACTTGTAAGAGCTTCAAACCTTTGTGGACATCCTAGTTTCTCCAAAACTAAGTGCAAGTATTAATTGTTTTGGATCTTATAATTTCTTTTTATAGAAATACGGCATCCAATAGTTATACTGACCTTTTTAGCAATTTGCAAAGAGCATTTTCGATGATGTAGTTTGCGAGTTAACTTTTCTTATTGATTTGATTACTCTCTAAGGTCTAACTTGTGTGACTACGTCATGATCTTTTGTGGTGGCTTTGTGTTGGCAACTTGTTTACTTGTGAGCCGATTTATAGAACTTTAGATGAGCCAACATATTTTTGGGCCAGATATTGTTTGTCATCATTTGAAATTGTTTTGGTTCCTTTAGTATTATGCTTTGAGACCTTTGATTGCTAATTACTATTCTAGTTTAGTTTTTCAAGTGTTGTGTTTTTGGACCTTAATGAAGATGTGTGTCTCTTGAAATGCAGTGCCTGAAGAGGAAGGATCAAGAATCGCTTTTTGAAGCCTTGCAAAAAATAAAAGAAGGTTAGCAAATAAGTATTATTCCAGGGAAAGTTTGGTGTCAAGAGGTCCCTTTCTATATATGTGTTCTTTTCACATGGAGCTTGCTAGCAAGGATAGATCTTGTTTACTTGCATTCCTGTTCATGCAAGATTTTCTATTTAGTCTATTAGTGCCCATGAAGATGCATTTCAAAACATATCCAAGATGATGATGTTTTACTTTTTACCAGTAGAGGGAGCCTATCAAGGAAGAATCTGAATATTGTCTCCCAGCATTGCATTCCATCCATGATCTTTGCAACTCTATATAGTGCATCACATACTTATTTTCGAAGTTGTGGCTGAACTGTACTTTATAAATGGATTTGACTCCTTGTACTACTTATAAGGTTTAAACCCATCCTTCAAAACAAATAAAAGAAAACGGAGGGTGAAGTTTAAAAGCAACAGTGTTTAAATCAACATAAGAAGACATTCTTCATTGAGCAAAGAAAATCATCGGTATAATATCAATGGTTCAAAAGGTGGTTCAAGTTAGGACTAGATCATAACCCCCCCAAGCTAGCAAACTGTTGTAATTGACCCATACTTCTAGCAGATAAAATACCAACATTGATCTAAGGTGGTGAAGTTTGCAGCACAACAGAAATTAGATTTTTGACATCATTGTTATAATGCATGGTAAAAAATGGTGCTTTGCTTAGTAAACATTTACCTGTGTTGTTGATTCCCTATGGGCAGCCTAGTTTTGTAAACATGAAAGAGACTAGCTTTCACGAGCTCAATCTTGTACACTTCTTTTGGAAACGTCCTCTGTAAGCCATTGGATCACTGACATGGTATTAAAGCCTTTGTGATTGAGAGGTTCTTGAGTCAATTTCTCGGCATCCTAATATTGTTGCCGAAAGGACAATTATGAGAAGGGGGCCAAGGCTTTTTAAGGGGGACTTGTTAAAGTGCATGATGAGACCTATTTGAGGACTTCAGAGTTCAGCCACTAGCTTAAGCTTCTAGTTGAGTTGGTTATTGGACATTACCAGAAATTCAAATTGTGGAAGGTTAGAGGTCTCAACAACTAAGAATTTGAGTAGTTTTCTGCTTCTTTATTTTTATGTCCTTTATACCAGTAACTTCTGTGCTTGATATTTGTGTCTTCAAAAAGTATGCTCTTTATCTTGGACATCACTGGTGTAATTCATGTGTGGCTTCAAGATCTGAACGGAATTCAGATGTGCCAAAATTTTTTACTTGTTAAAGATGCTCCAAATATTATCCTTGATCTCCAAAATTGTTTGTTTTGTTCACTTTGGCATATTTTTGATAAATTGTGTGCCGTACTGATGAATAGAAGTTTTGCTTAATTGTTGAATACTTCATAAGTTTCTTGATTCTGATAATTATAGTGAATTCCCTCAATGATTCTTTTTACTGATGCAGAGTTGATGCTTTTGGGATTTATCTCCCTTCTACTTACTGTCATCCAAGGATCCATCAGTGACTGGTGTGTCCCTGTTCATCTTACCAACTTTATGCTTCCATGTAAAAGAAAGCTGCTGGTGTTGAGGGTAATGCCCATGAAAAACATGATTTTCACATTTCATGGAGTAAAAGACACCTTCTGACTGAAGAAGGTGCTTCGAATCATTGTGCACAGCAGGTATAACCTCTATGACCTTTATATTAACAAAAATTTATATGCCCCAAAAGTAAAGGTTCACATGTTGAGCTCTGTAAATATGGTTGATTCTAAGAAAGACCTTGAGATGCCACCAAGTGGCCATAACCGGAAGTACAAAACTACGAACAAGATAATTTCAGTTAAGGAGCAAACTGAGGATAAGATGTGTGAAACGGGCTTTAGACGAATAGGTCGTGTCAGGAGAAACACCTAAAGGCACTAATGAGAAGGTGCTAAAGAGTGAATTTGGCGGACGCTAAAAGAAGGGAAAGACCTGAGAGGATTTGATGGGAGGCCATCAGTTGGCATTTAGGTTATCTGCAGGTCATTGACTTAACAGGATCCCTCTGTGCTGCAGGCCATCAGCCTACCCCTGAAGATGCAGGTCATTTTGCCTCCCCCCAACACCACACACGAAAAAAACCACAGTGCTTTCTTAGTAGTGTTGCTTGTTATAGTCGTAAGATATACTCATCCTAGTTTTATGTGATTTGGGCTTTTCTAGTATTACAGGTTTTTCTTTAATTCTTTCTTCACATTCCTGACTCTTTATAATTCTGTCTTCTCTAGCTTCATTTCAAATTGTTTTCATTATTTTTCTACACTCTTTTATGGCACCTTCTTTTTATTTCTTGCTTTTTTGTTCCAGTTGATTCTTTTAGAAACCACATTTTCCTTGCTAGGATAAAACTGTTGAAGTCTTAACATTCCCAGGCCCTGCTTTGATAGGATCCATAATTCCATACTAGAATGTGTTATTTGTATTGTTCTGGTGTATTGCATATTTCTAGAGAATGTTCAAACATATCTTGTCTAACTTCATGTCAAATGAATGGTTCAGTACTAATGACTTCTTTGACTGACAACCATTTAACATGTATTATTTTTTAACATTCTTAAATTAGTCATTGTAATGTAGCCGTCTCCCTCAGTAAGCAGACAATTTAGATGCATAAATTTGCACGTTGTTAAATTCAGTTTACCTAAATTTGGTTGTTGTCTTTCTCCTCAGTATAGTTCAGCAATATTATTTTGCCTTCTCCTTCAAATTGCTTTTGGGTAATTTCTTCCTCATAGTTTTGAAAGGGGTAAAACTAAGAGTAATCTTCATGTCCATACCTTACAATTTGTTTGATTGGGCTTGTTGACCTTTTCAAATCTTAACTTCTCTGAAGTATTTGGACAAATGATAGGCATAAACATGTCATGAATCATAATTTGCTTGCTTAGAATTTAGAAGTGAATTGTAGTTTAAGCAAAATGTGGTTAAACTATAGGAACGTGTACAAAGAGCCAATTGGACAATCTTTCTATGTTTTCTTATCGGTAAACCAAGTTTTCTAACAACCCGTGCCATTTGTTTCGTTTTCAGGGAAAGGCTCAGTTTTTATCTTTGGAAGCAATACACCAGCTCCATATCTTTATCTTTGTTCTGGCTGTGGTTTATGTTATCTTCTGTGCAACAACCATGATTCTTGGGGGAATAAAGGTGTGTACTTTATTATTCTGCTTTAGATGTGGTAGACCAAATTGAGACAATACTAAATTGAAAAATGCTCCAAATAATCAATAAGTCAAGGCACAGATCCTCCCCCCCAAAAAAAAAATCCTTTTACACACCAGATGGTCCAAATTTTCTCCAAAATTGAAGATCAAAATAGCTTCTCAGAAAGTAAAGAAATAAGGAAAAAAATCCTAAGGTTGACTAGAAAGGAAGGTAAGTTGATCTTTTGCTTCTAGTGAAGAACCGTTTTTGGGTACTTCTGCTTAGCCTTTGGGTTGACGTGATACATGACGCAGGGCTCTTCTAGATGATCACTGAAACATTCATCAAGTTGCTTATGAGACTTTGAATCAAAGGAAAATTATATATTTTTCTGTTCATGGTTCCTTAGAACTTTACAACAAACATTCAATTTTAAAACTGTATGATATGATAAGTAATTTCTGATTGTTGCATTTATGCGTTTGGAGTAAAATAGAGCTGTCTATGCGAGAAAACTTTGTCAAGGATAGAGCAAGTTTTTGAGAAGTAAGAACCCAAGGAGGGGGTGGTGGGGTCGAAAACACAATTGAAATCAATCTATTTGCATAATTTTTCTTCCTGCCTTTACACCACTCGTGTGAGATTGACAATCAATTTCCACAATGCATTATCCCCTTGAACCTACTCTGTGTTTTTATCGGGGTTTTATTTATCTTTTCATTTTTTGGAAGGGGGAGGGGGAGGTGAGTATGGATCATTTGTGCTTAACAATCTTCTGTAAACACCGGGACCTTATTATCATTTCCCCAAAACAGGAATATTTGCCGTCATATAATTTTACTTTAGTAAAAGTGTAAACTGAGGATTGCTTTTGCATATAAACGAAACATGGTAGGAGATCAATTATGGCCTCATTGTCCAATGCATGTATTAAATTCCCTTTTGTTTTTCACCCTCCTTTTTAGGTACGCAGATGGAAACACTGGGAAGACTCAATAAGGCGTGAGATATCAAAATCAGATGGCGGTAACGGATGGGAAAATACATTTGTAAATTGTGCTATGTTTCTGGTTCTTGTATACAGAATCTGAAAAATGCGTGCCTTTTGGTGAAGAATCAAACAGGGTCAAACAAATCCAGGACCGTCATCATGAGTTCTTTAAGCAGAGGAAAGGATATTCAAAGGCAGTCAGCGTTATAGTAAGTTCCTAGTTATTAAATGGACCTGATATACATATTTATGGCTCCTTAAAATTCATGCTGTTCAGTACCATGTTTTGAATCATTCAAGATTATCAATATATTTCTCCTGTAGCTGGAACGTTCTACAGCCTCATGTGGTCTCTATAATTTGATCTGCCGTTGTAATGACCCTGAGTTCGGCAAGTCTTACCTTATATATGGCCTTGGACTTGAATGAATGGATGATACGAACCTTTCCAAATTCCATCAGAATGTGTTGGTGCATAAACAACACATTATCCCCTTTGGTAGGGTGTGAAAATTCAAACAAGATGCACATCCTTGTTTCGGTCATAAAATAATGCTTGTAGAGCCGAAAAATTCAATCCCCTATCCTTGTCAAGAAAGTGATGCACAAGAGTTTTCATGCGGTGCACTATGTGTTCAACTTGGGTTGATACTTGATCTCCATGAGTGTTTAAACTTATCCTGTTCATCTTCACCTGCAACTTTCACATGGGTGTCAAGCTTCTTTTACTACCCTCCCCCCAAGTACATGTAATTAGCTGGCAGAACCTATGCATTTGTTGGTATGGGGAATATTGTTCAACCATGCTAGTGGAAGAACTATATGGTATGCTGCTATATACACATACAAGACAATAGAGACAAAATCTGTATCAAATTTTATGCAAATGTTACTAAAGAGAATCAACATGATTAGTTCACTCTCATCGCAACAGCTTTTTTTCTGGACTATAGTTGCCAGGAACTCTTCCAGATTGCATAATCTGAAATGTGGATCACTACTTATTACACAAATGATTTTGATCTAGAGTTTGAATTGCTCGTTCCTGGATCGTGGATTGCTGAGTTTGGCATGCTCCCAGTTACTAAAGCCTGGACAAAACGCACAGCCTTTACCTAATTTCTATAAACCAAAAAAAAAAAAAAAAAAACAATGGGAACCCTTGTCACCATGTCCCTCAATTTAAGCTTAATAGTTTTCCTGGTATGCGGCCACCTCAAGCAAAGGTAAGATTGCTATTCGGGCCTTGTATGCGTATTCTTACTAATACTATATTAGGAAATCCGACGGCTTGCTCACTAAAGGGTTCACACCACCACCTTTTACTTCTTTGCTTTTCTTCACCTTTTATAAGTGTGTTAGACAAAATTTCCATTGGGGCATGGATGTAGCTACCAAGATCCGGTGTACTACGAGGCCACAAATTTAATTGATGGCCAGTAAGATTATTTGGTTGGTGAATTGGAAATTCACCAGTCTCGACAATTGTATTATTTGACATTCATTTTAAGACGAAGATAATAATTTCTAGTGTGATTAATTAGTTGAAACTGTTGAATGCCATCTGTGAATCATAGTGCTATTTAATGTCGATTTTCAAGAAGTGACTAGCATCATGTCTTATGCTTTAGCTGTACATTTGGTTTTAGTGCAGTTATATACTTTGGCTTGATGTAATATCGTGTACCTTGCTAGATATCGTTCTTCAAACAATTCTATGGTTCTGTCACCAAGTCTGACTACATTGCATTACGACATGGATTCATCATGGTATCGTTGGTACTCTATTGGTTTGTAATGTGATTTTCACCTACCTTTTTTCATAAAATATATTGATAACTCAATGCTACTGCCTCTTGTTCAGACTCATTGCCCTTCAAATCCTTGCTTTGATTTCCATAAATATATGTTACGGACTTTGGAATATGATTTCAAGAAAGTTGTTGGCATCAGGTAAACTTGCTCATTTTTGTTATGGAATATGGGATTGACTATTTTGGAGTTGTCGAATAACAGTTGCTTCCTTTCTGTAGCTGGTATTTGTGGACATTTGTTGTGCTCTTTCTGTTGGTCAATCTGGAAGGTAGTCTCCTTTGGTTAATTCACCCTTCTTTCTCCTTTTGCGATGATGGATGACTTAATGCTCGGTCTTCTGCAGGATGGCATGCATATTTCTGGTTATCATTTCTGCCTCTAATTGTATGTGAATTACATAACTATGAGAAATAAATGCATAAATCAGCTCTGAATTTTTTTTGTATATTTAAATTGACCTTGTGTGATGACAGCTTCTTCTTCTTGTGGGCACTAAATTGGAATACATCATAACATGTCTGGCTTATGAGATTGAGGAAAAAGAGAAGAAAAATGAGGGGGTCCAGAGCAAGCCCGAGGTAGGAGGTGACAAAGCCCCTTGGGTAAAGCCATCTGACAAGCATTTTTGGTTTGGGCGTCCTAACATTGTTCTGTACATTATCCATTTCATCCTGTTCCAGAATTCCTTTGAGATTGCATTTTTCTTCTGGGTCTGGGTGAGTAACATACAAAATTATCTTCAAGGTTCAATTAGAAATCTCCTTGTTGATCAATTACCATTCAACTTGCTCTTCAGGTCACATACGGATTCAATTCGTGCATCCTTGACAGCATAGGCTTCATCATCCCGAGGCTTTTGGTTGGGTTAGTATGATCTACTTGCTCCGCGCCATCTCTAGCTCTATCCATTTTTGTTTTTGTCAGCATTATTTTTACATGAACCCCCTCCCCTAAAAAGATCATCTAGCTTTTACATTTGATTAGTTACTAATCAGCCGACCACCACCTCCAGAACAAAGACGTATAGTTTATCAGCCAGCCAGTAAAATGAAAAGATCTTTATCCAGTTGAAAATAAGTGTCTCATTCATCATTTTATCCGTCCCCAAAACAATTGGCATCCTTTGTTTAACAGCATTGCTTTGACGCAACTTTCTTATGCTGTCTGTCACCCAATGTTAGTTCAGAAAAACTGCTCCAGTTAGAACTGATAGAACTCTATGTTATGGAGGGAGGATATGACGAATCAGGTAAAGTGATCAGATGTGATTGTTGGAAGTTGTGTGCACAGTTAAGAAAAAGTATGAGAACTTCTGGGATTCATGAGCAATATATATCTTTGTCTTCAGCTTAGGTAGAATATTTCAGCTCCTTGCTCTACTGTATTCCCTTGACTGTCTGAACGAAATATATGTATTATGTGCATAATTAAAGATTTTGCATAATCATACGGTTCATTAGTATAACTCTTTATTATACTGATCATCACCCGAATTTCTTACCATTTCCTGTACCACAGGGTGATTGTCCAAGTGCTTTGCAGTTACAGTACCTTGCCTCTATATACAATTGTCACCCAGGTGAGACATCAACTATTATGTTGCTAAACCAGGCAACAATTTTAAGCTTTACCCTTTTCTGATGTTTAGCTAATTGTTTTGTGAAGATGGGGAGCGCGTTCAAGGAAGGAATTTTTGAGCCAATGGTCCACGACTCTTTGACAGGTTGGCTCGCTGATGTGCGTGAAAGACGTGGAGAGGGATCTCATCGATTTGAGATGCAAAATATGGCTCCAGAATTACGTGAAGTTGTTCCTGCTATACAGGAAACCACAGTTTCTGTGGAAGGATTTACTACATCTCCGACAATATAGCCTTATAGGGCTCTTGTTCCATTTAGAGTACGATATAGGCTGTGCTGGAGTTGATTCTTCATCATCTCTTTATTTTTTATTTTTTATTTGTTTTCAGTGAAGGGTGTTTATTTTCTGTTCATCAAGGCAGTCCTAATCTGTGTATATGACTTCGCATGCACACACCTATTGATCATTTACTTTATGCATTTGCACAAGGATTACTGTAATTTACAAACAACTAAAACATCTCACATGGGTCTTGTCATTGTGGTCTAACTATAGCTTCTGATCTTTTTTGAACTATTGAAATTGTGGTCTAACATAGATTCTAAACTATTTTTGAGTTGTTTGAAGTCGGATTTAATACAAATTAAGTTTTTATCACCCTATTATTATTATCATTATAATATTGGTTACATCTGATCATGTAATTTAGCTATGATATTGACATTTAAATAATTATAAATTCATGATTACATCTAGTCATAGAATAGGTTTTTTCTCCTTAATAGTTGGGACTCAAATGGTTAATTATTATTTGTGAATTTGGATGATATAATCAAATTGTGAATGACAATAGCTTGGGATGAAAGGGATGGATGTGGATATTTGGCTAACTCTTTCACTTTTGAAGGAAAATATCAAATATGGAAGATCTTTGTCGGTGTCCCACAAATCAACTTATATGTGTGATTTGGCCGTTGTTGAGAAACTGTGTGGGTAAGGCAGAGCCACCAATTAGGTTCAAGCGTTCAATGGTATCCTGGACCACCTTTATAGCTTGGAGTGAATTATCCTCACTACTACAATAGTATAATTGTTTGATGTGAGAGGAAAGAAATAAATTAGATTACAGCTGTTAAAACTACTTTGTGATGTTTGATGTGATGTAATGTAATATAAATAAGTATGTAATATAATTATTATAATATAATTTGTGATAACTACAGTTTTAAAGTAGTTTTAGTATAATACTTTTACATAATCAAACAAATAAATGGAAATATAAATACGAACTCATTTGTATTACGTGATTTATTATATCCCTAAAAAATCTAAATAACAATGTTGATGCATGCATAGTTTATTATATACACTTGGTATACTAGTAGTATTATTAAGATTTTGTCAAATGCAAATTCATCGTGAGTAAATTTTTCTATGATTGGTTAATACCATGATATATTACTATGTAAACTCTCCGTATCAAGAAATGTATATTCATATTGAGTAATCCAAAGAGATCTTGCAATTAAAATTTGAGAACATATGAAGACAAAGATCATACCAAATATAAGGTGTTAAAGAGAGTGACATTTAATGAAGTGAAAACTCTCCAGAGTTCTTCATCTATATACACTATTATATCTACGATATATTGAACAACGGCTTTACCATTACACAATTGACAAGTAGATTTTCAGTTGGAGTTCATCATGTTATTTAGATTCGAGTCAATTTTTAACCTAAAATTGATTATTCCAATAAATTCGACGTATAAGTATAATGGACATTAACAAAATATCGGAATAAGTTTAATTTATACTCCATAAATTAGACAGTAAATTAACTTAATCAGACTAACCCTGTTTTATATTTAAAGTTGGATGTAATTAACGAGTCACTAATATGGATCGGTTTTGTCAAATCTATTCTTGAGCCTGCTATTGGCCCACCTCATGGCCCATCTCAAATAATTGGGACATCAAATTATAAGCAGTTAGGTAATTAATAATGATGACCCGGTCTTGAAAGAATCCCCAAGTCCCTTTTGACTGTTAGATTAGATATTTAGATGCGGAAGCCAATCAATCATTTTCTTGCAAAAGCAAATGAATTAATATCAGAGCGTCAGATTTCTCGGGGAGGAGAGAGAGAGAGAGAGAGAGTTTGCGGGCGGGGCAAAATGCAGAGGAGAACATCGGGAATATCCGACGACAGCGACGACCTGGAAAAATCGATCAGTACTCATCAACCTCTTCTTCTTGATCCATCAGCTGATGATGATGATGATCGAGGTCATGATAGAGCCATTTCAGATGGTGCTCGACTCCACCAGTTGGGATACAAGCAAGAGCTCAGTCGCAGCCTCTCGTATGCAATTTTTTTCTCCTCCATTACTATCGTTTTGATTCGAATCTAGTTTAGTTTTTTTTTCCCTTTTCTTTTGGCTCAATTCTTCCCGAATTTAGTCATTGTCGTAATTTCTTTTGTTTTAACTTTCTTTGAAAGGATACAGTCGTATTTAACTTCCTCCTCTTGAATCATTGCGCGTGATTTTGAAATTGTCTGTATCTCATCTATAGATCATGTATTTGCGGGATCTATGGAAGGTATTTGTTGAAATTAAAATGATTCTTTTTTGAAACTATTTTTTTCTCCACTCTTCATTTAAGTTTGTAGATAAAATGAACTGTCATTTTTTGAATGTTTTTGAAGATTTCGGCGATGTTTTTATTATTCTAAGTAAGTTCAGTAGCATTTTTTTATTGAAAAAAGGTTAGTGATTTTTTGAATATTTGAAAAAAAATATTGATATTTGTGAGTATGAATTTGAGGAAAATTTTTCTCCATAGTGAAAGCGTTTTAATTTCTATTTCTCAAACCTTATAAAATGGAATGTATATTTTTTTGGTGCAGGAAATGGAATGTATATTGGATTACCCCTTTTTAACAAGAATATGTCACAAATTTGTATATCATCATGCCTCAGTACATATAAACACTTTTGAAGAGGTTATAACGGATAGTACAAGTTTATATAATCTCGATCATTTTTCATTTTATTGTTGATATATTTTTATCAATTAGCTTAATATTAAATTGTGTAGAATCCTATCCTACAACATTGTGAATCTATTTTATTTTAAGTTGATCAAAGTCAAAACACCATAATCAGATAATCGAGTACAAATAAATGTTATACGTTAGTAAATGTAAGTGAGTGGTGGTTGTGGCTTGTGTTGTGACTCGTGCAGGGCAATATCGAATTTCGCAGTGACATTTTCCATCATATCAGTGCTAACGGGCATAACAACGCTATTCAACATGGGCCTGACTTATGGTGGGCCGATAACAATGGTGTATGGATGGCCCATTGTGGGAATGCTGACTATGATTGTTGGCTTGTCAATGGCTGAGATCTGCTCTGCTTTTCCAACTTCTGCTGGCCTTTATTTTTGGAGCGCTAGGCTTTGTGGCAATCGTTGGGCCCCTTTTGCTTCTTGGATCACTGGCTGGTACTCCTCTCTCTCCTTGTTTCTTTATTTTTGTTTTGGAAATTCTTTGTCGCGATGTTTATATGTTCAAGTGAGAACATCTATTATATATCCGAAAGTATATACTTGTCGAGGTATATGTTAATAAATGATTATATAAAAATAGGAAGATTTGATGTACCAAATATAATGACATAACACGCTGAAGTATATACTTTCATATGGATATAATTTTCAAGTTGATATTTTTTGACCGATAAGACATATGTTAGCATATTCTTTGATAGAGAGGCATTAATAGGTTATTATTATGTTATAGGAGTCTTTTAGAATCTAAAATTGAAATATGGTAGCTTATAATCTTCTATTGTAATATTGTGATTCTTCATCTGTTCTCCTTGTAAAGATTAGGTACTTGTTCAAATCACCTTTCCATTCTTTGCTCAAATATCAGGGTTGAGGGTATTGTTCAAATCACCCTCCCTATTTATTATGAAAGGATTACGCGAAGCTTGAGCTCAAGCTATGTAATGTATGTCACGTTCTTTGGTGGATTACTCCAATTAAGTAATTCATCATTGCTTCCCTGTCCAATTAAATTATTCTTCTCTCTCTGTGCGCGCACGTAATGCCACACCTAAGTTTTTGTTTTCACGTGTCTCAAAAATCAGTATTTATTTATTTATTTATTTATTTTTAAGGTGGATGAGGATAACTGTGCAATTGAAAATTCAAGACATTGAAAACTCGAAAAGGCATATGGACGGACGGAGGCCACGCTTATATGTCCGTTCCCGCCGTTAAAATATTCCGCTTTATTCGGCACAAGCCGACAAGTTTGACTCTCCATTTAAATGGTATTTTTATAATTTTACTATTAAAAAAGTCGGTGTATAAATAATGAGTTTTTAGATTTAGTAGTTTAAATTGAGATTTTGGTCATGTTTATCAATCAGATGTTAGTTGTTAAATGCTTGTATTAACCGTTAATTGTTATCTATTTGTATTAGTTGTTAACTCGTTAACTGTTTGAGAATAAAATATTTGGTAAACTTAGTCTGTTTATAATAAAATTATTTGGTGAAATTTCATTTATGCACGTAGTTTAATTTCATTAACAGTATTATACATTATAATTATTTTTATTCCATAGGCATATTTTTTCTCAATATTAATTAATAATATGTGATATATAAAATTACATTTATACATTCTACACAATTTTAATTATGTATATCTTTTTAAAGTTTACTTTTAATA
This sequence comes from Talinum fruticosum, assembly GCA_021018815.1. Taxonomy (NCBI): domain Eukaryota; kingdom Viridiplantae; phylum Streptophyta; class Magnoliopsida; order Caryophyllales; family Talinaceae; genus Talinum; species Talinum fruticosum. The sequence continues at coordinate 11,549,368 of JAITYX010000004.1, read as the reverse complement.
ATATATTTGACATTTATGTGACAAAATTATTTATTTATTACAATAGACTAAATTACTTGTTAAAATATAGAAAATATTAAAATAAAAAAATTAACTTAAATATTCATAATCATCCTCTACTACTTGTTCCAAAAGTGAAAAAATATGAATTAAAAAAATCTTATATATAAGTGTAATTTCAATGGTAATTAGTATAATTTTGCTAAAATGTGAAGAGTAATATAGTAACTTTAAGTATTAATTACAATAAGTTCTTCCAAAAATCTATTCCGAAGAACTTTTTAGAAAAAGTTTTTGAGTCAAAAAGTTATTCCAAAAATCTCTTTACCAAACAGTCCAATTAACTTTTTAACTCAATCAAACAGTTAAAAAAAAAAACTTTTGGGGGCAAAAAGATGTTTGCCAAATACCCTCTTTAAGTACATTAGTTATTTAGATACGAAATTTAGTTTCTCTTTTTCTTATTATATTTACCTATTTTTTTGTTACTCATCTAAATGAGAAGAAAATAATTATATTTAAATTTAATGTGAAATTGTATCAAAAATTAATATGTATATTAAACCCCCACAAAAAGGGAAAAATAAAACAAACTATAATGCAAGTGTTTTTAGTCTAGATATTTTCATTTTATTTAAAAAAATTCAAAAAATAAAATATTAAAAAAAAAAAGAATTTCAATTGTTTACTAATCAGAAATAGCTTTGTGGTCATGCAACTTAATTATCATTAGCTTTATGCCAAAAGTAGTCAAATTTATAACAACTTACTTTATTCTCTTTTATGATCTTTTATTACTTTCAACCAATTGACTTTTCAATTGTGAATTCCTCACTTGATAGTTTTTACGATCAACACACTTAATTATTGTTACTTTATATTAATAATATATAATCCACTCATAAACAAACAATTAGCCCTCAAACACATGCAAACTTGGATTTACTTAATCACAGCTCCATGTGAATGACAACTAAGTATTACTCATCGTATGACATACTTTCCTTCATAATAAAGCAATACTTTGAAAATTTTAAACTTAAAAATATTATATTGTAATACGGGGATTAAAAAGTATAACAATGATAAAATCAAACTCACTAACATTTAGGATAAAAAATGTAAAATTTGTGACATTTAAGATTAACCTTTATAATATAGTGACACGGGATTAAAAAGTATAACAATGATAAAATAAAGAAAATGCTATAATGGCAAATGGAATCCAGAACTCTTCTCTTATCACATTTTTTGCAAAAAAATAAAAATAAAATGGATGATAAAATGGTAGTATTAGTGTATTGCAAAACGTGGTGCAGCTGAACTGACATTTGCTGTGCTAGTCAATGCTCCATTGCGTCTTGTCATCCTCCTCTGTCCCTCGTCCATAAAGGCGCTGAAAAACGAACTTTCCTATATTCAGGGAACGAGCTAGAGAGAAGCTGATTTCTTCTCCCTCACCTATCTCTATTTTCTCTCTCTCGTTCTCGTTCTCGTTCTCTCTCTCCCTATGGTGGTTGCAGTTGGAGGTGACAAAATGACACTGCCAACATCTCAGAGCAGTCAAAACGGTGACGTTGCACTCGACACCGGCCATGCCCGCCTCCATGAGTTGGGTTACAAACAAGAGCTTAAGCGCGATCTCTCGTAATTAATATCTAATAACTCCTTTTTTCTTTCAAACTAAAATTTCCCACAGCGAAATTGGGTTTTCCGATTTGGGTTTATGTTTGAATGATTTTTATTTTTTCTTGTTTGAAAATGGGGGAAAATTGAAAAACTATGCAGGGTGTTATCGAATTTTGCGTTTTCATTCTCGATAATTTCGGTGTTGACGGGGATAACGACGCTGTACAACAATGGGTTGCAGTTTGGAGGTCCGGCGGTGATGGTTTATGGGTGGTTTATAGCGGGAACTTTCACAATGTTTGTGGGTTTATCAATGGCGGAAATTTGTTCATCTTATCCCACTTCTGGGGGCTTTACTACTGGAGTGCTAAGCTCGCTGGCCCCTATTGGGCTCCGTTTGCCTCTTGGATCACCGGATGGTAATCCTAACAATCTTCTCTCTCTCCCCTAGTTGTCTATTTCTCTTTTAATCTAATTGCTCTTTTTGGTTTTTCTGCTTTTTGGATGGATTTTGGGGACCAGGGGGAGGATGGTTAGATTGGGAGGATGATGTATTTGCTTGATTAGTATAATAGTGCCAAGATTGGCCCATGCTTCCTTTTATTGAGAAATCTAATAACCTCATGGTTGATTACTTGATTTGGTCCGACCGTTTTGGTTGAACCATGTACCCTTTTTCTGGGCATCACCATTCACCCCTAGCTAGCCTTGGCCTGGTACTGTGTGGAGTGGTGAGTAGTCATCAAATGAATAGGGTCAGCTTGGCCATGGCTGGGTGGGTTTGGTGGATCAGCTTAGCCAAGTATGAGTAGGTCAGGTTAGGTGGATATTGATTGGCCCTGCTTGGTTCGGGTCAAAAAGCAAACCGAGCTGGGTTGAGCTGTTCATGGTCTATAGCTTTGTTCAAAGGTGGCGAAAATTCAGATTATTCAGAACAGATGAATGGGCAACACACAAAATTTGGACAAAATATATTTTTTGGGTTGGACAAATTGGGCAAGGCTAATTTAAGTCAATATGAGTTCATCTTGGTCCACATACCTTCCCAACTTGGCTCATCTTGGTCTGCATACCTTCCCAACTAGGTAAACAAACTGTTTTAGCTTGCAAACTGGTTTGCTTAGGACTAGGCCTATTATTTTGTTTCGTTTCTTGGACTAGTGGTGAGCCAGCCGAGTGCAAGTTCGGTTTGGCCATGATCTTTGTAAGCGGAACTGCTCAGATTATATGCTGGTCCACCGGCCATTACTAGTTGGTTGCACTGTTTTGTATCCCTATCTTTTCCTGTCAATAAGTTTTGTGGGGTGGTCTCACCTAGGATGAACTGATAAATGATATTGCTGTGGTTAAGTACCTTTTTAATAGGTAATTGAGCTTAGTTAGTGATAACCTAATTGGATTTAATTCTATTTGATATTCTCTGATTGTTAACATGAATATCACTGTCATCGGTCCATGAATTTTCAAAGACTTTATGTGAGTTTATTTAAGTGAGATCGTGATGTTTATGGTCCAGGAGATAAAGAAATTCCTGCAGACATCCAAAAAAATGGCCAAATTACATAACTGTTCCCAAGTTGCATTGTTACCAAAGGTTCCAACATCTGTTATTCCTGTGAAAGCCTTATATATACATATCATCGTTTCTTATTCATACAAGTTTAGCAGCTATTAGCTACTGAATGCCAATACTTGATGCCATTGGTGTAGGATAAAAAAGCCTATGTCATGAGCTCCTCCACCCACCCCCCCAAAAAAAAAAAAAAAAATTCTCCTTTCCCCCTTCATGTATGATTATATGAAAGATTGTTGAAGTAATAATTTATAGCTAGGGGATGATAATTGTTGTTGGATATTCATTTGATAAATCAGGAAAGAAAAATCACTAAGTAGTTTAAGCTTCAATTTACGATTGACTTAGTCAAATTCATCATTAAACTGTAACTTGCTTCTTAGGGTGACGTAGCACGCTGTCCTGTACCTTTCTGGCCAATGGTTTTACAAAAACAATATTTCCACATTACAGGTGTAAGTTACTATATTTACCCCCGTATTTTATTCTAGGTGGGAAGCTCATGATTGTAGTGTACGTGTTATTAAGTACAGATATAGTTACTGAGCATTATGTAATGGAAGCCCTTATGTCATTATTCTTCAGATTACTTTTCTTGGCCTCCAGTTGCAATAACGGAATGTGAGTGTGATTATTTTGTTGATGGTTTACTCCAGCTGAGCTCATAAATTGAACGCTTGGCCTTGATTTTCCTGTATTACTACTGCACATATATTTGGTATCAATTACTTTTGTGATTTGAAATAATACATGGGTGTCATTAAATTGTGCAGGTTCAACATTGTTGGTCAGGTAATTTTGAGAATGTCTGTTCAGAAGTTATGATGACTAGAAAGTGCTCAGCTTCCTAGTCAACTCAAGCTTGTTTTGGATTTTCAAAAAGGGTTTACATTTGGTTAAATCATCTTTCATTGGCAGTGGGCAGTCACCACCAGTGTGGATTTCTCTCTAGCACAGCTGATCCAAGTGATCATCCTTCTCAGCACAGGTGGGAAAAACGGTGGTGGTTATGAGGCATCCAAATATGTTGTCATTGGCTTCCATGGAGCACTTCTTTTCTTGCATGCTCTGTTGAATAGTCTTCCTATTTCATGGTTATCCTTCTTTGGACAGCTTGCCGCTGCCTGGAATGTTGTAGGTATGAAGAATTGATCAGCTCCCTTGGCTTGTGTGGGCTTAATTGAAGCATTGGGTTAATTGAAGAATATATCTATGGCTAATTTTCTTATTATCTCAGGTGTCTTTGTCCTTATGTTAATCGTCCCTTTGGTTGCAAAGGAAAAAGCCAGTGCCAAGTTTGTTTTCACTCATTTCAACACTGACAATGGCGATGGGATCAACAGTAGAATTTACATTTTTGTTCTAGGACTTTTGATGAGTCAATATACTCTCACAGGCTATGATGCATCTGCTCACATGGTGAGGAACAATTTCTATGTCTGACCTGTTACAATGATTTTATTTCCTTGAAAAGCTGTAATGGAATTTATCTAGCTCTTCTGGCATGAGAAATAAGTTATGTTCTTGTCTCCCTGTTGTATTTTTGAAAAAGTCAAACCTTTGGCCTGTAAGAGAGAGTCTTCTTTTTGCCCTTTCCTGTTGACTACAAGCATCCATTAACAATAGATATCACTATGGATACACTTCTAGTACTCAAATTATTTACCATGTAAGCTTTTGTTTTTCCCCATGAAATATTCTATCTATGCATGGCCTCAAACACGAAGCAAAACAAGCCAATACCCATATTAGAAAGACTAGAAAGTAATACCAGCATATTTTTCCTCCATCATTGGTTGATGTTTCATATGAAAAAGCCTATATTGGCATCGATAGAGTGATAATTTTGCTGTGATCTATTCTCTAATTTCCATTTATCCTCCCCCTCCCCAAACGAAAAGAAGGGCCTCATTTTATTTTTTTAACCTTCTATTGCAGACTGAGGAAACCAAGGATGCAGATAAAAATGGGCCAAAAGGAATCATTAGTGCCATCGGTATCTCAATAGTTGTTGGCTGGGCATACATCCTTGGGATCACCTTTGCAGTCACTGACATCCCTTACCTTTTGAGTAGTGAGAATGATGCTGGTGGTTATGCCATTGCAGAAGTATTTTACCTAGTATTCAAGAGTAGATTTGGGAATGGAATTGGAGGAATTATTTGCTTGGGAATAGTTGCTGTGGCCATATTTTTTGCGGCATGAGTTCCGTTACTAGCAATTCTAGGTAAACAATCTTTTTGATAAAGGTTTATCTCCTCCTCGGTTTGCTTTAATGTGGACAGACATGAGCCCTTATAAACTGAGGGATATCTTTCACAGGATGGCTTATGCATTCTCAAGAGATGGTGCCATGCCCTTTTCATCAGTGTGGCATAAAGTGAACAAACAGGAGGTTCCTATTAACGCAGTGTGGATGTCTGCTTTCATCTCCTTCTGCATGGCTTTGACGGTATGCATGTACAAATGTTGAATTTATTACGGTGGTGATTTACTTATTTTCTAGTATTATTAGTTTCCTTCTGCTGAATGTTGATTGTGGGCATGAACTGGAACTATATTTATATGTGCCTAAACAGATGCTCGCTAGTTGTATAGTTAATCGTGGCATGATTATTGTTAAGCGCTAATACTTGTGAGTTTGTGACTGAGTATGATTCAGGTCCCTAGTGGCTCACCTGTGACCTTCCATACCTAGATTCCTGGTTCAGACTGCTTGACAGGGACATAGGAGAATGGGAATAAGATAGACAATCAAGTGTGGTTAAGCCACTCACGCCCTCTTTTTCCTCTAACTTGGATCCCTCCCCCTTTTGTGTGGTATATTTAAGACTCAATAGAAAATTAGTGTGTCTTGTATAGGATTGTCTTACTTCAGAGATATTATGAGATGGGCATGTTAAGGGTGGCTTTTAATAATATAGGGATGACTAATTACTCATTGTGGATATGGTCACTTTTATTAAACTACTTGTATTAGTGATCTGTACATTAAAAGGTCACTCTGAAATAAGTGTTTAGTCATTTTGAAACCTCTAAAAAGTCATCCCTCATTGAGTCCGTCTCATCATAACACTGGTGAGAGAAGTTTTACCAAGAATTTGTCATAGAAAAAGTAATTATCCTGAATTCGGAGCAATTATATTCAAATGACTTAACTACCAGTGAGATATTGCATATTTTGTATTTATTGAGAAGATCCAATGACTAGTTACCATATCAAATAAATAAAAAAAGACATACAAGAATAGATTCATGGACTCAGAGCAAAAGGTTTTTTGTTTTTTCATTTTTTTTAAACTTTAGGTTGCATAGAGTTGACATATACGAAAGTTAATAATTTGTGATGGAAAAAACCAAAAAGAAATTATTTATTCTGTTTCTATACCTTATGTCTATGATATTGTTGCCTTGGTGGATCTCTCTCTCATTTCAAAACATGTTTTCAATATTGGTGTCTAGCTATTCTCTCTCATTAACCAATTTTCTGTACAAAATTTTCACCTTTTGCAGTCTCTTGGAAGCTTGGTGGCATTTGAGGCCATGGTATCAATAGCAACTATTGGGCTGTACATAGCTTATGCACTGCCAATCTTCTTCAGGGTCACCTTGGCTCGCAAGTCTTTCACCCCAGGACCTTTTAACTTAGGCCAATATGGGGTTCTTGTTGGTTGGGTTGCTGTTCTCTGGGTTGCTACTATTGCTGTCTTGTTCTCTCTACCAGTTGCATATCCCATTACCGTGGAGACCCTCAACTATACACCTGTGGCCGTTGGTGGTCTTCTGCTGCTCATTCTTTCTTCTTGGATTTTAAGTGCCAGGCATTGGTTTAAAGGTCCTATTACAAATATAGGTATTTGAACTGTAAATACCTTTCTAGTTATCTTTCTGTATGTCTTCACGTTCATATTATATGATAATTCTTTGTCCCATGTTTAGCATCTATCTCAATCTTTATTTTATTATAAATTTTGTTCTATCTTCTATGTTCATTTTGCTTTAAGTCACCAAACAAATACCTTCGTGCCCCTATGGCAGGGGTATAAGGCTCAGAAGGTAAGGTGACTGTTCAAACTGAACTACAAATTGTAGAAATTGTTTTCGTTGAACCCTAGATTGAAAAGGCCTTCACTATCTGTTACTCCATGATGAAAAAAGTAGAGAACGTTTTGATTTAGCCCACTGCAATTTTAAGTTGAAATAATCCTTTTAAGATACAACCGGTAAAGTCCAAATTAATTCTCCCTGGAATATCTCGTTTACAAGTTCTTCCCGCTGAAATTAAATCAGTGTCAAGTTATGTAAAGAGAGTTGATATTAGGAGTCCATGATTTTATAGATATACACTTCTTTTCTCATTAGTGACTTTAGTCCTTTGTGTGATTGAATGTTAGTCTCCAGATGTAAAAAAGAGTGTTAATGTTCCCATGCTTGTGTCAAGCAAAATAAAGGCTGAACCACTAACTCTGAAAACGAGATGAGCTTCCCAGGAAGTGTTTGAGCTGCGATGGCCAATACACTTTGAATTTTTTCCTAAATTTCTAACAGAACTTAGTGTGTCTGAGCTGAAAGCAGATAGGTGGTTTTGTTTCAGAGGAATCTAAGCGACATTTTGAAAGTTAGAGAATAAGGTATGAACTAAGAATACATTTTTGTAAAGCTACAACAAATCGAGACAACAAAGGAGACAAATAGGAAGTAAACTTTATCCAAGCTTAGTAATGTCACAAAGCATTTAGGTCAAATAATCAGCTTACTGATAGAAGCAATCCAATCTTCAAACTTAATATAACTCTAGACTTGGTAATAATCAAATAATCAAATAAATTACCAATAGAAGCATCCAATCTGCAAACTAAGTATAGGTCTAGACTTAGTAATAGTAAAATAATCAAATAAATGACTGATGGAAGCAATCCATTCTGTGCCGGGATGACAAAATAAGATACAGATATAAAAGAGATAAGAGTGACTCATTTTCGGTGTCTACAACAACCTAATTGTAGCATTAGAGTTTAGACAAAACATGCTGTGTCAAGGTAGCTTTTTTGCATAGCTGGAAACTTTTTCCACATTGCTTTATGCTGATAGTTTAGGTCTAAAAACAGAGATTCTATGTTTATTCTTTACCAACTTGAAATGCACCTTCATGAACTGTACTAATACATGGAAGGAATCCATAATTGAGCAAAATAATTGCTCGACAAGAGGATGTCATACTGGGACCTTATGAAACTTTCAAGTCTTATCCGAAACCTGAGCAAAGATCCTCACTAAATAGTATAAAGCTGAAACAAGCTTATCAGTGAACTTTTGGAAATGTCTGACATTTGTTTCTCGTTAGTCTTCATCCATTCTCATGCTAAGATGTTAGCATAGCCTTCATATGTTTTTTACCATAAACTGAAGGAGACAGAGCCCCCTAACCCCACCCTCCCCTCCCCCCCAAAAAAAAAAAAAAAAGAGGATTCATAATATCATCCTTAGTTTTAAAATTGTGGTCATAAATGCCTTGTGTATAAAGCACGTGTATGACTTGTAACCTGTAGGCTATATGCACAGCTTCTCTTCATGTGCTTACTTCCCTGCAGCAAATATGCAATCATAGTAAGAAGTCTATTGGGTTTGCATATTTACTTCTTTTCTGCAACGATTCACGCATTCCGTGCCTTGTCTCTCCCTTCACATCTTCGGAGACCTTCTCTCCCGATGCACGCCATCTGAAACTGAAAATGCCCTATTTTCTACTATTATTACTGAATGGAAAGAATGCATGGCTGCAGATTCATCACACGTTGGAGAAATCAGATAAAAATGTTTTTCAAAGATGTTCCTGTCACCATAATGGATACTCTCACAATGCTTAAACTTATTACACTAAAAAAGTTAAATTTTGTCACTAAGTCCATTGACTAGTGACAGCACAAGTTTACAATTATCCCTATGGAGTTACTGTAAAGGAACATTAATAAGCCATTGGTGACACAAGTTCACGATTATCCCCATGGGATTATCTAATATAAAGGACCACTAGAAAGTTTTTCACGCTTTTTGTATGTAAATAGTATGATACTATGATTGCTAGGGGGTAACACTGCTGAAATGTCTTTGAATATCAGTCCTGGTTGTATCCTTTTGTCCTGATGAATAATGGTCTGCATCACATGCTATTGTTGATGTTGGAGCCTGAGAACTTGAAATCGCCATCTACGAAATGAGGCCGCAACTGCATACATGGACATGTGCGCACACAAAACACGACTAATCATGTAATTAGCTAAAAAGAAAAAAAGGAAAAGATTGAGAGTAAAAGTAAACTATTATGGCTCATCCAAGAGAAGTTTTAGCAAGAAGGTGAACCTCAGCAAAAATTTCATCCAAGGTGGCGTCATCAATAGGTGTTTGCTCTGAGTTGCTTGCTTGTGCACTTGTCAGGAATCCTTCACTAGTATTGATGCCCACAAACCCTCCTAGGTTTTCAGGCTGGTTTGCTAAACCAGCTTCAGAAGGCACTCCTGCAGTGCCTAGCCCCTGGTTAGTACCATATGTCGCTTTTGGCAAGTTGTTCGAACCCATAAGGTCATTGTTATTAGTGCCAGAAAGAGGAAAATCAAAAGCCTGGAGAAACCCAGTTGGCTCCATTTGCAAGTTATAAGCATTTTGCATGAACGATAAAGTAGGAGCCTCTGATGACATGCTTGAAAATTGAACTGTATTTGGGTTTGCATTCAGCAATGGCATTTCCCTTGGACTCACAGATGTGCTCGAGAATTGAGCTACGTGGCACGTTGGATTCACTGATGTCATTTCTGTTGAACCAAAAAGGCCTCCTTTAGGGCTATTAGTGGGGTGATTTGGACCCTGAACTAGCCCAGTTGGTTCTGTTTGTAGGTTACTAGCATTCTGCATAAAAGACATTGCATAATTCTCTGGTGATATACATGAGAACTGCACTGCACTTGGGGTCGGATTTGGCTGGTTCACATTTGGTGGAGGAGGAAATCCATAGTTCATAGAGCTAGCACTTGACCCGATATGGCCAATACTTTTAACCATGTTGTTACAGAACGGGTCAGTCTGTCCACTTGCCAGTGCAGATGAACTGGCAGCGAGTCCATTGTTGACATAGTCATACTGAGAGTGTTTTCTCTTGCCACATGACATCTTACTCCCAATTGCTTCCACACTCATTGCATAGTTTGCTTGGTTTTGGTTCTCGCTTGGGTTATTGATCCCATGAGCTTGACTTCCATGACTTGCTTGTCCTGTTACCAGTTCCACATTTTACATCCTTATGCCTCTGTCATAACTTATTTGTTGGCGAGTGTTTGGCAGAAAGGAAAATGATTTCTGGAAAACTCGTGATCTTAAGGGACATTGGAAAATGACTCCAGAAAATGAAATTTAAGTTTTAGGAATAGGGGTCAAAATCATTTTACTAGAACCCTCCCCCCCTAAAAGTTGTTTTCGGAAAACCATCCCTACCCTCCTCCCTGGCCAAATGCACCCTTAAAATTTGGGACACAAAAGTTAAAATGCTGGTGCATACCTGATCGGCAGCTCGTTCTGTATGCCTGTCTGATCTGATCAATTCTTTCCATAAGAGTCCCTCCTGGTGGAGTGATCTTATGGCTCTTGTTGGTAGTATCTAAAAACCCAAATCGGCTTTTGGTATTGTACAAAAGTGGAGCCTCCCTTGTATAGTTTTCCCTCAGTGTAGACCCAGTTTGATTGATTTGGATTCCAAGGTTCAAGCCACCAGAGCATATGAGCTGTGGCCTTGAATTGAAACTTGACTTGCAAGTGATATATTCTCTTCCTGCACCTCCTAAAGGACCAACATTTAAGCCTCCACTGGTTGCCATTAGAATGGGAGAAACCCTGGCTATGTTCTGAGATTGTAGCCCGAGACTGGCCTCTGGGGTTTGAAGCACATTTCCTGCATGGTTGGGGTCAATTCCTTTTCCAGAGCTCGAACTTCCATCCCTTTGGGAAATGTCAATTGGTACCTGTTCTTGCCCATCTGAAGCTCCCCTTTCCTTGTTTCCAATGCAGTGTTGACATCAGAAGGATGACTGAGCTGTTCTTTGGGATTCTGTAGTGTAAAATATATACTCAACATATTAGAGAAGGAGAATGAGGAATACAGAGGCAAGCAAGAAATGCAATGACAGCAAACTCTGACTCTTGATAAGTACAAATCCAAATCTATACTCCGGAGTCCTGCTTAAGCAGGGGCGGTTTTAGAAAGGTTGATTCTGTTACACCCAAAATTCTGTTAAAACTCTAAATCAGAGACACCGACTCCTTGATAAGTGAAACTTGAATTCTATTAATTCCAAGGTTCCCAATGACATTGCAATCTAGTTTTTCTGCTCTTTGCGTCACTGAAGCTTATTAGCTGAATCTGTTTGTAATGATAATCTCTATTTCTTTTATAAGCTGTTAGTGGCTATGGCTATCTTCAGCTTAGATATCTGGGTAATTGAAACCATGGCACAACAATCATCAAACTACCAGGATACTAAAAGAAATGAAGACGTGACTATACCACCACCCTAGGATACTGCTCTTTTTAATCCTTATAGGCTATGTCATTCTGATTCGTGGTGAGTTTTCAGCATGACATGTGTCCAAGTGTTGACCTTGCTCGTTCTCAAAGAACGCCGCATCTTGTTACTCTAAATTGAGATTTCAAGTGTCAGATGTGGGTGGAAGTGTCTAGGGCCCAATACAGATATAGCTAGGAGATGAGATAAAGAGTTTGAGTATTATAGATGTATAGCTAACTCAACCAAATCAAACTAATATTAATAGACCGGGCCTAGGAACATGGTATATTATCTACTTCAACATGCCCTCTTAGAAATACAATAAGGAGTTCGAGTGTGGATGTTACATAAGTCCCTCTCGTATCATGTGCAGTGATTGAATGTAGGGTTTTTGAGATTTGAACCCGAAATCTCTCAATTAAAAGTACTTGAATACGAATTAAAGAACAACCAACAGTTTAATAGATGGTTAATGGCCCAGAATAGGTTTATACTCTTGACAACAGAATTAATGACTGAGGAGATCAGAAGATTGCCTTTGGTTGACATGAATATAATAAATCTGAAACAAGATTAACCTGATCTTGATTTGGTGCCATTGGTAAGTTTGTCACATCTGGTGCACCAGAAGCTTGCTCTCCTGGTCCCACAGTTGCTGAACACAAAATTGACAGGAAATTAGGGTAAGTAATCAATCAAATAAGTCATAATTACTGCCCAAAAACCTTACTGAATCAAAAAATATGTCTCAATTCAAGATTTATGATAGGATTTGTAAGGGAACTGAGGATATTTACCGTTTGCACTGTCCATCATGAGAACCCTCATGAACTTAGCATGAAGCTCGGCGTTCCACTTGGGAACTTTCTTGTTCGATTTTCGTCCACAATTCTCTTTCTTCTTCTTCTTCCCTTTCTCCTTATTCCCATCATTCGATCCTTTCCTCTTTTTGGTTGCCTTCTCAATTTCCATAGGCTCCATACCACCACCATCCACAATAGTTAGTCCTCTTCTCTGATTCTGATGTTCTAGGACCGGCTCAGCTTCCACCATAATTTCTTTCCCTTTTCCTTTCGGATCTTTAGGCTTCTCGGAAAATGACACAACTCTTCCTGCATTCGCGTGATTCCCAGCATTTTCATTTGCTGGTGTACCCCTTGCCTTCCTGACGGTGAATTGCCATAAGGATCGAATGTTGTTGTTGCCAATAGGTTTCACAAAGTAATGGCAAGCTCCTTGTTGAATAGCTTTGGTGGCTAACTGCAAGTCTTCTTCATAAGACATCACTGCCTAAATGAAGTCATTAATTAAAGAACTCTTCAGTAATGAGGGGTGATAAATGCATAGAGTTCACTTTCGGTCTAGGGGGTTTGGTGGTAATGACTCGGCCAAGCTTATCGAGGGCGGGGGGATCGAGAAGGTTCGTCGAAACATACGAGCAATGGGGACATCGGACATGGTCTTTGCGAACTTAAGAAAGGAAAAGCAATCCATTCCTCGCATTTGCACTGCAGCCATGATGAGGTCGTACTGTTTTACCCTTTCTCGCATCATGGAGAGAGCTATATCTGGTATTCCAGTACTTGTAACTACAAGGGACATAAACTAATTAGCGCACGAAAAATTCAACTACCTCTAATGATTGTCATATGTAAATCCAAATTTGGGTTACAGTGAGATCTTGGTTTTATCGCAGCATTTTTTAGGGGTATGGTAAGTGGACCCACCCCATTGGACCCTATATAGGGCACCTTATTAGAGTCCACTATACGGACAACTTATACCTCCCGGTATTCGAACCCGGGTGCCATATGCGCTACACACGCCTCCGCGACATACTAAGCATTTGTCTTCCAAGAGATCTACTTCGAAAGGCTATACCCAATCTAGAAGTTAGCATAGTGATAGGAGAATGCACATATAGGAGAATTTGGTAAGTAGTAATGTCCCTATACCATATAGATCCATTATTATTTTATATATATGGTTTCAACATTATGAGAATTTCATAGAATATGGTTTCCATTGTGATATTTCGAACAAGCAAAGAATTGACATTAAAAAGCATTCTTTTCCGTAATTAACTCTGGTTTAGTGAGAGCGATAGATAAAAGATACATGTCCCCTATAAGATCAAAGATTATAGACATGTATTGAAAAACTGTCCCCCATAAGATCAAAGATCATAGACATGTATTGAAAAACTCAAAAGCCGTAATTTTTAGGAAATAAATAAAAAGTTTCTAAATAATTTTACTAGATTAAATGCTTAATACTGTTTTCTAATTTGATTTTCTTGGTTTTAAAATGATCTTCATACAGATTGAATTCATACTTTATCATAAAAAATTTCAAAATAAATAGAAAATCTGAGATTGTAATCTTAGTTTTGATTTCATCTTTACTTTCCACAAGTATTTGTGCATGTTCTTTTTCACAAAAATGCACACAAAAAAATTTCCCAAGCCCTTTTCATTTTTGCCCAAAAATGCATGCAAAAAGACTTGTTAAAACAATGATAGATTGTGGAAAGGGAATATTCACATGTATCCCCTCGAGTTTTTAGGTTTTAATTTTTTAACCCTGTTGAACTTTATATAAAATGATATTGAACATAAAATTTTATAAAAAATTCATGTCATCATTTATAAATTAAATAAGGGATAAGACAAGGAACCTTATATATATTACAAAAAATAGAAAAAATAAGCAAATTAGAATATATTTATTAATTAATAAAATTTAATGTAGAATTAGAAGAATTTTGATATTAAAAAGATATAAAAATTATTAAACTAAATGAACTGAACATGTTTTTTTCTAATCAAATAAATTTGAATAATTGATTCAGAAAAATAATTTTATATAATTTATTGAAAGTAGTTAAAATAAATTAATGGAACATCAATTAAAGAAAATTAAACTGAAACAATAAAGTTTCCTGGAACATATCTCTGTTTTACAAAAGCCTTACTAGATCATAATTAAATATAATGTTTTACAGCACAATTAAATTTTATATAATTTATTTAAATAAATAGATGTAAGATTACATCCAAAATCTAGTCGAAAGAGGAAAAAAAAGCCTAAGTGCATAAAAATAAAGAAAGGTTTTGTGTTTAATTTTTAGCAAATATTTTATGTAATAATATTGTATTTTTGTAAATTACATGAATATGATTTTATTTAAAAAATAATTATTTTCTAATCTATATTTTTGCATATAATCCTGTTACTTCATAACTTTAATGATTTAACTTAAAATCAAAGGTAAAACACAATTTGGGTGTTGAAGATAATTAAAATAGATGTGAAGGACAGTAAAAATTAATACAAAAACTCAGGGCTAAAGAAATTAAACCAAATAACTCAAGGGGTTAGATGCGAATATTTCAAAAATAAATAATAAACTTTGGGTGAAAGACATAATATAATTTTAGATGTTTGATATCATTTTTATCCGGATAATCTTATTTAAAATAATTTAAATTTCGTCATTATACGAATAGTTGGTTTGGGACGAACACATGGTATTATTACTGTTCTTACGTGGAAGGTGTAAAAAATCAGTTTACGCCAAGTATGTATATGTAAATCTTCCTTTCAATGTCGACGTATGAGGTAATATAAAAAACCAAATCAAAGATTAAATAATACAATGCGGCACCATATAGATTTGGCGGTCAATAAATTCAAAGAAAAAACTTTCAAATTCTAAAACCCCAACAAAAACCCAAAGCAAAATGGATGAGAAAGTGAATTGGAGATGGTAGTCTTAGATCCAATCCATCCTAAATTCCCTCTTTATTCTCAAAAAAAAAAAAAAAGCATTCTTTTTCAGGGGGTCGGTCACTCGTGACTTTGTAGCAACTTTTTTTCGTTTTTAAAAAATTGACGATGGTATACATACAGAAGTAGCATCATATCTAAGGTCAAGTTTTTTGGTTGAGTGACTATCAAGTATTCTTCCCTCCCACCTGCAATCAATCTTACACCGGACAACACTGTTAATTCAGAGGCTAACTGGAGAGAGAGAGGAGAGAGAGAAGACAACCTATATAAGAAGCATCTTCAAGCATGGAGCTGGTGTTCATGAGGGAAGAAATGTCAGGATCAATGAGGAGTATGTGTTTTCCCTTCACTTCTTCTGGGATTGGCATCTCATACTCGTATTTCCTCTCCTCTTTCTTCTCTCCCATTCTCTCTCTCTCTCTCTCTCTATTTTTTCTTTGTTTAAAGAAACAGGTTCATTTATAGCCTAAATCAAGAGGAGGGCAACTCTGGAAATTTGAGTTTTGAGTCCCTTGTGACACAAGGAAAGAAGACACTGCAGATTAGGCTGTTGAATTCCTTCTGACAAGGACAAGGCAGAAATTTGGGGATTTCATGGGTATGAATATGAACGATGCCAAACAATACACCACAGGAGCTTTACCTTTCTCACCCCTCTCTCTTCTCCTTCCTCCATTTTGCATGAGATTCCATGTCCTATTTAATATGTATATCAACAAGTATCTGTTGAGGTGGTAGCACTCTAATTCCGATAAAAGGAGAATACAAATTCGAACTCTCAAAAGTGCACTTGTTGGAAGGGAAAAGGTTAAAAAATACCATCTCTAGCCCTAAATAAAACTAGCAAGTGAAATAGACGAGCTCGTACTTATTTATTCATCTGTAATATGAATTATTTAACTTGATAGTTAAAATTTACCCAACTTGGAAACTTTCTAGTGGGTAATGCTTGTGTTTTTACGATGAATGTATCGTACTCTACCAATTGAAAGTTGGTTTTACTTATCAACCTAAACTTTAATTTACTTAGTTGAAGACACCCAAAAGTCCAACAATGCGTATCTAGTTTGAGTTGATATAAAGTAAATCTGAGCGAAAATTTTAATAGATTATATATTACTAAATGTAGATTTAAATTGGATAGTCCGCTTGTCAAGTTTAACTAGATGCAACAATCCTATAGAAAGTATGCACATGCATTTTGGAGGAAAAAATAGGAAAAAAAAGGTTTGATTAAATATTTTAAAAAAGAAGTGATTTTTTTTTGTCCAAATTTTTTAATCATTTCGTCGAGATAAATAAGACGTATGCTATCGTTTCCAATCCTGAGTAAGCTCAAAATTCTCATTTTACCAAAAAAATTCGTCATGATGTCGAATCGCCGCTGCCTCCTTGAAAGAGAGATGGAAGTTATAGTTAAAGCCGCTAGTAAAAAACCGAACAAAAACTCTATGGAATCGTGTAAGACAGAAAGATCCATAAGGGTGATAGATATGAAAAAAAGTAGCAGTGTGGAACCCTTTTTTTAGCAAAATTTTAATAAATTTCTGGCTTTTTTGGGGGTGATTTAATTTATCAAAATATTTCAAGGTTAATATTCCTCGGCAATATAATAATTATGTGTTTAAATCCTGATTGGCAACCACATTAAGGAAACTCCATAGAGATTTATGAAATCATTACAGAGTTTCTGGTATTTATTGCTCATTTTGTTAAAAGTTAACTGTAATCTCCCTGGACTAACTCCACATTAATTGCAGATAGGAATACATTAACTGGCCAAATTACATTTGATGTTTTTCCTAATTAAAAACTTCAAAAATACATTCACCCAAATTTTTATTTTGAATCATCAAGTTATTAAAAACGGTTTTCCATTTATTATTTTCAAAAATTATTTTTTTACCCACTTGTTTTATTTTAATTTTTAATTTTGAGAGTTGTCTGTTCTAACTTTTAGCGAGTAAGGCTAACAACGAGTGTTACAGATGATATCGTAATATAAAAAGAAGTTACATATATATATAAGTAGTTTGTTTTTTAAATATCTTCTATTATTCTTACAATGATATACAGGGCATCATGCATAATAACAGACTAATAAATTACAAATTCTAAGGTCTTGTTCAGCGATAATATTTTGTGTAATATTCGGTAAATTTGCATTTGTTTTTACAAAAAGTAGCATATGGATTAACATTTGGGAAATGTTATTTTTTTAATCATAACATTTGAGAAATGTTATTTCCATTTATATATTTGCAATTAATCCCCTGAACTATAATAATAATACCATTAATATTCTCACACTAGTGAATCCCATGTGATTTTTTTCTAATTAATTAACTTGATTTTCCCAAAGAATATTGTTTGCTCATTATTATTTGCTCAAATTATGGATGAAGATAATCCTAATCAAACCTATATATAGAAAAGTTAATTTAAATTTCTACATTTGATGTTTTAATATTGTGAGGAAGAAATTGATTAATTGCAGTATTATCCTGCTTTTGATGGTTAGTAGTAGTAGTAGTACTCGTGTCCTTTTGTATTATTTTACAATCAACAGCTAATCTAACCGTTAATTTAATTAGTTTTCAAATATCGGCTTCACTATAATAGTTATTCGAGTACTCAAACAACAATTTAATACTTAAATCACTAATTTTGTTAAATATAACCTTGACTTTTTTTAATAATAGAAATATTAATTTGATAGGAAAAACATAGGCGATACTGTGTTGCTCTTAAATGCCACATAGTCAATTGGACCTTTTTCCCGGAAGGTATTTGAAGTTGGGCCAATATTTTTACAAGAGAGTACTCAAAGCTTGTTCGAGATAAGATTTATACTAATATTTATAACAATTTTTCGTTTATTTCAGCAATAATAACTAATTGTTTTAACTTAATTTCAACATTTTCAGCTCATTTCAACTCATTTAAGTTTATTTTACCTATAATAACTAATCATTTCAACTCATAAAAATTATGATAACTAATTATTTTATTTTATTTTATTTTATTTTATTTTAATTTATTTTAAATATGACAGCTAATTTTAATAGTTATTTCGAACATAATCCTCAGTCATTTACGTCTCTTTTTTTAGGATTATTAGATTTTAAAATCTAATAATTTTTTTAAAATGCTAGATAGACATTTGCTTTCTATGTTATGTCTATATCGCAGTCCGTTTGGCGTCTAAAACCCAGTTTAAATCCCAGCTTTTGTTCTCCTGTTTGCGCGCACAGAAAGATAGAGAGAGAGGATTCGGCGGGACACAGGGAATTTAGAAAGGAAGATGGTGAGTAATCTTTACAAGAATTTGCATGTTCTTTGATTCATTGTTGATTGATTTAGATATTGTGATTAACCAATCCAAGTGAATTCAATTTGTTTCGATTCTTCTTCTGACAAGGACGATTCAACTGAAGAACTCGAGCCGTTATTCGACTACCGCCGTGTGCAGCCCAGTAAATTCATCGACCTTGAAGGTTGCCTCTCTCTCTCTCTCTTTCTCTATCTCTCTCAATTTGTGTTTGCAGTTTGTATAATTTTGTGGGTTTGTGTGTTTTCATGGCAGATGACTCAGATTCTTCCCCTCCATTCCAGCCCAAGCGGAGAAAATTTTCCAACCCTCATACTGTATTTCCCTCTTCTCTCTCACACCTTTTCGCACTCTCACTTATGGGTTTATTTTTTGCTTTGATTTTGATTTTGGGGTTTTCTTTGCCTTTCTGGGCAATTAATTGGATGGATTTTTAGGGTAACACTAAGGAAGATAAAAATGATGGAGGGAAAACAGTTGAAATAGTTGATTGTGAGGAAAACGAGGACGAGGAGGATTGGTTGCCTCCTCCTCCGAAGAATTTAGAGCATGTCTCAAAGCTTGAGGAGGATTCTACTATTAGGGAATTGAGGTAACGATTTCACCCTTCTTCTAGCAATTTGTTGTGCCTATCCTGTTTAAACCTTGCCTTTTCCTTTCTTGTTGATAAAAGATTAAATCAGCTGAACTCGATTGCTAATTTGTGTGAGTTATAAGTTGCTGGGATTACAACGATAAAAATGAGAATGATTAGCTTCTGACATCATATTGCAGTTAGAATTCTAAGTCTACTAATAATTTTACAGAGTACCATAATCATGATCCCTTTTGTTGCTTGACCTAAAAAATCAAACCAATGGTAGGAGTGCTGTGGTATGTAGTAGGTGGATGCAGTAATTTGGGGTGGCTCTGCCTGTCATTTTGCTTAATGTGGTAACCTGACTTTGCCAATATATTGGAGACGGGAAACCCTCCAATAAGCTGCTCCCAATGAATGAATGATACTGTTCTGACATAACATGCTCTCTGCATAGTGACCCCAACTTAAGCTAAAAATTTGATTTTTCCGTTTTTTTTTGTTTGATCAAGGGTGTAATCCCTTCCGGGCAGCTAGCGTTAAGGTAAAAACCTCCTAACAAATGCGCTTCTGGGGATTCGAACTAGTGTGAGGCAGCTACCACCTCAACCAACATTTTTTCGGTAAATTGACTCATCTTTTGCTAGACGTATAGCTATTGGTCTTTTCCGGGGATTCTAACTTAATGGTGTATTTATACGCCTTCTCTTGATGTGACCAGACCGTGTTCTTCTTGCTTCCTCAATCTTATCTTCTATTGATGCCACTGAATATTACCAACACTTCTTTTTCTATCCTGTTAAATCCTGTACGACTACACATTTACCAACGCTTCTTCATCTCTGCGATCATCATCATTTAGACTTGAGTCTTATTAATTGGTATACGACAAGGTTGGTCTAACCACCATACGTTAAATTTTCCTTTTTAATCCTTTTGGGATCTTCTTAGCAGACAACACTTTAGATGCATTCCTCCTTTTCTATGGTCCCACCCTTATATAGTGAATAATGCCCTGCTTGATCTCCCGTCTATCTTGTACAACTTGGCTCATGTATTAACTTCTCTACCCTGAGTATTATGACATCACTGATTTACTAAAGGGGACTTACTCATGACCCTCCTTCCCTTTCATCAAACTTACAGTCTAAGTTCTCGATCGTCAGCCTCAGTGTACAATCTGGATTCATTGCCTTTCGAGTCTTCATTTTGCTCAATGCCTCTTTAATCTCCTCTTTGGTGATATGACTATAAACTTTGAGGTTTTGATGTTCCTCGAAATGCCTTCATAGAGCTGGAATATTAGTATCTTGACAGTTGACAACATTATAAAAGTAATGTTTCCACTTCTCTTATGTCTTTTTTCTATCATTAGTATCAAAAGTCCCTATTGCCTATAGATCAATAGAAACTAGTGCATTAGATGATGACTTTTTCAAGAATTTCTGTGGATGTCAGGGGTGAAGATGATAGGTTTCGACATTCCCAGACTCGTGAAAGGTGGATATATGTTTGATGGTGTGATAATTATGCATATATGCATAGCTTATTGTTGTATTCAATCTCTGATCCCTATTTCCCTTAGAAACTGAACTTCAGAGGATGATGACAATTATGCATAAGAAGTTCATGGTTATTTTACTTGTATGACCTCGGCACTGTGATAACAAAACAATGTCTAGTTTTATATGCAATGCAATGGCAAAGGTAATATTTAATCCGTCAAACATATTGGCTGACATTACCAAAGTTGGAAGAGGAAAATAGGTCTTAAATCTTCACTAGAAAAGCCCCTCATTGCACCCAGATTTTGATTTAGTCCAGCAGCAGATTTGTCTTGTGTCATTTTGGAATGAGCTAAGAAATTTCTACAAGAAGGGTATCGGGTGTATGGCATTAAAGGATTCTATAGGCTTGCTAAAAGATTTGCTCGTCTTTTGAGTTATTATATCCTTCGCTCGGCTGATTAAGCTCTTTTATGAGCAAGAATTTTGAGGAAATGCATCATGTTCTGCGTTTAATGTTGTTTTAGAGGGTTAAAAATCAATCTAGTGTCCATGTAGTTAGCTCTTGCCTTGACGAGGCACAAGTTTTTTAAGCCCTTAACCTGATGGAAAGGGATTAAGTAAATGATACATCAACATGGTAAGTAAATCACCTACTAATTTTAGCCATTGCTTGAGCATGTTTCCTTGAAGTCCTTCGAGTCAGGCTTATGTATCTTCATATTGTTGTACCTTTGGTCTTATCCTCATACTGGCACGTACTCAGGCATGAATGGTTCTTGAACAAGATCAAGTTTTCAATTCATGCATGATTTTCATGTACCTTTATTTAATTATATGTTTACATGGTTCTCCAAGTACAACCTTCTGATGTAAGTAAAAAGTCTTTGACAAGTTCACAAGCATAAATCTTCAAAAAAGGAAAGTTTCTAAAGAATCGAGATTGTCACTTTGAACCTATGGATTGACTTTTTATCAATGTTTATGTAACATGCATCCTAGTTAAAATCATGACATGGATAAAAAGATTGCACAATCATATGATCCTTGTATGCTTTGACAGTTCCTGATTTTGGGGTCGGCCTTTTTATTGGGTGGCCTTCTTCAATGCTATTCTTGTTGATCCAAGTAACAAATGGGAATGAGTTACCTTTTAGAAGTTACTTGTTATTCTAGGGCTCTAAGGTGAATGAACTAGCACTTTCTTTGTTGGATACATGCTTTGTGAGTGAGATTTCCATGGATTATAATTTCCCAAAGTGGTCAAACCATATGTACTTTGTGTTCTCATTTCACACAGTTAATTTGGAGGCCTAAATTAGACTCAATCAGTGTGGCTAACTAGTGAATAGATCCTTGTTCTGCAATGCAGACTGGGGGCAATCTATGATCCTGGAATCATTGCTCATGTAAAATTCCAAGATTGAATAGATTAAGTCCATTTTCTTATGTCTTATGTTAACGAGTATATCAAGAATATGGGGTTTAAATAGACCAAGGCAACTTCAAGTCATTAATACAAAGTCTCTCTAAACTTAGGTTATTATTGCGTGATTTTATCAACAAAGTGTTGGTTGATGTGGTAGCTTTCTCAACCAGGTGAGGAGGATAGCAGAAGTTCGAATCCCTGAAAGCACAATTTTTGGGAGGGTTTTTACCTTAAACGCTCGCAGCTCGAAAGGGATTACGCCCTTAGTCAAACCCCCGTAAAAAAATTGCCTGATTTTTAGTCAAGTTTGAGGTAGGATTTAATTGATACGAAATGGTATATCCTCGTCCAAAATACATGGATAACATCATTAGCAGCCACACATGCAATGCATGTCGAGCTGAATATTGGAAGTTAATAAGTGATCACGTCCAGAAGCAGAAGACATTGTTAATGTTCTCCTTAATGATGTGACCGTTTATAGTGTCATGTGTGACCTATGGAGTTTGGCAGGCTAGTTTGTATCTGATGTAGTGTTTGTGAGAATTATTTGCAAACTTGTGGGAAACTTGTTCATTCTTTTCCTTTCTGTTCGGTATACTGCATGGTGTGGGGAGTATGCTCCATGTATTTTCAGTTCATTTTTCATTTTAATTATATTGACAATATAGTGGCACAATTCTAGATTCATATACCAGGAAAGAGCTTCTTTTCTTAGTCATATATATATATGTGTGTGTGTGTGTGTGTTTATCATTGGGAGGTTTGACAACACACACACACACAGATATATATATATATATATATATATATATATGTGACTGTGTGTTTTCTTTTCTTAGAATTTTGTGGCCACATCTTGTCTTCCTTTTTATGTAAATGATGATACAAGATCTTCCTTTGGGGAATTGTTACCTTTTCAGGCTTAAAAAGCAGGAACTGGCATCTCTAGCCAAGTCAACTGAGGATGCATTGCGAGCTGTGGAAGAAGCAGCAAAACAGGCAGCTACTACTTGGTCACAGTCTTCTCCGCAGAAAGATACTGAAGAGCACCGAAAGCCTCCTTCTGACCGAGCCAAAATAATCATATCCATCCAAGACAAAACTGAAACCAAGCAATATCGTGTCTTCGCGGTATATTTCTATCCTAGTAAATGGCGAATTTCCACTTTCTTATAGTCACCCTAGTGCACACTTTGGAGGGGGGCTTTGGGATTATTCTATTTTGACACTGCACATTATAATTGCTTGGCAAATTGGAAAATTTGGATTGTGGAGTGGTGGACTAAAGTAAGATGTTTTATGACAATGTCCTTTGCTTGTTTTGGTGTGAACTTCAACTAGTAGGCAGTTGAGGCTTTTCAAAATCTAGGGTCCAACAGATATAGTCCACCAACTCACACTCTAAGTGGGACTTTGGGATAATGGTTTGGTTGAGGGCTAAAGGGGGATTAGTGGTGACTAAAAGTTTGGGCAATCAACCAGCATATCTCAATTGCACTGCATACCTTTCCGGACGATAGCTAATCGCCTGTCAAGTTTTCTCCCCATCCCTTTCTAAGACCCACTTTCCCCTAAAAACTAGAGCGAGAAGTACGAATTGGGAAAATGTATTGTAACATTTGATGATTTTGTTTATCATGTGTACCTTTGAGTCAGTTCTCTGGTTGTACAGATTTATAGATGATTTGTTCCCCTTTTTTAGGGTGATAATGAACTATATATTTGTGGACAATTTTAAGGCACACTTCTATCAGATAAAATGTATTTACTTATTGAAACTTATGATTGCACAGTAAAATGTTAATTCTATGGAATTGACAGTTAAATCTTTGGATCAGTGTGACGTGGTTTCGCTTTTCCACTTCCTTTCTTGTCCTTACACTATCTTTTGTTGTTATAGGATGAGAGGTTTGAGCAGCTGTTCAAAAAGTATGCAGAGAAGGCAAAAATTGATGTACAGAAGCTTGTATTTTGTTTCGATGGGGATAGAATAAATCCAGCATCTACCCCCAAGGGCCTTGGACTGGAAGATGATGATCTTATTGAAGTTCATGTCAAGCCAAGCTGACCAGAGAAGCTTGTTTTGCATTTTTACGTGGATGTATCTACCCTCCGGCCTCAGGACCTTGGCGTGGAAGATGGTGATCTGAATAGTGAGTTCATATGTGGAAGATCTGAATTGTAATGATTATGTTCACCTTGTGATTTTGTTCTAGAATTCTGATAGAATACTGAAGGTTTTGTCATCATCTTGTGCTGTAATGATTATGTTTCTGTGTCTTTTTAACAAATAGAGCAAGTGTTGCGAAAACAAAGAGGTTCTTTTCCTTCCCTTCTGCACCCACTTTTTATCCTTTTTGATTGTCAGAAGAGGAAGAATATGCGGAGAATTTGACCAAGTGCAGCATGAGAGTTTCTATGAGAAAAAGGCTTATTAATCTAAGCCCATCGGACCTTTATTGATCATGTTTTAAATGAGCTGATCCATTTGGCTGAATGAAAACTTGGCTCATTGTTGGCCCCTAAAAGAATCATCATGATTCATGTTCAAAATTTGTATATCAGGCATTTTGAAAGTTCGATTCTTTATTGGCTCTTCTTAACTTAGGTGAGATAAGTGTCGCAATGTATATGGGCCGTTTAGAATTTGAGTTGAAACGGCTTGAATTTAGTTGTTTTACTCCTTGAATTGTATTACTTTGCATAATAGTTTGTCTCACAAAACCTTTTATATGAGACGATCTCATATATGAATATTTATAATTTTTTTATTTTTACAAAATGATGATAAATTTCTTAGAGTGTTCCAACAATATCTATACTCCACCAAAAAAAAACCAAGTAGAATAATTAATTAATGAATTAATTAAGGGAAAGTTGGTTAGTTTGATCCTTGTATGCAATTTGTCCCTAGAAAAGTTGCTATCACCTCCTAAGTCAATAAATGAAAGAGAGAAAAGAATCATGACATGCTTATTGATTAATGAGAGAGACTTGAGACTTGAGACTTGTGAGTTTGAATTTGTCTTTGAATTGTTGCAACTCTAATCCCTAAACCATCTATTCATAATCTTTCTATGACTTGATTGTTAACCATCTCTATCTTTAACAAAAACCCTTCAATTTCTAAAAAGTTATACCTACGCCTTGTTCTATTTGACTGTAAGAAAATATAAGTTGTAAGGCTGTAAGAAGTTGTAATATAACAAGTACAATTATAAGAAGTTATAAGGTTGTGTGTTAAATGAAACAAAACCTCAAAATCGATAAGATAACAGTAATTACATACTTTTATATATCATTATGTGACACCGAACAATTAAAATTATATGCATCAACAAATTTAGTTATTAATTACAAGTCTCATAATTAAACACATTTTTGACAAATTTTAAAATGGATCACTTATTGAATTTTTTTTTTTTGGGGGCCTTATTTGGCATTGAGAGTTAGTTGTTGACAAACTCAGTGTCAAATAATTGAAATCTTATCTAAATAATTGACAAACTCAAGTTGATAACAAGTTATATATACTGAGTATCTAATTAATATGATCGAAATTAAAGATGAAATTAGTGATAATTAATTAGTGAGCTCCCACAATTAACACACACTCCAATTAGCTTATCTCCAACTCCAAGCCTTTAAAATTGGAAAGTGACACCCAAGTCTCTCTCTATATAATAATAATAATAATAATAATAATAATAATAATAATAATAATAATAATAATAATAATATATTTTTAAAAAAAACTAAACTCATGCAATTGTAAGGCCACCATGAAAGTAGCCATTTGAAGACTGAATGAAATGTTTTCATCTTAATTATCGGTTGGCTTTTTTTTTTTATGTACAATTCCACGTGAGTCAAGTATGTATGATTATGATAATCACGTTTATTTTCTTTCCCTTTTTTCTGTAAAGCTCAAAGATAGTCTTGTCAACAACTACTATGTGAATGTGATCGAGGATCATGCCCCAAAATTTTAGGATACTGTGTAATTTGTGTTGATTTTTCATCAACCAATCCAACTCTAAAATAAAAACAAAATCAAAATGTCGAGTCATATGAGATCGATTGTGTGTAAAGATATGCCCGTGAATTCTACAAAATAAGCATTTCACTCGGATAACGATACAAATTTAAACATTAGTACTAGTTCAGCTTGCTAACACGTATATATTTGAGTCTTATTGAACTAACTCAACCCGTTTTCTCTTTTATTTACACTATAATATCACTTATTTTTTATCATTTAATATGAAGATAATTAGAAGATAAAGATCGATATAGGTAAAAATATAACCCGTATAACATCACCTCTTAAAAATTTTTCAGTTGAATGTGCCGATACTTATCCTACTAAAATTTATTATAATCACTACATTTTCACATCATCGATCAACTTTAAAAAGTTATAAAATTAATTTGGAAATCTACTTTGAAATAGTAATATTGCAATGTTTATTGGTATTTGATAAAAATGACTTTTTCAAGTTTGTCAAGTCTCCAAGTATTGCAATATTGACCATTTTTTAAAAATAAAAATTGATGACGTGCCACCTATCCAGGACAGAGAATTAATAAATTAGGGAAATTAAAAAAAAGTGTATATATTTGATGTTCTTATGATATTTTCATGCTACCCATGCATCATGATAATTTTTTAATGATAACCCGCATGATTGATTATGAATCTATCCACCACGTTAAGGTATTGATCATATCATATTTTTTTATATGTTGATTTGGGTGTCACTTAATCTAAATTTATAAATATTATTTAGAAATATTTCCTTATATATTTGTTCAATTATTAGATAATAAATATATATTTTTTCTCAGGGTGATAATAATAAGATATATAAATTAGAACGAAGTATGGCTCATTACCAAATTTGTAATGTTCAACTCAAGAAAAATCCGAGCACGCTTAAATTAGAGTTCGTCACATATATAAAACGAGATAAATTTAATTAAAGAAATTTAACTCGATAAGTTCATGAGGATTGTAAAAGAATTGAAATAATATATGTAAGTATTACCAAATAATTCGACCAAGAACCTATTTCTCTATACCATCCCCTATCTTTAGTGAGAACTCTGGTTCTCTCATTTTTGAACCGGTATACATACACATTTTCCTTATCTCAAAAGACTCGAGACCTATTCTCTTTTGTTGTAAGTAGCATACGTAAGTTGTACAAAGTTGTATATAAGCAGACTGTAAAATAATTATAAAGTAATAGTTTTAAAGCGTTGTAAGGAGATATAAACTGTAAGTTTAAAGCAAAAATGGAGAAGTTTTTAAACTCTATATCTTTTAATTCGATTTTGACAACTCATCATGCTAACAATCTACGAACTACGTACAGATAAGATGGAGAATAGCGTGTATAAAATATATTCTTTTTGCTACAAATAGCAGTCTGTATCGAGTTTTAAGTTGATTATCCCTCACATTTTAAACTATTTAAGAGAGAATAATTAAGGAAAATGAAGAATGAAAATTTGACAAAAAGAGTGGAAAGTTAAAACTTTAATTTGATGGGATTTAAAATTTCAGAAAGTCATATTTGAGGTTGGCACCTAAATGGACCGACATGAATATTAGACGAACGTTCCATATTTAAAAATGCAAAATTCCTAAACATGAATGAATGTTTGAATTTAAGCAGTCAATATATGCTGGCGCAAGCTAACAGAGAAATAATCAGCAAAATTTCAATAGGTAAGGAATTTTTCTCACTTTAATTAGGTGATGGAAGACCTACCCCCATAACCCTAACCCTCGAATTAACATAACATAGTTTTCCATTCACTTTTGAGCCCAACAAAGTCGTTTAGTACTATCACTAATTAAGCTTTTCCTAAGTGTGGAACCTCCTCATAAATCCTCCAAATTTAGTCATAAAATTAATCATGACCAACAAAATGCATACATTCATGCTTTGCATGTTCATTTTATTTATCTTGATGAACCTATGTATCTCGATAGACTTTTCTTTTCCCCAACTTTCGGGAGGACTTTCGGCCAAGGATTTCTTCGTTGATCTGTCTATTACGGAGTTTTTTTTTCCTTTGTTTTGGTTTATATGTCAGATTTGAAACTCAATGTATAATCTAGTTACAAAAATATGAAAAAGAACGTTGATAAATAACTTAAAGTTTGATGATGCCAATCCCGCGGCCCTCAATCAGAATTTTAACTATTTAGAAATTATTACAAGCGCTCCTTTCGGTATGACTCCCACTTTTACGAGATGTGAGAAGATCCGAACGTAGACAAACATTTTATTCGTGCAAACATATATACTATAATTTTGCAGAAATTTAAGTGTTGAGCTGTAGTCCATGATGCAAAAGTTCCAAGAACAGCTTATATACTTTGAGGATGCCTATATGTTGGAGCACTGTTTGGACAAAAAAAAAAAAAAAGAAATGTAATTCCATTACGCGGAAGCCTGAATAGCTGTGAGTTCCATCAATTTGACCACCTCAATATCATATGTATCTTTCGGTGTCAATCTTTTGCATACACTTTACAAAAATAAAATAAAATTTTAAATACACTTTTTGCTTATTGGGAATATTACATGGCCCTTTAGGTGGACGATGTATAACAAATGGAGTATTACAAAGAGGTAATAAGCTCATCTTCTCATTAACGGTGCCGGAGCTTCTTGGTTCTTAAGGGTGTCTCGGGGACATTTTTGGTAAAAAGAATTCATTAAAATAAATTTATGTTTAAAAATTCTAAAATAATTTATAAAATTGTTAAAGAGAACATGTATAGAAAGTAATAATATTTATAAAATTTAAGAATATTAAAAAGGATTGCCCTTAAATATATTTCTTAACTCCGCCACTACTTGTAAATACATTCCTTCGGCTATAATTTGGCCAACTTCTTTCTAACACGTGGATGTTGAGGAATAGTGTGGTCTCTGAAGACCAAGCTTCACATTTTGAAATAACTTTTCAAACTATGAAGTGGAGGACTGTTGTTTGGTCTAGGGCCTGGAAGGAAGTGGTTTCCATAGCTCCCGCTTTTTCGAATTAGCAAGCTTTGGTCCTGGTACCTTTTGTTTAGTAGCTCTAAGGTGTCCTGAGCCGATTTTGTGAAATTTTATAGTTTTTTGTGAAAATTTTAATTTATACTCTCAACTTTGAAGCTTATAAACCAATCGAAGAAAGAAATATTATATTTATAAAATCTCATGAAATTGACACATTAAGATTATCGACATATAATATATTATTAAATTTTACTAAGATATGATGGACATTTAAGTATATTGACGTTGTTGTTAGAGTACTAGGACGTAAGATAGAAAATTAAGGGTAGCAGTGAGTGGTGACAAGGGACCCTTAAAACTATGAACAAAGAAGAGAAGGTTTTTGGAGTTATCTACTCTACATGGCCATGTGAAAATAACTGAAAGCCTCCACAGCCTAAAAGAATTGGAAACATAATCCAGGAATTGGGGGATGCAAGTAATAAGAATATAAATGGACCATTTTTGAGAGTGAAAGGAGATGAAAGAGATTAAAAGGAACCCCCCAAAGGACCCATCGTGTCTTTGGACTATTAGGACATACATTTGGGGGCGGTGCCCTTGCGTGGGGCACCCCTTGTTGCTGGTGTCTCTTGTAAGCCACGTACATGTCTAGTCATTCCTCACTTACAAGGAGGAGGAAGACAAAAGTTACTTTTTAAGCTAGACAGTTAATTTAATCGATAAAATATAATTAAATATGTGCGGATAAATAACTAAGTTAGATTACTAAGGCCGTTCTATTTAGTTTTAATTTACAATATTATCACTTCTTAAATTCTTACAGTTCTTTATAGCTTTTTATAATTAACTTCACAATTATTTTACGATTACTTGTAACTTTGTTTACTAGCTAACTGCAGCTAAATTGAACAAGACTTAGATGCATGATATCAAGTTAAGAAAACCGCGCTTGATTTTTACTTGCTCAATTCACATCGATAGACATCCAAATCAAGTGTAAGACTGGTAAATCAAGTTCGAGTATATCTTTATCGAATTGAATATAAATCTTTAAAATTGACCCATTTTGTTAAATAACTTTCAAGTCTTGCGTTACTCGTCTTAAATTAGTTGGAAACTTTTGAAATCCAAACACATACTATTCGAAAGCAACTTCCCTGTCAATTATTTATCAAAGTCTAGGTCCAAATTAAAGGTCTACTAAACCTTTTGGAGTAGAGACACATAAAGAAGTTTCACACCTTCATATTGTGTCAATAACTTATATTGACCTTCAAATCCGTTTTGAATTAAACAAAATCATATCACATATTTGGCCAAACAACATGCATAACAAATTAGAAGTGTTAATAAGTTTGAGTATTTAGTCAAATACCCGTAAGTCCGTTTATATCTAGTGTTCAAATATTCAATAACTCTAACTCAACCATACATTTTTTTTTTTGAATATTTCTTCGACACGATAAAAATAGGACGAGTACCGTCTCTTTACAGACCACACACATATACAACTAAATTTTGATAAACAATAGGATATACACCATCATGAATTTTTAAACTTTTGTTCCTATAATCCAAATATATTTTTGAGTAGTACTTAAGTTTCTCCAATTCATAACAAATTTTGGCATTTTGCTCCAAGAAAAGGGGGAATATTTAATTTGTTACTAATAATTATTATGTGAATATATACTACAATATTGTACTAAATAAAATTTTTTGTCTTTGATATAAGTAGACAAGGACAAGTGAAAAGAATAATAATGAGGAAACAATGATTGAGAAAAGCAAGGAAATTAATGGGGATAAATATATAGCTTTTGCTTACATCTTTCTTCTATTTTGGTAAAAAAGAGAGCCTAAATTGATAGGTTAGGCTTAGCTAGGAATAGCATATAGATTATAGATTTAGGAATTTTCTCTCCAATTATTGGCCACATTATTTTGATTATCCTATGGATCAATTTGATCTATTTAAGTTTCTCAAACAAGGACAAAAACATCAATCTCACAATAAATTAAATTAAATGTAGTAAAAATATATCATGAGGCTAATCATGTATACAAATCTTCCAACAACTCTAAGTCTACCTCTAATATTGACCTATCTATATATATAAGGCTAATTATCTTAAGAAATTATTTTTCCTATAAAGAAGCACTAGATTCCACTCAAAAATTATTTACTCAAGTGTTCTACTTCAATTCCACAACTTTCTTCCAAGTTCCATTCTTTGTCACAACTTTCAATACAATGGATTTCTTAAAATATCTTAATACTTATGTTTACATACTTATAGCTCACTAATATTGTTCGAAAGCAGTCTCCCTAAGGTTCTGTTCCATATAACTTTAGTATATAGTTCTGTTCCATATCTTACATATCACTACAACTTTTTACAACTTCTTAAAGATCCTTACAATCTTACAACTTACATTTAAATAGAACAGGAGTTACTATATATTAATGAATGATTTCTTATACGAAGTAGTACTAAGGACAAATATACATATTTGAATTGAAAATGATTTTTTTAAAAAAGAATTTGGAAAAGATATTATGTTTGAGCCTATAACCTTGATGTAATTTATTGTAGTAGATTTTATGAAAATTTCTACAAACATCTTATACAAGAATTTACTATATATACTTGATAATTTACTCTATATAAGAGTTTACTACTATATATGCTTGATAATTTGCTATATCCATATGGGATACAGTTTTAATTGTTCAAGACAAAACCCACAAGCTATAAGGGCTATTTTTGTCTTTCACTAATTTTTTTATAAATGTTTTGATGGGTTTGCGACCTTGTGTGGGGTAAAGAAAACATTTTATTAATTTCCTTTTAATTTTTCTCCCAAAAATTACAAAACTTGCCATGACAAGTTGGCTCCAATGGCGGCCTCTGTGGCAAACGCACTATATAAAACACACAACAAACAATTCCTCCACCCTCCTTTCCTTCCTTCCTTCCTTCCTTCCACCTCCCTTTCTCTCTCTCTCTCTCTAAAATTCCAGAGCAAAAACAGGGGAACGAAAGGAAAAGCTGTTTCTGTTCCCCTCAATCAAGCAACTAAAAACAGTTGCAAAATCAAAACCCCAGTAAAAAGAGGCAGAAATTAAGAGAGAGAGAAATGGGTCAAGAAGAGGAGGATAGAGTGATGGTGATGATGAAGGGGAGAATTTGGGTGAATGTGGGTATTTCTGTAATAGCCATGGTTTTAGTAGCAAAGATAGTGGTTCAGCTATGGTGGAGGCCAAGGAAGATTTCAAATCACTTCTCAAAGCAAGGAATCACTGGCCCTCCTTATCATTTCTTCATTGGCAACATGAAGGAATTGGTTGAGTTGATGCTCAAAGCTTCTTCTCAACCTATGCCTGCTTTCTCTCATCATATTCTCCCTAGAGTCCTCCCTTTCTACCATCATTGGAAGAAAATCTATGGTATCTATCTCTCTCTCTCTCTCTCTCTCTACTCCCTTCTCTTTTGATCTAACTCGTACCCAAACCGATATACAATTATAAAGTTTTTGCTGTCTATAGAAATTTCATCAGTTAAATTAGCTGACATATGCTACTGTTTCACCGTTAATGTCCATCCTCAAATATATTGATACAAACTTTATCAGTTGAATTAGTTGACATATATATATACACGACTTTATCAGAATTGAGATAACTAAGCTCACATCGGGGCATTGGAAGTGTATGTACGTATATGCACACATCATGGGATAGGAGGGGTTTGTGTAAGTAGCAAAGAGGCCAAAAAGAGGAGGGGATCTGAAATCTATGGAGCTATCTGTGTAATAATTATTGCCCAACTGTTTTGTTTTGGGTTGCCCCATCTACTTTATAGAGTGCAAGAATTTTGTCCATCATGTACTACCCTGTAGCTTACACCCCTTGCTTCTTTTGTTTGCTTGTTATTCCTCTTTTTCTTCATCCATCTCTATCTCTCTCTTTCTTCCTGTTTGTTGTTGTGTCAAGATAGGTTTCATTTGGGAGGCAAATTCAGATTAGGATGTTGTTGTGGGGTGCCTTTGGTTTTTCTTATATAACATGGTACCTGCTCTTCAGTTGTCTTCTTTTTCCTCTCTGTAAAGCTGTGGTGTCTGTATGTCCCTATTCTCCAGCTCCTGTTTCCTGATTTGCTAACTAGTTTTTTTACGATTTGGAGCCTACCATGATGTACAATTGCATTCCAGATAAGACTGCTGTGAGAGACAAATATCACATTACTCCACCTTTCACTCTTCGACTTTTATTATGTACCACATCAACCGTCCTGATAACTTGTTTATATGTCACACCGAGATAAGAAGTTAGGACCATCACTTAGATAACTTAATTATTTTGATGTACATTTTGTTCGTAATTCCACTAACGATAGGAAAAATATAGGTGCGACGTACCTTGTATGGTTTGGACCAACTCCGAGGTTGACTATTGCGGATCCAAGCTTGATTAGAGAAATTTTCTCGACCAACTCGGAATCGTATGAAAAATACGAGTCTCACCCTCTTGTAAGAAAGCTCGAAGGGAATGGTCTAATATCTCTCAAAGGAGACCTGTGGGCTCATCGAAGAAAGACCATTTCACCCATCTTCCACCTCGAGAACCTCAAAGTAAGTCGCATATTCTGTATACATACACAGATTACAGATTAGTGTGCATCCACCCCCTGTATATGTACTGATATTGAAATGAACTGATGAGGCTGATCGAATTGAATTGTATGAATGGTGGGAGCAGTTGATGATGCCCTTAATGGGAGAGAGTGTGGGGCAAATGTTGGACAAGTGGAGTTTGATGTGCAACTCAAACTCGGTGTCAGGAGGAGGGAAAGTTGAAGTTGAAGTCTCAGAATGCTTTCAGAATCTGACAGAAGAGGTTATCACCAGGACCATTTTTGGGAGCAGCTATGACTTTGGCAAGAAAATCTTCCAATTACAAGCTCAACAAATCCTCTTCGCTGCCCAATCCTTCCAAAACCTTTCCTTCCCCGGCCACAGGTAAAACCCTTTATTCTTTTTACTTTACAGACCCGTATCTGATTTCGATTCAAACCCGATTGAAAACTAGCCGGATCTAAACAAACCCGAATTTAGTACATGGGTTTGAATCAGAAGTTTCTGACTAACATCCTATTTACTGACGAATTAAAAGATTGACGCGGTTTGTATGTTAATTAATTTAGCGTGTTGTTTTGATGATAAAAGATTCTTGCCAACGAAGAGGAACAGAAGGACGTGGAAGTTGGACAGGGAGATCGAGGAGTCATTAATGAGGCTGATTAGCCAACGAAAACAGAGTATTATTGATCGAGGAGAGAGAAATCAGACGGAGGAGGAATGTCCAAAGGATTTATTAGAGGTTTTGATCAAAGCCAGCTTAAACCCAGAAAGAGAAAATTCTGTACTGAGGGAAACTGATATTGTCGAAGAGTGTAAGAGCTTCTTCTTCGCTGGGAAACACACCACCTCTAACCTCCTGGTTTGGACTACTATTCTCCTTGCTATGCACCCCCAATGGCAGCAATTGGCACGTGATGAGGTCTTGAGGGTTTGCGGCGCACGTGACACCCCTTCTAAACACCATCTTTCCCATCTTAAGACTGTGAGTTTATTTAATTGAATTCGAATTATTATTAAGTCATATTTATTCATAAGTTAATTAAATATTTTTTACCCTTTTTATATTAAATATAATAATGTTATATTATCTTATGTGGCTCTTATATTAAATCGAAAGGATGATCTTTTTGATGTATATATTTTTAATTAGCATTTTCCGATTATGTAATTTTGCAGTTGACAATGATAGTGTATGAAGCACTGAGACTATACCCACCCGTGGTAGCAACGATCCGACGGACCAAAGAGGATGTGGATCTTGGGGGAGTCCTCAACATCAAGACAGGCACAGAACTCCTTGTCCCAATCTTAGCCGTCCATCATGACCCGTTACTGTGGGGTTCCGACGCGTCCGAGTTCAACCCATCCCGATTCTCCCAAGGAGTGGCTCGGGCCGCCGCTCACCCGAATGCCTTCATGCCGTTTGGGTTCGGGTCCCGCCAATGCATTGGTCAAAACTTGGCTTTGCTACAAGCTAAATTAGCCATGGCCATGATTTTGCAAAGATTCTCATTTGAACTCTCTCCTAACTACAAGCATGCCCCTACTGTTTTAATGCTCCTTTACCCACAATTCGGAGCTCCGGTCATCTTTCGTACTTTGTGAGACTAAAACCCAAAAACCCGAATATGAATCTTTCAAGTGTGTATTACAACCCGGAAAAAAAAATTAAATTCGTCTTAGGCAGTAGAATAATCAATCTTTCATTTTTTTACTCTATTTTTTTTAATTTTTTTGGTGTGCTAACATTTTGCTATCTCAAAGCACTAACCCACCCAAATGTCCAAAAATATATATAGTAGGATTTGGAAGCCTTTTTATTTTATTAGTATAGATTTGTATACTTCTGTTTCACTATTAATATATATATATATGTATACAGTTTCTCTTGCTCACACAATGTGATATATGGTAAATCATTTTATATTTATATTTTTTTTTGATGTGGCATTTACAACTACTTACAACTCCCGTTCACTTCAATTCTTCTTACTGCTTACTAATAGTTATAATCGCCAAAATAAACAGATCTTCGATCGGGTCGGGAACATTAATCGGCTTTTATTATCAGGTGAAAATAGTTCCGTATGATGTAAGTTACACTGAAACAAAAAGTCATCAGCTCTACACTTAAACAACAATAAGAATTTAGGAAGTCGATGTCAAAATCAAAGTGTAAAACAGATGGCAATGGCATTAACCAGAAATGAGAAAGACGGGAAGAAAAAAGACCAAAGTAAAACACAATCACTTTCAATTAACTTTTCATTGTGAAAATTTTCAAAAAATACTATCAAAATGTCAACGCTTATTATCAACACCATCATCATCCTATAATAATACAAATTTGATATCTAAAAATAAATAACTAATAAAAAAATGTGATGTGGGGGAGGGTGGGGGGTGAGGAAATAACGAAACAAAGATTTTGATGGATAGAAAAAAATAATAATTTAAGAATTAAGCTTACCTAAAATAGAGGGGAACATCACAACTTGGGCCAATTTATCATGGCAGATTTTCCCAAAAATGAAATAAATATATTAGGTTTGTTAGGGGAAAAAATTTATAAAAAAAAAATAGCAGAAAAATAATTGCCATTAAATATTTATTTCTGCATAAGGGATATGATGACCAACTTGCACCCCCTTCCCCCAAAAATAAATTAAAAACAAAAGAAAGAAAATTTTAGAAAAAGAAAAGTGGGTTTCACATTTTTCTAATGGGTTTGATAATGGAGGGAGAAATAAACAGATAATTGTGTGTGAATTGCTATGAGATGATGATGTGTGAAATTATATTATTTTGGAATAAGTTAGTCAAAAGAGGGTATGATGTCACAATAATCATCTTAAAAATTTGTAAGTTATTGTGGGCAAGGAAAAATCAAATTGAAGTAGGCCCTCACAAGATGGGTCCGAGTCAACAAGGATCCCACCCAGGGGCTGGGGAGGGTCCGTGGCTGCCGGGTGGCTTGGAACGGAGGTGTAGGCCATGGCGGAGGAGGTTTGGTGGCACGTCGGTGTATGAGAAGTGTCGATTTGACATGTAATAGTTACATACTTTAAAAATTTACATTGAGTTTTCACAAGTCATATGAACAAATATTATATTATTAAAGAATTTAACATATGTCAAACGCTCATGTTAAAAAAAAAAAACAAAAATATTCACGACAGTATAGTTTATAGTTTTGATAATACAAAAATGTATGATTTAACTAATTTAAGTTTTATCGATAGATACTAAAAATGTATTTTAAAACTCATTTAAAGTCTGGAACCAAGAGAATTTCTTAGTACCAACACCTCAAAATTCTTCACTAATCTATACTCTCTCTTCTTTACAATACATGTCACTTTAACAAACTTTTTTCATTTTATAATATTTGTCAATTTACAATTATAATGACATATACCGATTACTTTATGAATTTTCTCCTTTTAAAAAATTTTCCTCTTTCTTTATTTTCAATGAAACATTAGGGCAACTTACTTTTTTTAAAAAAGTTGTTATAAATTTTATGTTGCTTTGATATTCCCAAGTAACGTAAAAACGACAAATATTGTGAAATGGAGGGAAATGGAGAATTTCAATGAAGACTTTGGAACCATTGCAATTGGGGCAGCTGCTAGCAATGTAGGTCCTAACATTGAAAAAGAAATAATAAATTGAATTTAAGGATTTAAAAGTATTAACTTAGCACAAATATCAACTATTCTCAATTATGAATAATATGAGATCTAGCAACCACTTGGAAATCCAAACTAAGTACAAGAAATCCATATGAATCACCTCTAAACAAATACCCCGTCACATATCCATGTAATTCTTGATATACTAAAACCTTGTTTAGAAACATTTACTGAACTCGTCACTCGAAAGCTACTTTTTCAACTTATTATTATTTGATTAATAATTAAGTACGAATTTTTAACGATTTATTTTTTATTTTTAAGCTGTTAAAACTTTTAAACACATTTTCTTCTAAAATTTAACAATTTGTTAACAATTAAACACAACAGCTTACTCTTCTATACTATATAAACAACTATCCACTATTCGAACAATTGTGATATATCCAAATTACCAAGTACACTCAACTTTTAAAGTACAAATACACGATCATCCATTAGAATGCATCACAGGATACGTGATAAAACTATAATAAAATAAAATATCCACAAAGCACAATGGGGATCAAGAGTGGTTTGAGCTGATCTATCCAAGAAAAGCCTCCAGTTTCCCAGCAAGAAAAGAATGAGCAGGGTTTCCACAATTGTAGAGATCAAGACTCAATGTGCTTCAAAAACAACAATTGTGCTACTTGTCCCCCTTGCTGATTACTTATATGTAAAGCACAATAAAGAACTCGGGGCGGCGCGATTATCAATGAACAGAGGAATGCCCCAGGATGCATCTTGGAGGGGGATCTTGCATTAACATAATCAGCCATTTCATAGAGTGCTTAATCCAATGAATAATTATAAACCAGAGAAGCAATCTCATATCATATCCAGAATGTGAAGTTTCCTATGAAGCTGGTTCAGCTTTTCCTGCTTTTGAAGCATTTCAACCCCCCCGCCCTTTTTAGCAGTAATTCAATGAAGAGAGGACCACCTAGCTAGTACCAAAGTTTTACTATTAATTAAGGTGCCCTTTTCAGCTCACTATCTGAATGGTTTCTGTACACATGTCTCTGACAATATGTGTTCACTGCAGCTCTGCAACTAACAAATGTATCACAGTAAGATCAAGTGACTGTTTATTTTTGGGGGAGGGTGAAATTTGAACAAGGGCATCTAAGATCATCCCGTCTTTAATTTTATCAACTAAACTAGCTGAGACTCGAGTTTAACATAGTTTTTCATTCTTATCTTCATTTTGAATTTTCATAATAAACTTGAAATTACCTGGCAAGGAAGCAAAATCTACCAACTAAAATGGGTGATGGGGGCCATTGGTTTATTCTTTATTGATTATTCTATTGTCCCTAGAAGGTTTTAGAGTGATTACTACTTGATGGTCCCCAAGAGGCATGTGGCCAGGAGATCTACTCTCTGTCCTACTTGTAGAGATCATGGCACTTAATTTTTTTCATTTCCTTTTTTCCTATTTAATGAGAGAAAGCATTATATGGCTTCTATATACCTGTTTTTCAATTAAACCTAGCCGACCTCCTACCTGCTTACAGCCTATCTTAACAACTTTGCTTACATTGGTCTACCATTCGAGAAGGGGGATCATAATGAGTTTTAATTAAGCAAGAACCATGCACTTTCCATTATTTTAAAAATTCAAGCTCAATAAAAGATCGAAAACTCGAATTTCTAAATTCTTTGTTTCACCTTCTAGTATCCGTGTCAAAAAGTTGACACTCGAGACATCCCTTTAGACCAAAAACATGCAAAATATTGAGAAAATTGATGAGTTTGATATCTAGATACGTACCCATGTTGGACACTTGTAGCTGAGTTTGAGTAACATAGATTGTATGAAAAAACAAGAAAATATAGAATTGAAAATGGATATACTAGTCGATACAAACTAGATAACTAGCAAATGCATCATGTGCATCATAAGTAGTTACTATGAAAGGATTATGCAAGTATGATGCAATACTTATGAACAATTCTTGAAAATAATGACTTATGAACAGTTGTTGCACATAATTTGTCCTAGGCTCCTAGCCAAAGACATATAACATCATGAACCAATCTTGATAAACAATGTATATCCCTCAAGAATTAAGCATTCAATCCCATCAAAGTAATCAGATGGATTAATTTAGGGGTGTCCCCTTAATTATCCACTTGTGTATTCACTCACTCACTCACATCTTTTCAATCAATTCACTAACATGAAATGAAATGCCATAGAACCTAAACTATAAAACCTAACCAAAATCTTAGAGTCTGCCAGCTTTCATTTGAATTTGAAAGCACCTTCCCATTATTTTGACTTGACACTAATCATTCTAATTCACAGAACTTAACAAAGCAAATTTGCATCAGAAAAAAGATATCCTTCACAGATTAATCACTTTCTTTCCAGCCACATATATCACACCTCTATGGAACACAGGTAACATCGTTCAGAACCGTCTTTGTTTCCTCTGTCTCATTTTATTGGCATCATCGTTCCGAGGCTCGACAAAATATCACCAATAATTTGCTAGAGTGGATGCATCTAAGAATTTGATTTCAGATACTTTCTGTCAAGGTGGGATCTTGAAAGATCTAGATTTATCATGTTGTAAACTTGTTCACACCGATATATGAATAGAGACGATGATAAGATACAAAAGGGCATAAGCCCGAAATTTGCCTCCAACTCCTATCTGTGTTACTAGTAAGGAATTATAGATATCACAATGCATTAAATACACACATACATTGAGTGGAAATGTCATGTAACTTGTGCCGAGTCCTGAAAGTTCAGATACAAAGGAATCATTCTCTGCAAGGCTCTGTAAAACCACAAGGAATTATGTTATCTGGAAAGGGAAAAAGGTAACACAAAATGCATTAAGTAACAGCCAAAAAGGGTAGGTTCCTCTCAGAGGTATCCAGCTAATGAGCTCATTTACCATTAGGAAAATCCACAAATCCCTAGCATAATCCTAATACTTTAAGAAATACTGTCTCCTTTTTTGTTATCTGAGCCCAAAGCACTGTAACTGCCTTTGTCTGTCCTTAATTTAAGCGACCTTGTCAGGCTATTGAGTTCGCTTCTGATGATTGGCTATCGCCTGTTTTTTAATCTTCATGGGAGCACCAGTTGTAGAGGAGCTGATAGCAAACACCACAAGATAAGACTGACTCGGGATTTTTATCAGTAGGCTTATATGCAAGGGGTGTGTCTCCTGAAATTGGTCTCTTTGCTTACATGAGTGCTTGCAGGGGGTAAGGCTGTCTGCACAGCTGTATTTGGATCTCCTCACACCCGTGAAAGAAAAATCACATTCGGAGATGTTGTGGGCATGTGTGTATGGAGCCTTAGTGATTTAAAGTTTACTTTATTGAAGCCACAGTAAAGAATGTCATTTTCACAGTGCCTAGCTGTGTACAGCTTTAAGAACATTATATATACTATGAGGAAAGGAAGTGTAATCTATTAGCTAGCTAGTTAAAAAAATGCATGATCTTTGCACATATGCAGTCGCCATCTATATAATATTTTTTTAATTTATTTTTTGAAGTAGCCTCATACTGTCTCTTG
This sequence comes from Talinum fruticosum, assembly GCA_021018815.1. Classification (NCBI taxonomy): domain Eukaryota; kingdom Viridiplantae; phylum Streptophyta; class Magnoliopsida; order Caryophyllales; family Talinaceae; genus Talinum; species Talinum fruticosum. The sequence continues at coordinate 11,508,087 of JAITYX010000004.1, read as the reverse complement.
CACATCCGATCATTATTGTCTAATAATATCATATATGAACAAACAATTTTTATGCACTGCAGTGCATAGCAGCAGATATTGGTCGTAAATAGGTGCTTTAGTATTTGGCAATTAGCATCAACAAACGCGTCAATATTTTATTGCTTAGCTTTACTAAGGATTATCATGCTATCTAATAGATATATTAGATTTTCTGTACAAAAATTTCTCTAGAGATTCGATCATCCAGTCTCAATTACAGAATTCTTTCACAGCATTATGTAGATCTTGTAAGTTTTAAGTCACACTGTTACAGGTTACAGGCATATTTGTCTGTTGTGCCAATTTACTGATCCTCCATAAAGAAATCCATCTCACATTAGCAATGTGTATTTTGTATCCGATATATAAGTGTTACCATAAGGATCACCAAAGCCATTGACAACCAACCAGGCAGTCCTGTCTACCCAATGTGGGAAAGTATCTTTGCAAATTGTGCAGTATTGGTCAGTCACTAGATGGAGCTGATATGCCTTGTATCGAGAACACTCTATCTACCAGAACATAAAGGTAGAAAAGAATAGGATCCATGTAGCTAAGATGATAGCTACATTTCTTTCATGCATATACAAGAGCAATCTTACCTATACATAAACCCGAGCTAAAGCTCAAATACTTGTATTCAACCAACCAATTCACCTATCAAGTATATATGAAGATATTTGAATTTTATTCAGTACTTATCAACTAATATATATGCATTCAGATGCATTGAGTAGAGAGGAGAGAACAAAACTATCCCCCATACAGGTGGCCTAAGATAATCTTGAAGATGAATACAGATGACACTGCTTAAATCTTTCAAGGATATGGTCCTAACACCTATGTCCAGACGAATCGGACTAGATATTAAGGACATTGTATCTCACATCATACGATTAATAGTGTTCTGACTCTCCCTCCCCCCGGCCTGGGAAAAAATTATGGCCATCAATCTATTTGCCTTTGTATCTTTCCTTAGTAATGTTGGGTTTTTAACCATAGTGCTCTTTTTCCTGTTCTCTTCTGTACTTCTTGCTATCCACTTACTAATCTGGGAAAAACTTGCATTAAAAGTCAGAATTTTCATCCATGGCCTCTAGGACAGACACTATCTGCCAAAGAATCAATAAAACCAAACCTACCTATGGGGCAAGGCTTGGTGAGTGGCAGTCTTGGCAAAGTTGTTCACCAAACACTTCAACCATGCAGTATTTCTTAAATAAAATTCTCAATTCTGACAAGACATTCTATCCATCTATGCACTGTATTAAGGAAACTAAAAACCTTGATTCAATTTCTGCTGAAATCTCCTCTAAGCTATAGAATCACTTGTATGAATGGGAAATTACAGATATTTCTGGAATTTAGTCTCTAACAGTTAGGGATATAGGAACCCTTGAAAATATTCGAGTATAGTATTAGATTGGGACCTCAGAACAGCGTCCTTGTTTAACACTGGCATCACACATTTTGTCCAATCTAAGTCAAATATGGAAGTTGCTAGCTGCATAAGTGTCTATTGATAATTAATCATCAACATTCCCCCTCTCTTGACTTATAGGGAGTAGGTGAAATTAACTTTCTGCAAAAGCACAAGTCCTTCACACAAATTGAAAGACCTTGATACGGCATATTCCCTTTGCTTGACATATTTAATACTGTGGAACATAAACAATTAGTGATAAGTCAAAGACATCTACATCAACTGCATAGCCATCAAGGCATGGCCTAGTGAAAAGAATCCACCTTCCATACACAGGAGGTAGCTTTGAATTCGACTAGAGACCTGAGGGATCCCCCCACCCTTCTTTTGTTCCCTCATCAACTGTGCGTTCCCTACTAGGTGTCTCAATAACCATGAGAGTTGTGACTCCAAATTGTTCATTATAGCAGCCACCCCCCAAAAAAAAAACAAAAATATGAACTGCATGACTAACACCAACAGTAAACTAAAGACGGAATTTCATACTGTTCACTAAGCCATCCTTGTTTTGCATCTAATCATCCATGGGTGAACTTCACTGAATCTGTCATGCTTAGAGGCAATGAAGCCAGAAAGGCAATACATGCACTAAATTAAACCTAGGCATCCTCCTCTACTCATTTTCGTGGCCAGTCTAACACTATAATCCTAAACATAACCCATGTACTGGATAAAGGAAGGTTATGTTAGGCAGTCGAGAACTAGTGTAAAACTTATCAAACCTTTTAGCAGTGAGTGCAATTATACCGAAACTTGATATGATTCAAACTTCAAAAGTGTCTCGGGAAAAGAATAGTACTAGGGTGGGTAAACTCATAGGTAGTCCTTATGCTGCACCCAATCATCTGCCAATGCCAGAACAAGAGAAGCAGCACAGTCTCGATCTCCATTATTAATGAATGCCATATATCAATATCTTGAATTTGATTGCTGCATATACCAACTACTCTCACCATTATGCTAAAGGTTTCCATACCATATGGCATCATTTTCATTGGTGAATAGAGCATAGACCAACTATGTCACAGAAAATTTGGCTGCTTTCACTACTAACTTATCCGCGACTTATCCAGATTATCTTCTAGATGCAACCTCAGTAATCTGCACTTCTCTTAAATAACCTTATAACCTGCTTAACCAGGAATATAAAACTAACAATATAGAAAATGATTCCACCAAGATGCCAGAATTGGGCCCCTGAACTTTGACAAAGATGAAATATACTACTGAGCTGCTAAAACAGCAACTATCTTAAACAAAATAGGACTTTTATGCAAAATATGGAAATCACCTTTAGCCTGAAAAGGCAAAACTCTGACAATCTTCAATCACAACAGCAGCAACAAGCATGACAACAGCCTGCACGTGCATTTCAGAGACAAAAACGTAACCATCTTCATACGTACCCTCAATAAAAGAGCGATTTATGGCATTTTCTCCTTCTGATTGAGATCACTTGCTCCAAATATGGCCCATTCATTAATTGTGCCTTGGAAACTTTCTTAGTTGCATTAAAATAACAAGGAACAGCTGGAAAGGGTAGCAAAGCTTCATATTCACGAATGTGGGAACTGATCATGCAAACACAGGAAATCCATTCTGAAAGAATTGTTCATATATTTGATTCTACCATCAGAACATAGGAAATCATGATTGTAGCTTATCGAAATATTATCCAACCTTTTAGAGACAATTCAGGAGCACTTTGAAAAGCTTTTGATAATACAAAGCATTAGAGTAAGTTTTCAGTGACACGCAGCTGCATACGATGGTGGTAAACCAAAAGCATTAATATTGCACTGGACTATGCCTACCTATCAGTATATCCGCGTCTTTCCATCCTACAGTACTTGGATCCAAAATGCTGAAAATTTAAAGCTAAATTGCTAGTCTAGCTAACAGGGTGTACTGTTGCCATCTTCCAAGAATTCTCGATTTCATATCCGTTGAGGCTATGACAACTCTAACCTATCTGGTGTAACAATAATGCATTTCAGTTTCAGCATGATTTACTTTCTCAGCACTTTACCTGACACACACCTCTCTAGGAACTTGAGCTTTAATGTAACAATTAAATTCATACATAAATTCATACTTCAAAGTTCAAAGCAATGCACTTGAAATGAGAAGGCAGTCAAGAAAGTAGAGTTTGTGTATCAATGGACTAATCAATTACAATGTTAAAGGCCCTTAATGCAATAGCGCAGGTTTGACAGGAAGGTCATGACAACACTTCATGACTTCAATAAGAAGGTCATGACAATTGACAGGAAGACGTGTCGCATGAGCTCGGTTGCATATGTAAAAGGAGGTCTCGTTTGACTAGCTAATAAAGCTGCTCTTCTTTATATAATATAATCATGAATAACTAAATTCATCAGAAGGTTGAGTCAAGAGAAAGGCAAAAACCCAAGATGTACCATTGCTTGTTAGGAAATTGAGCAAAGTATGTACGGAAGCGGAAGGATGAAAATATTCAGAAAATAGGCAAGGCAAAATAAACGATGAACATCAAGATTTATGTGGAAGTTTATCTGAAGATTGTTTTTAGAAGATAGAAGTGAAAAAATAGAGTAAGGTAAACTATTATTTGTTTATATTTTAGTGATATTAGTATATTGTTAAATATGTTTGTAGGGGTGAGGTGTGTAAATCAAGATACAAATGAACATATTATGAGTGTTTTTATAGTTAATTAAATATGAATTTTTTTTTGGTGCAGAAGAGGTACAAAGGGTAGTATAAATACAAAGCGGAAGGGAGAATCAAACTTAAGTTAGTCTTAACCACTAGGTCATAACCTCATTGGTAATTGAATATGGGATTTAATATTTTAACATTTTAGTAGGATTTTAATATGTTAATATGATTTTTAAATGTTGACATGAATATGTTGATATGGTAGGAAAAAATATATTGTAAATTGATGTGGCAATTTCCCAATAACTGAAAGTTCATCTGCTATGTCTCACGTCAACTCTCTTAATCAGTAAGATTAACACAATATCAAGCCCTCATTCACATGTGGCTAGGTAAAACCGTAAGCTCATTAGGGTTAGAGCTTCCTACTTGATGACGGTAAAATAACTGCTTTACCCCTCATTTATTTCTTGTACAAATATTCACCAATTTGGTAACAAACATATAAGATAAGATCACAACTCCCAAGGACTAACATTCTTGGCTAAATCCACATATTCTTTTTCTTTAGAGATAAAGCCCTTACCTTTTTGGTAAAGTTCCTCGACTTGCCATCTTTTCTACGCTATTAACTTGAGTGTTGGAGGGTCGTTCCATGGGATCTACCCCTGGGGCGTGCCTTTGTGTAGGAATGAATAGCTATCATGAGGAGCTCACCTACTCAAGTTCAGCCACCGCCACCAAGATAGTGAATCCACTCTCTCCTCCTCATCATTTACATCAATATTCACCGGTTTCCTTCCAAAATATAAATATTGATAAGAATATGTAAAATATGTTAGAAAAATATGTTAAATCTAATAAATCTATTATGTTTACAAATGGCTTGGACTAGCTTGAACACCTTTTTTTCAACTGCCTACCAAAAACTACAAACTATATCATAGCCTTAGATGTGTCGAAGCTATATATCATATATAATAATTTATTTTAATTTTTAAAACACACCTCCTAATCCAATTGTCCTCCATTTAAAAAAAAAAAAAAAGATTCTTCCTCAATGTACAAATTATATTGTGATCTCATGAAGTTGGGTCACAAAAAAATTAAAAAAATTAAATTTTCTTTTCTATTACGGGGCATCTATCTCGGGTCTACAAATTCCCCTACCACAATATAAGTGTTGTTCCCAAACCCAATATATGCTAGGGGTGTTTGGCAAAAGAATTTTAGCCCATAAAAAACTCTTTTTTTTTCCACACACAATATCCTCACAATTGAGGAATATTGCTCCCCTAGATCCGAACTCGGGGGAGTGGGTGGAGGATAGAGTCGATGACCATCATGCCACTAACCTCCTCGACCCATAAAAAACTCTTTTTATCTATTTAAATATGTTAAAAAATTAATTAACTGTTTGGTAATTGTTTTACCGAAAAGTTTTTTTACAAAAACTTTTCGAAAGAGCTTATTACAATTAATATTTAAAATTAACATATTATCCTTCACATTTTGGTGAAATTATACTAATTGCCATTGAAATTACGCTTATGTGTAAAAAAAATTTTAGTTCATATTTTTCCACTTTTAGAATAATATTTGAGGATGATTATGAATGTCTAAGTTAGTTTTTTTTATTTTAATATTTTCTATATTTTAACAAATAATTTATTTTATCATAATAAATAAATAGTTTTATCACATAAATGTTAAATATATTATTTAAAATGAACTTTAAAAAGATATACATAATTAAAATTATGTAGACGGTATAAATGTAATTTTATATATCACATATTTCTTAATTAATGTTGAGAAGAAATTTGAATGTGGAATAATAAAAATAATTATAATGTATAAAACAGTTATGAAATTAAGTTATAAGTATAAATGGAATTTCACCAAATAACTTTGTTATAAACCGTTAATTTTATCAAACACATTTTTCTCAAACTGATAATGCAAACAGTTAAGTCAAATAACTAATATAAATGCATTAACACTAACAATCTAATAAAAACAGTTAACAATTGATTGTCAAACAGGAACGCTATGTCTTGAGGTCTACAGTTTCGGATTCATAGTGTAACTCTTGACCAAAAACATTTAAATTAATAAATTTATGATAAAAAATGATAAAATAAAATAAATTAAATTTATATTAAAAAAAATGATAAAATAAAATAAATAAGAGTGAATAGCCCTTAGATGCCATTCTCTGTTTTCTCTTTCTAATTCGTGAGTGGTGCCGTCCATTCGAGTGGAGAGGTCCCTTCCCTTGCTGGAAGAATGAGTGGGACAACTGCAGGAGGGTTGAAGAATGCTTTGGCGGCAGCCGTGGTGAAAGGCGTAACTGAGGCTAGGGCTCGGATCTTTGGGCATGTCCTGAATCCCACAGCCCAAAGATCTCCCCACAAGGTGTTGAGGAAGAAGCTCTTTGGTGATAAGGTAGCTCAGTGGTACCCTTATGACATCAAGTATGATGACCCTCTTGTCATCGCAGCACAAGAACAAGAGTACGTCTCTCTCTCTCAATTTTCCTGTGTTATTGATGTTTGTCTATGTTAACTTCATGCCCACCAACTGTTTGATCAAATGCCTATGAGATATTGCTTTGAAACATTTGCATTTGTACTTGCGCATCCATTTTTAGGCGTTTGTCTATGTCAGCTTCATGCCCACGGATTGTTCGATTGAATGTCTACGAGGCATTGTTTTGCATTAGCTACTTGCCCACCAACTGTTTGCTCATTTGTCAATGAGAAAAGCTTGTCCTAGACACTGAACAATTATCCTGTGCCACTAAACTATTAACTCACATCGCCTATAAATAAGTTAGGCTAGTGTGTGGAGACAAGGTTCAAAAAGGCTGATCAGTATGTGTCCGATAGCTTTGAGCCTGGAGCAATTAAGATAGTTTGGGCTTCAAAGTAAACCTTGGAATGAGATTTGTTTTTAAATGTTCTATTAGGAATCTCAAAAAGAGATCAAGTGGCTTAAATGTTGATTAATGAGTAAGGAAAATTCTGTGCACTTCCTAATAATAGTCCTGCACTAGGAATTCAGTAGAAAATTAGGTAATGTAATTGTTACTGACTTAGGGTGGACCGGAGTGATGAATGGGAAAGTGTAATATCCAGAAGAAATTTTCGAATTTTTGCGTCTGATTTCAATATTCCAATCCAAGAATTTAGGATTTTCTTATAATTTTGTTCTAGATTTGGATTGTAATAGCACTATAAAGTTGGCCCGTATGGCAATGTCAGTGTGTGCCATTTGAAGCCCAGTTTGGTTTAAATCCCCCTCCCCCTCTCTTTCTAGATGGTGTAATATGTCAAATTTGCAAATGCTTCCTTATGCTGTGTGTGAGTACTTTTTTCTTAAAAACAATGCGAGGGGATTTCTGTCATGGCTCAAAGAAGGTAAAAGAAAATTTATTGTATATTAGAATAATTAGAGTGTAATGCCACTAGGATGTACGGAACTTTTCTTTGACTCTCTCCCCAGGTGAAGAGGGATGGATGGAGCTGTCTCTTTATTTTCTTGTAATTTAACAGCTGAAGTCTGATGGAGATGCAAAGAAAGACATGAAATGAACTTGGAAAAGACTTGAATAAACACATGCAATTGCAAATAATCAAAGAACTAGTAAAATCCACTGGTTTTTGAATTTCATGCTTATGGTATAACCACTCCCAGATATATGTCTCTAGGCTTCCAAAACAAAGAGCTTTGTTGGAGTGTGGACTCTAAATTCACTTTGTAATTTCCGTTTATCTATTTGTAACTAAATGATCTCCTCTGCCTTTAAATAAAGAAAGATTTCTCTTGAGAATTATGAACACTGAACAGATGAAGCTTTCACTTCAATATACTAGCTCACGTGGCTGGCTATAAGGAAAACCAATTAGCAAAAAGGGATTCAAAGCTAATTTCTTTTCGGCTCTTCTTAAGTTTGGGTGTTTTCTGTGGTGGTACCAACTGGCTAGCTGATCAGAAATCGGAATTTGCTTCACTCCCTGTGCAGATGTGCACCCCAAGCGTACATTTGCTTGCCAACTCATGCTAAGTCCTCTTTGGCCGATTATATGGCTACACATTATGTTAAGCCAAACTTAGTTAAGCACCTGGCTGAACTAAGCTTAGATAATTCTAATTGCAATTGCTAAACACTTAAAACATGTTGGGTTTTAGAGCTCCTTATGTGTTTTAGGCGTTTAAACTTTTTACTTCAGTTTGAAAATTGCTTTCACCAAAGTTGTCTCCTTGAAAGATCCTTAAGCCAAGAATGTCACAAGTGTGTACCTCCGAAATGAGCACCCACTAGTTTAGTGAATGGTTGAATGCAAGTCAGGAAGCTAAGAACCTCCATTGGTTCTCTTTTGATTGGGGCATCCCGTTTGTTCTTATTGGAGCTTTTTCTTGTGCATTTCATACTTTTAACTGTTTTCTAGGGGTGTAGGACAAAATAGGAGTTTAATTGGTCGAGATTTCCTAATAACAAGGTGCTATTATCACGTACATTAATCTTATTCAGCATTTAAGCTTTTTACAAAAGTTCTTTTCATGCCCTCATGGGAATTTTTCATGGGCTTACCATCACTTTTTATGGAAGCTGACTGAAAGAGGTTTGTAGCATACTCACAGGTCTTTCCAAATTGGGTGTGCATGGCTTGTGACTATACTTGGGACTTTTTATTATGGTCAATTACCTTTGAAAGTTTTGTAAAACCTGTCTTATGCAGGAAAACTATGTTGAGTCAATTACCGAATTTAGGTACCCAAATACCTCTTGGGATTGATTTTCATGACATTTAAGTGCTACAATGTGATGTTCAGGTTCCCTCATATTATTTTTTAAGAAATCCAAATTTTTGGCTGATTAGGACAAGGAATTAATGAAACCAAGAAATCATTGGAGTTTTTACCCTGTTGGGACTTGTAATTTGTGTATAAAGCTGAACTCTAGCCTGAATATTGTGTGGTTTATATGCTGGGATCTGGAGGTTTGGTTTTTAAAAGTTGGTAACAATATTCCAAGTGTATGATTGATCCCACTGATAGTAGCCAGTATATTGAAACTAGCTCAGCTGGACTCAATTGGGAAACACGCATCCCAATCCCAAGCCCAAGCCCAATGGAGGCCTAGGTCTAGTGTACTGTGGGCATTTCCTTCTACAAGAAAATATGCTTCCACCAAGATTTTGACCTCGGTGGAGCCTTTGGGTAAATGCATTGTGCCACTTGAGCTAAAGCTCCTTGGCACTAGTTTCGGCTTATTTCAATGGGCTTTCTATAGTTGCTCAACTTAATTATGAGTCATTATGGATATTTTGAGCCAAATACAAGGTTATGTAAGTGCCAAGGTAACAAAATTAATAGTCAAACCAGCCATTGGCTGTGATTATTGTGCAGAAATTATCCTATATATAGTTGAGCCTTGTACTTCTCCTTCGTGAGCATGGCGGTGATGTCATTTGGAATTTCCTCTGCCATTATTCTTGGGCAATCATTAGAATAATGAATATTGGGATTTCAGGGCATTATCACAATCACAAAGAAGGCAAATGAGATGCCAGCTATTTAGAATTGCCATGAAATACTAGCCCCCAGTTTTGAATTTGTTTTAAGATTTCTGCTTGCACTAGGCTCAAATATAACTTAGACGATTGGATGTAGCTTCCATGTTGTTAGATGTCCGGACATAGAGGCAATTTTGAATCAACACTTAGATCACCACACTTTTCCTTTGTCTCTGATTCTTTTTGCTGAATGCCTGAATTGTCAAACCCCCCTCCTTTTTTCTGTTGCGAAAGTGTGCCATTGTATCTCTTTGTTTCATTGCTGTGGAAGAATATATGAAATCAAACTGAGTTTATCCCCTTATTGCCAGGCGCTTGAATAAGCTTGAAATGTTGAAGCGACGTGGAAAAGGACCACCAAAGAAGGGACAAGGAAAACGTGCATCTAAGCGCAAGTAGAGAGCTTGGGCTATGGCATAGCTTTTCTAGGATTGAGGTTGTTGGTCAGTTCATACTAAACAGCATTATAGACTTAGTTTGATACCAAATTCCCTGTGGTAAACCAGCATATGTTTCTTTTTTGGGTCCCATTTTCTTCCCAGTGTGGGTATTTTAATTTTACTATGCACCAATGGAAACAAATCGCGTCCATTACCATGGATATTGGAGGTGATAATGCCCAGTTGAGTATTGTTCTTGTATTTGACTGAGTCTAGATGATTAACCAGTAAAATTTCCCTTGAAGCTTGATTTTGGATTGGTTTGTTTTCAATCTTTGTCAAAAAGGCTTGGACATATCCATTTATGTTCACTTCTAATAGTATACATATCCCTCAGTTGCTAGTCTAAACAAAATTTGCTGGAAAATATTAGCAATTCAGTCAGAGACTCGTTTTAAGCAGAAAATCAGCCTAGGTGATGAAAATGTAAACAAAATTTTATACCATAGCATAAAAGGGTAAATATTATCTTGGAAATTGGGAAAGTCATTTGTCTAAATCTGAAGTTAATTAGCAAAAAGTGGCTGTAGTTTAGTGGTTAGAATTCCACGTTGTGGCCGTGGAGACCTGGGCTCGAATCCCAGCAGCCACATTTCTCATTTTTTACGTTTATTTCTTTTTTATGTCGGAACAATTTTTCTTTTTTTGATGCAACGTCTAACATGTAGCAAAATGATTTTTTAAGTGCTATTGTGCTTTACTCCACGTTCAAATACAACCAAATTACATGTCATATGAATTCGGGTCGGGTGGGTCTTAATGAAAATTTTCATATACATGAATGAGCATTGCATTGAGCAAATCAACCAAACCATATATGTAACAATTGTAACTTAATCAATATATGAATAACCAATTGTAGCAAATGAGGAATTGATATAATGGTCCACCATGAAAATACTAAATTTTATTTTATGTTTAATTTTACTCGACCATCATCTTTGGCTTAGACAGCTCTACCAAACAAAACCAAATAGATTAAATAATCCCTCCAACTTTAAAAAGTGTTAAGCTTAGGGATCATAAAAAAATTATTATTTATTTGTCGAAAATTTTAATTATTTGTATTTTCTATGTAATAATTAATGAATACTTCAGTATTATAGATTTAAAAATTTAATCTTATTAATTGCAACAAACAAAGTATATGATTCCAATGTTATATTGATAATAAGTAAAATTTTTGATAATTTTTTAGAGACAAAGGAAGTAAAATTTATATTCAAATAAATTAACAGATTATGAAACTGAATTACCTAATCTCTTATTAAAAAATCTTGATATAAAAATCAAATTTAAAATTTCGAGTAAATTTTTAAATCTAAGTCTCGGATGTAAAATTCAGAACAATATATAAAAAAATGGAGGAATTAGAGTGAGGAAGGCCCAATAGAAATGAGTGATACTTAGATTTGAAGTTGCTCATCAATATTATGAACCATGAGAGTCAAATATGGTGAATTATCCAAAAATAACTCCTAATTTTTTAAAAAATTAATGTACACTTTATAAAATATTTTCAACATGATGTCTCCAACTCTAAAGTACTGTTTTATAAAAGAAATGTACAAGGAAAGTTATGCAAGACAAATATGGCACGGGAAAAAAATAGTAACATTAGCAAATTTAAAATTATAAGAAGTGCAAAAAGACAATGTTTAGTCTTTTGAAAAAATAATGTATTAGTTAGTTTCTCTGTTAATAATATTAGCCTATATTTTAGGTCGGATATTAAAAATAATACTTTAATTTTTTTTAACATAATATTATTATTAAGGTTTATGTTTTTGGAGTCCAAAGATGTCATAGTGCATCTATTGACCCCGTTTATTTCAGTTCTTTTACAGTTTCTATTGCCAAAAAACCAAAAAAAAAAACTGTCCAAAATTCAAAAAGAAGGGGTAGAAGAGCCTCCAACGAATCCAGCAGTTGAAACAAGTAACGTGGCACTTCTCAAACCAATCAATCAATCTCCCTCGTTGCAGGAAAAAACAGAGCAGTTTTCATTTAAGGCGCCAAAAACCATCGCAGTTCCCCTTCTTCTCCTTCCCCTCCCAAATGCGCCTTTTCCTTTCTCTCTACTCAAGCCCTCTCCTGCCCAGAACACCAAACCCGGTTCTTCAGATGGGTTCGTCGTCTTTGATGTGGTTCAGAAAGGGGCTCCGACTTCACGACAACCCGGCGTTTGAGCATGCCTCAAAGGGATCCGATTTTGTTTACCCGGTTTTTGTGATTGACCCGCATTATATGGAGCCCGACCCGACTGCTTTCTCACCTGGGTCGGCTCGGGCTGGAGTGAATCGGATCCAATTCCTGCTTGAGAGCTTGTCGGACCTTGATTCTAATCTTCGGAAGTTGGGTTCGCGGTTGCTGATCCTCAAGGGCGAGCCTGGGGAAACCTTGGTTCAGTGCTTGGAACAGGTCTCTCTCTCTCTCTCTCTCACACACACACACACACACACACATTAGGAAAAGCTTTGGTTGTGTGTTCAGCAAGGGGAAATTGGTGCCCATTAAAAAAGCCGTGTACTTGTGCTTATTTGAGCGTGAAATCCGTCTTTGAATTCTTTGAGCAATTGGGCATAGTGCATTGGCGATATGTTTGTTCAAAATTAAGTAGGTCGTTTTGTCCCACATTGATACGTTATGTATTTATAAACTGATGAGTTACTCCGTTCATTGCCCATTTGTTTACGAATAGTCATATTTACTTGTGTTTCCTCTACAGGTTGTTTCTCTTGGTATCATTCCTCTATGTCACGAACTTCAATGTGATTAGTTAAAGTTGATATGGAATTTCATAGAGTAGGTTTTCCTTCGAATTGTTTCTTTTGTTGGGTCCTGCCATGGTTCTATGTGCTTGCAAATTGTGATATGGCGTGGTTGAGCAATGTTGATTATACAATTATCATTTCCTACTATTATAAAAATGTATAATGTGTACTATTGTCTTACATTTTATTTCTTCCGCTGGCGATTTGCAGTGGAATATAAAGAAGCTTTGCTATGAGTATGACACTGACCCATACTATCAAGCTTTAGATGCAAGAGTCCAGGTATTGCTTGCCTCCTCCTTCAATTTCATAGCGTGCATTTTGCTTCAGATGATGTTTTGTGAGCTTGTTTTTTCACTTTCATTTCATACTGAAATTTTCCTGTACTGTTTTGTAGTTATGTTGATTGTTGATATTGAAAATGATCATCAAAGATTTTGTGTTTAATTTTGGTATTAGACAAAATTTTAATTTTTATTTGTTTATTATTATTCTTTTGTTTTGTATTAGACAATATTGTGACTGCTTATTTTTGTTATCCCAGAAATATGCTTCTTCAATGGGAATTGAGGTTTTCTCACCTGTGAGTCATACCCTTTTGATCCTAGAACCATAATAGAAAAGGTAAATCAGATGCTGAACTGCCTGAGACAAATTTCTGTCGTTGCATTTAGTGTGGTCGCTAGAATGATTTTCTTGCGATTGAAGTACATTTTGCCTTTGTTTATGGAACTAATTATGGTAAAAGGATGGTTTTGCTCATCTAAAACATGCCTAATCAAGTTAAAATTTGCTTTCTAATTCTTCTATTGTTTACTTGTTGATTCACGTTACCAATAGAACAGAATGGAGGTAAGCCACCTCTTACCTACCAATCCTTTCTAAAGATCGCCGGTCAACCCTCCTGGGCATCTTCTCCAGTTTCAACCGGATTATCTTCAATCCCTCCTTTTGGGGATGTTAGAGCCATGCAAATTTCAAATGTTCCAACAATTGAAGAACTTGGCTATGAAAATATTGGACAGGTTTGAACTTTCAAAATATCAACTTCCTCTTTCTTTTTTGATTGAGCAAATCTCCTTTTGTATATATCAATTTTTGATTTATGTTTGTATGATCAACAATAAATAGTTTTTGCAGCACAAGTTTTCTCCCTTTAAAGGTGGTGAATCTGAAGCATTACAGAGGTTGCATCAGTCTCTTGATGACAAGGTATGTATGATGCTTACATATGAGGGACTTGTCAAAACATGGCCAAGAAAGTTCTACTCTTGTGCTTGTCCTATCGCAATGAAAAGGGGATCACCTGAATCTGTTCTTTTCAAGTGTTTTTTCAGGTGTTTAGGAGAGGGGGGCAGTGCAAGATGCCCAATTTGTCGTCCTTTGTGGATTGGTTCCTGGAACAGGCCAGATATTATCTTTTGAGAATTTGTTCAATCTCTGAGGACTGTAAACCATTCAAATCAAAGTATCAAACAAGTTCTACTTCTCCCAAATACCCTATCCCCCTAAGCTTTCGGAAAATTACCATGTACAGAAAACAGGCATGGATTTTAAATTAAATAAATAGCTTATAAGTTACTCAAGCGGAACCTTCCTTCCCATAGTAAATGTTCTTTGCTACAACACCTTGTAAGTTGGAGCTTGCATTGTGTTAATTTCAGTTAGCACAGCCTATGCTGTTGTTAGGTATATGGCAGTATTTGTGCTTAGTATCTGGTTGTTTCTCTGGCAATTGTGATGATCAGTTTTCTCATCCAGTCAAGAGAGGAAATAAAATAGAAATGGAAAAAATTGTAAGTCTTCCTGGTTGCTTACAGTTCACTACGCTCTTTCATTATTTCAGGAGTGGGTGGCTAAATTTGAGAAACCAAAAGGAGACCCGTCTTCCTTTGCGAAGCCAGCAACAACTGTTCTATCGCCCTATCTGAAAGTAAGTGATATGCTGAAAGTTGCTCTGGCATCCATGTCTTCATTTTTTTGGATGAAAATAAAAATATTTTCATTCCTGTAAGCTCATGGAAAAAGAACTAGCAATATAACTGTACAGTGCTCAGAAAGAGCAAAACAATAGAAAAAAATTGGGATGCGAGTGACCCACCTTCTTGGAAGGGTTGCCATTCGCAATCTCAAATTTTACTGAGAAAATCATCCTAATGTAACTGAGTATTCTTACTTGCTATTGTCTCCAACCATGATCTGTCTCTATTGGACCTTTTTTGCCAAGGTTGTGTTTAATTCTTACTTGAACCTCCCATTTGATCCTTTGAACTACTACCTGGATTGTTCTATTCCTGTCTCCATAAATTCTTCCACACCTTTCGCCCCGATATGGTAGCAACAGGCAGTAACTATAGCATAGACGGCTTGTTTCTTAATTAGCGACCTCCTATACTGAATTAATTTGTTAATCCAGTTTTCCATGGGGAGATTGATCTCAGTCCACTTGCATACTTCTTTTATCACCTCATTACTGAAGCTACACTGAAAAAACAAGTGTGTGGATCTTTTTAAAAAGTCAGCTGAGACTGTTTAATTGAGGCTGTATTTTTCAAATTTTACATTTTCACTTTTCCTTTGCAGTTTGGTTGTCTATCTGTCAGGTATTTTTACCAATGCCTTCAGGAAACTTATAGAAGTGTCAAGCATCATACGTCTCCGCCTGTTTCTCTTCTTGGACAGGTCGGTTTTTCCAGCATATAACTAAAATTGCTTATACTTATGTTACATGGATCTGAAATTCTGTTCATAATATGTAGTTGCTATGGCGAGACTTCTTCTACACTGCAGCTTTTGGAACTCCTAATTTTGATAAGATGAAGGGTAACAGAATATGCAAGCAGGTATATTACGACATGTAAACGACCTATTATTTAGTTCAGTGATTGACTAGTCTTTTCCGTGTATTTTTCTAGCTCTGGTTAGTTTCAAGATTTGTTCACAAATGATTTTCAACTTGAGGAAAATTTCAGCATTCCTCATAATTACTTCATCACGAAAAAGGGTGCATCTCATTGAAGTTTATCCACTTGTTTAAGCTGCTTGTGAAAAAATTGACCCTAGAAACCTATTGTAGATCCCTTGGAATGACAACAATGAGCTTCTTGCTGCTTGGAGAGATGGAAGGACTGGGTATCCTTGGATTGATGCCATTATGGTCCAGGCAGGTATCCTCCTTTAGTCTTTAAAGAAGGGCCCGTTAATTTTACACTATTGTTGTATTTTTCTTATCTGAAGATTTAAAGATATTGCTGTTAATGCTGTGAACTGTAATTTTTTGAATCTTATGAATGTTATCACATGTCCTGTAGCTTCAAAAATGGGGCTGGATGCATCATCTTGCTCGGCATTGTGTTGCCTGTTTCCTTACTCGCGGTGATCTGGTAGAAAAATTATGATTCTCTCCCTGTTTGGTTTCCATCTACTTTTCTCGCTAATTGGTTCTTTCTACTAACAGTTTATTCACTGGGAGAAAGGACGTGATGTTTTCGAGAGACTATTGATTGATTCAGATTGGGCAATTAACAATGGGAATTGGCTCTGGCTTTCATGTTCATCTTTCTTCTACGATGTATCTATCTTCTTCTTCATACAGAATCATTTTTGCTTATAGATGTTATTTAGTGCTAGCATTGAAAATTTATATACTCTGCAACCTTCAGTGGAAACAATTTTTACTACAAATTTTTTTAGCGTTGTTTTAGTGCCTATATAGTAGCTAAAGGAGGGAAAAGTTCATCCTGGAAATTTGTGCAAGTGTTTCTTCAGAACTCTTGTACGTATGTAACTAGAATATCTCTTAAGCCTGTGGTTTTTTGTTCGGCAGTACAACAGAATCTACTCACCCATCTCATTTGGAAAGAAGTATGATCCTAGTGGCAATTTCATCAGGCATTTTCTCCCAGTACTGAAAGGTATGTTGGACTTCTTTCATGTGTACAGTGCTTTCTATTTAGACTTTAGGCATACTCATATGCTGTTATCAGTGTGTAATCCATGATGTTCCTTTCGATAATCAGATATGCCAAAGGAGTACATATATGAGCCATGGACAGCTCCAAAGAGCATTCAAATGAAAGCTAAATGCATTATTGGCAAGGACTACCCCCATCCAGGTGATTAGGTTATTTTCTAAATGTTAACTATGTTACTCAAACTCTTCATTTCAACTATGAGCATCCTGTGTCCAATCTTTATATAACTTAGTACAATGTGGCAGTTGGACAATTCGTGCGAGTCCAAAACCACCGAACTTTAATTAGTCAGGATCCAATCCCTTGGATCTGTGCTCTCTGTCCTGATTATTCTTCCCCAAGTATTACATGCACATTCAGTTCAGTGTTTTTCTACGTAGTTTGAGTTGTTCATCAGTGAAGAAGTCAGCATTTCACCTTAAGTTGAACATTTTGGCTTATGTTTTTCAAATTTCATTAAACATAGGCGAATTAAGGGGAATAAAGACAAATTGCTTCACCATACTTTCGTAGTTTGTCATGTGCCATTATGCTTTCTTTTTCCTTGGTCCTCTTGTGTTCGTTGGCTCTTTGACATGCTCAATTGAACTTTTGGTGTGATTCTCAACTAGCTTAGTTTTCAGGAATCTAATGAAAGAGGCCTACGTTCAACCCATCCTTGCCCCCTTTCACTCCTATAATAGAGAGTGAGCTTGTGCCCCTCGAACCCTATATGACATGGCTCATGGTTGGTTGTTTTTCTTGCCAGTCGTTTCCCATGATTTTGCTAGCAAAGAATGCAAAAGGAAGCTGGCTGAAGCATACGCATTGAACCGTGAGCTAAATGGCTCTGTAAACGAAGAAGACCTAAGGAACTTAAGACGGAAATTGGAGGAAGATCAGAACCAAGAGGGGACCAATAGAAGGCAAAAGCAGAAGCTCATTCACTGACCCCATATCAGTAATTGTACATGTCTTAATGTAGGTTTGACGACCAATTGATCCCAAGGCTGATAAGATTGGGAAGGGAGATCCTTATATGTCCAACTGATGAATGTGGAAGTTTTGTTGTGGAAGTTTTGTAGTAGTCTGTACTTGTGCTTAATGTGATGTAATGTGAGACATAGCCTATGATCTTGAGTTTTTAAGCATTAGAATTGCTAGCTCGATATGGATGAGATGTTGTATCAAAATTTGAGAAATCGAGTAGGAAATGTATTTGTTGTGTAACATGTTTCAGGTTGTATCAAATATTATTTACAGCGCTCAATTGTGTAGATTAATCTATTGGTGACAGAGTTTTCTTGGCTATTTTCATATCATTTTATGTTTATCAAATGCATATATATTATAATTCATGTTCAAATTAACAAAGTACTTTTTTTTTTAGTTGTAACATCCATTTTTTATGACAAGAATAAAATATTTCATCCAAAAATTGTAAAATATATAAGTAATACAACTTATATGTAAAACAAATAAGAAAAAATGGTTAGACTATCATAAATAATGTATTTGACGTAGAATTATATATAAGACATTAAGTTATAATTGCATATTTTCATATATAAATGTGATATCAATTTGAGATTTTTTTTTATAATGTATTACTTACATATATATAATTGGAGTTTTTTTAAAAAAATCTATTATTATAATTCAGGCTTTTGGGCAAACATAGATGTACCATAGTCATGAGCTAAGAAGAATTCTAAAAAAAGAAAAAAAAAGAAAAATACACTTAGAAAGAGTAGTGGCACGTGCGAGTCAACACGCGATTCAACTGCGGAGCCACTCCCTCTCTCTCTCTCTCCCCGAACTCCATCGGCCGCCCCCTCTCTTACCCTCTTTTCTCATCTGCCATTTCTTCTCCCTCATTCATCCAACATCACCCAGAGCGAGAGAAAGTCAGTCACTGATTTTAGAGAGAGAGAGAGAGAGAGAGCTAATCTTCGAGATCCGGATCCATCCATCTTCTTTAACGATTTCCTCTTTCTTCAGGGAGTGACCTGAATCCCAGAACACATCTCATCCAATCATGTGGAAAAGGCTCGTTTCTTCGCACCTCAAAACCCTAGCCACCTCCTCCTCCTCTTCCATTCGATCCGTTTCTTCCATTGCCAAACCTTCGTTTCTCGCTCCTCGTCCTACGGCCTCTCTTCGGCCGTCTTCTTCCGTCCTCGCTCGCTATTTCGCCACCGAATCTGGTATTCTCTAACTCATTTTTTCTGGGCATTTTAGGGTATTCGTTTTGGTGTAGATTGCGGAATGTATTTGAATCTGAATTGTATCGTATTTTGTTTTATTTCGTTGTGTTTGACAGAGGTGTCTACGAAGAGGGTGGAGGATGTAATGCCCATTGCTACCGGTCACGAGCGTGAGGAGCTTGAAGCTGAGCTTGAGGTCTGATCCTTTTTCTCTCTCTGTTTGTTAAATTCTTCTTTGTGAATCCTAATTATATTTATGGCCCAGTTGATTTTATCGTCACTGATTAATGATGGTATTTATTCTATTTTGTCCAAAACAAATGTTATCTCTAATGCATACATTCAGATAGATGATACATTGATATGGTTGTTCTTGTTACTTGTTTAGGGACATGATATTTTGGAGATAAACTACCCAACGGGTCCTTTTGGCACCAAGGTAAGTTATCCTTACCTTCTTGATATAGTTTTTTATATTTTTTGGTGGCCGTTTGATGCATCTGTTTACAATTGGTAGGAAAAATGATGTTTGAAATCCTTTTTCTACCTAGTTTTTAAATAGATTGACAGTAGAGGACCTTATTTCATTGTGTCCCGCTCAACCAATATGCATTAGGGCTGTAAGGACGAGACTCACACGAGATTGTTTAATTCTTCTGTGTTTGTGTAGTTTTCATGGTGAACTATGTCCTGTGCTGAGCTTATTTTAACATTGTATCTCCAGTTGAGTTTTCTTTCTTAATGGAGCGGGTTGGTGAGAGGATGACTTATAATTATGCCAGCTTTGTGGATGAAGGAAGGAAGGATGATGTAAGCAGTGAGAAAATGAAATTGTTAAGGGGGAAGGGTAAGCATAAAATACTATCAGACGTTTAAAAAACAGTGGAAGTTAGATGATGAGTGTCTGGGACGTTGGATTCTGACATTTCTGGTGCAAAAGATTGAATCTGTTGGTTTGGGAAATAATTTCTAAGCTATGTTCTAGTGTGTAAACATGGGTGCACGTCAACTCCTATGCTGCTGAACATGGAATTTCAAAGTTGGGCGAGATAGTTTAGTTGACACATTTTTATCAACTATGAATATTTGATTGATTTAGTGGGTCAAGTAGTCAACTTTATCTATGAAAAAGCATGTCTCAGGGAGATTTGGATGTAACCAGTTTTATCTTGGCAACCCTAGGGCAAGCCAAGAGGTTTTTCATAATGATTTGTTAAAAAGAATTCCTTTTTGAAAATGATATTAAGTGAAAAAGGCCGTAAAAATTATTAGAAAATAGCGAAACATATGACTGGGATCGCAAAGGAAGTTACATATACGAGCCTTCAAAAAACGTGAAATGCGGAGCAAGTAAAGGAGGTGCCAAAGATGGAGGAACAATGAGTATTGAAGAATAGCTGATGTAGAGGTATAAAAGAGAAAAAAAGAGCAACTACAGTTCGATTCAGGGACTCCCTATGTAGGGTTGCTTGCACGAATCCCTAATTGTTCTAAAGTCTTGTCGAAGGCCTTGCCGTGTTCTTGAAAAGGTCTAGCTTGGAAATCATGCCTTAGTAGAACTTTTCTTGTATTCTTATTAGGCATACCCGTTATTTTGTTTGCCTCTGCTATAGAGATCTTATTTAACTTCCTCATTGGGGCATTTACATGTCTTTCTCTAAAATGACAGTACCATATGAGCCTTGCATTGGGCATCCTATGCTCATTTAGTGCCATTCAGATGTTCAATTATAAGTTGCGTGGCTTCTAGGCTTTTTTATAGTGTATGATGTTGGAAATCTTAAATATAAAATGGGATAAACAAGTTACAGTTTGATAAATGATATGTATGAATTGCCAATAATTTCAAATTTCTGACATAATGAAAGATGCTGTCTCCTTCCTAATATTTTAGGTCAGCAGAACACTACAAACTCAGACTGTTATTATTTATGTTCTAAATGGTCATGATGGTTGGATTTGCTCTTATCACCTAGATTTGGCTCATCAAACGAAGGGTGTAGTTGGCTTCGAAGAGCATGGTTTTGGTCGGGAAGGAATCATCATCAGTGGTATCATGGGATGGGGTTGTGGGTTGGTGTGTGTAGTGGTGCAGGTGGTTTTCAGTCATTTTCTTTGTGTTTTTCGCACGGGGGTGGGTGGGAATTGGATATAGTATGGGGCCTCCTCTCTCTCTGAAGCAACATATGGATTTTGCTGGGAAACAGACCAAGCATGCCACTAGGATGTCTAATCTTGAACTAACTTCTGCCTGAGATTTGAGGAATCAAACCTCACTTCCAGGGTCCTCGTTCGTGTTCTTGGAGGTTTCTATAAGTCATGTTAATTGTTCAGGTTAGCGTAGCTTACCCATGGAACATACTTGTGAGTATGACCCTTGAACACTTGTAGTTAGACTGAAAATCCTCATAGTTCTTGCAAAAATTATAGTTCGACATTTGGACACATATTTGTCCGGGACACTTGTACCCAAGTCCAAGTAAGACACTCTATACATGGGCTTCACAAGCATCACAATCACAACATTTTCAACCAAACACGCGGAGTGGCTTCAAAGTTAAAATTTGGTTCCATATCCATTCTTCAACCTTCAACTAACATTCCTTTAACCTTGGATCAGATTGGCACCCTCGTTGCCTGATGAAAATTCGTGATCGAATTGGTTTTGCTCCCAATTTTTACTTATGATGTTGATTAATCACTTGCATTGATAAAATATTTACAAGCAAACTTTTTCCCTTTTTTTTGGGGGGAGGTGGTCAATTTATCAGAAAACTTTGGAAGTTCAGAGTTTATATGCAAACACTAATGCAATATTTGCATTTGATGCCATTTATGCGGTAATTTGATAGGAGCAGGAGACTTACTCCTATGATATCAATTTTATATAGGAAGTCTCCTTGGAACTTATGTCTAATAGGTGTTGACTATTTAGTTAGATAATTCCATAAAGCAGAGGTAGAAGACACTTGAGTGGGACAGCGTTCATCTGCTGTGGTCGGGGGCTTGACAAAATTAAAAAGTATTGACTATTTTCGTTACGTGGGAAAGTATGTGATTACAAAAGAGAGGAATTCCATAGAATGATTACAAAAGAGACCCCCCTTCCAACAAAAAACAAAAGGAAAAAACACCTACCCGCAGCCATCAGTCTCTTCATTCCCTACGTTGTTGCATTTGTCTTTGTACCCCCTTTGTATGTGATTCCTGCCACCTCTCGTCACCTTTCCTGGACATACAGCGTCATGCTGTCTTCTCCAATCTGGTGAATTTTGGTTTACCGAAAAATATTGCAGTTATATTTTGTTCTTCACAATATTGTTTGAGATTTAATGAATCCCTTCTGACCTCTCCCCCCAAAAAAAAAAGTAAAACGAAAGAATCAAATGAATGGTCCAACTTCCAGCCTAAGCAAGGTGTGCAGGGTCATATTAACATGGTTTTTGCTGCGTTGTGTTACTAGTACAGTTTTAATTAATTACTGGTTATCTATCATCATTTGATTTTACTCAGAGGCTCAGAGCTTCTAGGCCATTTTCATCATGCTGTTGTCTTCTGTTTAGGAAAACTTGAGAATTATCTATGATTATCTTGCTTCATAAGCTGGTTTATGGAGTTTGCTGAATCTGCTGTTGAGTAGTATCTTGTTCAATGTGCCTGCAGGAAAATCCTGCTATTGTGAAGTCCTACTATGACAAAAGGATTGTTGGGTGTCCTGGAGGTGAAGGAGGTCAGTATAAAATTCAGTATCTTTCTCCTTAGATCTTTCTCCTCCTTGTGTGTCAAAGTATGTTGCTATTGCTGGGATGTGTGAAAACCTGTTTCTACTTTTTTTCACCCCTTTATTTGCAGAGGATGAGCATGATGTTGTCTGGTTTTGGCTGAAGAAGGACCAACCATTCGAGTGTCCAGTGTGCACACAGTATTTCAAGGCAAGTGCCAAACCCGTTTAGTGATGATGATCGTATTTATGCTAAATGATTATCTAGTTATAGTTATTGTTCTCATACTTCTTTGCACTTCATAAATGAAATATTTTTATTTAATGAAACATATCAAGCATGAACTGGCATCTAATTAGCGAGAACACATCACACCAAAAAAAAAAAGAAAAAAGAGTGAACTCAAAAATAAAATCAATTCCTAGTGTCTTTTCTGGATTATGATTCTGCCTATATTGATTTGACTACTGCTTGTTTATAATATTGGTTGAGAAGCTAAGGTGTTTGTCGCATCGGACATCTTAATCTTTGGAATGTGTTCGGTTTAAACTTGAGTGAGTTATTGGATAAACCTAAAAGAGAGGTGTGTGCAACCAGTGCAAAATAGTAAATCCCCCTTTTTTTTGTTTTTGGTTAACAAGAGTAGTGAGTGTATTTTGTAGTAAATATATGTTGATTTAATATGTTCTTACAACAGACTTGCACAGTTCTTGTGTAGATAAAAGTCCTGTAATAGCAAAAGGGTAAATAGAAGTAAAAGTTCTAGATTAAAACTTCTAAAATTCTTTCTGTTCTGCTTTCTTTATAATCTATTGGTGTATGTTGCTCTAACCAAATAAGTGCATATGGAAGAAAAAGTTATATAGACTTGAATACTTCTAAAATTCTTTCAGAACTGCTTTCTTTTGTGATCTATTGTTACCTGTTGCTCTAACTATAAATAAGATTATTTCTAGCTTCAGATTTTCCTTCCTACTCCCTATTCCGTGTTTATTTTTGTTGAGTGGCATGTTCTTGGAAATTCGCTTATTATTTGGTATGTGCATTTTTGCAGTTGGAAGTTGTTGGCCCAGGCGGGGACCCTGAGGAAGGACATGGTGATGACCACCACTAGTTGTAGTTTCCGATTGTAGTGCCGTAATAAGATCTGGCAAGACAATGAGACTGTTCTGTGGAATTTCTGCTGCTGCTGCTTTCCAATTGAAAAGCTTTGTTCTCTTTTTGACGGGTCCTTGGATTGAATGGATCCCTTCTGTTCACGTTTTAATTCTATTTTTGGAAGAAATATGAAGGTAGAATGGTTTTTCTACCGTTGAGCTGGAAATTGCAAGTATAAAATTTTTCACATTTTTCTTCATCGCATGAGCGAGTAATCATTGGGTTCTTTCTTTCCTCTTTTCTGTCACTGTGAAAATGGCTGCATCTTCATGTCAATCAGTATCTCACCCTTTTCACTTTATTCTGTTGATGTGAATTGTTGTTGAGCGCGATCGCTTGAAGCCATAATTATCATGTCATGCTCGTAGTGAGAGTGATTTTGTTTTGGATAATTTACAATCGTGATGTGATGTAGAATAACATCAACAATAGTGCCAAGCCAAGGGGAGGAGGCTTAGAACTTACAAGTTGATTCTGATCCCTTCCCAAGACTTCGGAAGGAATTGACAACTGGATGCCGAATTTCACAAGCCATTGCCATTGCCATTGCCATTGCCATTAATTGCCATGCCCGACTTGGTTGGGTTTGACGTTTGAGTTGTTCCTAAAGATGCATTTTTATTGACATTCCTCTAGCATCCTCCCTCACTTCCACACGCTCATACCCCCTTTTTTATATAACAACTGAAACATCCTTACGTACATAACTTGTATCATGGACCCGGGATTTGTGGTCTCCGACTATGTCTCACCTCAATGATTGGGGCAGCATGTAAATAGGTGTGAATCCGATAGTCACCATGTACCAAGGTTAAGTTGGAAAACAGTAAAACGAATTCAAAGTTTTGTTGAAGAAAATAAATATTCAAATAATAACAGATCCAACCAAGGCAGTAGATGGAAAATGCAGGATTAAAAAAATGTAATCCCTTGCTGATTATGATAGACAAGAGTATCCTCCCGCTTACTCTACCAAAGCTAAGCTAACTCGTTAATTTTTGCAATTTCAAGCTGTCTACGGATTTTCAAGCTTTTTACTCTATTCATAAGAATTAAACTTAAATAAAATCATTTTACCATGATAAAACACTAAAAAACATCATTGGGCTCACAACATCACCAACAATCCTTCTGACCCACATAAAAAAAAAGTCACAAACAGTCCAATATATACTAAAAAGAAAGACAGAACACAAAAACAAATGTAAGATAGAATTTATAATATCAAAAATTTTGTATGTCACAGACATTGTTATAATAAATTAATGAGATCTTAACTTAATAGTCAATATTGAGATCTAAGATACATTAGGTTTTGATCTCGATCATCCCTTCCCCAATTGTTTATAATTCTATTGTACCGTCCTTTTGTGGCTCATCTAGACCAATTCAAAAATAATAACTAATAGCTAGAGTAACTAATAATTTACTTAAGAGTGACTCGTGGTAAAACTTACCAGCAATTGAATTTTGAGCCACCTCTGAATGAAAAAAATCACTCTTAAATACATTCTTACTCATCTCAAAACCTTTAAAAAGTCACCCTTTTATAAGAGTTCATCTCAAAATACTTTTACGTAAGACAGTCTTACTCAAAAATCTATATTATAATATTAATTTTAAACTCTTTATTAATTAAACTAGCTAACATTATCGAAATTTCGGTATCATCTCTTTGGTTTACCCTTCTTCCCTGCCCCATCTCATCATACTATTGACCAAACAAGCCAAGGACAAAAATGGCTCCTAGGGCACACCAAGGCACAACCAGAAAAAGAAACGAGCTCAGCAGTGAAGAATCCCCACGCAATTTATTCTGAGGCTAAAAGTCATTGTCTTGATTCAATTTTAGACAAGGGACCAAGTGTTTGTTTTTTTGCTGTATATTTTCCATTAGGAATATATCTTATTGTTTCTCTTTATGTTGCCATTTTTTTTAATTTTAGGAAAAGAAATTGTTTGGAAATGCACAAATGACAAACTTTAATTGGTACTTTATTGTGGGCATTACTGTTTTAGGCCACATCTATACTTGAATTTTTTCTAAAACAAGTATAAGTTTTAATTTATTGTTTGTTTTTAAAGAAAAATGTGCATCTTTATTAGAGAGAATCTAATTGCATGAGATTAAAATACATTTTGTTTATCAATATGAATATTTTTGTATATTAGTATTATATAATCATTTATTGATATTTTTAAAATATTATTTTATATGAAGTTGCCTTATCTAAAACAATTAAAAAAAATAATAGGTCGTAAAAGAGGTATGAAAAAACCAGCCAATTCTATAAAAACAATCGATAAGACTATCGTGCATTGTCATAGATATATTACGGATTTAATGTTTCCATCTTTTTGCTTCTCTTTCTTGAAACTTCCTTTACTCTATATTCGCAGAAGTTATGAATTCTTTAGTTAGGCCGTATATCTTATCATCTTATTAAAAAGAAATGACGTGACATTAACGATTAAGTATACATATTTTTCATTAACTACCAATGTTAAAAAGCATACATAGAATTAGAAAAATTAGAAAGTGTACCATGTTGGCACATTTGATATTCCTTCTAGACTATTCATGGGCTATTAGCTTTCTCCACTTTGTGTTAAAGTTATCATACTAATACATATAGTGCTTTTGATATTCCACCTACATTAATAAGGACATTTCTTGTACTCCTCCACATAACTTCTCAAAATTTTAATGGAAAAAGTGGAAAGGAATATGATTTAAAGGAATAATGTCTCTTATGTGAGCTTTGGTGTAAAAATTAATTTGTTGTCTAAACTAATTAATGAAAGAAATTTTGAAACAATTTTGACAAATTATGTGAAGATATATTGAGATACCCAATCCCGATATCCCTCCATTTTAATTTATTTGTCGTTTAAAACTATTAAGGGAATACCAAGTTAGAGTAATTTCAACCCAAATTAGTAATAAAAAGATCAAAATGTCTGTAGGATTTTATTACAAATGAGGAAAGTAAGGAGAAGAAATGTAATTATAAAACGACAAATATTATGAAATAAAAAAATTAATTAAAGCGATAAATAAATTAAATAAAATGAGTATAATAAATGTTGATTTGATATGGGGTCCAAATCTTATGTTTGCCAATTATTATGGCGGATAAGTCATGCATTTCTCATGATTGATAAATTCCTGTAAAAAAAAAATGAAAATTCCAAGTTTTTATTTCAAAAAATTATCTACAAATGAAATTTAAAATTCAATGACGTTAACATTTCGAGAAATTTCCTTGTAATTTCAGTAGGTAACATAAGATGCTTTAATTTGTTGCCAAACAGAGTAATATACGATAATATCATTATTCTTCCTGTTTTTTATATAACTTTTTCAGGGACTTTCTACCGTAAAAAACCCGTAAAACAAAAGAAAAATTTATCAAATTTTGATTCCAAATGGACCATTTGTACACGGAATTGAGGGGAAGAATAGCTTGGAAAGGGACACATACATAAATCATGAAAATTGATGGACAAAATTTATTCATATTATTAGGAAGCCTTACATTGGTTTATTTTTATTTCCCCAGCCTGTAATATTCTATACTTATACGTGTGAGTCAATTAGCTAGCATGCAAAAAGTTTGTTTGATGAAATTAAGTATATAGCAACAAAAGGTCGAAATCAACATAATACCTTATTTAAAGTGAATAAGTGTGAGACCGACATCTACTTGTTTAAAATTTTTTACTTTATCACTCAATAGGTTGTCGCATCTTTTCGATTCTATAAATTAAAAATCTTTTCTTAGTCTTAATTAAAAAAATTATTTTTTCACTTGATAAATTGTCACATCTTGTTAGATTCTGTAAATTAAAAATTTATATTTTTTTAGTGTTTAGATTGCTTATTTTAGTGTTGAGATTGCTTGACTGATGTGATTAAGACAATTGAAGTGACTTTTCATAGCTTAGAAAATGGCATGAAGACTAAAGTGATAATTGAAATGACCTTTGTTTTGCACCTCAATATTATTATTTGACATGAACTTGTTAACCAAAGAGGTAAAATAGAAAGAAAAACATGTTCACAAAGAGCAACGACAAGGGTGTTCATATATATATATATATATATATATATATATATATATATATATATATATATATTTGGTAAGCGGGGTTACCCGTTGAACCCCTATTTCAAGGAATGTCCAACAACTTTTAACGAGGTTAAGGGATAGAGGGTGCCAAACCTAAGCCTCCACCACACAATATCCTCACAATTGAGGAATATTACTCCCCTAGATTCGAACCCGGGGGAGTAGGTGGAGGATAGAGCCGATGGCCATCACGCCACTGGCCTCCTCGACATATATATATAGCGATTATAAACTGGTTGATAATTCCATACCAAATATCAAAGCTTCGGTAACAAGTTGGATGACTTCCTTCTTTTGGTGTAGAAAAGTTACAAAAGGCAGTATAATATAATTGGGGGGAGAAATCAAACATGAAATCTAATATACTCATAACTTCAGTCTTAATAACTAACCCATGACCTCATTGGTATAATAACGCATAATATAACTGAAACATAGAGCCGTATTTTTACAATGAATTTTGAAAATTTAAGTTTGTTATTCCAAAAGAAAAGAAAGAGTTTGTTGAGTTTATTAAACTTTTACTTTGTGTGACTAAGTTGAGGGCATATAGCCATCAATAAAGGGGAAATCCACAAGCAATTCACCATACGCAAGAAACTATTTTTTTAATTAATCATTTGAGGGGCAACATTGCAATTTATTGAATTATACTTGAAAATCAACCATAACATTTGTTTATATCATTGGTCGAAAAGTGCACTCCATTCTGATATGCAATTATATTAAACAATTTCATAAGCTATTATATGATCCTTTGAACCTATATATAGTTAAAGAATAAAGTAAAACGCATAATCTAACTAGACAACTTTTCTATAAATTGTATAAACATAAACAGTATATAAAGTGTCAAGTATTTGTTATCGGTATTTCAAGATACTGAAATAATTATATTATTTCATAAAAAAAATGTAAGATTCTTATAATGTATTATTTTGTAATATTTTTTTCTTGTCCTTATAATTTCCTTTACAATAGATTGATTTTGTTTTTGCTAATTGCCTTTACAATTTTTTAGGCAAGGACAAGTGTAGGTCACCGGATCACTGTTAGCTTAGTAACAAATACTTTATAACTTTATCATCTCGATTACGAATCGAAACTTGTGTAACTGAATTGGATCGAGTTATAAATCTATGTTTGATATTCATATATTTCATTAGGCTTTCAAACTTAATTGAAATTACCCTTAATTCCTATCTAGGGAGAGAAAATGGTTAACACTTGATACACCTTCATACTTAAAAGGTTTTGTTTAAGCCTAAGATCCACTTCAATGGGTAAAGCCTTAAAAGGCACTTAGCTCACCATGTCTTTTTGTTTTAAGTTAGGCTATTAGCTAACAATGGTCTTTATTTTAAATTTTATAAAAAAGGCCACTTTTTGGCTCTTTCCATTTCCTTTCCCCATTGCTTTTTTTGGTGGGCTTTTGGGTTTTCCTTGCAAGCTAAAAATCCTTTGCATGTCCTATCTATACTTGGCCTACAAACTTTTCATTAAAGTATTTAGAAAAATGTACTTCCATGCAAATATTCAATTGTATGGTTTTGGACATTTGTTTGAAGTTGGAATCACTTGTGTGATATCCTTTCTTTATTTTTAATAATGTAATTGCTTTGTTCTTTTTGTTAGATCCAAAATTCTCAACTTCATAGTTTTATATGGAGATAACTTTTAAATTCTATATAAATTAATAAACTTTTAAATAGTTAAATGCTTAATTTTAATAAATCATCTCGTTATAAATAAACTATTTGCCTTTATATTTCAAATTCAGATAAATTTATTAGTTATCACGCACACACAAAATAATAATTTTCTTTTTTTGTGCGAAATGAACAGGAATGATAGATTAAACTATAGATTTATATACCAAGACAGTTTTAAAATTTTCAACCGTTAAAATGATTGACAATCCTTTATGTATGTATTTTCGCAATTAAATAGTGACCTAAGTGCCAAGAGCATATGTTGTCTTCTAGTATTCAAAACCCTTAAATGTAGGGGTATTTTGCATGCATATATTCTAAAAAAAAAAAATAGATATTCTTCACTAAGGATGATGGGAGTGTGAAGTTGACAATCACAAAAGCCTAACCTAAAGTTTCTTCTCTCCTTCCCCCAAAAGAAAAGAATGTCATAGTGTTTGACTCTCTATGATAAAGGCCATTAAACTAGATGCTAATTAGTGATGCCACTAACCAATTAAAATTATTATGTGTTATTTTTATAAAAAAAAAAAAAAAGTCAACGAGTTCATATGAAATAAAAGTTAGCTTTTAGTGGAATCCAAAATGCCATTGCTAAATTTAGTTAAAATCCATATGGCCCAATTGCTTATTGATTTAGATAATAATCATTTTGAGTGTTTGATTATTAGCTTTTTAGAGATTTTTTAGTTAAATTAATATTTTTAGACCTAAATTATCAAGTTGGTTGGATTAAATTGTCAATTTAGATTAATGCTACATCATTGTTTTAAATTAGCTTTTTGATTAAAAATAAGAAATTTATAAAAAATTTACATTGTTAGCCTTTTACAATATTTTGAAATAAACTTTCTATGGAACATTTTTCCACAATCAACTAATAAAATTGAACGATTAATAGACAAGTAACGGTGTGTTTGGTTGGATGGAAAATATTTTTCCAAGAAAATATTTTTCATGGGAAAATGAATTTCTAAGGAAAAACCATTTTCCACCAACATTTTCCTTTGTTTGGTAGAAGAAAAATAATTTTCTAAAATAGTTACTTAAATGCCAAAACCAACCATAAAAATCCAATAAATATGAAAAGAAAAAGTAACTAACTAATTCAACTTCAAAACCCAAATATATATATATATATATATATGTTGAGCACCTAAATTTGATAAGTTTGTACATCTCCCTATGATCAAATTTTTCCAAGTATAAAATAATAGAAATTAAAAAAACAAATATTGTAAACAAAACTTTTCATCTATGAACTTTACAACAAAAAAGGGAAAAAGAAAAGGACAAAACTTGAAAAAGAAAATGAAGGTGGCAAAATTAACTTCCTTCCTCATAAAAGGAAATTTATTTTCCCTTGATTGAGGGAAATTATTTTCCCCGGAAAATATTTATCAACCACTTATGCTACCAAACGCTGGAAAATATAATGATAATTTTCTGAGAAAATATTTTCCATTGAAACAAATACATCCTAAGTCTCTATTTCATTTACTTTTATTTTACAATTTTTTACAACTACTTACAATTAATTATAACTTTTTACGGCTCCTTACAAATAAATGAATGAGGATCTGAAATTAGTTAATTGCTAATAATCGATTGTCAAACAAGACTAAAGCACTAAGGAGTATTAACTATTAAATATTAATTATATAGATAAAATAGGGATTAATTAAGGGTACAACAAAAATAATGCAAGTTGTGTGAAACGACAAAGAGAATAACTTTTAGGGATGGACGGTTCATTAAGGCTGCCTCTCATTG
This sequence comes from Talinum fruticosum, assembly GCA_021018815.1. Classification (NCBI taxonomy): domain Eukaryota; kingdom Viridiplantae; phylum Streptophyta; class Magnoliopsida; order Caryophyllales; family Talinaceae; genus Talinum; species Talinum fruticosum. The sequence continues at coordinate 11,476,489 of JAITYX010000004.1, read as the reverse complement.
GCAGCCACAAACAACATTGGTGCTTCAAAGGGTTATTTATTGCTAATAGAAACCTCAAGAGTTACTCGAATAATTTAATCTGCTAATTTCTTTTTAACTAAATGGCCTTTTATTAATTATTATTTTTTTTAAGGAGGTGGGAATGTTGGAAGGAGGAATATGGAAATTATTAATTTATATTACTGAGAATTAATGTCATATTTGGTTAAATGTAATTATTTTTATAATACGAATAAGTTTATAGTTGTGTTTTCATGAACTTGATTGAATGTACGAAAATATCGTAATAAATAAGAAAAACTATCTTGTAATAGTTATGATTATCACAAATTATATAATTATGATTAAATATATTATATAGTGTTATTACATTAATTAAATCAAATATTATATAAAAATATGGTAAACTATTCTCCCTCGATATTAGAAGGAAAGTCTTTTTATAATTCTTTTTAAAAACAATCCTTTTTCCTATGATTGAGTATTATTCTAGAATGAAAGGAATAAAATTATTTTTTATTTTATAAGTTATATCTACATTCCCATTACTCATGCAATGTTTATACATTTCTTTAAAGTTCAGTTTATTTTGGTGTTTATAACAGCTAATAGTCCATAACCACTCGTAATACCTAAACGTTAACCGTAATAACTTGTAACATGTCATAAACAGTTATAATAGTAAATCATAGCCTTATATTATTATTATTATTTGTCATTATCGTCATAGTTATTATTATCATTATTGTTGCGGTAATATATATTGGTATGGAACGATATATAAATATTTTTCCCCATGGGCACTCGGGTTGGCGCAACAAGAGAGAGCAGAGATAGAAATCGGGTTGGGGTAGAGAGACAAATTGAGGAGGAGAGAAGATCGGATTGGAGCCTTTGGTTTTGGGATAGGTATTGTTTTGTTTTCATTTTTTTTTTGTAGAAGGTATATATATTATTGGGTTTTTGTTTTGTTAAACTTTGTTTGGGTCTTTTTGTTAAATTTTTTTAATTGTATAATTTTTGTGCTTTTTTGTTTAAATTTTGTAATTGCATTTCTTTTTTATTTTTTGAGATAGGTATTATTAGGAGCTGTTTTTCCCCAAATAAAATTCATATCAAAATAAAATACGAATAGCAATAAAATATATAAATGTTTGACCGAATAAAAATTAAACTGATTAGCAAAAAAATCAAATATATGTTATCGAAGTATACAATAAATAATATCACCAACGTTATCTCAATAAATTTATAATTACTCGTAACAACTTGTAATAACTTATAGCCACTCGTAACAACTAATCGTAATAGCTCATAATAATTTGCTACAACTAATAGCTTAGTAGCCAAAATGAACAGGCCCATACGTAGTTATTAAATGATGAAAAATAATGGTAAGTGATAATTAATGAGCAGGAAGGAACAATCAAATTTAGCTATATGGGTATTGAGTCGTGCAATGATAAAAAATCAGTTGGAGCAGCAAGAAGAAGCAGGCTAAAAATCGAGTTGGAGTAGAGAGACAAATTGAGAAAGAGAACGTATCGAATTGGAGCCTTTAGTTTCGGGATAGATATTGATTTTATTTTATTTTATTTATATAAGGGAATGTATTATTGGGTTTTTTTGTTATGTTTGGATCTTTTTGTAAAACTTTTAATTGCATAACTTTTGAGCTTATTTGTTAAATTTTATAATTATATTTTTAAAATTTTTTCTTTAGAGACATTCACTTTTTCTTTCCTAAGACCCAAGAAAAATATCTGCGATGAAAATATGCTAGTGCTATGTCATTGTACTATTTCGAAAAGTTAAAAATATCATCGATGAACTTTACGTCCAACGATTGTCATTATATTTTTATGTAATGTTAAAAATGTCATTATCTAATGATATTTTTTTACTCGTGATAACCCGTTAATAGGTGCTATAATGACATTTTGAATACCAAATAATAACAAATTTTTCCTTTCGACATTGCTCCCTCCATTTGTAAATTTTTAGATTAAGTATTGGTAACAATAACAAATAAAAAACCATAAGCACCAAAAAAAAAAAAAAAAAGAGAAAAACTCTAATGGTTGCAGAAGCTTTCAAATTATAATGTAACAGGGGTGCACGTGTTACCTCACGTGCGTGTATAAAGAAAAGTGAAAATTTGTTCTGTAATTTGTCCCTTTCATCCAAAGAACAATTTAAAAAGATTTATAAAAAATTCAAGTACCAACATGGCAACGCCTCTCACTTTGTTTATTCCTTTTTTCCTGTGTTGTCTTTAAGTGTATTGTATCACTTAAATTTTATATTATTATATAATAAATTTCAAAAAATATAATTAGATATTATAATAGTGTTATAATTATAAATTATATAATTTATCTTTAAATATAACACTTTTTATAATTATAAAATTAAGGGTATGATACGTCCTGTACTTGATAGAGTTGATCCGATTATGATGTTATTTTATTTCCATTAAAATTAATAATTAAATTGTCATTATTCAAAATTTAGTTATTTTATAAAATTAAATGTACGTTGTAGTTCAGTTTATTTTACCAGGTAAGCTTTATCAAATTTATTGAATCAACTTAAATTTTTTTAATGGGATGCTTTAATTGAGCATGTCTATTTATAAGTCATATCATATGACTTTTTACATTGGGTAAAAATTTGCTTAATTATGGAGTAATTTACGGATGTCTCATGTTAAACAAGCTTATAGACAACAGTAGGAATTTGGATTAGTATGGCATGGAATGTTGCCATCCTTCCACTATGGAATTGCAAAATAGAACCTATGCTCTTCCCTCAATGGGCATCAATCAAACATCAACCATAATAAAATAATAATAATAATAATAATAATAATAATAATAATAATAATAATAATAATGGATTGTTTTTTGACGTTAATACGTCATTTCATCGACATGGAGCTACTATTGACTTATAAGAAAGTATAACTTCTCATTATGAATTTTCTTTATCAATAAAACTCAAATTTGACACCTTATTTGAATAACAATTAATATAAGCGAAAATTTGAAGTATGCGTCAATTCAAATTCAAATAATTAGAACATTAGAATAAAATCATCCTAATAAAATTCAAACGGAAACCCAAATGTCTGACGTTGGAATCCGATTATTGCTGATTTGTGCCAGTACTAGTCTTAGACCAACCTCTGACTCTGCCCTCCAAAACCCAAAACAAAACTAGGGCTGCTCTATTTTCTTGTTTTCAGTGAAACAAAGATGAAAAAAAAACCCACATATTCTCTTTCACAACTGCTTGTCTGCTCTGGATTTCTTTATTTTTTATGTCCACTGCCGGGCAGAAGCATAGATTCTCATCTCTCACCTCGACTGCCAGAGCTTCCCAAAGAAAAAAAAAAAGGAAAGAAAAACCAGAGCCCTCTTTCACCTAGCTAGCTATTTTTCCTGTAATGGGGATTTTGATTCTCTCTTTCCATAAAAGATTTCCAGCTTTTGTCGTTGTCTTTCCGCTCCTTTTCATGGATGCCGCTCTTTTTGGTTTCTTTCTAGGCACAAAGTGCAGCTGGTTTACACCAAAACCCCCTTTTGATTGTAATGCATATTCATATTTCCTTCTCCCCTGTTACCCCACTTCATTTGGGTATAAATAAGGCTCCTATGTGGGTGTTTTGTTCATTGCAATTCATTTAGCCTCTTCAGACATTTTGCAAATAGGTGGATTCAATAGTATACTCTGTTTCAAGGACAAGATGAGCTATACAAATTACCCAACTGGGTCTGGTTAGTTCCAAATTCTGTGTCTTCTCAATGCAACAAGTGGTGCCCACCATGCATTTGATGAATTGCCTCTATGGTTGGGGCTTTCTTTTGGGTCTTATTACATGTTTCTTTTTATGGGTTTTTAGCGTATGAGTGTATGTTTTAGTGTTTTCAATTTTGTTTTTGTGAAGCAATGAAATAATTACTCTGAATTTAGCAGGTGCAAGAAATGCTAGAAGAAGCTTTGAGTTTGGAAGAACCCATGTGATTAGACCTAGAGGAAGACACCTAGCCACGATTGTTTGGCTACATGGCCTTGGGGACAATGGTGCAAGGTTCTCATTTTTCCTTTGTCTTTTCTATAATGATCATTTTTCAGAATGAGACTGCACTTCACTGAATTTTCAGTTTCATTTGATCTCTGTATGAACAAATGATGCATTAGTTTCATAGGATTCTTCACAATATTTTCTTGAATTTACATGAACCTCTTAAGCATGTCTGGCCAACATATATTTCAAGCCTAGTTGTCATTTTCAGTTCTTAGTTCCACCCTGCATGAATCAATAGGAGGTTAGTCCCTATATCTTTATTAGTTGTCGAATCAAGTATTGGCATAAAGTTTGAGCCGTGCATTTTGTTCGTATCGATACCCAATGATTGTGCAAGTAAAGCTAGAACATCATGGATGTTTGATATTTTGTATTCTCTAGGACCTTGATCACTTTGGAATTCGGAATGGTATATTCTATTTCTCGAAGAAAGGACCGCATTAGTATTGATTCTATGCCAAATTGAGTGACAATTGAAAAGGGTTTTGCTAAATTACACTAAAATATATGCTGGTATTGGCAATATACTTGTGTCTAAGTTAAGCATGATAATAGGCTAATAGCGGTCCCAATAGGTTAGCTCCAGCAGCACATTTTGCTTTGGAGTTATTGCTGTTTCCTTTTCTGTACTTAGACCGTGGTACCTCATATATCTGATGGTTCAGGAACTTCTGCTTATTTTAAGTTTTAGTGGCATGAGAAAAGACAATTTTCAACTTCTCATCATTTTTCTCACGCTGGTATTGGTTATTCTTGCAGTGCATCTCAGCTTTTGGAATCTCTTCCTCTTCCAAATGTAAGCGTGCTCGCTGTTATTCTTGTCAGACCTTAGTCCTTGTGTTTGTCAATCCCTTTTCTGACATACTGCAGCCGGTTCAGCTGTTGGGGGCTTTACGGCTCTCCTGATGTTACATCTTATATTCATTTACCGCCTTGCGTTGCAGGTTAAATGGATTTGTCCAACTGCTCCAACTAGGCCTGTGGCATTGCTTGGTGGATTTACATGCACAGCATGTAAGCATGCTTTTTCCCCAACGAAATTTTCATTTTTCAATTTTTGTTTTTTCGTTTTGACTAAAATCAGTTCAAGAATTTTGCTTTACTGGAAACTTGGGCTTGCGTTTCTAGAATCTTCTAAATTCCTTTGCTATATGATAGGGTTTGATGTAGCTGAGATCTCAGAGGACAGTCCAGATGATCTCGAGGGATTGGATGCCTCAGCAGCACATATTGCAAATTTGTTATCAACAGAACCTGCTGATGGTAATGTCTTCCCTAGCCTTGGTGGCACTTATATGTATAGTTTTTGCATAATCATTTTCATTAAAGATGAAATTTACCCTATTTAAGTATGAAAACTTTCATATTCTTATGAATTAGCAGAGCATATTAGCTTGTCCCTATTGCTAAATATCCACAAAAATTTTTCTCACAAGTAGTTCTTTTAAATTTTTTTGTAACAGTTAAACTTGGAATTGGAGGATTCAGTATGGGTGCTGCTACTGCCATCTACTCAGCTACTTGTTTTGCTGTTAGTAAATATGCTAATGGAAATTTATACCCTATCAATTTGAGGGCTATTGTTGGTCTTAGTGGATGGCTTCCTGGAACAAGGTATGGACAACCATATGATACCCCTCCCCCTTCATTTAAAGAAATAATGTATTGGATTGCAAACAAACTTGGATTTCTGATTTGGTGGCCACTGATGCAGGAGCCTGAAGAACAAAATAGAAGGTTCATATGAAGCTACAAGACGAGCTGCATCTTTGCCCATTTTGCTTTGTCATGGGAGATGTAAGTATGGCTTTATACATTCTTCTTGTAAACCTTAATTCCCAAATAGAAACCTTGTGCTATGATTTATTGGCTTTGGTTACTTGTATTAAAATAGACTGTTTAGCATTCTTGTTAATTGTAATTAGATAGGTCAATCAGATCATTGTCACTCTTTCTGATGCTTCCCTGGCTATTTCATGTTCCATTGACATAGCATACTTCTTCTCTGAACAATTCAGCATCAGTTAGCATTAAATTTTGCTATTTCAAAATTGTATGCGCTCGACCTGGGATCAATGAACTCCCATAAACTATTAGTATGAGATTTTTGTCTCAATGGTTCATTACATTCATCTGCATATTTTCTTTTTCCAAAAGTAGTAATGGTAATACATTAACAAAGCTGTCCGTCAACCTCCCTGTTTGAGCCACCTGTCATCTCTTTTCACTTGCCCTTCTATGGACTGGTTGCTGACAAGATTGTGCGAGTGTTGTTAGTGAAGTAATCTCATCTTCCTGGTCTTGCAGCTGATGATGTAGTTGCATATAAATATGGAGAGAAATCTGCCCAATCTTTGGCTTCAGCTGGATTCCGGAATCTCATGTTCAAATGCTATGATGGGTATGTGTTATTTACCTTCTTCCTTTTCCGATGCCCCCCCAACTCCACCCCAAAAATATAGGGGAAAAAGAAAAAGAAAAGGAGAACAATGATATATGGTTCAAAATGCAGGCTTGGTCATTACACAGTACCCAGAGAGATGGATGAAGTCTGCAGTTTTTGGCATCTCGGTTGGGGCTCGAGTGCTTTCGCTGAAAACTCTGACCATCATGACAAAGAACTTTTCTGACATGTGAAACTAGAAAAATATGGGATGGCTGATTGAAGACTATAGTATGAGACATACAGTATAGTTTGAATTTAGACATACGATACAGTTTTGGTTTCTTGCCTGTCCTTAAATAATTTTATCCATCCATTTTCTTTCTTTTTTTTTTTTTTGGGGGGTTCTAATTTGTTCTTTCGATTGTTTTCTTAGAATCTAGGTAGATGAGATTGGTTGTATTCCATGGCTATGAGATTTCATGTACTTTGAATCTAGTGTATTGCAGCTTCTTATGAGTATGCATACCTACCTCTACCTATCTTGCTGTCTGTATAATGCTCCATTTGGTCATCATTCCTAACTCATGATGAATAAAGTCTCATTTGTTGATGTTCTTCTTTTTGGTGTAAAGAGATGCATAAAAGTCGATGTAAGCAAAATTCGAACCTAGGTTTTCAGCTACAATTTTCAGAAACTTTACTAGTTAAAGTTTTTAGTTTTTGTAGAATTTTGATGGAGCTTTTGCAACGAGATTTTGCCTCTTGAGGTTTTTGGCCAAGGGCGGATCTAATTGAGGCAATTGGAGTCACCCGACCTCGTCCTTTTAGGAAGAAAAAATTGGTTAAAGAGGAAAAACAATCCAATAAATATTAATTGACCTCAGTTGATGTCGAGAAGAATTTTATACCTCAATTGATCAGACGCTCCAATAGTCTAAGAGCACTTGCAGCCCCCTGCACGCGAGTCATGGACGACTGATGTGGGGGGCCTCACGTGGGTGCTGATTGCCACAAAGCACAAGATTGGAAGTTAGGTGCCTGCCCTCACGCGTAATGTGGCGCCTCTTGTTACATAGGTTTGCTGCCGCGAGTCGGCATCTAGGTGAAATCCGGGCCACAATACCTAAATGTATTATATTTTAATCCATTTTCTTACTCTCCAAAATGGGGGTAAGGAGGAGTAAGGTGAGGGTGAGATGATATATTTTACATCTTTATCTTTACAAACCTAAATGTAGTGTATTTTAATCTATTTAGTGTGGGCATATATGTCAATTTATTTATTTGCTCTTATTTACTATCCTATTCTTCCAAACAAGGGTAAGACCGTATTTTATTTAGTTTTATCTTACAGTCTCCTATCTGTTCCTTACAGACTTCTTACAATTGTTTATAGCTTTTTATAACTACTTTACAACTATTTTACATTACTTATAACTCCTTACAGCTGCTTATAACTAAATAAAATAGGGCCTAAGTCCTTACTCTCCTTAAACTTCCAAACGAGACTAAACAACTTACTCTTACTCCTCCTCATTCTTATTTACTCTTACTCCTTTAACTTATTCTCCTCCCAAATGAGCCCTCCCTCTCCTTCTCTCCCTCGACTGTCGCTTTGACCACCGTCCACCGGTGCTCGAGTCAATGCCGCCAGCCCATCGCCCCCACTGAGGTATGTACTGCAATGTCTTCCTCTTTTTAGTTCTTTCTTTAATTCAAGTAATGATTAAGATTTTAAATTCTTCAGTTAAATTTACACTCTCAGCCAAGTCCTATCCCTCCACTCTCTGCCTCGTCCTTTCTCCCTTAATAGCCAATGTCAGTTTGCCGCCTTCCACCGTTGCTAGTGCCGCTATCTACTGAGTAACTAAGGAAGTACAATTTCTTCCTCTTCTTTCTTTAATTCAAATAATGGTTAGGACTTAGGATCTTAAATTTCTAAATCAATTTTAATTGGGTGAAAAATTGAAGGTCTCTAATTTGTGTATTTTGTGCTGAAATTGACTTGGCTTCGCCAAAGGGCCGCATCTCTAAAAGCCTGGCTCGCGAGGCGTCCCTCTCACAGTAGGTGCTTCTTGCTCGCCACGCTTTTGTGACATGTTTGGACTTTGGTTGGATGAAGTAATTGGTTGAATTTTGATTTGTTTAATTCACATTTTCTGTGTTTGTTTGGTTGTGAATTTGTGATTTGTTTGTATAATTGGTAGGAGAGTAATATATATAATTGGTAGGAGAGTGGGATTTGTTTGAGAATTTATGAACTTTGTGCAATTGCGCCCTATTATTTTATGAGTAATAATGCTTGTGTAGAATTATCTTTTTTAGTTTAAAATTAAAAAAATTTCAAGAAAGTAATTAGGGAATCATCATTCCATTTGAGCTCTAAATGTCAAATTTTAACTAGATATTAAAATTAAATATTTGTAAGTTTTAAAATTAAATTTTAAACATAAAAATATGAACTCAAATGCAAAACTAACAGAATTCGAAAAATCTGAAAAATTTCAGATCTAGATGGATTGGACCCAATTAATTTTTAAATAATTATACATTATTCCAACCCCATCAATTTCAATTTTGAATTCGCCACAGCTCTTGGTCATGATGAACGACCATTCTCTTAAGACTCTCACCAATTCTGTTTAAAATAATGTATGGGTTGAACTATTCTTATACTTGAATCCAGGTGATGGTGTAGATCCCCTCCTCTTTTTTAAAGCCCTCTTGGCTCCTACATTGGAGCATTTTCACGAGTGGGGTTCCCTAGATTAATCATCTCACTCAAATAAAAGGTCAATTATATATATATATATATATATATATATATATATATATATGCAATGTAAATAGAGTGCATTCAAATAAGTTGAACAATAAAAAAATAATCCTAACATACTTAACGACACAGTAAAGTATAATACAAAGTTGTTTAAAAATAACACTAATAAATTGTAATTAGTTGAGATGCTAAAACTTTACCTATAAATTCGCAAGGACTTGTTTTATAATACATAAAGAATACTTAATTTAGAGATAAAGTTGTTTATATTTGGATCTCTCTAAATCTTGTGTAAACGGGATCCACAATGAGAGTTGTTGTTGTGTAAACAATATTTATCTATTTACAACCAATTTAAATTTTCTTAATATAACCCTTATTTTGTAAGAGGAATAGAGAAGAACGTAATAATTTTACGCTGAATTTGTTTGTTCCGAGTGATGTTTTTAGGTGGAGTTTGAATGTTATTGCTATAGTTAAGTTTATATTCTACTTATTAACTTAATTTCTAAAAGTCTTTCAAAAACATTATTTATCAAATTTTTTATAGTTAAGATTAAAATGACGAGTGTATTAAACCTTATATTTGAACCCCTTTCTTTTATACAATTGTATTATATATACATTGTTTGGTATTTTTGCACTCAAAAAATTCCAAAAAATAAGGAATGATAATGGATCTGAATCCGACCCATTTAAACTGATTTGGGTTCAAAAAATTTTGACCTGATGGATCTGGGTTGGATCCGACTTTAATTTTCCCGGGTCGGCTCTGAGTCAGGATCTGAAAAATTAAGACCCAGATCCGACCCAAAACCCCGTTAAGACCCGGCTAAAATATGAATTAAAAAAAAAAAGTCCAGCGGGAAGAGCGGCTCAGTTCAGTTCAGAAGAAGAAGAACATACTTGAAAAATAAAAAACCCTAAGCGCTGGACCTTCCCCCTCCTCCCACTCCCCTCCCCTTCCCCCCATCTCTCCTCCTTTCCTCGCAGCCCCCAGGCCCGTGACGCCACCAAAGACCACACTGTTCTGTTCCCTTTCTCCGGTTCCAGCCAGTGTGCGCTGCCCTCTGCCTATTTCCGGTCGTCACGCTCGTCACGCTGCCCTCTGCCTATTTCTCCTCCTTTCCCGCCCGTCAAGCTTGCTCTCTCCGGCCAGTCTGCGCTGCCCTCTGCCTATTTTCAGTCGAGTCTGCGGTCCGCCTTTTCCTCCTTCCGCCCTAGTGTTTGGTTGCTTGAACTTCTACATTGATGTAAGTATTTTGAAGTCTTTTGATTTAATTTTCTGAATTGAACTTTTTGATGATGATTTAATTTTATTTTCTGAATTGAATCCTGTTAGTTTGGTCGATTTCTAATCGACATTTCTGATTATGCTCGAAAATTCGAACTGTGCTTGGATTTATTCACCCGGCTCGTTTCTCTCACCTTCCAAATTGTACCACTGATTCTCTTTCTCCCTCTCTCTTAAAACCCTTCGAACCAGGGTTTATGTGAAGCCGCTCTCCCTACCTCTTTCACCCCTCTTTCTTCTTCCCAAAACCCTCCAAATTTCCAGCTGATACACATCCCTACTTGAAGCTATTGATTTTGGGTCGGTAATTTCTCTGCCCAGGATTTCGTTTTCTCTTCTAAAGGGAACCCATTTCTTCAATAATGTAAGGCTTGAATTTTTTAGCGTAGGTTTTTGATTATAACACTTTTCCCCTGTTGATTGCAGACGATTGTGATATGGGTACCCATGATGTGGTTTTAGATGAATCAGCTGAGAAGAAACGCAACAAAAGTTCGAGGAAAAAGAAGATGGTTCCTGAGCTCGATACTCCAATTACAGAAAAGACAGCTCATGGTATGATTTTTAAGGGCTTATGCATTCTCACCTTTTTCTTATTTTTTGGGGGTGGGCTCATTTTTCTGGGTAATTATATATTTGTTCCTAGGGTTGGATATGCGCTATTGCCAATGAAAAGCGTTTGTGATTGTGGTGATGAACAGTTTAATTGCACCGAAAATAATGGTATATGCATTTGCATTCAGTTCTATTTTGAAAATTTGGAAATCTGAAGGCCAGGATTTTCCCAAACTGCCATGTTGATTTATAATTCTGACCATTTTCTTTGACACTTGTTTGGTGATGGTTAATTTCAGGGCGAACCCACAATTTCGCAATTGTGTTTGGGGAAGAGGGGTGGGGGATGGGGCGGCCGGAGTATTTACTTAAAGGTTTTTGCCTACGATCGGAGGGAAGATGGTATATGGATTTTCTAAAGGTGGTTTGGAAGGATCTTCCGTTGTTATAGAGAACACATGAAAACACGAATTGGTTGTGAACAATAGCTTTCCTATGTGTGATAGTTGGTGGATGGATTAAGTAGCTTTCTTATAGGTTTTTCCCCTTGAGAAACAATTTTTTTTTAAGGAACACTATATCTGTTCTTTTGTCCTCTGACTCAGTTCAAGTGCTGCTCCTCTTCCACCCTCCTCGAGACGTACTCTTTGATTTCCCCACAAATATATGTCTGTTGCTTTAAGTGCTTTAAATTTAGTTTGGTAACCTCTCCATGCAACATTAATCTTCAACAGGGCCCCATTTCTTTACTAATGCAATTGTCGTTCCTTTTATCAGTAGTTTGACTATAAAACCTTTGCCCTTTTGTGGTTGCAGAAAATTTTGTGAATGGTGATGAAGGTGCAGCCCTACATACATCAGCTGAGAAGAAGAAGAAGAAAAATCAAAGAAAAAGGACCAGGCACCCGGACAGGTTGCATCAGTTCAAGAGAATATAGCTGACGGTATGAGAGAACTTTATGTGTCCTTCTACATTGACATAGAAGATTTTCTTCCTTCATCAACATGAATGCCTCCCTCTCCCCTGTTGTGTGTACCCTATCTGATTTAGTTAGTTTACAGGGAGCTGTCGAGTAATTTTACCTTCTTCCGTGAATTTTCTCTCTGTTTCAGTGTTGCATGGTAGTCAGGATTGCTATTTATTTCTCTTCATCTTTGGTGGGAGGTTTTTCTCCTTGCCTATGGCCCAATCCTTTGTAATTTTTGGGTATAACTAATGCATGGTTTATAATCAAGTCATCATATCAGATGACCAACTCTCTTCTTCTGCTAAAGAAGATTGTCCTTCATATGGTTTTAATATTAGGTCTTCCTTTGGGTGCTATCTATTGTTCACATAGAATCTTTCTTCATAAAATTATTTCGTTGGTCTTGAATCTTGATCTAAGAAGATACATTGTTGTCAAAGATATTTTGCTTTCAGATTCATGCTTATGCATTAAGTTGAGCTTTGGAATGGTTAGTATTACCTTGGTGATTGGAGGATTTATTGTAGATTTTCTTTTGACGAAATGCTACCATGTTAAATGCTATATGACAATTTATTATGAAAAATCCCTTTTCTATTCACATGTGCGGGGTAGGGGAAGAGAGGGGGAAAAACTTATACCAGAAGGTGCAGAACTTATGTTTTAACCCTTAAGGATACCTCATTTCTTCCGTAATGTGATTATGTAAATCTCAAATTTTGCAGACGATATTTGATTGTGACCTTTCTTTCCTTTTGATTGCAGAAGTTGGTGAGAATGGTGACCATGATGTGGTCTTAGAAGCATCTTCTGAAAAGAAGCGAAAGAAAAAGTCAAAGAAAAAGAGAAAGGAACCTGAACCTGATGTGCCAGTTACAGAGAATATAGCTCATGGTATTGGTTTAGAGGTTTTTGCATTGCCTCTATTGTTTTCTTGCTTAGTCATTTTTCTTGGAAAATCGAAATTTAGTTTAGAAATTTGAATATATGGAACGCAGTTGCATTTGTGTGTTTCTTTCAAGGATTTCCTGCATTAACACCAGAGAAAAGAATTTGATGGTTGTGGTGATGAGCAATACATTGACAATGATAAGTTGTGTCATACTTGGTGTTTAGGCCTACTTTGAAGTACAGGAAAACTGAGACATTTTAGTGCTTTACTCTCCTTACTAGAAATGTTGATCTCCAACTGTCAACATCTTCTTTGGCATTCTTGTTGACAGCGACTAAAATGTTGAAGCCATAATTTTGCATATAGATGGGTGGCCAATTTTTCAACAAAGCTTGTGTACCATAAAAAAGAAATGAATTTTGTGTAATGTTACCTTAAAAATATCGTTTGTGTGGTGCGCTGGCTAAAAACTATGAAACTCGTATATTGTTTTTCTATGCTCTTATGTTTTTCACAATTTGGATCAGACCTAAAAGGCTGATCGTGCTTGCATTTTTCTTAAGTTTATATGTTCAAACTTGGTAATGATGTTATTTTGGTTTTGCTCAGTTTGATTGTGTCTTTATATTTGATTGCGATTTGGAACTGCCTCTTTGTTAATTGTAATTGAATTGTAAGGGGTAAGGCTGCTTAAGTCATGGGGGTGGGGGCGCTAAAGGTATTTAAGGGAGTTATTAAATGCAACTTGGCCCAGCTATGCTTACTTACTTTTAAAGGGAGGTTATATTATGCTTGTCATTCCCCCTTTTATTTATTTTCATCTTTGCTTTCAATGCTAACTGACCTTTAGCTTATTTTCAATATTCAGTGGGTTTACTTTTAAGTCTCTCCATAAGAGAATTGTTTTTGGTGGTTCGTGTAGAAACAACCTTTTTGTCTGTAGACTGAAATTTCTCCATATCTCACTTTAGTGGTGCTTGTTGCTCTTGTCCTCCTCTCCTCTTTTGTAAAGCTGTCCCTGATGGGGGCCAGGGCATTCTGAAGTGAGATTGAAATTTTGAGTTTTGCTAATGACTAGTGACTGCATTGTTAAAAGTTATTTGCTTCTGTATTTTAAATTGATAAGAGAATTTTTCAGTGATAACTGATCATGCATTGTATTCATGTGGAGGTTTCTCTCTTAGGCAATAAGTAGGTGTTCGTTCCAGTTTTGTTGGTTTCACTTGAGCTGCTGGAAAATTAATCATAGCTGCCCTTCATTCAGGTAATGAAGAAGATGCAGATGGGACACAAATTGATGATAATGAGCCTACTATGGCTGATAAACTTGCAAGTTTAGATCTTGGAAGGAATAATGACATTGCAATGGAGGAAACCCAAAATCCTCATGATGCACAGCCTCCTAGTGCAGACTCCGTTCATGTTTTATTAAAACAAGCATTGCATGCCCAAGACCGTGCACTTTTGCTAGATTGCCTGTACAATCAAGACAACAAGGTTGGTTTCCCTCTTTTAGATTCTGTTTTTATGATGCAAGAGAAGATAGGATTAAATGTTTACTTGTCTTAGCCTGAAATGATTTCTTTCTGCACAGGTCATAGCGAATTCAGTTTCAATGTTAAGTCCAGCAGACATATTCAAGCTCTTGGACTCACTCCTATCTATCATCCAGTCTAGGTAAAAAAAAAAAAAAAGCCCCTTTCTGTAGAAGTTTTTGGCTCTAAGTTCCCATTCATGAAATTTGGTTATCGATCAACCTTTCTGGCTTGGGCCTTGATTAGAAATTGTATTTTTAACCCAGATCTTTGCAAAGGACACGGGTACTTGCAAATTTTGGAGAAACAAACTTATTTTATTGAACATACTGTTCTAGATGCTTATATGTCACATTATTCTGCTACAGGGGTGCTGTTTTGGTGTGTGCCCTTCCATGGTTAAGGAGTTTACTTCTTCAGCATTCTAGTAGGATAATGTCGCAAGAGTCTTCTTTAGTAGCCCTCAACTCGTTATATCAGGTACAGTTCTTTTCTTATATCATGAAAGAAGTTGGTCAATGGTTCGTAAATATGCACATTTCTTTTTATAGATTACATACCATTATTGCTTCATACGTATTTTCAACCAGGATGCACATTAACTCGAGAATATGGGAAGTCGTGCTTTCTATTTACTTGTTTACTGCCAAGTGGAAATTTATCTTGTTTTGTATTTGTCCTGATTGGGGTTTACCACCTTCCCAGCTTATTGAATCAAGAGTTGCAACCTTGACCCCTGCTTTTCAATTGGCTACTAGTCTGGACATCCTATTTGCTGGGGTAAGTTCAGCATCAAAGATATTCCATAAACCTTTCATCCCGGTTTGTCTCCTTTTCTTGTGATACAAACTCATCTATTTTCATGTGTTCAATTAGGTTGATGATGAAGGACTTGACGAGTATGAGTCAGCACCTCCAGTTATCTACGAGGACAAAGATGAAAGCGAGGAAGAAGAATCAGGGGACGATGCAATGGAGACTGATCAAGAAACTAAAGAACCAGAAGAGTTCAGTGGCCTCAGTGATATCGATGGGAGTGAAGGCTTTAGCGACTGACGTAAAAGTTGTAATCTTTTTTTTTTTTTTCAGTTTTGATTTCTGGAATTCTGGGGCTTCTTGTTGGAGCAAAATTTTTGCTGTAACTTGTGTATCAATCTTAGGAAAATCTGAGGAAAATTTTGGTGTTACATTTCACACACTTACTAGCCGATTCCTTAAGTTGTGTTGACTGCATTCATTAGGTTATGTAATGCACCCTTATACAAGGTAGAGAATGTTTCCAAGAGTCTATCCCATATATGGCTACTATGAATATCTAAATCTCATAAAACTATTGCATGTATTGGGTTTACTATGAATATCTTCATCTCAAAAAACTAGTGAATATGTAGCGATGTGGAGCAAGCCTTAGGATCATCCTATGGACTTTGATGACTCAAGAAGATGAGGCTGTAGGAGTTGGTCACCTAAGGCACCTATGGACTTGGGATCATCCTAAGTAAGCCCAGGAATTGTGGCAAGGCAATTAGTAGCAATAAATGAGTTCAGGTGTTTTCCCTCCAATGCCACTCTGTAAGTCTATTTCCAGTTTCATTGCATAACTTTAGGTCAAATTCTAACTCCGTTCTGAGCATATAAATGAGCTCCAACTTTGATTAATTTTACGTGGATGGAAAGCCTCGGATGTCTATTTTCCAACAAACTACAGTTCGTCCCCAAATTCCAGGTATGTTATGAGTTATGGGGAGCACCGATTGAGGGTCAGTGGTCTGAAGTTGATACATTTTAATTATGGGCTTCAAATAGTAACCTAAAGGTTGATTCGGTGGTTAATATTTTTAGGGTAATTAGTGGACATCTTAAACTAATTCTCCCTTGAAGATATCCAACAAATTCACTCAAAACAGTGGATAGGAGAAGACTCCAAAAGAGAGTTTGAACATTTTTCTGCTCATGTGGTGGACCCAATTTAGATGTATTTACAAGCTCCATCTTCATTGGTTAGGATATCTTGCATTTTTAATGATGAGGTGGACTTTAAAGAGAGGCAACCACTAATGTTAGAGCTTTATATGCTTTGTAATGTAAATTTCCATATCTGCATTTTTTAAATCAAAGAAGTTTATTACTATCTTTATCTTTCAATGAGAGTGATGATTTGAGTTTTTCCCTTTATACTAATTTTTGGTGCTTAGACTTTATAGAATTAGTTGGAGTGATTGAACTATCTAAGGATACTCTTTTTATCGTCAATTATTTGCATGTTATTGTGAGTTTTAAGCCTTTATTTGACTAACAGGTTTCTCCTCTAATTTATATTGGGTAAAATCACGTTATTGTAAAATTATATTGTAGTTTCGGTTCCGCTTTGTAAGGATGACTAGAGACACAAGTTCCCATCATTTATACCTTTAAATTTTAGACTCTTATTTTCGATAGTTCTCATTCCTTGTGATTATATGTCTCAACGACCATCGTACAAGTTAACTTAAGAGACTATTTATAACAACTCATATTATAATATATTACGAGTTAGGTTATGAAACTATCTATTACAACTCCCATTACAATATAGAACAAATAACGTTCTTTTTTTGTCTGAGAATGTAGCTGATTTGTTGCCCGGTTTTGTGGAGAATTTTTTTTTAATATAAAAAAGGAGCAGTCATCTTACACCCTTACAAATTGGTATATAGACCCAAATTAATATACATGGTATTTTATATTAATTTTTAAAATTCACTTTTTATTTCGATGGTCCCCTTTAAAAAAATCCAATTCTCTCATCTAAATTGTGCTATATTATTAGGTTCATTAATCCAGGTTCATGATATAATTATTGATTTACTTGCTCGCTACCATGGTTATTGGACTTCTGATCGGAAACTTATGATGCTACTATTCTATATTTTAAAAACCCCTTCATCAATCCAAATCCTAATATAATCTTCAAATCATTAAAATCTTGCATTCGATTCTAATTTAGTAGGATCAAATTGCAATAGTATGATCCAAAGTACCAATTTGCAATCCTAAATCAATTTTGTATTATGCTCGTACACCATTATATTAAAAAATCTAACACAACAATATTTTTTTTTTTTTACGTAGAGGAGCCACAAAGAGTAGTACAATACAATAGAGGAGGAGGAACCCGAGATCTAATGTACTCAAGATTTCAGTCTTGATCGAGTAGGCCATGACTTTAACAATATAGATTTTGTATTGACCTTGTGTACAAAATATTGTCAAAATTAAACAATTACGATCTTTTTCATTGTTATTAGGATATTTTTTATTTTTCTGTAGATAATATATTCAATCCTCCAAACAAATTGTAGATCCTACAATCCTTAATCCAGTTTTATAATTTCGATATCCTAAGAATCTCTAAACGCTTCTAAGTAGATATTAATTCTAAAAACCTTGATTTGCTATTCTACTCTGGTCACCAAGTATGTGACCCACTGCCACCACTTGCGTGATGGTGCTAGCTAGCTAGCTTGCGAGTGGCGAAAGATAGTGTAAATCCTCGTGGTGCGACTTTTCACCCTTTTGTTTGCTCGACATTTTTTCTTGCACTGTGATTGGTATGTGAAGACTTTTTCAGTCTCGAATTGCGATCAAGGAGAAGGAGTGGTGTTTGTATAGCACTCAGTTTGAAAGCTACAGCAATCCAATCCACATGAAAATATTTCCCTAATCAAAATCTTCATTTTTCTCCCTTGGCTGGTACTCCATTATGTGTGGTAGACTTTTCAATGGACATTATATTACGTAAAAAATTATTAAAAATGACCTGTAAATATTTGATCTCACCTATGGATTAACAGTCTCATGCAAGAGTCAATGTCATGTGATCGTTCAAACATGGAAAAACTCACCATTTTCGTGGCCTCCTTCAGTCTTTTATGAAGTCTTTTGTGCGCTCCTTGTTCACCACGGCATTGGTTCGTTTTCCTTTTCTTAATTGATGATTGACTACTGTTTGGGTCTATCTCTCCCCATTCCCTCTTTTCATTCGCAGTATAAAGTCCAAGTTTTCTTTCACTCCTTGTACACAAAACCTTTCGTTCGCCCTTCTCTACCTTTCTCTTATGCTCCTTCTGCAATATCGCTCAGATGGAAATGATGAAATACCAAGTAGCTAATTTCCTCCAAAACCCCATCTTTCTGCGGGGATCCTCTGTTTTTCTCCACTTTTTTCTGCTTTTTGGTCTCATTCTTTTGTGGGTTTACAGAAAGCTTCGAGGTGGGCCTAATGAAAATCCCAAGGGCAGAACTTTTAGCTACTATAAACCTGTTTTCTTCTCTTCTATGGTCCTTTCTTTGTATAATCTAGTATTGTGTTCGTTAGAGTACTTTTATTGGTACAAAAACGGTTGGACTGATGAAAAACTAGGGACCCTTTTGGATTTAGCGATCCGGGCAGTTGCTTGGTTGCTTGTTTCTGTTTACTTGCATACCCGATTTCGCCACTCAAATGATCTGGAATTTCCTCTTTTGTTGAGATTTTCATGGGGTTTGTATCTAGCTGTTTCGTGCTATTGCCTTGTGGTACACATAGTTCAATGGAGGGAAGGCCTATATTTACCAATTCAAGATTTAGTGTCAGACATTGTGTATGTAGTATCTGGGGTTTTCTTTTGTTGTGCTGGAGTTTTTGGGAAGGTTGTAAATGAGGATGTCAATCTCCAAGAGCCCCTTTTGAATGGTGACAGTATTGTTGGTTCAACCAACATTGCAAAGGGGGAAGCAGTTAGTCCTTATTTAAATGCTGGCTTAATCAGCAAATTAAATTTCTCCTGGGTGAGCTCACTAATCTCCAAGGGTTATAAGAAAACCTTGGATCTTGAAGATGTTCCTCCTCTTTCGGGGAAAGACGATGTTAACGAATCATATAAGATTTTTAGAAGTGCTTTGGAGTCTTCTAGGGATGGTATTAGTAGGAATGCCACGGCTATGAAGCTTGTCAAAGCTTTAGTTTTCACAACATGGACTGATATCCTATTGACTGGTTTATATTGCCTCCTCTTTTCATTGGCGTCATATGTTGGTCCTTCTCTCATTGACACGTTTGTCCAATACCTTAATGGCCGGAGGGAATTTAAGAATGAAGGCTATGTTCTAGTTTCTACTTTTTTGTTGCAAAGCTTGTAGAATGCTTTGCTCAGAGGCATTGGTTCATCAAACTTCAAGTAGTTGGTGTTAGAGTGAAAGCTGTTCTCATGGAGAGCATCTACAATAAGGCCCTGACTGTCTCGTGCCAATCAAAGCAAGGTCATACAAGTGGGGAGATGATCAATTTCATGTCAGTTGATGCACAAAGAGTTGGACAATTTAGTTGGTACATGCACGATCCATGGATGATCATCTTGCAAGTTTCCCTAGCGCTATTGATCCTATATAAAAGTCTGGGGCTTGCATCTATAGCCACTCTATTCGCAACCATTCTTATAATGATGGCAAATTATCCTTTGTCTGCCATGCTTGAGAAAAACCAAGAAAAGCTAATGGAATGCAAGGATAAGAGAATGAAGGCTACGTCTGAGATATTGAAAAGTATGAGAATTCTGAAGCTTCAAGCATGGGAGATGAAATTTTTATCTAAGATTGTTAAGCTAAGAGATAGTGAGAACGGATGGTTGAAGAAGTATTTCTACAACTTGGCTATCACATCATTTGTTTTCTGGAGTGGCCCAACATTTGTTTCTGTCATTACATTCATCACATGTATGATTATGGGTACCCCTCTTGAATCTGGAAAGATTTTTGCTGCACTTGCAACATTCCGGATCCTTCAGGAGCCAATTTCCTCTCTGCCGGACACAATCTCTGTAATTATTCAAACAAAAGTCTCCCTAAACCGAATCGCTTCATTCCTTTGCCTTGATGACTTGGAACCTAATACCGTAGAGAAACTTCCCAGAGCTATATCTGAGGTAGCAGTTGAGATCATTGAAGGAAACTTTTCCTGGGATCCTTCTGCTCCAAGCCCAATATTGAAGGATATCAATCTTAGAGTTAACCATGGCATGACGGTAGCAGTGTGTGGTACAGTTGGTTCAGGCAAGTCAACCTTACTCTCTTGCATATTGGGAGAAGTACCAAAGCTTTCTGGAACTTTAAGGCTGAGTGGATCCAAGGCTTATGTTCCCCAATCCCCTTGGATCCAAAGTGGAAAGATTGTTGATAATATTTTATTTGGCCGGCAAATGGATAATGAAAAATACAACAGGGTCCTAGAGGCATGTTGTTTAAACAAGGATCTTGAGATATTGTCCTTCAGAGACCAGACTATTATTGGTGAGAGGGGGATCAATTTGAGCGGTGGTCAGAAGCAAAGAATACAAATTGCCCGTGCTTTATACCAAGATGCTGACATATATTTGTTTGACGATCCTTTTAGTGCTGTAGATGCTCACACTGGAAGTCATCTCTTTAAGGTGCTAATTATTTCTTTCCTGGAGCCCAATATTTTGAGGTTAGTCTTTGGGCTTTACATCGATTGTTCTGTTTGGTCTTATATCTTGGAGTTTGCCTTGTTCTTCTATCACAGGAATCTCTGCTGGGGCTTTTAGAATCCAGAACTGTGATATATGTCACACACCAAGTAGAGTTCTTACCTGCTGCTGATTTAATCTTGGTAAGCTTATCCTTTTCGGAAATGTATTTTCCTCTCAGTGCCTTTATTTCTGATAATATCTATTAGGAAACTGAAAGTGTGGATGCAACAAAAACCTCCATAAAGACTGGTTACATATGGCTATAAGCACTATGAACTTAATTTGTTTGTACTTAATGTAAGTCCTGATTACTGTACTACATTGCTTATCTTAAAGGTCATGAAAGATGGGAGGATTTCACAAGCAGGGAAGTATGATGACATTCTTGCTTCAGGAACAGACTTCAAGGCACTTGTGGGAGCACATGAAGAAGCCTTATCTGCATTTGATTCAATTGAGGCTGTAGTCAGGAACCCTACTGACAACAAAGAATTTAGTGTTACAACACTTTCAGACGAAACCAATGGTGGTCAGAGCGACAAAATTGATGATACAACAGTACCCGAGGGACAAATTGTGCAAGAAGAAGAAAGGGAGAAGGGTAAAGTTGGGTTTTCTGTCTACTGGAAATATATCACGACAGCTTATGGGGAGCTCTGGTGCCAGTCATTTTGATATGTCAGATTCTCTTTCAAGTTCTTCAAATTTTGAGTAATTATTGGATGGCTTGGGCAGCTCCTGTGTCAGCTGATGCTAGACCTGCAGTGGATGGAAGCACCTTAATGATCGTCTATGTTGCTTTGGCGCTTGGAAGTGCCTTTTGTCTCTTAGCTCAGTTCACCCTTCTTGTGACGGCTGCATACAAGACCGCCACTTCACTTTTCAGCAAAATGCATCATTGCATATTCCGTGCCCCAATGTCCTTCTTTGATGCCACACCAAGTGGTCGAATCTTAAATCGGGTTAGTGATTACCCCCTTTTGATACAGATTCCCTCGCTTCTCCTTTGAAAGACTGGTTTAGGATGAGGAATAATCTGGTAGTGTAGTGGGAAGTTCATTGTCATTTAAGACAGGAGTCTGACAATCGTATTCAGATTTAGCCTTTAGGTAGCACCTGTCTTCTATGATTTTATGCTAATAATATACTCAACATCTCAGGCCTCTACAGATCAGAGCGCCATTGATGTGAGCGTCCCCAATCTAGTAGCTCAGTTTGCATTCATAACCATCCAACTTTTGGGGATTATCGTGGTCATGTCACAGACTGCATGGCAGGTTTTCGTGATTTTTATCCCAGTTATTGCAATCTCCCTTTGGTACCTGGTAAGTTTTTGAACTTTGGACGATCCATATCACATGTGCCCTGTTATACTTGTGAACTTCCTTCTGCTTATTATGATTTTACATCCTTTTTTCTTCTTGGTGCAGCAATATTATTTACCAGCAGCAAGAGAACTTTCTAGATTGGTTGGAGTCACTAAAGCTCCGGTGATACAACACTTTGCAGAGACAATATCAGGAGCAATGACTATCAGGAGTTTTGATCAAGAATCTAGATTTTGTGAAACAAGTGTAAAGCTGATAAATGAGTATTCACAACCAGCATTTTATACTGCTGCTGCAGTGCAATGGCTTAGCTTGCGTTTGGATTTGTTATCTTCTATTACATTTGTCTGTTCTTTGATTTTCTTAGTTTTTGTTCCAGTTGGCTTAATTGATCCCGGTATGTAGGACCTAACTTTTTTCTTTTTAATTTACTATATTCTCCTGAAATTAATATGACATTCTGATTGATAATTTTCCTTTCTGTCAAGGCATTGCTGGGTTAGCTGTGACATATGGGCTTAATCTTAACAATCTTCAAGGTTGGATGATATCAAATCTGTGTCACATGGAGAACAAAATGATATCAGTTGAAAGAATTCTTCAATATACTAGTATTCTGAGTGAGCCTCCACTAGTTATAGAAGAAAATAGGCCAGATCGATTATGGCCACCTTGTGGAGAAGTTAGTGTTCAGGACCTTCAGGTAAAAGTTATGTTTTTATTTAGCAATTTTCTGCCATATTTAATGAACTCACAATATCAAAAAGAAATTTTCTTTTTTGGCGTTTAAGGTTCGTTATGGTCCACATATGCCACTCGTATTGCGAGGGATAACATGCACCTTTCAAGGAGGGAAGAAGACGGGCATTGTAGGGAGAACAGGAAGTGGTAAATCAACACTTATTCAAGCACTTTTCCGCATAGTTGAGCCTGCAGCTGGGCAGATAATCATAGATGGCGTCAAGGTTTCCTCAATCGGACTGCATGATCTACGGTCTAGATTGAGCATAATCCCACAGGATCCCACCATGTTTGAGGGGACTATCCGCAGCAACTTAGATCCATTAGAGGAGTACTCCGATGAGCAGATTTGGGAGGTAGACTTATCTGTGTTTTGCTTGAAATACTCAATATGGCATCTGTTTTGGATAATGGTATGTGTTTCACATCTTTTGTTTTTTGTGCTTTGTGATTGTTTTAGGCCCTTGATAAGTGCCAACTTGGTGATGAAGTTAGGAAGAAAGAAGGAAAGCTTGATTCTACAGGTTTGTGTTCCTCCTGCCTGTAATCTTGCAAATGTACCATCCCTTTATAATTGCCTTCTGGGAAAAATGTTGTTTGATAACATGAAACAAGGAAGTATTATCCTGCACTGTTCCAAAAAAAAGAGAAAAGGAAGTATTATCCTGCAAGTATAGAAAATATAATCACATGATTGAAGAGACAATCCTCCCTTTTTTCGGTGCAAAGTTTCTTTTAAGATAGTCTTGTTTGCTAGATCAAAATATCCTTTTATGGGGCAACCTGAGAGGCTAAGATAGTCTCATGGAAAACAACACTTCCCTTTCCCTCCCCCCAAACAAAAAAATAAAAATAAATTTGCGCATCTTTTTTTGGGGATGCAGGGTGGCACAAACATGGTATTGATTTATAGTTTATATTGGTATTTCAGTTGCTGAAAATGGAGAAAACTGGAGCATGGGCCAGAGACAGTTGGTCTGCCTAGGTCGAGTTCTTCTTAAGAGAAGCAAAGTGTTGGTCCTCGATGAGGCGACTGCATCAGTAGACACAGCAACAGACAATCTAATTCAGCAAACCCTGAGGGAACACTTCTCTGATTCAACTGTCATCATCATTGCACATAGGATCACATCTGTAATTAACTGTGACATGGTTTTTGTCCTAAGTGATGGGCTGGTAGAAGAATGTGGCTCTCCTTTGAAGTTGCTAGAAAATAATTTGTCTTCATTTGCAAAGCTTGTTGCAGAGTACACAACTAGATCGAAATTTAAGGCCGAGAAATTAAGTTGATAAACTGGGTAAATTATATTCAGAAGGAAGAGAAATAGAGGAATTGTGTACACATATGGTTACAATATTTTTGTAAAATATCTACTGTAGACTATCTTGCATTGTGCATCTTTTGATGCTCTTCTTGTAATCTATTCTTGTACCCTCTTGTTATTGTATATAAATACGAGTGTCAGGGGCTCAAATTTTTAGAGCCTCACAATTACATTCGCACACAGGATGAGCAAGGTGACTGCAGTTTCTATAGATGATCGAGCAAAGTTTTTTAGTAACACAAATAAAGTGGGTTTTATTGGTTCTTCAAGCAGTTGTATGGAACCTCATCATCATGCAACCTCTCTATTGTGACCCCATTTTCCCGGCATCCGTCATTCTGTGCTCTGTTGTAAACGTCATTGGTTCGTTCACAATTTCTCAGTAATCGATCATTGACTACTGAGTAGAGAGTGCGGATTGGATCTTCGCTCATTCCCTCCTTTCCTCTACAGTAGAAATATCGAAGTTTTCTTTAACTCCACTTAGAAGATCGTTCTCTCTCTCCACTACTTTTCCTTCATTCTCCTTCTCCAATGCAGCTCACGATGGAAACATACCTGGGTATCTCACAAATCCGGAGTTCTTTCTCCTCTTTTAAATACCCAGTTGCTGATTTTCTCCAGAACCCCATCTTTCTCCGGGGATCCTCTGTTTTTCTCCACTTGGTTATGTTTTTTGGTCTCGTTCTTTTGTGGGTTTACGGAAAACCTGGAGGAGGGCCAGATGAAAATCCCAAGGACAAAACTTTTAGTTTCTATAAACCTGTTTTCTTCTCTTCTATGGTCCTTGCTTTGTATAATCTAGTGTTGTGTTTGTTAGACTACTTTTGTTGGTGTAAAAATGGCTGGACTGATGAAAAACTAGTGATCCTTTTGGATTTAGCAATCCGATCACTTTCTTGGTTGCTAGTTCTGTTTATTTGCATAACCAATTTCGCCACTCAACTTATTTGAAGTTCCCTCTTCTGTTGAGAATTTGTTGGGGTTTGTATCTAGCTGTTTCATGCTATTGCCTTGTTATAAACATAGTTCAGTGGAGGGAAGGCCTATATTTACCAATTAAAGATTTAGTGTCAGACACTGTGTATGTAGTATCTGGGGTTCTCTTTTGTTGTTTTGGAATGTTTGGGAAAGTTGTCAATGAGGATGTTAATCTCCGAGGCCCCTTTTGAATGGTAAAGGTAGTGTTGATTCAACCAACACTGCAAAGAGGGAAACAGTTAGTCCTTATTTAAATGCTAGTTTCCTTAGCAAATCAACTTTCTCGTGGGTGGGTTCACTGATCTCCAAGGGTTATAAGAAGACCTTGGATCTAGAGGATGTTCCTCCTCTTTCAGGGAAAGATGACGTTAATGAGTCGTACAAAGTTTTTCGAAGTTCTTTGGAATCTTCTAAGTATGGTAGCAGTAGCAATGTCACAGCTATGAAGCTTGTCAAAGCTTTGTTCTTCACGACAGGGACAGATATCCTATTGAGTGGTGTATATTGCCTCGTATCTACATTGGCCTCGTATGTTGGTCCCTACCTCATTGACACATTTGTCCAATGCCTTAGTGGCAAGAGGGAATTCAGGAATGAAGGGTATGTTCTAGTTTCTACATTTTTTGTTGCAAAGCTTGTGGAATGCTTCGCTCAGAGGCATTGGTTCGTCAAGTTTCAAGTAGTTGGTGTTAGGGTGAAAGCTGTTCTTATGGAGAGCATCTATAATAAGGCCCTGACTGTTTCCTGCCAATCAAAGCAAGGTCATACAAGTGGGGAAATGATCAATGTCATGTCTGTTGATGCACAGAGGGTTGGAAATTTTTGTTGGTTCATGCACGATCCATGGGTGGTCATCTTGCAAGTTGCTCTAGCCCTAGTGATCTTATATAGAAGTCTTGGGCTTGCTTCCATAGCCACCCTAATTGCGACCGTTCTCATAATGCTGGCAAACTATCCTGTGTCAACTGTGCTTATGAAAAAGCAGGTAAAGCTGATGGAATCGAAGGATAAGAGAATGAAGGCTACATCTGAGATCTTGAAAAACATGAGAATTTTGAAGCTTCAAGCATGGGAGATGAAATTCTTGTCAAAAATTGTTGAGCTAAGAGATGACGAGAATGGATGGTTGAAGACATATCTCTATAATTTGGCTATTGCAACATTTGTTTTCTGGAGTGCCCTGACATTTATTTCTGTCATTACCTTCTGCACATGTATGATCATGGGTACCCCTCTTGAATCCGGGAAGATTTTGGCTGCACTTGCAACATTCCGGATCCTTCAGGAGCCCATCTACTTCCTGCCAGACGCAATCTCCATGATCACTCAAACAAAAGTTTCCCTTGACCGAATTGCTTCATTCCTTTGCCTTGATGACCTGGAGCCCGATACGATAGAGAAACTTCCTAGAGATATGTCAGATCAGGCTGTTGAGATCCTTGACGGAAACTTTGCCTGGGATCCATCAGCTACAAGCGCAACATTGAAGGATATCAATCTTAGAGTTAACCGTGGCATGAGAGTAGCATTATGTGGTATGGTTGGCTCAGGAAAATCAACCTTACTCTCTTGTATATTGGGAGAAGTACCAAATATATCTGGAACTAGAAGGCTGAGTGGATCTAAGGCTTATGTTCCCCAATCCCCTTGGATCCAAAGTGGAAAGATTGTTGATAATATTCTATTTGGACGGGAAATGGATATTGAAAAATACAACAGGGTCCTAGAAGCATGTTCTTTGACGAAAGATCTGGAAATCTTGTCCTTCGGAGACCAGACGATTATTGGTGAGAGGGGGTTAATTTGAGCGGTGGCCAGAAGCAAAGGGTACAAATCGCCCGTGCTTTATACCAAGATGCTGACATATATCTGTTTGATGATCCTTTTAGTGCTGTAGATGCTCACACTGGAAGTCATCTCTTTAAGGTGCTAGTTATTTCTTACCTTTGTTTTCAGTCAAGTCTTTCTAGTGTTTTAGATATGTTGTGCTGTTTGGTCTTATATCTTTGAACTTCACCTATTTCTTCTATCACAGGAATGTCTGCTGAGGCTTTTAGCATCCAAAACTGTGATATATGTCACACACCAAGTAGAATTCTTACCTGCTGCTGACTTAATCTTGGTGAGCTTATCCTTTTCAGAATTTTATTTTTCCTCTCAGTGCCTTTTATTTCTAATAACACTAAATCTTTGGCGAGACTGTCTCGCAAAAGATTTGCAATGAGACGGACCTCCTGAAGAATGATTTTTGGAAGTGTTAGGGTGACTAAACACTTTTTTTAGAGTGACTTCTTAATATACAGGTGACTAACTATTAAAGTCACTCTTAGAATGTGCGTCTTGCAATATCTAGTAATTATTCATCCATATAATTAGTCATTCGTACAATTATTAGAAATCACTCAATATCTAGTTAGCAAGATGACCTTACGCAATACTAATTGAATAATAATATCTATTAGGAAACTGAAAGGGTGGCTGCAATTGAAACCATCCTTCATAGAGATTAGTTACATATGGCTGAAAGCACTATCAAAAAATTAATGTGTTTGTAGTTAATGTAAGTTCCTGATTACTATACGGCATGCATTTTCTTAAAGGTCATGAAAGATGAGAGGATTTTACAAGCTGGGAAGTACGATGACCTTCTTGCTTCAGGAACAGACTTCAAGGCACTTGTGGGAGCACATGAAGAAGCCTTATCTGCGTTTGATTCAATTGAGGCTGGAGTAATGAACCCTACTAATAAGAAATAGCTTAGTGTTACAGAAGCTTTAGACGAAAGCAATGGTGGTCAGAGTGACAAAATTGATGATACAACAGTACCTAAGGGACAACTTGTGCAAGAAGAAGAAAGGGAGAAGGGTAAAGTTGGGTTTTCTGTCTACTGGAAATATCGCACAACAGCATATGGGGGGCTCTGGTGCCTATCATTTTGATATGTCAGATTCTCTTTCAAGCTCTTCAAATTCTGAGCAATTATTGGATGGCTTGGGCAACTCCTGTGTCAGCTGATGCTGGACCTGTTGTGGATGGAAGTACCTTAATAATCGTCTATGTTGTTTTGGCTCTTGGAAGTGCCTTTTGTCTCCTAGCTAGGTCTACCCTTGTTGTGATGGCTGCATACAAGGCCGCCACTTTACTTTTCAGTAAAATGCATCAATGCATATTCCGTGCCCCAATGTCCTTCTTCGAAGCCACATCAAGTGGTCGAATCTTAAACCGGGTTTGTGGTTTCCCCTATTTCATACATATCTTCTATGGTTATGTGCTAATAATATGATCTATATCTCAGGCCTCTACTGATCAGAGTGCTGTTGATGTGAATATCCCAAATCTGATTGCTCAATTTGTGTTCACAACCATTCGACTTTTGGGGATTATCGGGGTCATGTCACAAGTAGCGTGGCCGATGTTCTTGGTTTTTCTCCCTCTTATTGCAGTCTCCCTGTGGTACCAGGTATGATTTTTGAACTTTGAACAATCCATATCATATGATCCTTATTCTGATGTTGCAGTTGGCATTAGACATATGAACTTCCATGTGCTTGTCATGGTTTTAAATCCTTTTTCTTTTTGGTGTAGCAATATTACTTACCATCTGCAAGAGAACTTTCTCGATTGGTTGGAGTGACTAAAGCTCCAGTGATACAGCACTTTGCAGAGACAATATCCGGAGCAGTGACTATTAGGAGCTTCGATCAAGAATCCAGATTTTGTGAAACGAGCATGAAGCTAATAAATTCATATTCTCAACCAGCATTTTATAGTGCTGCTGCAGTGCAATGGCTTAGCTTGCGTTTGGACTTGTTATCTTTAATTACATTTGTCTGTACTATGATTTTCTTAGTTTCTCTTCCAGTTGGGTTTATTGATCCTGGTAAGTAGGACTGACCTTTTTCTATAAACAAAAAAGTTTATATACTCTCCTGATTAATCATTTTCCTTTTTTTTTTTTGGTCAAGGCATCGCTGGGTTAGCTGTGACATATGGACTTAATCTTAACAATCTTCAAGGTTGGATGATATCACATCTGTGTGAAATGGAGAACAGAATGATATCAGTTGAAAGAATTCTTCAATACACTAGTATATCTAGTGAGCGTCCACTAGTGATAGAAGAAAATAGCACAGATCGATTATGGCCATCTTGTGGAGAAGTCAATATTCAGGATCTTCAGGTAGAAATTATGTTTTCATTTTGCAATTTTATGTTATTTTGATGAACTCATAGTATCCAAAAGAGATGTTATTCATTTTTTGATCCTTTTGGCAATCTCAAGGTTCGTTATGCTCCACATATGCCACTTGTATTGCGAGGGATAACATGCACCTTCCAAGGAGGGAAGAAGACGGGCATTGTGGGGAGAACAGGAAGTGGTAAAACGACTCTCATTTTAGCACTTTTTCGCATAGTTGAACCTGCAGCTGGGCATATAATCATAGATGGCATCAACATTTCCTCAATCGGGCTGCATGATCTACGGTCTAGATTGAGCATAATCCCACAGGATCCTACCATGTTTGAGGGGTCCATACGAAGCAACTTTGACCCACTTGAAGAGTATACTGATGAGCAGATTTGGGAGGTACATTTATCTGTGTTTTGCTTGAAATACTCCATCTGGCATCTGTTTTGGGATATTATGTATGTTTGCATCTTTGTTGATGTGCTTTTTGATTGTTTTAGGCCCTTGATAAATGCCAACTTGGTGATGAAGTCAGGAAGAAACAAGGAAAGCTTGATTCTATAGGTTTGTGTTTTCCCTTCCCTTGAATTTTTGCGAATACAATCCCTTTCTTTTTGCCTCATCAAAAACATTGTTTGATAATCTGAAACAAGCAAGTATTATCCTGAAAACGTTGGAAATAAATCAGATAATCAAAGACCAATTTTTCCTATTAGTTAACTCAACTGGTAAATTGTCTGTGTAAGTTGCTCCTGGAGACCTGGGTTCAAATCTGTCTAGATTGATCTTTGCACCTCCCTTTACACATTGGTATTTCAGTTACTGAGAATGGAGAGAACTGGAGCGTGGGCCAGAGGCAGCTAGTTTGCCTAGGTCGAGTTCTTCTTAAGAAAAGTAAGGTTTTGGTGCTCGATGAAGCAACTGCATCAGTCGACACAGCAACAGACAACCTAATTCAGCAAACCCTGAGGGAGCACTTCTCACATTCAACTGTCATCATCATTGCACATCGGATCACATCTATAATCAACAGCAACATGGTTGTTCTCCTTAGCGATGGGGTTGTAAAAGAATGTGACTCTCCTTCAATGCTGCTAGAAAATAATTCGTCATCATTTGCGAAGCTTGTTGCAGAGTACACAACTAGATCACAATCTAAGATGGAGAAGTTAAGTTGATTAACTGCAAACTTGAAGAGATTATGGCTGAAAAATTACACTGCAAGCATTATCTGGATCTGAGGTTCCTCGTCATTATCAGGGTATAAATTATACTTGATGGCTTTAGCAGTAGAGGATATGAGTATAGTTTAGGTTGTAATATTTTTGTAAAATATTTAACACTTTTCAGATTTCCATGTATCATAAATTTCAACTCTTGGCTTGAGTATAGTCGTGTTATTGATATTTGATGCTCCATATTTAGACCTCATGAAATTACCTTCTGCACCCAATTATCCTACCAAATATCAAGCTTGATGTAGTACTATTAATCAAGACAACCCAATGTTTGGCACCTAAAAGCAGCAAAACCGAGTCAGCACCAAGTCTCAAATATTGCTCGAGTTTTGGTTAAGAACGGAAAGCCTATGATTCAACTGATAATAGCTCAAAACGAGTAAACGACTCATGACCCAAAACTATTTAAAGTCGAGCATAGTTTTGTTTGAAACTATCTTTAAACTAAACCCGAATTGAAGTTGCTTACTATGTGTATATGTCTTTGATGGAATTACGTTCCGTTATAGCTTTGCTGATAACAAGAACCTCTATGGGCAGCTCATTATCAAATGGTATCAAAGCAGTATTCATTGTTCCCACAAATGCCCAGGCCCAAATACAAAATCTTAAGCATCAGTGGCAATTTGTTCATGGAGGAGATTCCTACAAAATCTCTAGTAACTAGTACAACTTTTCAAACCCTGCCCAAATTTTTGCTTTTGCTTTTTGGACATCCTACAAACATGGTTATTAAACTCCCAATCTGGATCTTATGATCCTACAAATCTACGATCCAAAAACTTTCCATTGATCCAACTCTCATTAGAATCTTAAATGTATCAGAATCTTACTATCTTAATTTAGTTCAAAAATACGTGGTAGAATTATAATACGATTCTACGATCGTATGATTCGATTTACAATTTTAAATAAATTTCATAAATTGCTAACACATAATTTTATTCGAGAATTCATCACAGTAGTATGTTTTTGAAACTAAATCTTTCACAAATATAGTTGAATTGGATTTCTCTAAATCTTTATAAATGTTTGCTAAGATTTTTTCTTTCTTTATTTTCCTTTTTTATAGAAAAATAGATTTCAATTATGTGGTTTAATTTTTCCCTTTCAAATTGATTGAATTTCATCGCTTGGATTTTTGGTGGCTTTTTGTTTAGGATGGGCCATTTTTTTCTTTTTTGGCTGATTTAGAATGGCCATTTTAAAGCTAATTTTCTTTCATCTATCCATTTTCCCCTAAAGTGGCTATATTCCTAGATAAGTTTTCCTTTCTTGGAAGAAAAAAATAATAATTACCTGAAATATCTTTTCTTATACATTTTTATTATTATTTCATAATAATTTTTTTGGCACTAATCAATTTAAAAATATCAACAGGTTTGTCAATGAATTCCAACAAATTTCATTAATTTATTATTGGTTGCCAAACGATCTTTGTAATGTTAATATAGTTAATAATATGCGTCATGGTCATTAAGATCCTAAAATATTCTATAATCTTTGATGCCACACCAAGTGGTCGAATCTTAAATCGGGTTAGTGATTACCCGCTTGTTGATACAGATTCCCTCGCTTCTCCTTTGAAAGACTGGTTTAGGATGAGGAATAATATGGTAGCGTAGTGGGAAGTTCATTGTCGTTTAAGACAAGAGTCTGACAATCGTATTCAGATTTAGCCTTAGGTAGCACCCGTCTTCTATGATTTTATGCTAATAATATACTCAACATCTCGGGCCTCTACAGATCAGAGCGCCATTGATGTGAGCGTCCCCAATCTAGTAGCTCAGTTTGCATTCATAACCATCCAACTTTTGGGGATTATAGTGGTCATGTCACAGACTGCATGGCAGGTTTTCGTGATTTTTATCCCAGTTATTGCAATCTCCCTTTGGTACCAGGTAAGTTTTTGAACTTTGGACGATCCATATCACATGTGCCCCGTTATACTTGTGACCTTCCTTCTGCTTATTATGATTTTACATCCTTTTTTTTTCTTGGTGCAGCAATATTATTTACCAGCAGCAAGAGAACTTTCTAGATTGGTTGGGGTCACTAAAGCTCCGGTGATACAACACTTTGCAGAGACAATATCAGGAGCAATGACTATCAGGAGTATTCACAACCAGCATTTTATACTGCTACTGCAGTGCAATGGCTTAGCTTGCGTTTGGATTATCTTCTAGTACATTTGTCTGTTCTTTGATTTTTCTTAGTTTTTGTTCCTGTTGGATTAATTGATCCTGTTATGTAGGACTTAACCTTTTTCTTTTTAATTTACCATATTCTCCTGAAATTAATACGGCATTCTGACTGATAATTTTCCTTTCTGTCAAGGCATTGCTGGTTTGGCTGTGACATATGGAATTAATCTTAACAATCTTCAAGGTCGGATGATATCACATCTGTGTAACATGGAGAACAAAATGATATCAGTTGAAACAATTCTTCAATATACTAGTATTCCGAGTAAGCCTCCACTAGTTATAGAAGAAAATAGGTCAGTTCGATTATGGCCACCTTGTGGAGAAGTTAGTGTTCAGGACCTTCAGGTAAAAGTTATGTTTTTATTTAGCAATTTTCTGCCATATTTAATGAACTCACAATATCAAAAAGAAAATTTCTTTTTTGGCGTTTAAGGTTCGTTATGGTCCACATATGCCACTAGGGATGGCAGTAGGTCCTGGACCCGACCCAAATCCGCCAGATCCGACCCATTTAATCGGGTCTGGGTCCAAAAATTTGGACCCGATGGATCCGGGTCGGGTTTGGGTCTAACTGTCCCGGGTCTGGGTCGGGTCTGGGTCTCAAAAGAAGACCCAAACCCGACCCGAGACCCGTTTAAGACCCATTTAAGACCCGATCACTAATTTTATTTTTTAAAAAATTCTAACAGCAGTATTCATACAAATTTGGACCCCGATGCAATTTGGAAACCCTTCCTACAATTTGTTGTTAAGCTTTGATGGACTTTGAACTTTATGGTGTCAAACTTTGATGAACTTTGTGTTTAATATATTGGTGTATTTGGTTTGTATGAACTAAGTTTTTGGTTTGTACAATAGATTGGTTGATAGATAGGTTAGTATAATATTAAAGAGGTTATATGTAATAAAATTACTTGTAAATTTACAATAATATTAAAATAGGGCACAAAATACTGATTTTTAAACTTATTTATGATAAAAATATATTAGACCTGTTTAAGACCCGTTTAAGACCCGTGGAACCATGGACCCGTCGGGTCCGGATCCAGGTCCAAATTTTACAAACCCACCGGGTCCAGGTCTAAGTTTAAAAAGTTAAATGGGTCTAGGTCCAGTAGGACCCGACCCAGACCCGATCCATTGCCATCCCTATATGCCACTCGTATTGCGAGGGATAACATGCACCTTCCAAGGTGGGAAGAAGACGGGCATTGTAGGGAGAACAGGAAGTGGTAAATCAACACTTATTCAAGCACTTTTCCGCATAGTTGAGCCTGCAGCTGGGCAGATAATCATAGATGGCATCAAGGTTTCCTCAGTAGGACTGCATGATCTACGGTCTAGATTGAGCATAATCCCACAGGATCCCACCATGTTTGAGGGGACTATCCGCAGCAACTTAGATCCATTAGAGGAGTACTCCGATGAGCAGATTTGGGAGGTAGACTTATCTGTGTTTTGCTTGAAATACTCAATATGGCATATGTTTTGGATACTGGTATGTGTTTCACATCTTTGTTTTTGTGCTTTGTGATTGTTTTAGGCCCTTGATAAGTGCCAACTTGGTGATGCAGTTAGGAAGAAAGAAGGAAAGCTTGATTCGACAGGTTTGTGTTCCTCCTGCCTGTAATCTTGCAAATATACCATCCCTTTATAATTGCCTTCTGGGAAAAATGTTGTTTGATAACATGGAACAAGGAAGTATTATCCTGCACTGTTCCAAAAAAAAAAGAGAAAAGGAAGTATGATCCTGCAAGTATAGAAAATATAAGCACATGATTGAAGAGACAATCCTCCCTTTTTTCGGTGCAAAGTTTCTTTTAAGATAGTCTTTTTGCTAGATCAAAATATCCTTTTATGGGGCGACCGGAGAGGCTAAGATAGTCTCATGGAAAACAACACTTCCCTTCCCCTCCCCCCAAAAAAAGAAACAATTTGCGCATCTTTTTTTTTTGAGGGATGCAGGGTGGCGCAAACATGGTATTGATTTATAGTTTATATTGGTATTTCAGTTGCTGAAAACGGAGAAAACTGGAGCATGGGCCAGAGACAGTTGGTCTGCCGAGGTCAAGTTCTTCTTAAGAGAAGCAAAGTGTTGGTCCTCGATGAGGCAACTGCATCAGTAGACACAGCAACAGACAACCTAATTCAGCAAACCCTGAGGGAACACTTCTCTGATTCAACTGTCATCATCATTGCGCATAGGATCACATCTGTAATTAACAGTGTCATGGTTGTTGTCCTAAGTGTTGGGCTGGTAGAAGAATGTGGCTCTCCTTCGAAGTTGCTAGAAAATAATTCGTCTTCATTTGCAAAGCTTGTTGCAGAGTACACAACTAGATCGAATTTAAGGCCGAGAAATTAAGTTGATAAACTGGGTAAATTATATTCAGAAGGAAGAGAAATAGAGGAATTGTGTACACATATGGTTACAATATTTTTGTAAAATATCTACTGTAGACTATCTTGCATTGTGCATCTTTTGATGCTCTTCTTGTAATCTATTCTTGTACCCTCGTGTTATTGTATATAAATATGTAACGCCTTAAAAAAATTAAGAAAAAAATATTTGATTAATATATATGATGTATTTTTTAAGCAACTTAATTTAATAGTTGGTTATTCTAAAATTCATACTGTGCTAGTTAGCTTATATATATGTATTTATTTACAAATTTGTTAGTTAACGGTTAACTTAGTTGGAAATAATATTAGGAGTAAGCTTAGAAAATATTCATTTGAATTGGTAGTTGCTTGGATTAAATAAATCTTAAAGCATGATTGTCTTTCTAATATTTAATCATCCAAAACATATTCCTTTCATCCCAAACGCTTAGCATTGAGGGAAGAAAAATCTGATTGCTTCTCCTTCCACCTTTGTATATTGCTGCACTCCAACTTTACCACCATGCTTCACCCATCATTGCAACACCACTTCCCTCCTCAAATCTGACACACTCAATCCATCTACTCCTTACTCCAAATAATACTTTCAACCCTCCAAATTTGAGACATAAATCAAAGGTGAGGCTCAAACCAAAGGGGTTGGCTCATTTTCTCTGGAAAAGGAAATCCAGCAACTCCAAACAGAGGGAGGAGAGAAGAGAGAGAGAGAGAGGAAGGGAAATCAAAGGAGAGATTTTGCTTAAACCTCCCTTGGTCCAAGCTTCAACTCCATCTTTAAGCACTTTCACCGAGGA
The DNA here is from genome assembly GCA_021018815.1 of Talinum fruticosum. Lineage (NCBI taxonomy): Eukaryota > Viridiplantae > Streptophyta > Magnoliopsida > Caryophyllales > Talinaceae > Talinum > Talinum fruticosum. The sequence continues at coordinate 11,440,275 of JAITYX010000004.1, read as the reverse complement.
AAGAGGTAAGAAAAAAGGTAGAAAAATAGAAGGAAGGTTCAAGAATGCAACCATCAAGGACTTAGCTCTAACCATCTTCATTAAGGTGGGTTTCCTTCTTCTCCCCAATATATATTACTTTCCAACCAAAATGAATTTCGTAAGTGTGCTTGTAGACCAACCTTGAATGCTCAAAATTTCAAGAAATTGTTGCATGCATGTGTTTTGGAGTGGTTCATTGATGTAAATATGCTAGGAGGATGTTAGAGAGGGAAAAAGAGTAGAAACATGATCATCATCATGTACTTGGTTATGCTTCTCTTTTGTTGCTATAATTTCATGCATGAAGATGGAAGTGTATCAAATATATTTAAATCTTTGTGAAATTGTGGTTTTATTGAGGTTTTGTTAAAGAATATACTTGGTATAATGCTCTTGGGGATAGCTGATCAGAAATTTATGTTTGCCCAAAACTTTGTATGAGAAGTGGGTATCTTGCATGTGCATTTTAATGTGTTTTATTGAGCTAATATGATACTTAGAATGTTGGAAAATTTATAAAACAAACCTTTCATAGAAATCCCACAAGGATAAAATAGGTAGAAGACAAGAAATGGAGTTTCAGAATCACTGCCACCCACCACGGGTGCCCCCACAGACTGTAAGGCAGGCCGTGGTGGCCAGCAGCGATTTAATCAACCCAAAATACCCACCACGGGTGCCCTCACAGGCTGTGGGGCAGGCCATGGTGGCCAGTAATGATTTAATTAACCCAAAATACCCACCGTGGGTGCTACCATAGGTCGTGGGGTAGCCAGTGGTGGCCACCAGAAGTCCCCACTGACCATGGGAAGGCCCTTGATGACCTTTAGAGCCAACCATTGACCTCCACTGGCCGTGGGAAGGTCCGTGGATACCTCCAAAGCAATTTTGGACCCCCACAACCTGAGGGTTAAGCTGTGTGGGTTCAAGACTCATCATAACTTGTCTATCGAAAAAAGGGGTTTCTAGCTCAACTTCCAATAGTTTAGCAAACATGTTATATTTGCTAAGTTGTTAGCTAGATTAACCTTAAAGATCCTTGAAAAGGGTCCCGACGATGTGACGTCCCTACCTAAGGGTCGGGGCATTACAAAATACGAGTGTCAGGGGCTCAAATTTTTAGAGCCTTACAATTACATTCGCACAAAGGATGAGCAAGGTGACTGCAGTTTCTATAGACGATCGAGCAAAGGTTATTTAGTAACACAAATAAAGTGGATTTTATTGGTTCTTCAAGCAGTTGTATGTAAAGTTGTTGTCTTGGTGAATATGACAAGTTTTCATATATCTACGTGTCATGGAGCTCAATTCTTGGCCTGAGTTCAGTTGTGTTTCTGATCTTGGATGCTCCGTGATTGGACCTTGTGCAATTGTCGTGCCTAAATCAATACAATATGACAAGGTCAGTGTCCTTCTAGATTCTGTCATGATGCAAGAAAGGGCTTAAAGATTTACATGTTTTGGCCAGAAATCTCATTTCACACGGGTCATAGCAAATTCAATTTCGTTGTTATCCAAATTTTCTCTATTCATAAGACGTGAACTCCATTCCTCCATGTAACTTCTGGTAAAATAACTGTCATATCTTCTAAATTTGTGGTTGGTGCTAATACAAATATCTTCCACTCTAGTCAACAAGGATACATGACTTCAAGTATTGGCATCTTCACTTGTGCTGGTGCCTGCCAGTGATTGATGAAAGGGAGTGTGTCAAGACTCATGTTGCGGCCTTTTCACCTTTCAACAACGTTTTTCTTCCACTATGATCGCTATGTTTGGAATTTCCACACAATAAGAGTTATAGTTCTATTGTAACACAACTCCCGTAAAAAAAAAGGACAATGTGACTAAAACTACATAATAATCCGAAAAGAATTCTTCATTTTGTCCCTTGAGCATTACTTGTCATTTTAGTTGGCCTAAGTTGATAACTCCTATATCATCACTTCATGATGTGGCATACACTTTTCAATGGGCATCATGTGAACATGTAGTTCCTGTGAATGAAATACACACCAATAATATGGACAAGAGAGATACAAAAGATAAAATTTTGTCCAATCACGTTAAATAATACAAAATTGGCCAAACTTATAAATTTTTTGTTTATATATTTTTAGAATATAGGGAATTCCTACTGGTCCATGAGATATAAATTGTACGGTAAATTTAGTGGGGAAGTGGTAAGGACCATTAGATGGGTGCATTTTTGGTTTCTTTGATTTTAAATTTTAAATTTTTAATGATTTTATTATGTTTTTTATATTTTATTTAGATTTTTGTAAATTATTTTATTATGATTTTATTAATTTATTTTATTTCTTATTTTGTTTGAAAAAGTTATCATACTTTGATATTTATTATGTGAAATTATATAATTTCTTATTTTTCTTATATCTTTTTTTTTTTTTTTTGGTGCATTTTCTCATATCTTTTAAATTGTCTTGTTTCAATGAAGGGTGATTATGTCTCTTTAGGAGAAATAAATTAAAGGACACTAAAAATTTTGACAAAAGTTGAGGGTTTTTTCAATATATGCCTTAAAAACTAAGGAACCTTAAAATACATATATGCAGTAAAAGCTAGGGTCCATTCTAGTTTATTGATTCAAAGCACTACTCATTTTGTTTAATCCATATATTTTGGAAGGATAATCTAACAGTCATTAAAGTAATTAAAGGAGAAATGTAGGTTTCTTGGGAAATCCAGACGCTGATTCAAGACACTTATTGTTTCCTTCAAATGTGTAACCAAATTTTTATTCATCACACATTTAGAGAAGGGAATCGGACAAGCTGATTGGCTAGCCAAGTTTGGTCATTATTTTTATTCTACTTTAGTTTGGTTTTCTATCCCTCTCCTTCTCTTCTCTCTATTGTAATGGAGGACAACTTAGGTAGAATCCTTGCAAGAAGAGCTACTTATTAGTTGTTGTACTTATGCTTTAAAAAAATTTGTTTAATCTATATGGATGTGTATGAAAATTTATAAAACAATTTTGAAGATTTAAGAGTTTTTAAATCTTTGAGAAGAATAATAAGAATTTCTTTAAATATCGTGAATTTGGTAAATAAGAGCTACATTTTTAGAAGAGTTGTAAAATTAATTAATGAGTCATTAATCGATCTTACTTTTTTAGGTGTAAAGAAAGGGAATAGAGTCCTAGAATAAATTTATTAAAACGTATAAAACGTGACCACATCATACCACAATTATCGTCAAACGGATAGAAGACAAACAAGGAGGGGGCCATTAAAAATTACAAACTAATAAATATGATCTACTCCAATATTTGCTATAAAATCAGCGGTTTTATTGAACTCCCTTAAACAATGACTAGAAAAATCTCTCTCACTTTCAATAATGAACAATCACTATATCATTATTCTCGTTTCAGTATTTTGTTTTAATTTTTTAAAAATTTAACCGCTATTTACATAATTTATCTTTCGAAAATCAATAAATTTTTTCCTCCAAAATATATTATGCCCCTATTTGATAATAGTATTTTAGATAGCGTTTGGTGTTTTGACTAGTCAAAATAGTATTTTATATAATTTAATTGTTCGGTAAACAAGCGTTAAATATCATCAATAAGTACCGTTTGAACCATTGTTTTTCAAACGTTAAAAGCATTAACGTTTGAGCATCAGTGAGTAACGTTTCCAATTTGTCTTCCAATCATACCCTTGTACTCTTATTTATTCAACCAACATCATCGATGTAATTCTTTTTAATCATTGATTGCATCAACGGAAAATCCACAATTGATAAAAGCACTTTATCAAGTAAAGAAATTTTAAGTGATTGTTATATATATATATATATATTGATTGATTGTTATATATATTGAGAGTCTAAATTGAGTGCCATTGAATAAACTACAATAATAATAATAATAATAATAATAATAATAATAATAATAATAATAATAGGTGACGGTATTATTATTAATATTGAGAATAATAATAATCACAACAAAGGCGTGCCTTTTTCGTCATTTAATATTTTTCAGTTGATGTAACCTCTAATATAACTATACACATATTCTTCAAGCAATTAGTTAAACAGCTTATCACTTAACGAGTACACTAAAACCGCTATTGGCTATCTAAATAATTATTCGGTACATAGACAACTAATTTTGCCTTAGAGGACCTATGTCATCGGCTATATAATGCAGGGTTTGTAATTTAAAAGTTTTGCATACCCACAACACCCACATCATCATGCAACCTCTCTATTGTGACCCCATTTTCCCGGCCTCCGTCATTCGGTGCTCTGTTGTAAACGTCATAGGTTCGTTCACAATTTCTCAGTAATCGATCATTGACTACTGAGTGGAGAGTGCTGATTGGATCTTCGCTCATTCCCTCCTTTCATCTACAGTAGAAATATCGAAGTTTTCTTTAACTCCACTTAGAAGATCGTTCTCTCTCTCCACCACTTTTCCCTCATTTTCCTTCTGCAATATAGCTCACGATGGAAACATACCTGGGTATCTCACAAATCGGGAGTTCATTCTCCTCTTTGAAATACACAGTTGCTGATTTTCTCCAGAACCCCATCTTTCTTCGGGGACCCTCTGTTTTTCTCCAAGTGGTTATGTTTTTGGTCTCGTTCTTTTGTGGGTTTATGGAAAACCTCGAAGAGGGCCAGATGAAAATCCCAAGGACAAAACTTTTAGTTTCTATAAACCTGTTTTCTTCTCTTCTATGGTCCTTGCTTTGTATAATCTAGTGTTGTGTTTGTTAGACTACTTTTGTTGGTGTGAAAATGGCTGGACTGATGAAAAACTAGTGATCCTTTTGGATTTAGCAATCCGATCACTTTCTTGGTTGCTTAGTTCTGTTTATTTGCATAACCAATTTCGCCACTCAACTTATCTGAAGTTCCCTCTTCTATTGAGAATTTGTTGGGGTTTGTATCTAGCTGTTTCATGCTATTGCCTTGTTATAAACATAGTTCAGTGGAGGGAAGGCCTATTTTTACCAATTCAAGATTTAGTGTCAGACACTGTGTATGTAGTATCTGGGGTTCTCTTTTGTTGTTTTGGAATGTTTGGGAAAGTTGTCAATGAGGATGTTAATCTCCGAGGCCCCTTTTGAATGGTAAAGGTAGTGTTGATTCAACCAACACTGCAAAGAGGGAAACAGTTAGTCCTTATTTAAATGCTAGTTTCCTTAGCAAATCAACTTTCTCGTGGGTGGGTTCACTGATCTCCAAGGGTTATAAGAAGACCTTGGATCTAGAGGATGTTCCTCCTCTTTCAGGGAAAGATGACGTTAATGAGTCGTACAAATTTTTCGAAGTTCTTTGGAATCTTCTAAGTATGGTAGCAGTAGCAATGTCACAGCTATGAAGCTTGTCAAAGCTTTGTTCTTCACGACAGGGACAGATATCCTATTGAGTGGTGTATATTGCCTCGTATCGACATTGGCCTCGTATGTTGGTCCCTACCTCATTGACACATTTGTCCAATGCCTTAGTGGCAAGAGGGAATTCAGGAATGAAGGGTATGTTCTAGTTTCTACATTTTTTGTTGCAAAGCTTGTGGAATGCTTCGCTCAGAGGCATTGGTTTGTCAAGTTTCAAGTAGTTGATGTTAGGGTGAAAGCTGTTCTTATGGAGAGCATCTATAATAAGGCCCTGACTGTCTCCTGCCAATCAAAGCAAGGTCATACAAGTGGGGAAATGATCAATGTCATGTCTGTTGATGCACAGACGGTTGGAAATATTTGTTGGCTCGTGCACAATCCATGGGTGGTCATCTTGCAAGTTGCTTTAGCCCTAGTGATCTTATATAGAAGTGTTGGGCTTGCTTCCATAGCCACCCTAATTGCGACCGTTCTCATAATGCTGGCAAACTATCCTGTGTCATCTGTGCTTATGAAAAACCAGGTAAAGCTGACGGAATCGAAGGATAAGAGAATGAAGGCTACATCTGAGATATTGAAAAACATGAGAATTTTGAAGCTTCAAGCATGGGAGATGAAATTCTTGTCGAAAATTGTTGAGCTAAGAGATGACGAGAATGGATAGTTGAAGACGTTTCTCTATAATTTTGCTATTGCAACATTTGTTTTCTGGAGTGCCCCGACATTTATTTCTGTCATTACATTCTGCGCATGTATGATCATGGATACCCCTCTTGAATCCTGGAAGATTTTGGCTGCACTTGCAACTTTCCGGATCCTTCAGGAGCCCATCTACTTCCTGCCACAAGCAATCTCCATGATCACTCAAACAAAAGTTTCCCTTGACCGAATTGCTTCATTCCTTAGCCTTGATGACATGGAGCCCGATACAACAGAGAAACTTCCTAGAGACACGTCAGATCAGGCTGTTGAGATCCTTGACGGAAACTTTGCCTGGGATCCATCAGCTACAAGCCCAACATTGAAGGATATCAATCTTAGAGTTAACCATGGCATGAGAGTAGCATTATGTGGTATGGTTGGCTCAGGAAAGTCAACCTTACTCTCTTGTATATTGGGAGAAGTACCAAATATATCTGGAACTAGAAGGCTGAGTGGATTTAAGGCTTATGTTCCCCAATCCCCTTGGATCCAAAGTGGAAAGATTGTTGATAATATTCTATTTGGACGGGAAATGGATATTGAAAAATACAACAGGGTCCTAGAAGCATGTTCTTTGACGAAAGATCTGGAAATCTTGTCCTTCGGAGACCAGACGATTATTGGTGAGAGGGGGTTAATTTGAGCGGTGGCCAGAAGCAAAGGGTACAAATCGCCCGTGCTTTATACCAAGATGCTGACATATATCTGTTTGATGATCCTTTTAGCGCTGTAGATGCTCACACTGGAAGTCATCTGTTTAAGGTGCTAGTTATTTCTTACCTTTGTTTTCAGTTAAGTCTTTCTAGTGCTTTAGATATGTTGTGCTGTTTGGTCTTATATCTTTGAACTTCACCTATTTCTTCTATCACAGGAATGTCTGCTGGGGCTTTTAGAATCCAAAACTGTGATATATGTCACACACCAAGTAGAATTCTTACCTGCTGCTGATTTAATCTTGGTGAGCTTATCCTTTTCAGAATTTTATTTTTCCTCTCAGTGCCTTTGATTTCTAATAACACTAAATCTTTGGCAAGACTGTCTCACAAAAGATTTGCAATGAGACAGACCTCCTGAAGGATGACTTTTTGGAAGTGTTAGGGTGACTAAACACTTTTTTAGTGTGACTTCTTAATATACAGGTGACTAATTATTAAAGTCACTCTTAGAATGTGCGTCTTGCAATATCTAGTAATTATTCATCCATATAATTAGTCATAATTATTAGAAGTCACTCAATATCTAGTAAGCAAGACGATCTTATGCAATACTAATTGAATAAAAATATCTATCAGGAAACTGAAAGGGTGGCTGCAATTGAAACCATCCTTCATAGAGACTAGTTACATATGGCTGAAAGAACTATCAAAAACATAATGTGTTTGTAGTTAATATAACTTCCTTATTACTATACAGCATGCATTTTCTTAAAGGTCATGAAAGATGGGAGGCTTTTACAAGCAGGGAAGTACGATGACCTTCTTGCTTCAGGAACAGACTTTAAGGCACTTGTGGGAGCACATGAAGAAGCCTTATCTGCGTTTGATTCAATTGAGGCTGGAGTTATGAACCCTACTAATAAGAAGCAGCTTAGTGTTACAGAAGCTTCCGACAAAAGCAATGGTGGTCAGAGTGACAAAATTGATGATACAACAGTACCTAAGGGACAACTTGTGCAAGAAGAAGAAAGGGAGAAGGGTAAAGTTGGGTTTTCTGTCTACTGGAAATATCTCACAACAGCATATGGGGGAGCTCTGGTGCCTATCATTTTGATATGTCAGATTCTCTTTCAGGCTCTTCAAATTCTGAGCAATTATTGGATGGCTTGGGCAACTCCTGTGTCAACTGATGCTAGACCTGTTGTGGATGGAAGTACCTTAATAATCGTCTATGTTGTTTTGGCTCTTGGAAGTGCCTTTTGTCTCCTAGCTAGGTCTACCCTTGTTGTGATGACTGCATACAAGACCGCCACTTTACTTTTCAGTAAAATGCATCAATGCATATTCCGTGCCCCAATGTCCTTCTTCGAAGCCACACCATGTGGTCGAATCTTAAACCGGGTTTGTGGTTTCCCCTATTTCATACATATCTTCTACGGTTATGTTCTAATAATATGATCTATATCTCAGGCCTCTACTGATCAGAGTGCTGTTGATGTGAATATCCCAAATCTGATTGCTCAATTTGCGTTCACAACCATTCAACTTTTGGGGATTATCGGGGTCATGTCACAAGTAGCGTGGTGGATGTTCTTGGTTTTTCTCCCTGTGGTACCAGGTATGATTTTTGAACTTTGAACAATCCATATCATATGATCCTTATTCTGATGTTGCAGTTGGCATTAGACATATGAACTTCCATGTGCTTTTCATGGTTTTAAATCCTTTTTCTTTTTGGTGTAGCAAATATTACTTACCATCTGCAAGAGAACTTTCTCGATTGGTTGGAGTGACTAAAGCTCCAGTGATACAGCACTTTGCAGAGACAATATCCGGAGCAGTGACTATTAGGAGCTTCGATCAAGAATCCAGATTTTGTGAAACGAGCATGAAGCTAATAAATTCATATTCTCAACCAGCATTTTATAGTGCTGCTGCAGTGCAATGGCTTAGCTTGCGTTTGGACTTGTTATCTTTAATTACATTTGTCTGTACTATGATTTTCTTAGTTTCTCTTCCAGTTGGGTTTATTGATCCTGTTAAGTAGGACTGACCTTTTTCTATAAAGAAAAAAGTTTATATACTCTCCTGATTAATCATTTTCCTTTTTTTTTTTTTTTTGTCAAGGCATTGCTGGGTTAGCTGTGACATATGGACTTAATCTTAACAATCTTCAAGGTTGGATGATATCCTTTTTGTGTGAAATGGAGAACACAATGATATCAGTTGAAAGAATTCTTCAATACACTAGTATATCTGGTGAGCCTCCACTAGTGATAGAAGAAAATAGCACAAATCGATTATGGCCATCTTGTGGAGAAGTCAATATTCAGGATCTTCAGGTAGAAATTATGTTTTCATTTTGCAATTTTATGTTATTTTGATGAACTCATAGTATCCAAAAGAGATGTTATTCATTTTTTGATCCTTTTGGCAATCTCAAGGTTCGTTATGCTCCACATATGCCACTTGTATTGCGAGGGATAACATGCACCTTCGGAGGCAAGAAGACGGGCATTGTGGGGAGAACAGGAAGTGGTAAAACGACTCTCATTTTAGCACTTTTTCGCATAGTTGAACCTGCAGCTGGGCATATAGTCATAGATGGCATCAACATTTCCTCAATCGGGCTGCATGATCTACGGTCTAGATTGAGCATAATCCCACAGGATCCTACCATGTTTGAGGGGACCATACGAAGCAACTTTGACCCACTTGAAGAGTATACTGATGAGCAGATTTGGGAGGTACACTTATCTGTGTTTTGCTTGAAATACTCCATCTGGCATCTGTTTTGGGATATTATGTATGTTTGCATCTTTGTTGATGTGCTTTTTGATTGTTTTAGGCCCTTGATAAATGCCAACTTGGTGATGAAGTCAGGAATAAACAAGGAAAGCTTGATTCTATAGGTTTGTGTTTTCCCTTCCCTTGAATTTTTGCGAATACAATCCCTTTCTTTTTGCCTCATCAAAAACATTGTTTGATAATCTGAAACAAGCCAGTATTATCCTGAAAACGTTGGAAATAAATCAGATGATCAAAGACCAATTTTTCCTATTAGTTAACTCAACTGGTAAATTGTCTGTGTAAGTTGCTCCTGGAGACCTGGGTTCAAATCTGTCTAGATTGATCTTTGCACCTCCCTTTACACATTGGTATTTCAGTTAGTGAGAATGGAGAGAACTGGAGCCTGGGCCAGAGGCAGCTAGTTTGCCTAGGTCGAGTTCTTCTTAAGAAAAGTAAGGTTTTGGTGCTCGATGAAGCAACTGCATCAGTCGACACAGCAACAGACAACCTAATTCAGCAAACCCTGAGGGAGCACTTCTCACATTCAACTTTCATCATCATTGCACATCGGATCACATCTATAATCAACAGCAACATGGTTGTTCTCCTTAGCGATGGGCTTGTAGAAGAATGTGACTCTCCTTCGAGGCTGCTAGAAAATAATTCGTCATCATTTACGAAGCTTGTTGCAGAGTTCACAACTAGATCACAATCTAAGATGGAGAAGTTAAGTTGATTAACTGCAAACTTGAAGAGATTATGGCTGAAAAATTACACTGCAAGCATTATCTGGATCTGAGGTTCCTCGTCATTATCAGGGTATAAATTATACTTGATGGCTTTAGCAGTAGAGGATATGAGTATAGTTTAGGTTGTAATATTTTTGTAAAATATTTATAACATTTTTCAGATTTCCATGTATCATAAATTTCAACTCTTGGCTTGAGTATAGTCGTGTTATTGATATTTGATGCTCCATATTTAGACCTCATGAAATTACCTTCTGCACCCAATTATCCTACCAAATATCAAGCTTGATGTAGTACTATTAATCAAGACAATCCAATGTTTGGCACCTAAAAGCAGCAAAACCGAGTCAGTGCCAAGTCTCAAATATTGCTCGAGTTTTGGTAAGAACAGAAAGCCTATGATTCAACTGATAATAGCTCAAAACGAGTAAACGACTCATGACCCAAAACTATTTAAAGTCGAGCATAGTTTTATTTGAAACTATCTTTAAACTAAACCAGAATTGAACTTGTTTACTATGTGTATATATCTTTGATGAAATTACGTTCCGTTATAGCTTTGCTGATAACAAGAACCTCTATGGGCAGCTCATTATCAAATGGCATCAAAGCAGTATTCATTGTTCCCACAAATGCCCAGGCCCAAATACAAAATCTTAAGCATCAGTGGCAATTTGTTCATGGAGGAGATTCCTACAAAATCTCTAGTAATCAGTACAACTTTTCAAACCCTGCCCAAATTTGTGCTTTTGCTTTTGCTTTTTGGACATATTATGATCCTACAAATCTACGATCCAAAAACCTTCTATCGATCCAACTCTAATTAAAATCTTAAATGTATTAGAATCTTACGATCTTAATTTAGTTCAAAAAATACATAGTAGAATTATAATACGATTTTACGATCTTATGATCCAATTTATGATTCTAAATAAATTTCATAAATAGCTGACACATAATTTTATTCGAGAATTCATCATAGGAGTATGTTTTTGAAACTAAATCTTTCACAAATATAGTTGAGTTGGATTTCTCTAAATCTTTATAAATGTTTGCTAAGATTTTTTTATTTTCATTTTTTATAGAAAAATAGATTTGAATTATGTGGTTTAAATTTTCCCTTTCAAATTGATTGAATTTCATCGCTTGAATTTTATGGTGGCTTTTTGTTTAGCATGGGCAATTTTTTATCTTTTTTGGCTGATTCAGGATGGCCCTTTTAAAGCTAATTTTCTTTCATCTATCCATTTTCCCCCTAAAGTGGCTATATTCCTAGATAAGTTTTCCTTTCTTGGAAGAAAAATAAATAATTACATGAAATATCTTTTCTAACACATTTTTTAATTTTTTGGTAAGAGTTATAAATTTTCAAGAATACATAAGAGAGAGAAATATTTATAGCATAAATCACCAAGCATACCAAAAAGCTTACAAGATCATTCATTTTTCTTTTTAAAAAAGTTGTTCTGTTTTCATATGAAAATAGTAAACAATTTCAAGAAGTTATTATTATTATTATTATTATTATTATTATTATTATTATTATTATTATTATTATTATTATTATTATCTTCAAGGAGTAAAAAATTCTTAATTAATTCACTTGGTATTAGTGTTTGTTTAGGCCTTTCCATATCATCATTCGTTTAAATCAACCGATCATTAATATCGGATATTCGTGGTTTTCCTTATTTTACATAGAATTCATATTATTATATCAACTTATTATCTTTATAAAATTTCATTGAGAATACCAATTGGATAGTATAATTTTTTAATGGAATTTTTTTGTTATCAATTTAAAATATATCATATCAAATTTTGAATTATTTATGATATCTTTCATTTTTATTATAGATCAAATTTTACCAATCAGGTCATAATCTATTGGTTACGACTGAGTTCCTAAGTACACTAAGTCTAAGGTTTGATTCTCACTTTTCCTATTGTATTGCACTTGTCCTTTGTGACTCATTTGCATAAAAAAAAAAAAGTATTCTGCAACTTTTTATTATAATTTTTTCGGCAACAACGTTTGGAGTAACTTTTAACATTTTAACCAACCAAATATTAATATTCAATAAGGTAGTGTTTTAATTAATATTTGCAGTAGTTTACAGCGTTTTAAGTAGTGTTTTTGAGAAGTTATGAATATTAGCTTTTCACATTTAAAACTAGCATTTCATATTTTTTGGACAAAAATATCCCTTCATTAATTTGTATTGAGCAAATTATCTATATTTTTAAGTCAATTTACAATAATCAGCTAAGTCAATCACTAAATTTACCAAATACATTTATTCAACTGTTCGGGTGAATAGTTATCCGCTACTCAAACAGATATTTTTTCAAAAACAGGGCCTGATTGTGATTATAAAATGCAATTGTATTATAGATGGCTTTGCTATTAATTTCATGAAATGATGTGATAAAAAAATTTCATGAAATGTTAAAGTCGAAATTTTATTGCACAAATACTCCTTATTCCACTCGCAAAATGGAACACTAATGTCAACCTTCTTTAATTTAATTTTTTACAGTAATTGCTTACATAATTATCGAGCTAATTAATTTATTTTAATGTTATTCACCAAATTCACACCAAAAAATATATGGACCACTTTTAACATAGAATATGAATTGATAATCTAAAATATTTTTTTCTATTCTTATGAATTTAACAATTATTTTTAAGAAAAAATTGAGAGTTTAATAATTTTTTGGGCACTAATCAATTTAAAAATATCAACAGGTTTGTCAATGAATTCCAACAAATTTTCTTAATTTATTATTGGTTGCCAAACGATCTTTGTAATGTTAATATAGTTAATAATATGCGTAATAGTCATTAAGATATCCCCACATAAATATTCTATGTGTCACTTTTATATATATATATATGAATGATACTGAATAGTACAAGGATATTTTTTAATATGAAATTATTACATTTTAAAATAGGTCGAAAGTGGGTAGCCCTGATATATGTTCACATGCAATGGCCCGATACGACCTACATTATTATGTGAACTGAATTATTTTTTTCAACGTTTCTTTTTATTTAAGTTTAAATAAATTCAAATTAAAGAAAACAACAATGAAATAGCTAAGTATAGACTGTTTTTTTCTGAAAACAATGAAGAAAAATTTTGACTGGGAGGAGAGACTTGGTGTATATTTTTGAGGTCTAAGCTTTGTTTTGGTGACGAGCATTCCTAAGCATTCATAATAGGATCTCATTTTCATGTCACCCAATCGTAAGAAAATATGTGTGATTTTTTTATTTTGAAAACTCAAAATGGGATATGAGAATTTAAAAGTGAGACTAAAACTGAGACTTGTCCAAATTGAATGTAAGAGATAAAAGGTGGGATATGTGAACTCAAAAGTGAGAATAAAAAATATTATCTTTATTGTGAAATTGGGTGTATTTTTCGTTACCAATTATACGTTCATTTATTTATTGATATATTTGATGATATGGAACAAGTGGAAGTAAAGCGAGCTCCTCCTTATTGGGGATGCTCTTAAACGCTCTTGATTATGTGTACAAGTTTAATAAACTCAATTTAGATAAATTTAACAAAAATAAATTAAAAAAAGCCTTATTCAACTATATTATGTGTGCAAAAATATACGGTACATTGTTTTTCTTCTATTTTCATAAACTCATAGTTTTTCTTATAAAAAAGACGTAGTTTTTATTTCCCTAAATATACGACATCACCGGATCTATAAACCTGAATCTATTATACAAACGAGGTGTTGTGTGTGTGTGTTCTATCTCTAGCTAGTGATATAGTTTTTGAGTGGGATGGAGGGGATGGGTCTTTGGTAAAATCAGAGCCTTGGTCCCCAAGTAACGTTTGTATGGCTATATATATGCATATGATGTTAGACCACTGATTTGGCGACTTTGACACCTGGGGATAGAAGATGACGAGAAGGCAAATTAAAATTGAAGTGCACTTGTGATTGAGGTTTTTTTATAAAAAAAAAATATGTAGAATTATTCCAGAATATCATTAAACTGTACCCAGTTTCCAGGAAGGCAAGGAAAATAAACATCTGTTATTAATTTTGTGGACTCCAAAATATGTATAAAGTCAAGATATGGCCAGTGGTCAATAGTGGGATCAAAGGTGTCATATATAAAAATTGTCATTCTATCTTTGTCTACATTTTAAGTTGGACCAATCCTTTCAAAAAATTAAGATAAATTAGTGCTTTTTTTTTTCCAGAGATGTGGTTCATATTGTTGTACTTGACTTTTCTTCAGAATGATAGTAACTTCCCAAAAAAAAAAAAATTATCTAAAACGATAAATAAAATTCGGAGGACGGAGGTGATTATAAAGAAAATTATATTATACTATTAATATATGATCTTACTGTTATATAATAGAAAGGAGGGAGACCCTGTTCTTTTTCCATCATTAACACTAATTGTAAGATCGTTGTAATGTTAATTCTGAAAATTTATAATGAGTTATAAGTTATTAGTTTAAAGCTAAAAAGTAAAGGATTGAAGCGTTCAAATTTGAAGTAAGCCTTATAATTGGCTTATGTTAAAATTTTATTAGTGGGTTAATATTTAGACTAAGTGATGTTTTATCATATAATACTTATGATCTTCAAGTGAAGAAATTATTTCTTTTTTATTGAAAAGAAATTAGTTTTCTATTTTTGTAATTTAAGTAAAATTAAATGAAAATTCATTTAGAGCACACCAAGGGTAGGTAGGGCATGTCAGCCCATTAATGGCATGTTCAATTACTCGAAATTTTTGTTCACTTGTGATGCTAATTTATATACAGTTTTAGGTCCGTATTATTAATAGAGTTTTTTTTTTAATTTTAGAAAAACTCACATCTATTTTCATAGATTGATAGTCTCCTTTTAAAAAAAAGAAAATTAAATTTTCTTTTTTAAATACACCACATCATCATCATCAAATTTATAAACCCGAATCTGTTATATAAACATTGTGCTATGTGTTAAATATCATAGCGAGTAAATTCTATAGTCTTTTTTTTTTTTTTTGCTAGATGAATTAAATAGTGTTGGAGTGGGAGGGATGTCTTTTTGACAAAACTAGAGCCTTGGTCCCCAAGTAACGTTTGTATGACTATATATGCACGTGATGTTAGACCACCACTGCTTTGGCGATGGCGACTCCCCAATAAGGGGATAGAAAATGACCAAACAGCAAATAAAAATAATTAAAGTGCACTTGTGATTGAGGTCAATATACTCCGTTGGTTTCATAATATATACTCCTTTTAGTTAAATTTTTCGTTTCAAAATATCTCATTCTTTACCATCTTAATTACATATTTAAATACTATTTTAATAATTTTATTTTTTAATTAATTTTTTATTAACTTAAAAATATTGGAATAACTTGATCTTTTAATACAAATTTTGTCATAAATTTTGTATTTTTTAATATTCTCCAACATCATAAAAACGACGAATATTGTGAAACGAATAGAATAATAATTAAGAGGAACCTTTATTTCAACATTAGAGGAGTAGGAAGAGAAATTAGTCTTTCTTGGGCTACAAGTAGTACTATATAAATTTTTTTAAAAAAGTACTACTATATAATTATTCCACAATATAATTCAGGTGTAGTTTCCAGGAAGAGGGAAAACAAACATCCATTATTATTTTTGTGGGCTTCAAAGTACTTTACCCTCTTTGTTAGCCCTTTAAAAAATAGTTTAGTGATAAAATAACTGATTATTATAATAAAAAAAATAAAATTAGGATTCAATTTTTTCTAAATTATATGTATGAATTATAATTTATCCATTAAAAAAAAAGTTTTCTACCCTCTTGGTTGCTAGTAAAGACATGGCCAATGGTCAATGGTGGGATCAAAGGTGTGATATATGGTGATAATATTGTCTAAGTGTTTCTTTGTCTACATTTTAAGGTGGAACAATCTTTAAAAAGTAAAGATAGATTAATGCTTTTTTTTGTCTAAAAAATAAATAACATTGGGAGGGGAAGGGATGGTTATAAAGAAAATTGAATTATACTTTGTCACAAGTTCATAATAGAAAGAATGAGTTCCTATTCCATTTAATAGTAAGTACTAGTTGTAAAGTAATTATAAGATGTGAGTTTAAAATTAAAAGAAATTGGGTCGGAATTGTTCTGAAAAAAGAGCGGAGGAATTCGATTTGAAGTGTTTAAATTTTAAGGTTCTATTCAACAATAGTATTTGGAGTGGTGTTTAGTATTTTGATCAAGTTAAAATTCTAATTAACCAAATATTAATGTGTGATAAGTAGTGTTTCAACTAATGTTTACAATAATAGTATTTTTGAAACTTTAAGGTTAGTTTTCACATTTAAAAGTAGTGTTTTATATTTTTGTAAAAAATATCCCTTTATTAATTTATATATAAAAAATTATTTGTACCATTTTATGTTAATTTACAATAATTAACTAGTCCAATTGCTAAAGTTATCGAACACATTTTCTTTAACCGCTCAATTGAACAACTATCCGCTAGCCGCTAAAATCTAACATGTGCTACTTAATCATCTAATTTTTTCAAACAGGGAAAAATGTTATTAGCTAATTAATGGTTACACGACATAATGTCATGTAATGATTGGTACATGCCCTATTTAATAATCGGTTGTTAATAGTTTGTATTAGTTATTAGTTGTTAACTATTTATGTTAGCTATTTAATTTTAGTTGTTGGTTGTTTACTTGTTTGTATTTGCTATTTGACTTCAACTTGTTGGTTATTCGCTATTTGTATTAGTTATTTGCATTAACTATTGTAAAAAAAAATTTGGTTAGATTGATTGTTTCTAATTAGCTATTTGATAAAATTTCATTTATAACCCAATTTTGTCATTTTTGCATACTTATTTTTCTTCTCAATATGAATTAAGAATTATGTCAAAAAATATTGGGTTATATGGTTATTTTGGCAATACACCAAACAGCTCTTACAAAAAAAACTACCAAATAAATCTTTACAAATTAGCTTGTTAGGTTCAAAAACTCTTCCAAAAACTAATCACTAGACAATTCAAATAATTTTTTGACTAAAGTTTAACAGCTAATACCTCAAAAAAACTCTTTTTTGGTGCAAAAGAGGCCAAGCCCCTAAAGAAATTAATTATTAATAACTCTGGGCCATGCGGTCCCTACACTATTTGCAAAAAGCAAATCCTTAATGTCACTAACTGGAAACTGAAAGAAATGATAGCCTAAGTTCATATTTAAGCCTATATTTGCCAGCATGTCCAGTACTTGGTTCGCTTCTCTATAGCAATGAGTGATTTTAACTTCCCAAGTTGAGTCTTCAATTAAACCTTTGCATTGCTTCAGTATTGGAGTAAGCTGCGTTCCCCATTCCTTGTTTCCTTTAACCATTCCGACTACTATGATTGAATCAATTTGGAGCCAAATATGCTTTAGATCCGGACTTCTAGCCAAGCGTAATCCTCTCCAAGCGGCTTTTAGTTCCGCATGAACTAAAGTACACCACCCAAAATTCTCGGTAAAGCCTCCTATCCAATCACCTTTATCACCCCGAATAGCTCCTCCTCCTACTGCCATTCCAGGATTGCCTTTAGAGGTGCCATCGGTATTTAAAATTACCCACCCGGAAGGGGAGGTTCCCATTGAACAAGCTCTTCTCTGCGGTGGTGGGTTCTTCCTAGAGTGACTTTGGTCTCTTCTACTAAAGCATTGATGGTTTCTTCAAATTTCAACAGGAGGAATTCTCCTTTATTTCTCGGCACAGATTCCTCATATGCGAAACAATGGGAATTCCTCCACTTCCAAAGATACCAAATAGTTAATAGAAATTTAGTCTCCCAATGTGGGTCAACAGTCCCATTATTCATATTAGCCAATAGCCAATCCTCAAAGGGGCTAACGGCAGATCCTACAAAGTATCCTTTGTTTGCTAAAAAGTTCCATACTATAATGGCTTGGGGGCATTGCCGAATGATGTGTTCAACATCCTCAAACTGGTTTCCACACAACCTACAGACTTGGATCATTTGTTATTCCCCTCTTGAATCTGTTGACATTAGTCATTAACCTATCCCGTAGCAAAAGCCGGAGGAACATTCGAACTCTTTGTGGAGCATGGGTTCTCCATATCCAACTCCAGTTTGAGTCTTGGTATTCATTCCATAAAGCATCATTCTTTAGAAAGGAAATGGCAGAATTGACAGTGAATTTACCCGATGAAGAGGCACGCCAAAAGAAGTTATCAGCCACATTTTCTTCAGCTACTTCAATTGCCGTAATTTTCATGAGAATTTCGGGAGGAAGTAGATTGGCAAATCTATCCCATATCCATTGATTATCAGTACCCCACAAATCGTGAACCTTGGCGTTGATATCTTCCGTTGGAACTTCCGAAATCGTGTTATAGATCAAAGGATTTTTGTCGACCCAGGAATCTAACCAAAACCGTGTGCTTACGCCATCACCAATGGCGAGCTAATGCCTTGCTTGAGCATGGGAAGAGTAGCAGCTATGCCTCTCCAAGCATTGGAGGTAGATCGGGTATAGGTTAGGGTTTGGATATTACCTCCCTTAAGGTATTTATGTCTCAACGTTTAGGCCCATAATATATTGGGTTCCATCCGAAGGCGCCAGCCTAATTTCATCATTTGGGCAAGTGTTAAGGTGCCGCATAGACTTCAGGCCTAAACCTCCTTGGGCTTTACTTGCTCGTGACCACTTCCCATGAGACCAAATGAGTTTTGCGTTCAGTTGCCGTTCCGCCCCATAGAAATCTCCTTATTTTCCTATCCAGCTCATCACAAACCGAACGCGGCAATTTGACAGTCTGCATAGTATATGGCGGGATAGCGCAGATTGTAGATTGAATCAAGGTAACCCCTGCTCGCTAAAGATAAGCACTTTGACTTCCACCCAGCGAGTCTTTTATCAACTCTATTCACCACTTCTTGAAAAGTGGTTTTGGTTACTCTGCCGTTAATTGTGGGAACACCCAAATATTTTCCCAAACATTCGTTTATGGCATCTCTAAAATATTGCAAATACTAGAAGTTGTCACTAAATCGGTGTTAGGGGAGAAGTAAATGCTTGATTTAGCAAGTGCTGACTTTCTCACCTGAAGCTTCACAAAACCAAGACAGGCAATTTTTAATCGGAGAAGCATGCTCCGAGTTTGCTTCCACAAAGAGAACCACATCATCTGCAAAAAGGAGACTGGAGACTTTTGGACCTCCTTTACTGATTGGAAATGGTTTCCAGTTTCCATTTCTAACTTCTATATCCACCAAGTGATAGAGCCTTTTAATACAAGCCACAAAAATATATGCTGAAAGAGGGTTTCCTTGCCGTATCCCACGAGTAGGACGAAATTCAGTTGTGGGTTGCCCATTCTATAGAACATTCATAGAGTATTCCATGATACATGTCATGATTATTTCTACTAATAGTTGAGGCGGACGCATCTCCATAAGAGTTTCCCGATAAACGACCAGCTAAGTTTGTCATATGCTTTCTCAAGGTCAAGTTTAATGGTCATCCATCCTTTAGATCCTTTCTTCTTCCTCATAGAGTGTAAAGCTTCTTGCATAATGATGACATTATCACTTATCCGACGCTTACGCACAAAGCTCGCTTGAAAAGGGGAGATAATGTTAGGGAGGATTGTTTTCAGGCGGTTGACGATGCATTTGGTGACAAGTTTGTATGTCACATTACACAGCCCAATGGGTCGAAACCGAGTCACCAACCGAGGATTACTAACTTTAGGTATTAAGGCAATAAAAGTCTTGTTGATCCCCTCCGGAAGTTGTTTGCCTTGCAAGATTTCCAACACCGTGGTACAAACATCAGATCCCACAAGAGACCAATATTTTTGGAAGAATACAGCCTGAAATCCGTCCGGTCCTGGAGCTTTAAGTGGCGCCATGCTCTTCAATGCTTCATAAACTTCAGCAGCTTTGAAAGGTGTATTTAGGTCAGCTAAAAAGGTGCTTCAATGCGAGGAAAGCAGCCTGTATGGAGCACTCATCGGTTTTGTGCAGTGCTTGGTTCATGGAATAGATTGGCAAAGTATTCCATTACTATTATCTCAAAAAAAAAAAAAAACTCTTTGCTAAACATGGTCTATCATCTTTAAATTAAGAAATTAGTTATTTTAGATACTGTATGAATTTTTATTAATGAAATTTCTCTTTCTATAAATATTATTTTTATTTTTATAATCTAAGTTAAATTAAATAAAAATTCATGTTTCATACCAAAAAAAAATTATTTAATTACATCAAAAGGTCACATGCAACTCTCATGTTACATATCCAAAAATTTATTTAACTTTTTAGTATTTCTTTGTCTATGATTTTAAAAATAATTATAATTATGTTGCCAATAGATTATCTGCATATGTAATGTTCAACAAACATCCAACCATTTTCCAACAAAATAATGTAATTACTCTTTATTCTATGGACGAAGACATGTATCTTGTACGAAATTACTCTTAATTATGTTACTTTAATCTATATTAATATATTTTAAGATTTAAAGTCATAATTTTTTTAACAATTATGATTAATTATGAATCTTAAACTTTAATAATCATTAACTACGTCAAAAATTATCAAATTGATATCGTAATCGAATCAATTATATGCAGAAGACGTGTCATAATTTTATAGATATGAAAAATTATAAATAGTATGGTGATTTTACATCATTTGTATGTTATAGTACTATTCTACTATTCAATCATGCTATTCTTTTTTAATTTATTGTAGTAATTTTTAAATCTAAAAAAATATTTAAGGTGTGTTTTGACTCAAGACATATATCAGTTTACTTATTCTACTAAGAGAAATGTGAAGACTAGGAACAAGCAAAATAATTAAGATACAAAGATACTACGGAATAAACAAATTGTACTATCATAGATAGTTATAAAAAATATTAAAATATAATTAAATAGGAAGTGTTAATATATCATTGAAATATAAAATAGTGAATATTAATAAATAAATTTAAATGAAAAAATTTTCAAAATGTTTTAGGAGCATATACTCCCGGGAGAGAAATATATTAAATCCACAAAACTCTCATATTTTTCGTTCGTCCAACCATCTATTGACATATGATGAGAAATAAATACTTCGAGTACATATAAGACATTCTGAAATATTATCTACTTGTTGTCAAGATTGTGGGTCCCATTCTTTGGAATGCCATGCACTTCTTTTTTCAATCAAGAAAAAAGACACAAAAATAAAATCATGTACCAAAAAATAAAACGATGCACCTTTTCTGATGTCATTAACTCGAGCACGTAATTTGTTCACACAAACCTCCGAGGGTTTTTGAGACTCCAATTTCCTCGTAGTTGGTAGTCTTCGCCCTTCAGTCAAACTCATAAAACCCCACTTGGGCGATCCTTGATCACTACGCCATAAGATTCTGATTGATATCAGTCATCACATTGGCCCCTATCTCTCTCTCCGCCTCCCCTCGACAGTATAAATGCCCATTCTTTTCTGCCACTTCTGAAATCTCACTTACCCAGGAAGTCAAAACTCTAAACTCAAAACCCCACCTCGCTTTTGTTCATGGCCTCCCTCCCTTCATAGTTCATCCCCTTTTCTATCTGATTCTCCATCAAAACTGCCAACAATGGAAACGAACCTGGGTATCTCAGGAATTCCCTTTCTCTTTTCCTCTCTGAAGTACCCAAGTCGTGATTTCCTCCAAAACCCCATCTCGTTTCGGGGGCCCTCTGTTTTCATACACGTAATTTTGGTTGCTGGGCTCATTCTTTCATGGGTATGCAAAAAGCTTTCAATAGCTCCCGTTGGACACCGCAAAGACAGAGCCTTTAGGTATTATAAACCTGTATTCTTCTCTTCTCTGGCTCTTTCTTTATACAACCTAGTATTCTGTTTTTGTATTACTTCCATTGGTACAAAAATGGCTGGACAGATGAAAAGCTGGTCACCATTCTGGATTTAGCCGTCCGGGCAGTTGCTTGGTTTCTTATTTCTGTTTATTTGAATACCCGATTTCGAGACTCGGGTTATCTGGAATTTCCACTTCTATTGAGAATTTGGTTGGTTTTCTACTTAGCAGTTTCATGCTATTGCCTCGTCATAGACATAGTTCAATGGAGGGAAGGCCTATACTTACCAATTCAAGTTTTAGTGTCAGATATTCTGTATGTGATATCTGGGGTTTTCTTTGCCTGTGCTGGGGTTTTGGGGAAGGTTATCAAAGAGGATGTTAATCTCCAAGAGCCCCTTTTGAATGGTAATGGTAGTGTTGATTCAGGCAATATTGAAAAGAGTGAAACAGTTAGCCCTTATCTAAATGCTGGCTTCCTTAGCAAATCAACATTCTCTTGGGTGGGCTCACTAATCTCCAAGGGTTATAAGAAAACCTTGGATCTTGAAGATGTTCCTCCTCTTTCAGGGAAAGACGATGTTAACGAGTCATATAAGATTTTTAGAAGCGCTTTGGAGTCTTCTAGGGATGGTAGTAGTAGGAATGTCACAACTATGAAGCTTGTCAAAGCTTTGGTTTTCACAACATGGACAGATATCCTATTGACTGCTATATACTGCCTCGTATATACATTGGCTTCCTATGTTGGTCCTTATCTCATTGACACATTTGTCCAATACTTAAATGGCAAGAGGGAATTCAAGAATGAAGGTTATTTTCTAGTTTCTGCATTTTTTATTGCAAAAATTGTGGAATGCTTTTCTCAGAGGCATTGGTTCTTTAGGCTTCAAGTCGTTGGTGTCAGGGCAAAAGCGGTACTTACTGAGAGCATCTATACTAAGGCCCTGACGCTCTCATGCCAATCTAAGCAAGGTCATACAAGTGGGGAGATGATCAATTTCATGTCTGTTGATGCTCAGAGGGTAGGAAATTTCAGTTGGTACATGCATGATCCATGGATGGTCATCTTGCAAGTTACTCTGGCACTATCAATCTTGTATAAGAGTTTGGGGGTTGCATCTGTAGCTGCATTAGTTGCAACCATTTTCATAATGCTGGCCAATTTTCCTTTGTCAACTCTGCTTGAGAAGTACCAAGAAAAGCTAATGGAATCCAAGGATTCGAGAATGAAATCCACATCTGAGATATTGAAGAACATGAAAATTCTTAAGCTTCAAGCATGGGAGATGAAGTTCTTGTCCAAGATTGTTGGGCTAAGAAATATTGAGAATGGATGGTTGAAGAAGTTTCTGTATACTTCAGCAGTCACCACATTTGTTTTTGGGGTGCCCCAACATTCGTTTCTGTTGTTACATTTGGTACATGTATGATTGTAGGCATCCCTCTTGAATCCGGGAAGATTTTAGCTGCACTTGCAACGTTCAGGATACTTCAGGAGCCTATCTACAATCTGCCAGACACTATCTCCATGATCATTCAAACAAAAGTATCCCTTAATAGAATTGCTTCGTTTCTTTGCCTTGATGACTTGGAGCTTGATACTGTGGAGAAACTTCCCA
The DNA here is from genome assembly GCA_021018815.1 of Talinum fruticosum. Lineage (NCBI taxonomy): Eukaryota > Viridiplantae > Streptophyta > Magnoliopsida > Caryophyllales > Talinaceae > Talinum > Talinum fruticosum. The sequence continues at coordinate 11,416,467 of JAITYX010000004.1, read as the reverse complement.
GAGCTATGTCTGAGGTGGCAGTTGAGATCATTGAAGGAAACTTTTCCTGGGATCCATCTGCTGCAAGCCCAACATTGAAGGATATCAATCTTAGAGTTAACCATGGCATGAGGGTTGCAGTGTGTGGTACAGTTGGTTCTGGCAAGTCAACCCTACTCTCTTGCATATTGGGAGAAGTACCAAAGCTCTCAGGAACTTTAAGGCTGAGTGGATCTAAGGCTTATGTTCCCCAATCCCCTTGGATTCAAAGTGGAAAGATTGTTGATAATATTCTATTTGGACGGGAAATGGATAATGAAAAATACAATAGGGTCCTTGAAGCTTGTTCTTTGAAGAAAGATCTGGAGATCTTTCCCTTTGGAGACCAGACGATTATAGGTGAGAGGGGTATCAATTTAAGTGGTGGCCAGAAGCAAAGGATACAAATCGCCCGTGCTTTATACCAAGATGCTGACATATATCTGTTTGATGATCCTTTTAGTGCCGTAGATGCTCACACTGGAAGTCATCTGTTTAAGGTGCTAATTATATCTTACCTAGAGCTCAATGTTTGGAGTTTGTTTTTACCTTAATCTTTTTGCTGCTTGAGATTGATTTGCTGTTTGGTCATTTCTGACATTTTGCTTCCGTGTTCCTCTATCACAGGAATGTCTGCTTGGACTCCTAGAGTCCAAAACTGTGATATATGTCACACACCAAATGGAGTTCTTACCCGCTGCTGATCTGATCTTGGTGAGTTCATCAAAATTTCTGAATTTTCCTTTTATTTTTGAAATTTTTTGATCAGGTTACTGAAAGGGTTGGGTGCAAATGCAATGAAAGCATCCTATTACAAAGGTTAAAACACAATAAAAAAATCACTATCAATGAATTTCATGCCTTTGTGTTTAATGCATGTCCTGATAATGTACACATATCATCTTAAAGGTCATGAAAGATGGGAGGATCTTACAAGCGGGAAGTACAATGATATTCTTGCCTCAGGAACTGACTTCAAAGTACTTGTGGGAGCACATGAAGAAGCCTTATCTGCGATTGATTCAGTTGAGGCCAGAGTCGAGGACCCTAGTGGTAACGAGGAATATGGGGTTACTAAAGCTTCAGAGGAGCAAAGCGATAATGGTCAGAGTGACAAAATTGATGATACAACAGTTGCTAAGGGACAACTTGTGCAGGAAGAAGAAAGGGAGAAGGGTAAAGTTGGGCTTTCAGTCTACTGGAAATATATCACAACAGCATATGGGGGAGCTCTGGTGCCTTTTATTTTGATATGTCAAATTCTCTTTCAAGTTCTTCAAATTTTAAGTAACTATTGGATGGCGTGGGCAACTCCTGTATCAGCTGATGCTAAACCTGCTGTGGATGGAAGTACCTTAATTATTGTCTATGTTGCTTTGGCTCTTGGAAGTGCATTTTGTGTCCTCGCTAGGTCCACCCTTGTTATGACTGCTGCGTACAAGACCGCAACTTCACTTTTCAGTAAAATGCATTACTGCATATTCCGTGCTCCAATGTCATTCTTTGACGCCACACCAAGTGGTCGAATTTTAAATCGGGTATGTAAACTCTGCCGTGCTTGATCTAGTAATCTATGTGAATGATTTGCTTATTGTGTTCCCTATCTAGACTACATTTCCCCATTCTTTGAAAAAGGATGGCATACAAAGATGATAATAACGCGGTATCATGATATGAAGATTTGGACTATTATATCCAGATTTGTCCTTTTAGGTTGTACATCTCTTGTACATAAATTGGGGCCTAGTCTCATCAACTTAGTTTGTGCCATATTCATATTAACCAAGTCATTCAAATTTCAGAGTCATGCAAACTAGGTATTAGTTTAGTTCTTCTGAAATTATATAGATCTTGTATTCAGCTACTGAATATTACATATTTGAAAAAAAATAACTTGATGGATTCACATTAAGAGAACACGCACTTATAGTGACAATACATTTGCTGAATGAAATTCATATTTCAGGCTTCCACGGACCAAAGTGCGGTTGATATGAACATTCCATATCAAGTTGCTTCATTTGCGGTCACAACCATCCAACTTTTGGGGATTATCGTGGTCATGTCACAGGTTTCATGGATGGTTTTCGTCATTTTTATCCCTGTTACTCTAATCTCCCTTTGGTGCCAGGTAAATCATTTGAACTTTGGACAACCAATATCATGTGTCCTGTTTCTAATGTGGCTTTTGGTGATGTGCTTACAGTCTTTCATCTGCCGGCCATAATTTTGCATCTCTTTTTATTTTTTGGTGCAGCAATATTATTTACCATCAGCAAGGGAACTTTCTCGATTGGTCGGGGTAACTAAAGCTCCAGTGATACAACATTTTGCTGAGACAATATCAGGAGCAATGACTATTAGGAGCTTCGATCAAGAATCTAGATTCTGTGAAACCAGCCTGAAGCTGATCAATGGGTATTCCCGACCAGGATTTTATAATGCTGCTGCAATGGAATGGCTGAGCTTTCGTTTGGACTTGTTGTCTTCGGTTACATTTGCCTGTTCTTTGATATTCTTGATTTCTGTTCCAGTTGGGTTTATTGATCCTGGTATGTTGGATCTGACTTTGATTTCATTATACCCTCTTGAGTTCAGCAAATTTGTTCTGACTTCAAATCTTTTTCCCTTTGTCAAAGGCATTGCTGGATTGGCGGTGACATATGGACTTAATCTTAACATGCTGCAAAGTTGGATGATATGGACTCTGTGCAACATGGAGAACAAAATGATATCAGTTGAAAGAATCCTTCAGTACACTTGTATTCCGAGCGAGCCTCCATTAGTGATAGAGGAAAATAGGCCAGACCAATCTTGGCCGTCTTGTGGAGAAGTCTATATCCAAGATCTCCAGGTGAATTTTTACTCTAATTTACGGTGATTTTGTAGGAGGGGAGATGGTTTGCCAGTGGTGAAAAAACATTTCTTGGTTTCCTGCCTTTGGTGAAAATTTAAGTCTTTGAAGATGATTTTCTTTAAAAATTATTTCACGCCTACAGAAGTGTAGATGAAAATTGACTTTTGCAAGACAGATTTATAGTTTTCCTCTCCATGAATTGGATTTAAACAAGGGAGAAGGACAATTTCTGTTACTCTACCAAACCTAGAGGTTTTCATTTGGAAATTCATTTGGGAAAAGAAATCTACTGAGCTCCCTTTTACCTTTTTCTCAGATAGAAAAAAGGGGATCCCTTTAAGCCTAAAATGAGTAAGAGATGTCAAAATAGGATGGACATCATATTCACATGGATGATATTTTTGCAGCTTCGGTATGTTCCACATATGCCACTTGTATTGCGAGGGATAACATGCACCTTCCAAGGAGGTAAAAAGACGGGCATTGTAGGGAGAACAGGAAGTGGTAAAACGACCCTCATTCATGCACTTTTTCGCATAGTTGAACCTGCAGCTGGGCAAATAATCATAGATGGCATCAACATTTCATCCATTGGACTACATGACTTACGGTCTAGATTAAGCATTATTCCACAGGATCCTACCATGTTTGAAGGGACCGTTCGAAGTAACTTGGACCCTCTAGAAGAGTACACTGATGAGCAAATTTGGGAGGTAATTCTATGTGTGCTGTGTTCGCTATTTTCAGTTTTGTGCGTTCTCGTTTTCTATGTGTGCAATGTGCATCTTTGCTGATGTGCTTCGTGATTGTCTTAGGCCCTTGATAAGTGCCAACTTGGTGATGAAGTCAGGAAGAAAGAAGGAAAGCTTGACTCAATAGGTTTGTTCTGTGCTTCCTTTTAAATTTGAACTATCTCAGCATCTGAAATTTCTTCATTGTATGCACTACGGCCTGCCAAAATTCAACGAACATACTGATCCACATCTTTTTAAACTCCTCTCTGTCCTCCAAAAATGCCACCATTCTTAAATTAACGTTAACCTGTGTATATATTGAAAACAATCCCATGCAAAAACACGAGATTTATGGTTTATATTTGGATCACAGTTACTGAGAACGGAGAAAACTGGAGCATGGGTCAGAGGCAACTGGTTTGCCTCGGTCGAGTTCTTCTTAAGAAAAGCAAAGTGTTGGTCCTCGATGAGGCAACTGCATCAGTCGACACAGCCACAGACAACCTAATTCAACAGACCCTAAGAGAGCACTTCTCGGATTCAACTGTCATCATCATTGCACATAGGATCACATCTGTTATTGACAGTGACATGGTTGTTCTCCTAAGCCACGGCCTCGTAGAGGAGTGTGATTCTCCTTTGAGGTTGCTAGAGAACAAGTCTTCGTCATTTGCAAAACTCGTTGCTGAGTATACAACAAGATCAAAATCCAAAGTCCAGAAGGTAAGTTAACAAGAGGAGATGTTGCTGAGTATACAACAAGATGAACATCCAAAGTCCAGAAGGTAAGTTAACAAGAGGAGATGATGATGACGGAAAATTGTCTGCCGATGGTGTTATCTTGGTTGAAGTATCTGACTTGGTCGAATTTCGGTGGTTTGAGATGTAGTAAACCAGGGCAGGAGGCCAAGAGGTTGAATTTGGTGTTGAGCAGAGGAATGAGCTTAGTATAAATGACATAAAAGTCGATTGTAATGTGCAAAATTACTCTTTACATTAATAGCATAAGCAGTTTTAAGGTTTCGTTTTATGGTTCATGAAGTCGAGTTGAGCTTTGAATCTCCTAGCTATTTGGACTCCTTACTACTAGTTTGTCTCCTAGCTATTCGAACTCACTACTAGTTTGTAAATCGGGTCGTAAATTAAGGTTTGCCATCTACAAGTACCGAGTCTATCGAAGTAATGTACTCAACATTCAGCACGCAAGTGACAACGAACATGTTTTTTGATTAAGAAAGACTGTTGAGGACGTCCACAATCGAGTCTCTCTCTACTCACAAGAACGGCACTAAGCCACTCATTACACAAGTATATCACTAAGCCCTAACAAGGTTCCAAGACATACACTGACAAAGAGAAAACCAACAAAAGAGACGAAAACCACGTAAAAGCCCAACTAAGTATCAAGTAAACCCCACAACAATCTAAGATCTAGGGGTAGTCCTAGTAGTGGTGGTAGTAGTAGAGGTGGTCTTTGTTGGGTCTTCCTCCTCGGCCTCGTCGGCCAAACCGAAAGTATGCTTGACAGCATCAGCAGCACCTTGGGCCATGCTCTTGACCTGCTCTCCTGTCCTCTGAAGTATCCCTCCAGTCTTCTCTTTTCCAGCCTCGGCCGTATCCTTGGCCGACTCCATCATCTCCCCAGCCTTTTGTTTGGTAGTCTCAGCTGCCCCCACCGCCTTCTCCTTGGCGGCGTGGGCCTTCTCGGACATGAACCCTCCGGTCTGGTCCTTGGCCTCCCCAGCCCGGTCCTTAGCTGATTGGGCCATCCCGGATGTTTTGTCTTTGGCTTGCTGGGCCTTCTCAGATGTCTTCTCCTTGGCTGCTTGGGCCGCCTCCACTGTCTTGTCCTTGGCTTCTTGGGCCTTGTCCTTCATGGTGTCCCTTGCGCCCCTTCCTTGGTCCATCATTTGGTCGGTCTTCTCCTGGAACCCAGTCCAATTTTGTAATCAATATCACCGAAAAAGAAACCTAAACTTGATAAAATTGACTCGAGATCCGAAACTTGAAGTGTTACACCACACTATACCCCACCCGACACAGATAGACTTAAAAACTCAAGTTAATTACCTCAGCGCGGCCAGTGGCTTCACCAGCTCTGTAGCTCTGCTTGTGAGATGCCATCTTTATGATGTCTTTCTATCTGCTTCCGAAGAACAAATCAAACAAAACCGAACGTACGTAAACTAGACTTTGGACGAAGGAAACTTGTCTCCCTAACACGACCGTGTATCTTATAAGAGAATGACCGAATGACGAAGAAATGATTCGGGTTGAGCTGCTACGATTCCCATGCATGATGATATTTATAAAGTCGAGCCGATTGGTCTTTGCAAGACATGTGTCCTACACTGCATGTTTGCCACGTAGTGGCACGTGCCATGCAACTGTAGCTGTAACATTACATCCCGCACGTACTGTGGGTTTCCTCAATCACTATTTATTTTATTCCTCCATTTTTAAAAGGGGAAAAAATAATAATCCTTTTTAAAGTCGAATTTGCATTGCTCTCTTAATTTTATTTACTAGTTTTTTTAAAGAGGGATGGGAAAGATATATATGCATAAAATCATATATCTTAATTCAATGGCTTGAAAACCTTTTAAGGGGCCAAAATAAGTATAAAAAATATATATATTTTTAAATGACATAAATATATATAATGCCATGAATGAATAGATTCTAGGAGAAAAAACAAAAAAATTCATGTCTTAAAAACACTTCAAATAAATCTAAAATACAACCCTGAGATCCTTTAACTAAATCTATAAAGCAGTATAATTCAATTGGGATTAAGGAATGTAAATTTCATTGGATAATCAAATAAGGAAAAAAGGTTTTTTTTTTGGTTGGGGGAGTGGACAAAAGGGGACTTAAATGTGACTACTCACGTTTTATATGCTGCAAGACACATCTTATACTTATTATTTTAATTTAAATTAATATATTATATAATTTAAAATTATAAAGTTTTTAATATAATTATAATTAGTTATTAAATATAAAGTTTTGATATCCAAAATGATATTCTAATTGGTTCAACCTATCCATAAATATATATCATACACGTAATTTTACAAATATAAAAAATTATATGTAAATTATACCGACTATAAGTTGTAACGCTATTACACACTTCAATTACACCACTATTTTTAATTTAATATATAATATTATAACTTTTTAAGTCCAAAGAAGTCACTTAAAAGGTGCATTGTAGCAAAATATATATCATCACAAGATGATATACATCTTATTACCAGACACCTTTAAATACCTTGTCTCGAATTAAAAATTATATAATTTGTAAAAAATATATAGTAGATATTGTCCAACACATTTATAAAATATATGGCATTGAAGATGGTTATAAGCTTATGAAAATTAACGATGAGTCGAGAGTCCGGATTGAGAATGCGAGAGGATATCAAACACAAATTTGTACAGGACTTCAAGTGTAGATTTAAATCTACTCAAGATCCGAACGATTCTCCAATGGAAGTTAACCTTCCGTGTTTGTTGAATGAGGAAGATAATGCACATCTTATTGAGCCAATTTCTCCGAGTGAAATTAAAACTGCTTGTGTTTCAAATGAACCTTGCCAAAGCTCCTGGACCGGATGGTTTTGGAGCTGGGTTTTCGAGTAGCACTGGGATACGGTTGGCAAAGATATCACGACTTGTGTTACGGATTTCTTTCGGAATGGAAAATTACTTAAAGATGTTAATCATACTTTCATTGCCCTTCTTCCGAAAGTCCCGTGTCCGACATTTACATCTTATTTTCGACCAATCAGCTTATGTAATAGCATTTATAAGATCATTTCCAAAGTTCTTGTTAACGAGAATGCGCTCGATCCTACAAAACATTGTTAGCCCTTACCAGGATGCATTTGTGCCCGGTAGAGATATCCACGACAATATTCTTCTAGCACATGAAGTTATCAATAAGTTTAATAATATGAAAGGTAAGCAAGCATTTGTTGGATTGAAATTAGATATGGAAAAAGCGTATGACGTAATTGAATGGGAATTTATTATCTCTTGTCCGAAGGAACTTGGATTCCATTAGACTCGGGTTAATTGGATTCGAGAATGCATTATTACGGTGTCTTACTCTATTATTGTTAACAATGATGTTTATGGCTTCTTTCGACCATCTAGAGGACTTAGACAAGGAGACCCCCTGTCTCCTTATTTATTTATACTCTGCATGTATGTTTTGGCATTCGGACTCCAGTGTGCCTTTACTCAGCCTAAATCAGGAATTGGTATTAAAATATGCCCATAAGGGCAAAATATTCCCTGCCTTCTTTTTGCGAGATGATAGTCTCTTTTTTTGTAAGAGCAAGCTTGACACTTGTCGAAGTTACCCAACATACTAAGTGATTTCTATAAGCAATTTGGACAACTTATCAATTTGCATAAATCAACACTGGTCTTCTCTAAAAATGCTTCGGCAGTTACTAAAAGCTCAGTCTCTTTTGTATTTAACATCCCTCATTCTAACTCTTTAGGGAAATATCTTAGGTGTCCGACTTTCAAGGGTAGACCTAACAAATCATTTTTTTAATGAAATTCTTAGTAAAGCAGATACGAAACTGCAATCTTGGAAAGCCAATGCGCTCTCCAAGGTTGGCAGAGCCGTACTTAATCAATCCAATCTGGAATCCCTTCCGTCTCATACCATGCAATATTTTCAACTTCCTAAGAAAACTGCCACTTCCTTAGACAAGATCAATAGAAAATTCTTTTGGAAAAAATCACAGACAGATGCAAGACTTCCCTTGGTAGCCTGGAACAAGATTTGTGCCCTAAAGAGGATTGGGGATTGGGTCTTAGAAAAACGAAGCTGTCAATCAAGCCTTTACGTGTAAGTTGATATGGAAATATCTGTTTGATAATAACAATTTCTGGGTTAAATTATGCAAGCTAAATATCCTATCTCCGAGGATCTATTCTCTAGGAAAATAAAGGTCGGTGATTCCTGGGCCTGGAAATGTTTAATGAAACAACGTGAGCTTTTCAAAAGTGGGTTATGCTGGAAGGTAGGTAATGGGAAAAAAAAATTTCTAGACGGATCATTGGTGTCATAATGAGAGGCTAGTTAGTTTCTTTGATGCCTCTGCTTCGAGATATTCTTCCCCTCAAAGATACGGTACGTGAGTGTATTATTCAAGAGAAGGAATGGAATATGAGCTTGCTTAACTCATTACTTCCTACAGTTCTTTGTCACAAAATTAAAGATACTCCACTGCCTTCCCATGATATAGAAGGCTTTGTATGTTGGGGTCTTTCTAGTAATGAAAAATTTACGACTAAATCGGCCACGTGGAATGCACATAATATCCCTACTAACTCTTCACCTTGGGAGTTTACTTGGATATGGAATCTGGATATTATGCTTAAACTTAAAATTTTTTTATGGCGAATTGGTCACAAAGCATTGGTTACTCGAGACAACCTTGTTCTACGAGGGGTGAATATTGATACCAATTGGTTTGTCTCACTCGAGCAGGAATCGATTGACTATTTCTTTTCCCAATGTAAGTGTGTTAAAGAGATTTAGAATATGGCATTCCAACATAAATGGTTGGAATTGAATGTAACTCATACTCAGAATTTAACCATGAATATGATTTTTTCTACGTTTAAAAAATTGAAGAAACCTACACGAGATGATTAGAATGGTACATTTGTTATGGAGTATTTGAAAGGCTAGAAATGATGTTATTTTCAACAGAGGGGTTTTTAACCCGGTGTCTACTGTACTTCGTGCCAAATCGGCTTGGGCTAAATGGTGTTCCAGGGATAGGCTGGACCACCTCCTTTAGTCTCCCCCATCCACCTTTTCCTCATTTTGATAGCACTCCACACTATGTTCGCTGGCATAAACCTCCAGGAGGTTTCGTCAAGGTTAACTTCGATGGCTCCAAATCAACCACTTCAGCAGCAGGGGTTTTGTCATTAGGAGTTGGGAAGACAGATTTCTTCAAGCAGGGAGTTCAAATATGGACGGGGTCCCGGTGCTTGCAGCCGAAGCCACGGCTATGAGGAATGGAGTCGAGCAACGAGTTCAAGTAGGACATTAGTCCATCATCTTAGAAGGCGATAATTTCACGGTTATTAACGCAATTAAGGGAGAGACCAAGATACTATGGGAAATTTACAACCTTATTTGTGATACTCGACTCTTTCTACAATGTTGCAGCCAAGTGTTTATCTGTCATACCTTCAAGGAAGGGAATAGGGCGAGATGATTGGGTAACCAAGTTCGGTCATTGTATAATTTCTTCTATTAGTTGGTCTTTTATTCCTTCTTCTTCCCTTCTCACCATTTTAATGGAGGATAACTTAGGTAGAACCCTTGAGAGAAAGGCTAATGGATGTTGATTTACTTACCCTTTTCCAAAAAAAAAAAAAAAAAGCTTATGAGTTACTTCTCCGATTGTCAATTGATTTTAGGATGGAACGTCATGGATTTATAAGCATTACTCGATTGAATTAAGGTCTAAATTTAACAATATATCAATAGAAAAAATAGTATAATTGAATAGCGTAATGGTACTATAACTTATAACTTTGTGTAATATAATATTTGTATACATAAATTGTAACAATTATAAAATCACATATGATACATTTTTTCGGATAGATTTGATTAGTCAATAATTTTAAACTTAATTAGGATTAAAATTGTTGGTCATGAGTTGAGACCGTTGCCATTTGGGTAACTTTTTATTTCGAGAAAGATCAAAATCAATGCTTGGTTGATTTAAACACATATTCGTATTAAGTAAACGATACATTAAGACTGAGATCATGAATAAATTAGGTCTTATATTTAAATTTCTTATCTCCTATCTTTCCGACTTGTGTATTCCGAAAAAATTAAGTTTGCTGAAATCACAATGACATACCAATCAGTATGAAAGGGATCTCCTAGTCTCGGGCGGGTGTGAGGGAACTAAAACAAGAATCCGAAATGTTCTTGCGCTTGCCTTTAAATTTCTATTTTCACATTGGAAGTCAAATTTAACAGATTCTGCAGCCTCAATCAAACCAAGCATAGTAGTATTCAAACTCACGTGTATGATTTTACATAAAGTTGCCAAGGCATGATTTTATATAAAGGTTTCTACCACTTTGCACTTATATTCAATTTATTCCTTAATGAATTCAAACAAAGTGAATCAAGAATAAAAAATTATTCTCATATTCCCGATTTATTCCATTTCAATGAAGTTAAAACAAACATAAAATTACTACTACAGTGACACGAGTCAGTCATCAAAAACTAAATCGAAATCACTAAAGAAAGATAGAGGTTTGTTCACTATGTGAATGACTGACAAATTAGGGTTTGTTTTGTTTGATCAAAAGAGTGACATACTCGGTTAAATACTATGATACAGTTTCCACATTGGCTGCCGTGTGAGACAAGTACGCTACTGAATCAACTTGTTATTGAACAAAATTTTTGAAAGCTGGATCTTACATGGATATTAAGATCAATGACATGTTTGATGGGCCTCATTCTTATCATCACCAGAATTTCTCATGGGAAAAGCATTAAATTTAGTGTTTTCAAAGTTCAAATATATAGCAATAGCACTGATTTTTTAGGTAATTAATTTATAAATGTCTTCCTTAGGAGACTAATCAACGGTAGGCTTATTGATTAACAAGCATGAGAGAATCAAATTAATTTTGGGAGTTTGAATTATCACTTCTCTGATTATTTGGTGATTATGTGCATTTATGGCATGTCAGTTGTTTAATCAATCTCTGGAATATTGATGAAGCACCTTCTGACACATTCAATATTTTTGAGATATAATCATACATGCAATTAACCGATTCTGAATCTCTCATCTTATATGAATGTACAGCAGAGGGAGTTTAACAATAAGGCACACGGGTTATAATTGACATGTCTTTTTATCGACGAGAACTTGGTTTAATGAATAATAATGAGGTCTTAACTATATTAGTTTCGAGATATGATTTCTCACTGCATTATACCGTAGTTGTATTCTCTTTCAAGGTGCGTTTCTTTTGTCATATTTGGGATAAAGGTTAGTGACTTGGGTAGACACCTTGGTTTAATCTAACATATTTTTTATCGATGAGAACTTGGTTTACTGAACTTCAAGTCATATTGATCATAATATCCTGAGCTATCGATTATCCCATAGCACCCTCACCTTAACACTAATATTTTTTAATATGTCATACTTTGAAAAACAAACCTTAGTAGTCCCAATTTCAGGATACCAATCATTAATTTTTATCCATGCCTCTAGTAGGATTCGAACCCATCTTTCTTACGTGGAAAGTATGATTCCTCCCCTAGGTCACCCCTTTGATGACTAAATTTGAGCCAATATAAATACAAGTGATTATATCCAAATTTCTACATTAAGCCAAAACAAAACGATTCTAACCAAATTAAGCCCAAGCGACTAATATGGCTAAAAGCTAGCCTATCAAATGGGCAGCTCTAGTACCAAAAGTTCTTGAGTGGTATATGAGTAAGTTTTCACACTCTATATTAAGATTTGAATTTTGATGGTCACACATAATTGTGGACTATTGCATGTTTCTTATAGGCCTGGTTTTTAGGACTTTGACTTCAGTTGAACCTAGTTCAGTAATTGGACACCCTCCTCTCTCCCGTCTGTAAGTCTATTAGACTTACTTTCTGTAAAAAATTTCAGTCAATAAACTCCCTATCAGTTACAAAAATAATATAAAAATAAAAATGGGCACCTCTAATGAATAGGATGGTGGTATTGAGTTGTCTTTTATGGTTCTAGCTTTTCAAGAACAATTTTTGTTTTATTTTCCAACTATGTTTTATTTTGTACTCAAATTACCATTATATGTTTTAAACTCTAGTTACAATCAAAACTCAAAAAATTTGGCATTTCTAATTAAAAATTAAAAATAAAAAAATAAAAACTCTTAAAAATTGACATTTCTAATTAAAAAATGAAAAGACAATTGTTACTTGAAACGATATAAGCTTACTGCAAACGATAGCTGAAACGGTATCTTACTAAACACTAATACTTGATTGATTATAATTTTAACTTAGTCAAAACAATAAATAGTACTCCAAATACTATTGTCGAACAATACTTCTCTAATATTTAAAAAAATAATTATATACAAAATTGAGGTGAAGGATGACATATGGTTTAGATGTTCCCGGAATTTATCTTGATGGTTTGGGGTCGCTTCTTTCACTTCCTATGGTCATTTTCTGTCCCTCCTACATTTTCTCTTCTAAGTTCATCCTCTACAAATCTCCTATGTTGGAAAACTAAAGAAATCTGCATTATATTTCATCATTAGCCTGAGTGTTAGTGTTTGACATCATTGGTAAGTTAACTTGAATAGCGGAAAAGGGTCCAAAAGTTATTATATCGAATTCGTGAAATTATTTTTAAGTTTACTGGTTCTAAAAATTATTACACCAAATCGAACTGTACTTATAAGCAACTTTTTTGATAAATAAAATTATTTCAAACATAAAAACACAGTGACATGAACAACATTATAAAGGCGCTATTCGACAACAATGTTTAAAGTAATATTTAGTGTTTTGTCCAAGTTAAAACTCTAACCAACCAAATATGAGTGTTTAGTAAAGTAGTGTTTCACATTTGTAATAGTTTATAATGTTTCAAATAGTGTTTATAAAAAGTTAAGAATATTTACTTTTCACAATTAAAAGTAGTATTTCATATTTTTTTGGACAAAATATCCCTTCATCGATTTATATTTAGCAAATTACTTATCTTATTTTATGTCAATTTATAATAATCAACTAGGCGAACCACTAAATTTACCAAATATTTATTCAACCGTTTAGTTGAACAATTATTCAGCTAACAACTATAATCTAACAACTATCTAATACCTAAACAACTATCCGCTACATAAATAATTGTACGGTACTCAAACCGCTTATTTTTGTCAAACAAGACCAAAATCGATCTTATAAAACATTTGGGGTCTTCTAGGCCAGTAATTAGAAGAACTAGCTACTAATTCTTCTTACTGGGATCTAATTAAAGGGATAAAGATGAACATTACTTGTACTAATTAATCTCTAATTTCCTTATCTAATATTTTTTTAAAAATAAATTCCTTGTCACCTCACCTGGCTAGTCTTCTTTATGCAACGTTGAACATATTTATTGCTTGAAATTTTAATGCAATAGTGCCCTCTGATTTTGATATATAATAACATGAATCGCATCACCGTACTTATTATTTTGTTGAAGTTCACGACGTCCCCTAAAACCCAAAACACATCATAATCATCCAACCTTATAACAGTTTTTAATAATCATGCCTATTTTGTTTTCTTTTTTGTTTGGTCAGAATAGTCATGCTTTCTTCAACGAGTAGCTGTTGATCTATCATATTCATACACTTGAGATATGAAGTCTTATACCCTCATCCATATTTGTATGGATTGACATACACTCTCGTCCATATTATTTTAACGTATATACGTGTGAATTTATTGTAGAGGGGAAAAAAAGATCCCATAACTATTGAAGAACAAAGCCGTTGACTAAATACCATGGACCTACTTTAATTTAATTTGAGAAAGTTATGTGACCTACTCCTATAAAAACCCCAATATTTTGGCAGGAACAAGATTTGTAAAGCACCAACATTTATGATTCTTTTTTTTTTTTTGGTAAAAAATTAAGGCAATCAATATATATGGCAGATTCCTGCAAGAATATCACAATATTTGTGCTGTCTTTTTGGTTCGTCTTACTTGTGCATGTTGGCCCTTCCACTGCTGATCAAGATGTTCAATGCCCATCAAAAATACCTGATCACGAAGGTCAGCTATCATCTCTTGGCTCATTTCTTCATGTTTTTTTTCTCTTTTAAGGAGATTGAATCCAAATTTGAATATATATAAATATATATGTATATATCTATGCATAGGGGCACTGGCAACATATAGGGAGGAGAACACCAACACCGACACCGACTGATGTGTATATCTAGGAATAACAATAGGTCGGAAATGGACTGAATCTATCCACATCCATATATGATTTGATTAATTTTACCTTTGAAAATCCAGTCGTATACTAACTAATGAATAGAAAAATTAAGAATAAAAGTTGTTCATCAACTTTCAAGTCTACTATTTAGTAGATATCATCAAGGACAATTATTTAGAAAAATAATCGGGTTCCATAGATAATCAGGTTTAATCGAATAATTTAATTGAATAATCAAATAATCAGAATAATTATTATGTCATATGGAATTTAATTGAATAATCAAATATTAGATTGCCATCCTTGTCTGTATTATTCAGACTTAGAATTTAGACTTTTTATAGTTGTTGACTCCCGATTTGCATGAGTGCCTCTTCTTCCCTTTTTGTCGACCTGGAATAGTTTATTTCTACCTTCATCATCAGTTGAGTATTATTACACTAAAATACAATGGTCATCCTTTGCTGCATCCATTGGACTATAATTCTTCTTTTAAAAATCGTTTATAATCTTGTGTCCTATTCACATTTTTTCTTATGTTTCACAATTTCTTACATAAGATTTTTTTTAAAATGCGCATTAAATATAATATCAACTAATTACACCTTCGAGAATAATATCTTTTCTAAGCTAAAATTCTATCGGTTCATTTTTTCGGTGCCTTCAAATGTGCATTTTTCTCATTTAGAAAGAAAAAAAAATATAACATATCTTGGACTTTTAATTGTCAATTTAAATATTTGGTCGAGATAGTTGTTATATATGGTATTGATGTGACTCTTTGAGTGAGAGGTTTCCTGATCATATCTCATCGTTTTAAGCCCACAGAAATTCATTTGAGAGGACATGTTAGAGTATATAATCTACCCTGAGGATTCAACCATCAACTTAAACATTTGATAAGATGATTCTTAAACAATTGATAATTTTTCGGTATAATTACTATCGAGTAATTATTCAAATTTTTGGGTGTGTGTAGTGGAGACCCTTCGTCAAGTAGCAAGGGAATTGAGAAAGCACGACTGGAATTGCGCACAAGATCCCTGTGACAAAAACAACGTTGAAAACTGCTGGTATTCAAAGGTTGATCCAACTCGAGTAAACTTTGTCAACATGGTAATTTGTGAATGCGTTGATGGTCATCAATGGCATGTAACAAACATGTAAGTTTACATTTCACTTATTTACTACTCCCTCCGTTTTACGATATATTATTGATTTTTTCCATTTCACAATATTTATCATTTTACAATTTTAATGACATATTAATTACTAGTTTATTTTCCTTATTAATTATTTTTTTCTCTCCTTTTTTTCATTAACTTTTTTTCATTTCTAATGAAACCTTATAACAACTTGGTCTTTTAACACAAATTTGGTTATGAATTTTGTGTTGAATATTTCCTCACAACCTAAAACGACGAGTATGATAAAACAGGTGGAGTTTTCTAGAGTTATATTTATGTGATACGCAATTCTATCGCATGTAGAAAGGTTAATTATTACTTAGCTTAACACTTAGATTGAATGAAAATAAGTAGGTGATTACGGGGAGGACTGTTGGACTTATTAAAGTGGAGAAGTTCTACATTGACAAATTAAAAGGCCTTGAGCATGTTTATAAGCTTATGAGTTAGTTCTGCCGTTACTAATTGGTTTTGGATGGAACCTCCCGGGCTTGTATATATTACTCGGTTAATTTAAGACCCAAATTTAACTTATATGATATAATATGTTTATATGCAATATATGATATGATATGTTTTAGCTTATATGATATGGTGTTCTCAGAAGGATTTTGTTTGACTATGATATGATATGTTTATGCCTGATCTCTTGTATAACAGCTCCTGGAAAGGGCAAAATCTTACTGGGGTCCTTCCAAAATCCCTTGCAAAGCTGCCTCATATTAAGGTCATGTAAGGCGAATTTCTAATAACTCATGTTTTGCATACTTAGATGAGGACATGTAAGAGTAAGATGAATACTGACACATTCCTTTCTGTGTTTAGTGATTTGTCAAGGAGTGTTCTTACTGGAACAATACCTCCAGAATGGGCTGCCACAAAGTTGGAATTCATGTAAGAAAACATCCAACAAAAACATCCAGCATTTCGCTTTCATCAATATTCTTGTATCTATTTGTGCTCGATGTCGTTTGTCTTTCTGTTTATAATCGACTGAGATGTTGCAGCTCTGTTTTTGCCAATCGACTGTCAGGACCAATTCCAACATATCTGGGAAATATCACCACTCTGACCGATCTGTATGCTCATTTCTTTCTCTTCACTTCAAACATGCTTGCCCATTTTTTCAACATTTTTTATAACACATGGTATCTAAATTAACAGGAGCATTGAGAGCAATCAATTCAATGGAACTGTTCCTGCTGAACTAGGGAAACTTGTCAACTTGAATAACCTGTATGTCCTTTATATTGCGATACTCAAAATATGTTATGTGAATTGTGAAAGCATTCCATGATTGATTGTCCTCCTCGATACTGATTTCTTCATGCTTTTTTCCATCCTGCCTGGAATGGAAGAACTCTAAGCGACAACAACCTTACAGGGCAGCTCCCAGTTGAGTTAAGGAATCTGATCGAGCTAACTATACTGTAAGTATCTTGGGAGACTGTCTCCATCCTTTTTGTTGCATTCATCCATCATCACAATTTGAACAACCAAAGCATTGCAATATCATTAGTTTGTAAATACATCGGCAAAATTCATGTAGTATTGCATCAATTTTCTGACTGATCTAGGAAGTAGATAAGTGGCTCACTCTCCTGACAGGATGCTGGCCGTAAATAGGTGATTTATGTGCAAAGGGGATTTGGAATCAATAGATTACTTTTTTCTGTTTTTGTCAGTTTAATTTGCAAGGCACTTTGGAGGCGTGTGCACTTTGAATTGCCTGGCCATGTCTTGGGTTGCTCCTTGTTCCATTAGGAACCATCTCTCGAATTAGAAAGGCTTCTTTGGTAGAAAAATGAAAAAGATGAAGGTCATGATTTTAACTCTTGTGACTTTTTCGAGCATTTGAGAGAGACAAATAGATTGGTCTTCAAGGGTGTTAATACATTTCTCCAGTGCTCCAAAGATAATTCAGAAATGTGGACTTTTGCTCATCCCCTATTAATGTAGCCGACTATGTGGACAGTTTATATTTAGATGTATATAGTCTTATGCAAGTTTCTAGCTAAGCATCCATTCCTTTTGATCGTAAATAGATTATCTTTATTCTATTGTTTTTATTAAGGCGGTGTTCAGTACCCATGTTTGGAATAACACTTAGTATTTTGACTAAATTAAAAATCTAATCAACCAAATATTAGTATTTAATAAGATAGTGGTTTAACTAGTATTTATAGTAACGTTTCAAGTAGCGTTTCTGAAACGTTAATAATATCACATTTAAAAATATGTATTTTGTATTTTTTTTGGTCAAGTATCATTTCATTAATTTATATTTGGAAAATTATTTATATCATTTTATGTCAAATTACAATAGTTAGTCCAACCGCTAAATTTACCAAACACATTTTCTTTAACTGCTTAGTTAAACAACTATCTTCTAACCACTAAAATCTAACATTTATCCGTTATACAAACAACTAACTACTACTCAAACAACTAATTTTTTCAAACATGGCTAAATATATATGCATACATATATTTGTGGAATCTTTGTCTCACAATACAACCCATTTTCCTTTGTCAACTGCTAGTCGCATAAGTAGCAACAACTTCAGCGGAAGCTTACCTGAATTCCTCGGGAATTTGACGAAGCTCCAAAGCTTGTAAGTTGTGTGTCCTTGAAAACCTCAGAAATGCACACGATCCTCAACTGTAATTTTGACACAGACTAATGGTTCAATCTGCAGAGAAATTCAAGGCAGTGGCTTCAAGGGTCCAATACCATCCAGTATATCTCAACTAATTAATCTATCTGAACTGTAAGTGATTCTACAAATCTGTATATCTTGATATTTCTGGTGCGTAGAGAACAACTTCCTTTTAAGGCTTAGTTTGTAGCTACATAATACGTGAATATGATCTGGTCTGAGAGTCATCATCAACTGCCTGTCTAAAACTGAATGTACATATTACTTTCCTATTTGAACTACACAGAGAGTTGCTTAAAAAAATCTATTGAGAAGTTGGTCAACAGGGAAATATTTCAATCCAAATTAATGACATTCATATTATGGACTCGTTCTTTTCAACTTTTCACAAGTAACTTATTGCTGATGAGTGCCAATGAGAGTTAAAACACAAAAAAAATTTATACAGGACATATGACTAAGTAGTAATCAGCATTTGTCAGTGTTGATTAGTATTGATTGGTGCTTTTGAGTACTAGATGCTGATGATAATTAAGTACTTACGATAAATAGAAAAGATGAAGCCTACATAGTTATAGCGGTATAAGAAGTGTAGTCGAGTGCAGTACCCCATATCCTAGAAACCCTAACAGATTATTGTGTTTTTTTCTTTCACTGACAGAGTTTTCCCTCTTATTTTCTGCAGGAGAATCAGTGATCTGAGTGGAGAGGGTTCTGAATTTCCGCCGCTACAAAACTTGCTGAAGTTGCGAACATTGTGAGATACTCATTAAGAAAGAGGGATTTTGGATTACAAAAACTACCCGTAAAGTATCTGCAGTTTGAACATTTTTGAACAAGTGATGTTGATTTTGACAGGGTTTTAAGGAGTTGTAATATTAGCGGAGCTATTCCTCCTTATATAGGCAATGAAATGTCACAATTGACACTACTGTAACTTCCCATTCTCTTCATCCCCTTATTTTGCAGCTAGTGACTTATGATTATATATCATTATATCTACTTTTGTTTAAGTCCTATTTTAATTTTGTTATGATATTTCTTGCCATTTTGCAGGGAGCTCAGTTTCAACAACCTCACAGGCACCATTCCTCCTCAGCTTGTGCAATTGTATTCTTTGCGAAATTTGTAAGCCACTCAGTAATTAATATAAAAAAGTTGCAATTTGTAGCAGTATTTCCATAATAAGTTGAATGAATGATATTGCTCTAAGAACTTAAACATACAACTTAACTACTAAACGGAGTCAGAGTACACTTATCACAATTGAATGATGGTAGTGGAGAAGTGAACGAAAATACACTACCCACCCGTGATAAATAAGTTATCACCTCATTAATTGGTGAGTAAAAGTGTCTGAAGATCGATGGTATGTGCTAAAATGAACCTCCTTTTGAAAATTTCAAAGTAATAAGGTGGTAGCTTACTTATCACATACCTGAATGATGGTGTTGGAAAAAGTAAAGCGAAATATGCGATCTATATGTGATGAATAGGTTAGCCTGTTGTCAAATTAGCAAGTCAAAGAATCATGAACTTGGTTGTATGCGGTATATTAAATACCTCTGAAGGTCGAATGTTGGTTGTCAAATGTAAAAGGTGCGATTATTCTTGTCCTAGAGATTCAAAGGTGCAGCTATTGCACTCAAAGACCCTTGCTTTATTAATCTTTCATACATACCTTTGTAAGTATATGACCATTAAGTTACTGCCTATGTTCAGGTATTTGACAAGCAACATGCTAAGTGGAGCCATTCCCACCTGGATCACAAACACAGATGATAATAGGTCTGATCTTGAAATCTACTCAGTTAGAATTATGCTTATTTACTATCTTGAAATCGACTCTTATAACCTTATATATGAGAAGATCTATTTCGTAATGTCTGTGAAAGGGAAAAGTAACTCATTTGGCTGTATCATTATTGTCATTATTGCTTTTATCCCAATATGAAATGTTGTGATCACTGGCCTTATATTTAGTGATTCCTGAAAGAAATGGCATTTGTGTTTTCAGTCACGTAGACCTTTCTTACAATAATTTCGATGATATCTCTGACCCCAATCTTTGCGGGAAAGGAACTCTGTGAGTATTATGAATTGAACTTGGTCATTTCTATTTCAATTTCCAATCCTTGTTTATGGTACTCTGTTCATCGTAAGATAAAATTGATTCGTTCATTTTCTTATGCTCCAGAAACCTATACAGAAGCAATACAAGGAAAAAGGACTTGTAAGCACATTCCTTTTCTCATTTCCTTCAAAGAATACTCATAGCAGTACTAAATTGTGTGACCAATGTTTTTTTCTTGATGCTAACTGACAGAGACTCGAGTGCATGTTTGAAGACCTCAAAATGTCCAAAAGGTACATGATCTACTTTAGATTTGTGATTCTCCAGGAATATGATGCAAGTCTTCTTTTGTCTCCTATCCCTCCAAAAATCTCACTTGAAGTTATACAAAGAAAACTCCACATAATATTAATTGATATGCATAAAGTGCTGGTTGTAGTTGACATAGAAACTCTATTATTGACCAAGCTCATATTGACCCAATTTAAATGGATGACTAGCTCCCCAACCTCTATTGTCTTCTAATGTATTTTTTTTTCTTGTGATGCTTGGCCGTATTAGGACATGCACTTGTTTTCTTATAATGTGTAATTCTTCTGTCCATGAAGCTCGATATTCATTGGGAATCAACTGTGGAGGAAGTGAAATCACCATTGGAAATATTACCTATCAGCAAGATGACGAACATGATGGTGCTGCAAAATTTTTTCAGCCAAAGCCTGAGTGGGGTTACAGTAGTAGTGGAGAGTTCTGGAATCCTAGACTTCCTACAAACAACTATATAGCACAAAATAAATCCGCTCTAGGTATGAAGGATGCGACTCTGTATGATGAAGCACGACTCTCAGCTACATCTCTCACTTACTATGGTCGTTGCCTGGCAAAAGGGAACTACACTGTTACCCTGTACTTTTCTGAGATCGTTTTTGCAGATAATGACACTTACATGAGTCTTGGAAGAAGAATGTTTGATATTTATATACAGGTTACACTGTGAACCATTATACATAATCTTGCAACTAATTTCTAAGTAATGCAAGTGTTACTGACAAGCACTAGTTTACAAATGTGCAGGAAAATCTGGTGCAAAAAATTTTGATATAGAAAAGGAAGCAAATGGAACCAGTAAGGGTTTGACGAAGGTGTTTAAAAATGTTCCTGTTACAAATTCTATTGAAATTCGCTTTTACTATGCTGGGAAAGGGAGCACACAACTCCCACAAAGAGGAAATTATGGTCCCCTTATCTCAGCTATTTCAGTGGAATCAGGTAATTGTTATGCATCTTGTTGGGAGCTTATGTTTGTTTTAAGTTATTGTTCTCGAGTAACAGCAATAAGCATCGGTGTATCAGATTATGGTCACATAATTTTATGCATGGATTTTGGATTTGAGAGTATACTTCAATGGTGACTTCTGATATAGGTTTTGAAACATTTTGAAATTGTATTGGCTATAAAAAGGAGTTAGAATTTTATGTTAACAGTACTACTTTACTTTGGCCATGAGTATGATTATCTAGGATGCTAATTCATTTGATCCATGAGCAATATTATCTAACATTTACCATTTTGTGTAGAATTTAGCCCTCCTTTTGACTGGAAAATAGTCGTGTGGATTTTGATTGGAATTACACTGGGCCTCTTAGGCATAACTGTCAGTCTTATTTGGTGGAAACGCCGATTGGCTGACATAGCATCAAAGGAACAAGGTGAGTAACTCTTTGGTTATATTGCTTTCTTTCGTTCTTAAAATAGCTTCTCTGCTTGTTAAAGATTACATACATTTGGACTTCCCACACACTGCTTTGAAATGAGCACATCAGGACTACTGTTTTTCTTATTGTTTACCTTGATAAGTTTTGCTCAGATCTACTGAGAGTCAATCCACAAGTGGGGATATTTACTTACAAACAAATCAAGGTTGCTTGTAATAACTTTGAGGCTACTTATAAGATTGGAGAAGGTGGCTTTGGCTCAGTATACAAGGTACTCATTTCTTGTTTTGGGTCAATTATAGATCAACCTGTATTTAATTTAATTTCATTTCATGGGAAGCTACTTTGAAAACATTTTGTTACACTCACACAGGGTACATTGTTGAATGGTACCCATGTTGCTGTTAAACGCCTTTCTTCGAGATCATCCCAAGGGAATCGAGAATTTTTAAATGAGATTGGTATAATTACAAGTTTGCACCACCCAAATCTTGTGAGATTGTATGGGTGTTGTGTCGAGAGGACCCAGCTGTTCTTGGTTTATGAATACATGGAGAATGGTGACCTTGGCCATGCTTTGCTTGGTACATACTTACACTCTGACTGAATTATTGCTCTTGTAAGGTTGCTCCAATATCTAATATTTCAAAATGATTCTTCTCCTCTTGAATGGTTCAGAAAGTAGCCAATTAACGTTAGACTGGCCTACAAGGAAAAGAATCTGTCTGGGAATAGCAAGGGGTTTAACCTTTCTGCATGAGGAATCAGTGATCAAAATTGTTCACCGAGACATTAAAGCAACAAATATATTACTTGATCGACGTCTTAACCCGAAGATTTCAGACTTTGGGCTGGCAAGGCTCAATGAAGAAGAGCATACCCACATTAGTACTAGAGTTGCTGGGACAATGTAAGTTTCATCTGTGCAATCTTAAATAAATGCCTGGTATTCATGGTTTTCTGAAAACCCTCAAATTTTACCAGATATTGTACTAGACTTAATCTGTGCACTCTTATACAACTCCGCTTTCAATACTGACATTCTTTTGATTTGTTATTGAAAGTGAAAAACTGAAAGTAAAATAAATTCTAGGTGCTGAGAACTTACATTAATTGGTGCTTCAAACAACATTTGCTTTTGCAGAGGATACATGGCTCCAGAATATGCATTGTGGGGTCATTTGACACATAAGGCCGATGTCTATAGCTTTGGGGTTGTGGCTCTGGAAATTGTAGCAGGAAGAAGCAATATGAAATTCCAACCCAGTGAAGATCATTTCTCTCTTCTAGATTGGGTAATTCCTTTTTTTTTGTTGCTGTTTCTAGGTAACTTATGCAATATAATCTAATCAAAAGAACAAGTGAATGGCACAGCCAACAAGCAAATCCTATAATTAATGTGCCATTAGAGATGGTAACCTAACAAAGATGAGAGCAATAAGCTGTTGATATTCCCATTCCAGGCATTGTTTCTACAACAAAAAGGAAACTTAATGGAGTTGATAGACCAGAGATTGGGGGTTGATTACAACGAGGAAGAAGCATCAACAATAATCAAGGTCGCCCTTTTGTGCACACATCCATCTCCAGCACTTAGGCCAACAATGTCCGAGGCACTGAGCAT
Organism: Talinum fruticosum; assembly: GCA_021018815.1. NCBI lineage: Eukaryota > Viridiplantae > Streptophyta > Magnoliopsida > Caryophyllales > Talinaceae > Talinum > Talinum fruticosum. The sequence continues at coordinate 11,392,555 of JAITYX010000004.1, read as the reverse complement.
GCTCGAAGGGAACATGATTGTGCAAGAACTAATCCTGGAGCCTAATACTTCTTATAGTCCAGAGTGGATGTATCAACTATCTAAGAAGCCCCCAAAGCAGGTGTTTGAAACTGAAACAGATAGCTTAATTCATTCTTCAGATGCACCAACGGAAGACTACTCCGAGTCCCTACATGATCTCTATCCAGTCGATACTTGTTCTGGATCGAGCACCGGTGTGTAAGCAGGGCGGGGAAACTGCTGCTAGGTAATCTAAGAAACAAGTAAACTTGGCATGATTTTCAATAGTATGACTTGCATATGTGGTTGGTTTTCTTCCCAGTTTTGTAATTTAGGAGCTTAACTCTGTGCTGTGGATAATCTGCAGTGTGTTCTGTATGAATTCTGATGTATCTATTTGTTCTCAATGTTACATTCACTGGTCCCACTTATTTTAGTCCTTTCTCAAGTCAAACTTCTATGCCAAATAAAGAATTTTTTTGGGAATAGATTGTACATTTTTACTTTCACTAGAATAGAATGTATCAGATATGCTATATGGAATGTATTTTTCTTTTAATCTATATCTATACAAATATACTAAAATAAAACGAACTCTTTCCTCCAATTTTCATATGTCATTCTCACATAATTTACTTTTTTTTTATTTTCTTCATCCATATTATTAGAATATCATTTTTTAGCAAAAATTTGACAGCAACTCATAATACCAAGTTATTATTAGGTTCTTTTTTGGATATTACTAGGTGGAAAAAAATGTGCCGATAGATATGCCAGTAACCATATATAAGCAAGCTATGATCACCCTACTCTTCATACAGTTTTTTTTGCAAGATTCTACCCACAATGGCGCAGGCTTCCCAAGGTCCATGAATGCTGACTAGTTGTAGATTTGAGCTAAAACAGACTCAAAAAATTTCAAAGTTTTATCTTACGAATTGGACTAACAAATTAAGAATTTGTTCATTTTAATGTTTATAATAAGTTACAGCTCATAACGGTTAAACGCTAACCATAATAGCTTGTAAAAACTTATAATAGCTCATAACTACTCGGTAACGACTAGTTGTAACCACTCATAACACTCATAACAACTCTTAAAGATCGATCGTAATAGTTCGATTCATTACTCATTGGGTCTCATTTCAAAGCTCCACTCAGGCAAGCAGGGAAGAGCACCAATAGATCTCATTTTAGATGATATTCGGAGTCTTGTTTGTCGGTTCGGTTCATTACTTGCCAGTCACATTAGAAGGGGGTAATACAGATGGCCCATTTGATAGTTAGGCTCTGCTCGGAAAATGGGACTGAACAATTGTATTATGAGAACTTTCCCGGAGGGATTTTAGCCCTGGGGAACTGGATCAAATATAAACCCGGCTTTCCTTTTAAAGAAAAAAATAAAGCTAATTTTTAGGAACAAAATAATATTTCTGATGTAGGAAAAGAAAGAGGGACGTAACTGGAGGGCATATCACCTAGAGAATATAGCATGCATACTACAAATTATATTATTGATTCAGGTTTATAAAATTAAGTTATTATAAATGGTATTTTATTTTAATTTTTTAAAATTCACCCCATCTAATTTTATGGTCTCCGTTCCCAAAAAAGATAAGATTCTCTTTCTCAAATTTTGCTATGTCATCGGGTTTATAAACCCGGATCTGTGGTATAAATTTTGCATTAGTATAGTATTTAATGATATGTTGGTTCAATTAATTTGACACTTTCTCTTAAATTAAATTTCAGATTCAAATATTGAGTATGCAAAAGAAAAAAGATAAGGGAAGAGCTCTACTAATTTACGGAACAATAATAACTCAGACTTTAATAAATAAAGGGGAAGACGCGGATTTGTGCAGGATAAGCATTACATCAATTTTAAGATGAGACATGTCGGATGAACCAAAGTCCTGTAGCTGAAATTTCTGCGTGGAACCAAGCATTAACTACAGTCTACATGTGAACCCAAAAATGATGTGACCAATAAAGTGTGAAAAGATTATATTTATTTTAGATTTTTCCGAGCTAGTTTCTGCACTGAAAGGTCTTCCTGTGGAGACTTATCAGCGTACGATATGCTTTGTCCAGGTGCATCGTCTCTGTCTCCTGGAGATATTTTGAGTCATTTTTGCATCTCAAGAAGAGAGACAAACTTAAATTTTGATGACCTGCTGTGGAGCCTTTTATATGCAATCTGCCAGTGTTAACAACATAAGATTAACTCTATCTGTACGATCGAGTGGATCAATGTATTCAAAGTTTATTCGTTTTACTGTTAAAGTTTACAGTTAATGGTGAAAGTTAGTAAGGAAGGAATGGTAAGATTTAGCGGCAAAGGATTAGTAGTGATAAGAAACGGCAATCAGTTCTAAGGAGTTGTACAAAAGGAGGTCTAAGCAGTGTAAATAGTGATTAGAAGTGAGAAAGTTAGTTGTAAGTTATAAGTATTAGTAAAAAGTCATAAGTAACGGTAAGAAATAGGATGTGCTAATACACATAAATGGTAAAATGTACGGACTCTAAATGATTCAGTAAATTGACGATTATATATACTTTTTGACGGTGAAATTGATATTGGAGAACAGTTCACAAAGGGCTAAATATCGACTAGAAGTATTAATCATGACGTGTAAGATATTTTAACCTATAAACAAACATAAAAATAAAGGCCATCGATTCCGGCAAGACTTGAATTTATTAATATTCACTCTTTTTTTTGAAAGGAATGATTACGATTTTATTAATAAAACAACAAACGACACTTATAATGAAAAATATACATAAATAATAGTAAATCTAAAGCAAAAATATAAAATTTGACTTTTAAAAAATTATATATAAATCTTACAGATGTGGCCTCCGAAACCATGACAAACTTCTTATGGATAATTTTCGATGATTCGACATCTTTAGTATTGATGGAGAACCTCACAATCCGTACTTATAGTGATTTGAAAGTCAATCTTCATCCACTATCTTAAACCATACCAATTAATTATAACTGTCATATAAAGAGAGACTAATACTTTAATCAAAGGGAAAAAAAACTCTTACAAATAAAGAGATGAAACTTTATTGGTAAACCTAAAATTAAACTAATAAATGATGTGAAAATTACTTAGATACGGGGTTTACCATCAAGAAGTATTATTAGCGGTAGCCCCACTCGAACAGAAAAGGGTGGAGGCTGGGGGTTTTGAGTAGAGAGAGAAGAGAGGCGGCTATCTTTAATATTCACTCTTTCGACTTTTCATGAAAACATCTATTTATGTTTTATGTTCGTTTTGTTCTTTTATATATTCGTTTATATTCGTTCGTTTATGTTCGTTTAGCTTATTTAACAACTCATTTCTGTTTGTTTATATTCGTTTATATTCGTTTCTGTTTCATTTACGTTCGTTTCTTCTTTTTTATGTTCGTTTATATTTGTTTCTGTTTATATTTCTGTTTATTTGTATTTTATATATCAATTCAAACAACCCTTAATAATTCACTAATTATACTAATTTACATTCATAAAAGCACCTTAAATTAAATAGAATGTTGCTCATGTTAATTGCTTTAATTACCCAAAGAGATGACTGGAATAAATCACAAAATTGAAGGTGGACTTCAACTTGGGTTGCTCATGAAAGGAACATGCACGTGTGGGTGTGGCTCCACTATAAAGTTTCGATAGAGATTTTGGACCACACCTCAACAATTGTCATGAATTAACAACTATAAATTTTGGAACCACTAATATTTGAAATCATACACAAATATATTATTACAATTTTTTTATGTAAGCAACTATTTTTAAACTCTAACAAATTATAAAGAGTTGTTAACAGGGTATAAAACTATAAGCAATTATAACGTGACATATAGCTGTAAACTTAAAGCAAAAGAAAAATAGAGCCCATAAGGCGGTTGATAGGGCGGCCTCCTTCCACGGTACAACTGTAATGGCTCTGTTTACCCTGCTCGTTTTGCTTATGCATTTTGGACCTTCCCATGGTCTCGATTATTGCCCTCAAGATATATCTCGCCAGGAAGGTTAGCCTTTTGTTAATTTTCTTCTTTTTTTTTATTTTTAAATAAATGATGGCACCTCTTTTTGGGGGGTGTTATGTGTATGACGGGTGATTTACTACTTAAAGTAGTCTATATGTATGGATAATACATGGAAGGAGTTTTGGAGAGGAGTTTCACATTAAGGAAGAGGAGGAGGAGGAAAAACAGGGATGTTTTAGGACATATTCATGTCAATACATAGAAGTATTAGTTAATTTCTCGAAGTATGTTTGGTAGGTTGGTCACGCACTCCATCAGTCATCCCTGTATTCTGAGTTCGATCTTAGAGTGCAACCGCTTGTTTTTGCTTTCTATGAGGAGTTGTGGATGGGTTGTTACGCCTAGGCTATAATCTGGGCTTTGACATTCCCCTCCCTTGGCCAGTTGTGGCCATTGAATTTCTAAAATTTAGTACATGTTTTAGTATATAAATTCAAATTAAGAATACTAATGTTATTCAAGAATTGCTATATTGAACAATGCACAATGAAAGTGGCAGTTTGGAACATTAGATGAGGGGAAGAAAGAAAGTCTTGATGGGTTGTAGTTCAAGGGAAGATTAGAGGAAGATAGGTACTTCAGATTAAGGGAAGGAAGTAAGCTTTCAAGGATTTCAGTTACCAGGGATGATAAGAGGCATTTTGCCGAGTAGTTGGAAGACATCTCAATGGTTGAGGGTAGGTCCATCAGATTAGGGGAAGGAAGAAAGCTAAGATGGTTTGAAGTGTCCAGGGAGGATGAACTTCTTTAGAGGCTTCAGCCTTGCTATCCAAAAGAGGCAGCACAGCGACAACGGATACAAGTTTTTTGATGTGGAGTGAGGATGTATCAAGCTGAAGTAACAAGAATGATGAAGGAGGAACTTTCTTCAACCATGGTGGTGGGAAGGGAATGCAGAGGAGGACAAAGTGAGGACAATAGCAGGCGGTGGCGGGAGGGAGAGCCGCCCTTGTTTTTCGGGGTAACGATTCTGAGGTAGATGAGGGTACTTGGTGAAGATTTTAGAATCTTTCAGAACCTGTACCCAATCTCTTTACAGATTGAGTCACATTCAAATTGGGTTTGCTTGAGTATCGGCTCTCCTCTTCTCAATAAAATTCTTTGATGCTTTGGGTTGCCGTTTAGAGAGTATTTAGTTTGTTTAGAATTTGTTTTGGTTTTTTCTTAATTATTAGTTTTATCAGTACATACAATTATCGTTGTAGTTGTATGCTACTCTCTTGGCTTTTGTCAATTATTTATCAAAAAAGGTGAAAATTTTCAAATTAAAATTCAGTAAAAAATCATCAAAAATTAAAATGATCCAAAGTGAACAGTTATAAAAATTAATTTGAACTCATAAAATTCAAGAAAATTTTAAAATAAACAATGTTAGACAATTTTTCTTCGCCACTGTTGACCACTTACCGTTAATTTAAACAACTGAAATGAAGTTAAAATTGGGCATATGATAAAGTTGAATGGATTAAGAAGGTATTGTTGTTATTCTTCTAGTAAAGAGTGGTAAGATTTAAAAAAAGAAAACAATTTTGGTTATGGTGTTGGTGTGGTTTTAAATTAGTTGACTTGGTCGTGTAGCGGAGACCCTTCGTCAAGTAGCAAAAGAAGTGGGAAAGCCCGAGTGGAACTGCCCGGACGTTCCTTGTAAAACAAATAACTGCTGGGATTCAATGACTGACAAAAGCATTGGCTACACGGTGGAGTGTGATTGCATTGATGGTACAAGCCATGTAACAGTGATGTAAGTATGTGTGTATATATATATATACTCAATCTTTTTTGTTTAACCAAGGGCGTAATTCATTTCTGGCCACAAGTATTTAATGAAAAGTCTTGTAACAAGTGCGCTTTGGGAGATTTGAACTTGTATTCTCCTCCTCACTGGATGGGCTGCTGTCAATTTGTATTGGCTTATATGATGGTTGCTGGAGATAATATGGTGGATTCTAGGGGTACGGGAGACCAAGGAGGGGAAGAGAGGTATCTGATTGGGGTGAAGATTAACAGCGACAATGCTGATCTAAAGATAACTGCTCTAAGTTAGAATTGATGGGAATATTATCACATTGACATTTTAAACATAGACAGATAGTATAAAAACCGTGAATTGAAGCACACAAACAAAATTTAACCACTGAAAAGGGTTATCTGTCTATTTCACTGTTGTGCAAAATGATTGACTGAGCTATCAAATGCCCTTCTACTTTATATATTGTGTTCCAACCATAACTCCTCGCCTGTTGTGTTTAATAGCCATTGAGACTTGGATTCTAGGTATGTTGTCTTTATTCTATGCAATCTAGAGCTATGAAGACATTCTCTTGGTGATCACTCATCGCCAAATATTCTGCGTTGTTTTCAGAAGGATTTAGTCTGACTTAATAGCTCATCTGCTGTTGAACAGCTCTTGGATTGGGCAAAATCTTTCTGGGATACTTCCGCCATCTCTTGCAAAGCTGCCTTACATTAAGCACGTGTAAGGAGAATCCCTAATGGCTTTTATTTTGCATACTAGGTTGAGGATATTAAAGTGGCATTATGACGTATCCCTTTGTCTTTTCAGTGATTTGTCAAGGAATCTCCTTACTGGAACAATACCAAAAGAATGGACCAGTACAAAGTTGGAATATATGTAAGAACATCCAACATGTCACTTCAGTTCAAATCCATGTATGTGTTATTGCTTAATAACATAAATTCTTTGGTTCACAATCAATTAAAATGATGCAGCTCTCTTTTCGCCAATCGACTGTCAGGACCAATTCCACTGTATTTGGGAGATATTACAACTCTCACGTATCTGTATGCTTCTTACTCTCTCTTCTTTCGGAGAGATGAGTGCATAAACATGCTTATGCACATTTCTCACCTATTTTTGGGATGTTATGTTCTAACCCATGGTATCTAAATCAACAGAAGCATCGAGAGTAATTCATTCAATGGAAGTGTTCCTGCTGAATTGGGGAAACTGGTGAACTTGACTCAGATGTAGGTCTTTTTCATTGTGACAGTTCAGATACATTTGTGCTTTCATTTCACTAGAAGTTTTCATAAAACCCTTGATACTAATCTGCTATGGGGCCTTTTTCCCATCTCGCTCCAAATGGAAGAAATCTAAGTGACAACAACCTTTCGGGCAAGCTGCCAGTTGAGTTGAAGAATCTGTCCAAGCTTACTGTATTGTGAGTATCTTAGGAGATTTTATTCCCCATCCTATTTTGTCGGTGCAAAAAATTTCATCCCTTCTTACACGTTGAACAACCAAAGTGTTGCATTCTGATTTGTAAATGCATTTCCACGAAATTCACCTTTATCCAGATGATCATGTTGTACAGCAGTGAAATACCTTTTTCTTACACACTCAACATTGTACTCGTAGCCCTGTATTGGAGTCCAATCCAGGTAGAAAGAGTTGTTATTTTATGATTCTCCTTAGTACATAAGTATCTTCGTAATGAACACACTACAGAATGTGGTAAGATTACTTGACATTTTTTGCTCCTTGTATCTGTGAACTTCCATCCCTCTCACGTCCCAATTTCCTTTGTCGATTGATAGACAACTAATTAGCAATAACTTCAGTGGAAGCTTGCCTGATATCTTCCGGAATATGACACAGCTCAAAAGATTGTAAGTTGTCTATCCTTGTAAAACTCATAAATGCAAGTTCGTCTAATATATAATTTTGCTCAAAATGAATGGTTTTATTTGCAGAATGATCCAAGGCAGTGGATTCAAGGGTGAAATTCCGTCAAGTATATCTCAACTAACTAGTATGACTGAATTGTAAGTAACCCTATAAATATGTAATTCCGTATATCTTGGTGTCCCTGGAGATGCTCTCAATTAAACATGGGCCGTGTTATTTTTAACTGTAAAGAGCTGTAAGACTGTAAACCGTTGGTTATAAGAAGTTGTAAGCAGTAACAAGGAGTTGTGAGATTAACTGTAAAATGTTAGGAGTAGTAAGCAGTTATAAAGAAATGTAAGAAAATATAATAGAGTTGTAAAGTTGTAAGCTAAAATTAAAAAAAATAGGATCATGATTTTAGGTCACAGCCGTGGTGAACCACATGTATGAATGCAAAAACACTTGCCAATTTGGATCTTAAATAGAGACTTATTTGCTTAACCTCCAAACTCTAAAAGAATAATTTTGTGGACAAGTTATTCAACAGAAGACTGCATGATAGAGTACTGACAGAAAATTTCACTCCAAATGACATTCATATTTACATGTTTATGCATTTATTCAAATGCTATGAAGCTATACCTCAGATTCTGAAAACCTCACACATCTCATGATCTCACTCTGTTTGTTATAATTTCTTTTAGTGAAACAATTTGCCCTCTGATTTTCTGCAGGAGAATCAGTGACTTGAATACAGAGGGTTCCACATTTCCAGATTTAAGAAGTTTGACAAAGTTGATAAAATTGTGAGTCATTCTCATTAGAAAGAGGAATGTTTATATGAAACAACCTGCTAAGTTTCTACAACTTGAACTTTAGTTTGAACAAGAAAATCCATTGTTGGCAGGGTTTTGAGGGGCTGTAATATCAATGGACCTATTCCTACATATTTAAGTGGCATGTCACTGTTGAACCATTTGTACCTTCCTCTGCCCTTCACTCTCTCATTATACAGCTGTTGTTAACTTGCTATATATGTGCGCGTGTGTGTGCGTTTGCGTACATACACATACATATACTGTGTGTGTACCCACGCACTCTTTTCTATATAAATCTTGCGTTTTTATGATGATATTTTTTGACATATTGTAGGGATCTCAGCTTCAACAACTTGACCGGTCCCATTACATCTCAGCTTAATGACTCGTTGAATCATTTGCAGTACCTGTAAGCAACAAATGTTTAGAAACTTAACCAACTCCATTACTCCAAGAGAAATTCTGACTTGTAACATGATTCCCCTCTATTTTTGGTTCGTTCTCATTGCTATGGATAACTTTCAGAGTGAACTTTAATACATATTTGACCATTATGTTGTTTTTTGGCCCCTTATGTTAAGGTATTTGACGGGCAACATGCTAAGTGGAGCCATTCCCAACTGGACCACAACCAAATATGATAATAGGTTCGATCTTCCAACTTAATTAGATTACAAATTGTGCTTTAATATGTTGAATGAACTATTGTACTCTGTATCTAGTCGGCTTTCACTTTTTCTTACCGTAAAATTATGAAATACTCCATCCGTTTCAGTTTATTTGTCGCTTTCACTAAATTTTTGCTGTTTCATAATATGTCACGTTATCAGTTTCATGCTAATTAATTGTTTTTCTTCTCCCTACTTTCCGATCAGATCTTAGGGGTATTTGGTCTTTTAGTTAGTAATTTGTCTTGCATTTTACTCCACCGTGGTATTCTTTCAATAACACAAAACGATAAATCAATTGAAATAGAGAAGTAGAGTATTTTTCAGATGTTGTCGACATTGGTTTTGACTTTATAACGTGTATGCTTCCTAAAAAACTGTCATTTTGCGTCTTCAGTTACATAGACCTTTCTTACAATAATTTCGATGAAATCTCCGATCCTGTTCTTTGCACCAAAGGAACTCTGTAAGTATTACAAATGTATTTTCTGTCTTAAATCCCAAATTTCTTTATGTGCACTCTGTTCATGCATGGCAAACTAAACCTTCAGTCTTCTCTTTCCATCCATCGCTTAAGAAACCTGTACAGAAGCAATGCAAGGAAAAGGGACTTGTAAGCACTTTACTTTTCTCGTTTCTTTGAGGTGGAGGACACTCATTTGCGGTACCGAATTGTGTAACCAATTATTTTGCTTGGTGCTAATTGACATAGAGACTCGAGTGCATGTTTGAGGACCTCAAAATGTCCAAGAGGTATGTGATCCTTTCTAAATTTATAATCCTCCAGAATTACAATCCAAGTTTGCTTTTGTTGTCCCATCCCTCCAAAAAAGAAACCATCTTATGTTTTGCTGCTCTTCTTTTATCATTCATAGTAGGCTCTGTGTTGTCTACACATGCTGTAGTTTTCCCTATAATATGTTGTTCTCTGTCTGTGAAGCTCGATACTCATTGCATATCAACTGTGGAGGAAAAAAACCACCATCGGGAAAACTACCTATGAGCAAGATGATGATATTGATGGTGCTGCAAATTTTTTCCATCTACAGCCTGAGTGGGGATACAGTAGTAGTGGAGAGTTCGGGCAACCTACCAAGACCTATATAGCACGAAATAATTTTGTACTAAGTATGAATGACACTGAGGCACCTCTGTATAGAGAAGCACGACTCTCTGCTACATCTCTCACTTACTATGGTCGTTGCCTGGCAAAAGGGAACTACATTGTCACCCTTTACTTTTCTGAGATAGTCTTTGCAGATAACCACACGTATTTGAGTCTTGGAAGAAGAATGTTTGATATATACATCCAGGTTATAACTCCTACCGTTTATCATTTGCAACTCATTTTCTAAGTAGTACAAAAGTTAGTAATGTTGAGCACTGATTTCTTACTGGCAACTTTTACTTTGAATTGGTGCAGGAAAATCTGATGCAGGAAAATTTCAATATTGAAAAGGAAGCAAATGGAATCAATAAACCTTTTGCAAAAGTGTTCAGAAACATACCTGTCACAAATTCTATAGAAATTCGTTTACACTATGCCGGCAAAGGGAGCACACACCTCCCAATAACGGGAAATTTTGGTCCCCTTATATCGGCTATTTCAATAAAGTCAGGTAATGGCAGTTGTTCATCTTGTTGAGAGCTTATGTTCATTTAAGTTCTTGTTCTTGAGTAGGAGCAACAAGCATCGGCCCTTTCATTATGGGTCGCATAATTGTGTGCATTGTTTCTGGAACTTATGGTAATCCAGTGGTGCTATGGGTTCTAAAATATTTCAAAATTTAATTCAAGTAGGATAAAACTGAATTTTCTGTTATGTAAATACTATGTTTTCAACATGTGTAAGGTTCTCTAATACTGCTATGTCATTTGTCCATGAGTCAGATTCTCTGATGTCACTATTTTGTGCAGAATTCAGCCCTCCTTTTAACTGGAAAATTGTCTTGTGGGTTTCGATTGGAGTTATGGTGGGTGTCTTAGGTATTGCTTTTGGCCGGTTTTGGTGGAAACGTCGTTTGGCTGAGATAGCATCAAGGGAGCAAGGTGAGCCCCCCTTCTCAGAACACGCATATACATTGAAGCAACTCCCTCCCCCCCAACCAAAAAAAGGAACCACACAAAAACAAAATCTGGAGCTGCCACAAGTCGGCGTATTGCAGATAGTGAAAAGATATTTGAATTGAGGGATTGATTCTTATTAGGGGAACAAATATAACTGTAACTATAAACATGTGAAGATCATGTATAAAATAAAGTGACTGCTGTCAATGAGTATGTTGAAAATTGAAAGGATGAGAACTAAACGTGATCACTTGGAGTGTCACAAAATATGCATACTATTAAATGAAATTCTTGATGCTTATGAAGTTAACATTGATGAAGAGAAGCTGTTGAAATCAGGGGAGTGCTTGGCTTACATCTCAGTTTGAATCCTGCATGACTTTGTTCTCTTGTCAATTTCGAAATCTTCCTAATTTTCCTTTTTCTGAGCTGAATAATTGTTGGAAAGCCAAGTAGTACTTGTACGTTCCAACTGTTGAAATTGTCATTTACTCCATGAAAAGCTACCATTTATACTTATTTTAAAACGTTTCTATCACATTTCCACAAGTTGAGAACAAACGACAGTCAAGACTCCCAGTATGGATCTCATCAAAACAGGGTCTAAGGATGTCTAAGTGTAAGCAACTTTAACCCTCACAAGCAGTGGGGATGATTCTTTTGTACGATGAGAAAGTAACTATTAGAGCCATCAAACTTGAGCAACTATTCTTTGGTTATACTGCTTTCTTATGTTTTGTTAGTTTCTCTTCTTGTGGAGGGCACGGCTAATTTAGTCGAACTTTCCCACACTTAGCTTTGACATGTTCCACATACAAACTATTGTTCTTATTTATGGCTTATTTTGTTACATTTTGCTCAGATCTACTGAGAGTCAATCCCCAAGTTGGTTTATTTACTTACAGACAAATCAAGACTGCTTGTAACAACTTTGATGCTACTAATAAGATTGGAGAAGGTGGCTTTGGATCTGTATACAAGGTAGTAGTTTCTTGTTTTACATCACTTATAGGATTTCTTAATTTCATTTCATGGACAGCCAAAAGTAAAAGCATTGTGTTACTCTCGCATAGGGTACATTGTCGGATGGTACCTGTATTGCTGTCAAACTACTCTCTTCCAGATCATCCCAAGGGAACCGGGAATTCTTGAATGAGATTGGTATAATTACAAGCCTGCACCACCCAAATCTTGTAAGATTGTATGGATGCTGTGTTGAGAGGACACAACTAATCTTGGTTTATGAATACTTGGAGAATGGTGACCTTGGTCACGCTTTGCTTGGTACATCTTATACTCTGACTCGATGGTTACTCACATCAATATTTCTGTTGCTCGTAAAATTTCCCCAACATGTAGCATTTCAAACTGAACCCCCCTCCCCCATTAAAATGAAGGTCCAGAAAATAGTCAATTGATGCTAGACTGGCCAGCAAGGAAAAGAATCTGCTTAGGCATAGCAAGGGGTATGACCTTCCTGCATGAAGAATCAGCTATCAAAATTGTTCACAGAGACATTAAAGCGACAAATGTATTGCTTGATCGAGAACTTAATCCAAAGATTGCTGACTTTGGGCTGGCGAGGCTCAATGAAGAAGAGTATACCCACATCAGCACTAGAGTTGCAGGAACAATGTAAGTTAGAAATTCAAAAGTTTTAACCAAATACTTTGGTTTTCTGATAATCCTCAACTATTATTACTAGTAGTGAGATGCATTCATTAAACTGCACTATTATGTTGGCATTCATTAGATTAGTTCACTGGAAGTGAAACATCTCGAAAAGTAAAATCTAGCAAATGTGGCTGATTGTGGAATTGTTGCTTTAAACAATAATTTCCTGTGCAGAGGATACATGGCTCCAGAATACGCACTGTGGGGTCATTTGACACATAAGGCCGATGTGTACAGTTTCGGGGTGGTGGCTGTGGAAATTGTAGCTGGAAGAAGCAATATGAGCTTCCAACCCAGTGAAGATCTTTTCTGTCTACTAGATTGGGTAATTAGAATAACAATATCTTTCTTGTTTCTTTTTCATTCTGTTTTCGTTAATTGATCAGCGAATGGCTCACATTAGAGGCAAGAAACCCTTGAACTACGGCAAAATGCAGTGTGCCATTGGGGAGGGTAACCTGACTCTGATGAGAATCCATGTTCGATGGAGCCTTCATGCAAGGGAAATCTTAGACTAAGCTCTCTGACATTGAACTTTGATTGCAGAGCAATAAGCTGTTGAATTTTCATTGCAGGCATCCGTGCTGAAACAAAAGGAAACTTAACCGAGTTGGTAGATTCAAGTTTGGGGGATAATTACAACAAAGAAGAAGCAACAACAATGATCAAGGTCGCGCTATTATGCACAAATGCATCTGCAGCACTTAGGCCAACAATGTCCGAGGCACTGAGCATGCTTGAAGGGAACATGGTTGTGCGAGAACTAAACGAGGAGGCCAATACTAGTCATGGTCACGAGTGGATGTATCAATTATCTAAGCACCCAAACGAGGTGTTTGAAACTGAGACTCAGAGTTTAATCCATTCTTCAGATGTACCAATGGATGAGTGCTCTAAGTCCCTGCATGATCTATATCCAGTTGGTACATATTCGGGGTCGAGCTCAAGTGTATAACCTGGGGATCGAAATCTCCAGCTAGGTGATCTAGCTTCTGCAAGAACAAAACCAACTATGACGGATATTTGTAGGTATAAGAACAAAATATTTTTTTGAAGCCAACAAACAAAATATATATATATATATATTTTGTTTGTTGAGAGATCTATATGAGTGACACATAGGAATGTTTATGTGGCGATATCTCATAAATATTGTGTTTATGAAAGCAATGCATTTAATTGTGTTTTAAGTAATTGATTTATATGAAATTATATTATGAATTAATTGATTGAATTAATCTAAAAACGAATTTATTCATATTTAAACATTACCCTTATATATATACATTAGTATACCTTTTCATAATTTATAAAAGTTGGATATAATCAATGTATAAGTGTTGGTTCAAAACAAAAAGTATGTGATTATGAGTGACAAGTAAAATAACATATGTAACAACTATGTAGATTACTTGACTACATAAATATTCATCTTTGATTGAATTAATACAATACTATATTAAAAATAAATTTTTAATTATATATATATAAAGTAATTAGTATGACTGTAATATACTTGTAATTAAATTAAGTAATATTTGAAAGATATTTATTTGTCTATCAAAAGTAAAAATAAAAAGTCTCACATATTAGAGAACTTTTGAAGGTAGTCAATATAACTATAATATGAAAATAAAATAAATTTTTAAAATTATATAAAAAGGATAATTATATTGTTATAAAATTATCATCTACTTTTAAAATTATATATTTATTATTTATTTATATTAATAAAATTAAAATAAATAAATAAATAAAGTTCTTGCATTGCAAAGGTATTACACTAATTTATTTAATGTTCGGTTTCTTTATACATGGAAGGAATTAATCCATAGATCTAGAAGTTAATAACTTAACATAAGGTCATAAGTCTAATTTTACCTCATACGTATAGTTTTAAATTTTATATAAATTGGAACTAACAAATTTCTAAAAAATGTTACAAAACATCTGTTAGCCAAATAGAATTTGAAAACTATTTGGTAACAGATAATAGAGTAACTTTTCCAGAATTTGAATTTGAAAACTATTTGGTAACAGATAAACTTTTCCAGAATTTGAAAGATGAATCAAGTTTTTTAATGGGAGTATTTTTCAAGGGATCAAAAACTTTTGGGAGCAATGCAAATATTATGTTGAATTTCATACTCTAACAACAACTAATTTTTTGAATTTAGAAGTTAGATAGATCATTAAGTGATATCACTAATATATGAACCATTTTTAACAATGGGTCTTTAACGACGATTAAAAGAAAAGCTGTCATGAAAACTGGACCGGTGGTATTTTTGTAAATAATAGACACTTTTTAACACATATGACGATGCTTCTAATGTAAAAACCGTCGTCATAGGTTTTCAAAAACATTTAACTACAGTTCTTCTAACGAATTGTCGTTAAAGGTGACATACGACGATAGTTCCGTCACGGAACCGTTGTCATATGCCTTTCGAGTCGGCTTAAAACATAATCTAATGTTTCCACGCCCACTTACAACACTCTCGATCTTATCACTTTCTACAGCTTTTCTCTCCTCCACGAACCTCCTCATCAAATATGGAATTCGTTCCTCGTTGCCGATTGACTTGAATTGGTAAGCCTCTCTTTACTCTCGTCATTTGTATCTCCTCTATCTTAATCTTTCATTTCTTTATAATTTCATCTCGTTTTTTAAAGTGTAGATCTCCTTAAATTCTCGTTGTCAACCTTCTTCTCATGTTAGGAAGAATTAAAGTCTTAAAATTTATAACCACAAGTGTATGACGTAGTTGTAACTAGTCGGCAAACACGGGTTATGTCCACAGAGAGTTGTGTTTCAAATATTGAAGTTAACTTAAACTTTTTATCTAGGTAAATCGAGTACGAGATGAGATATATATGGTGATTAAACTAATCTAGAAAGTAATAAATATATACTCGGGTTGTGATTTTACCACTTAATAAACTAATAAATCAAGCTAAGCGTAAACCTACCCAAGTTTATATAATTTTTTAGGAGTGATCGGTTGCACCATCAAAACCTACTCAAGCCACACTTTCGAGGGTTATGAGGTAGTCTAATTATTTTAACCACCTAATTTCGTGGGGTTAGCCCAACTAAAATACAAAAATAGCAACCTCGGACCTAACTAGGATTTAAGCTATTTTCATGCCAAAATTTCAACTATTCTCCTTACCCATACTAGCAAATTGACTCTACCTTTCAATGATAGACCGACCGCCTAAAAATCAAGATGAAAAGACCCTTTCGGGCATCTCATCGAACTCGTGGCGAGTACGAGATACAATCCCAAAATAATAGCATAAATTAGGTAAATAAAGGCTCGAGACAAGATTAATTAGCCATTAAGCGGCTAATCACAACCAAAGAGACACAAATAACAACTAATTAACATAAAATATAATTAATCTAACAACTAAATTAATAAAGATCGACTCAAACAACGACATAGACTAACAAATTAAACTTAAATATGAAATTAAATAAATAATATAACTATTACTAACATCAAAAGAAAAATAATAAAAATCGAACCTTTAAACTAAATTGAACAAACTAGAAAGAAAGGAAAGATAAAAAGGAAAGGAGTTACTGGGATCGAATCGAATTGAATTGAAAATTGTCAAGAATTGAATTAATAAGTAAGTATAAATTGAATCTAAGTTTACAAAAAGAAAACTAATTAAATTAAACTAGAACTAACTAAGGCTATCTCCAATGATTATATCTCAAGGAGAGTTGCTTCTAATTGGAAGAAAGAGAAATAAAAAAGGGGGTGGGGTGAGGTGGAGAAACTCCATGAAGCAACCAAGTGGAGGGAAAAAAGGAGGAGAGAGAGTGAAAAAGGAGGAGAGAGAAGGAAAAGGGGGAGAAAGAGGAAAAAAGGAGAAAGCGTGCGCGTGAGACACAACCTAGCTCGGCTGTGTGCGGGCGCGCATGCCTCACGCGCGCGGAGGGAGGTGGGTGGCTAGAGCGACGGGCCCCACACGCGTGCAAGTGGGTTGGTTTTGTTTTTTTTTCGATTACTTTTTTTATCAATACAACAATTATATTCATAAAATATTTTATGTGGGACCATTTATAATATAAATTATTATGGAAGCAACTCCTTTACCTATGTGAGCACTTGGAAGCAATTCAATGGGAGTTGTTACCATTGTGAATATCCTAAAGAACTAAACTAAATAGCGGAAAATTAAGCTACGGCCGCCCCTGCTAAAAGTGATTCTACTCGCTCCTTTTATAATAAGGCCCTGTTTGGTTGAGGCAAAATTGGAATGGAACTTGAGGTGGAGAAACTCCATGAAACAACCAGTGGAGGGGAAAAAGGAGGAGAGAGAGTGAAAAAGGAGGAGAGAGAAGGAAAAGGGGGAGAAAGAGGAAAAAAGGAGAAAGCGTGCGCGTGAGACACAACCTAGCTCGGCTATGTCCGGCGCGTATGCCTCACGCGCGAAGGGAGGTGGGTGGCTAGAGCGACGGGCCCCACACGCGTGCAAGTGGGTTGGTTTTGTTTTTTTTTTTTTTCGATTACTTTTTTATCAATACAACAATTATATTCATAAAATATTTTATGCGGGCCCATTTATAATATAAATTATTATGGAGCAACTCCTTTACCTATGTGAGCACTTGGAGCAATTCAATGGGAGTTGTTACCATTGTGAATATCCTAAAGAACTAAACTAAATAGCGGAAAATTAAGCTACGGCCGCCCTGCTAAAAGTGATTCTACTCGCCTCCTTTTATAATAAGGTCCTGTTTGGTTGAGCAAAATTGGAATGGAACTTGAGGTGGAGAAACTCCATGAAGCAACCAGATGGAGGGGAAAAAAGGAGGAGAGAGAGTGAAAAAGGAGGAGAGAGAAGGAAAAGGGGGAGAAAGAGGAAAAAAGGAGAAAGTGTGCGCGTGAGACACAACCTAGCTCGTGCTGTGCTCGGCGCATATGCCTCACGCGCGCGGAGGGAGGTGGGTGGCTAGAGCGACGGGCCCCACACGCGTGCAAGTGGGTTGGTTTTGTTTTTTTTTTCAGTTACTTTTTTTATCAATACAACAATTATATTCATAAAATATTTTATGTGGGACCCATTTATAATATAAATTATTATGGAGCAACTCCTTTACCTATGTAGCACTTGGAGCAATTCAATGGGAGTTGTTACCATTGTGAATATCCTAAAGAACTAAACTAAATAGCGGAAAATTAAGCTACGACCGCCCTCGCTAAAAATGATTCTACTCGCCTCCTTTTATAATAAGGCCCTGTTTGGTTAGGCAAAATTGGAATGGAACTTGATTCCTCCGGTTTTAAATTCCTTTTTCAATTGTTTGGTTGGGTATTTTGATGGTGAAACTTGAAATTTCCAGTGTTTCAAGTTCCTTTCAAAATAAGGGAATTTGAATCCCCCAAATAAGAGGAGATCAATTCTCAATCCTTCGAGGATCGGTTTATAATAATTAAAAAAAATTAGCCTATTTGCTATATTATTATTATTATTATTATTATTATTATTATTATTATTATTATTATTATTATTATTACTGTTGTTGTTGTTGTTGTTGTTATGGTTATTATTATTATTTTTGTTATTAGGTTGGGATATTTTTTTGTTGTTGTTTTATTATTATTTATTTATTTATTTATTTATTATGTAAAATTTTTTTCATATTGTTTGATAGAACATTATAGTTTGAAAATAGGTTTACTAAAAATTATAAATAAAATTTGTTAATTATTGCAATAATTACAAGATAGTTAATTAAAAAATTAAATAAATATAAGACACAATTATCGAGCAAATATGCTAACGAGTTTCAACTTTTATTGAATTAAAGGATGATGATGATGATAATAATAATAATAATAATAACAAAAATAACACAACAATAATAATTTACAACGATATAAAACAATTTAAAAAATAAAACACTTTTAATTTTATCACATGATTAACAACCACACAACAAGAATTGGAACTTGATTCCATTCTTGTTCTCTACCAAATACTTGAAAAGAATATTCAAGTTGCATACCTAACCTCTCGAGTATCATTCCTTGATTTCATTCCATTCCAATTTTGCATATCAAACAGGGCCTAAAATCTTCAACTGGTGAAATCCTAAGCAGAGTAGATTTTCAAAAGAATTATATGCTGCAGACACCCCTTAATTGGAGAGAGAAAATTTAAGTGGGAAATTACTCCATGTTGTTGTCACGTGAGTTTTTGTGCTCAAGCCTTAGATGCATTACGGGGCCCACATAATTGGAGAGAGAAAGTGATGGCAAGTGAAGAACCAAAGCAAGGAAGCTCGCGCACAGCCGTGCCAATATTACACAGCTACCCATGCCAATTTCTCAAAGTTTCTTATCAATCTGCACAGCTATGTGAAACCCGCACAGACTACTCGTGCACACCATTATCTTCCTCATTTAGTCTCCTTTTTTGCTCAAACTTTTTGCTATTGACTCGATTTGATTTATTACCTACAAAAGTAAGAAAAACAAGTAAAAATTCTAAAATTATATTATTGTACGAGTCAAAAACTAAGTGAATAAAGGTATAAATGACGTAAAATTTACACCGAACACCTCACCCTCGCCGTTGTTGGTTCTTCGGTATGAATCTCTATCCTCTCTTATTTTTCTCTTTAAGTTATTTAGGAAAATGTTTTATAGTTAAATGTTGAACATATTTGCGGTAATTATATGAATATTAAGAATGTGGATAATTTTTAAAATTGTTGAAATGTTGAATCTTTGTTGAAACGTTGAATATTGAGAATGTGGGTGGCATTTGTTTGGTTTATTAAGTTGGAAATTTGTGAAATGTTTGAGATTTTGAGAAATGAGTTTAGAAGTTTAGGATTTGTGGTAATTATAGCGAAATAAGATAGGTAAGAATGGTAGATCAAAAGAATGCATCTGAATTTGTTTAGGGTTAATTTTAGAAAAATAGAAAAATAATTTGGATATAGGGTCATCCCCAAAAACCTTCTCATAAAGATAAATTTGCATCCAAATTTGTTTATTTTGATGAGGTGATTGTTGAGAGAAATATAATACCGCAAGTGCACGGTGTAGCTGTAGCTAGCCGGCAAGCACGGTTCGTGTCCACGAGAGTTGTGTTTCAAATATCAAAGCTAACCTAAACTTTCTAATCTAGGTAAAAACTCGGTTCGACAATGATTTGGTTTTTGGATCAACTAATAACAAAATAACTAAGAAAAAAAAACCGATGAATAAAAAGCCTTAGATTGGGATTAATCACACTAATATGCCCGAAACCAGAATCGAATACCGTTTGAGACTTGCCTATGCTAGTAGTTTAGAAGAGGGAGACACCAATTAAGCCTATCTTCGCCTACTTTCGAAGGTCAAAGACTAATCTTGCACAATCCAATCACCTATTTTCATGGGATTAATAAAGGGCAAAATTACAATGAATGCATCTCACAACCCCCATTTAGAACCTTAATTATTTTCATATCAAAGTTCTAATCGTTCACAACGTCATTCTAGGTAAGTTTTCATCTTTCAATGTTCCACAAAACCCTAATAAAAGCATATGAGTCCTCTCTCGAGGCAATCAATGAAAGAGTGATGAACGAAGTGAATTCTAACCTAAAAGCATAGAACAACCCAATTGGTACTCAATTCATGATTATCAAGGCATAATAGGGATCAATCCCAACCTAAGTAAAAAAATTAGCCCCTAAACATGATACTAAACAATTGACAGAGATTGGGGAAAATAGCCATAGAGAAACGAAGAGAAATCGTAAAGAAAAAGATAAAGAGAAGAAATTACGATTACCGAATGAAAAACTTGATGCGATTCAATAATAAAAACTTGAAATAGATGAGCAATAAAGAGTGTTCTTGAGTCTCCTCTCGAGCTCTCTCGAAACCCTAGCTAAATCTCTACATTATGGAATAAAATCCCTTAACAAATACAATTAGGCAACTTAAATAATCGCCGAAACAGTAGTCGCACGGCCGTGCGAAAGTCGCACGGGTACCGTGCGAAAATATGCCGCGTTCGTGCTCTCCGCCTATTTCGCACGGCTATGCGAAATGTGCACAGGGTACCGTGCGAACTAGGTAATCGCTGGATGTTCTCGCACGGTTGTGCGAAAGATGCACGGTGGGGTGTGCGAATTGGCCGAACTCTCGGCTGAATTGCACGGCCATGCGACGTATGCACTCGGGTACCGTGCGAAATGCAGCACGATTCGCATGGCTGTGCGAAAGTTGCACAGGGGCCGTGCAAGGTCTTTTGATGTGTTTTAGGCTTCTTCCTTGCCTCCTCTTGGGCCCGAACTCTCCTCTTCGTCGATTTTCATCAAATTTGTCTCGAATCTCTCGAATTTAAGCCCAAAAACCTGAAATAAGGAGATTTACGAGCTTAGGTGACGATAAAGAGAAAATGAGCAAAATCTAACCCAAAACTAAATAAATATCATTGAAATCATCATGGAATTGGATTAAATAATGCCTTAAAAACCGGCAAAAACGAGGTTTATCGGTGATGTTGGGGTGAACTCATTTATCCAATTATAGAAATTAGTGTCCAAATATGGTTAAAGTTTAGAGAAATAAAATATTTACTGTTTAGGGTTTGAGAAAATAGAAAAATTTGTGGTTATATATTTAAGGATATAAATGTGAAAATGTAAAAAATTGGAAATGTATTTGGATATAGGGATCTCCCCAAATACTTGTCATAAAGATAAATTTGTTATCAAATTTATTTATTTTGACGAATTGAAGTTGGGGTTATCAAAATTTCCGATTTTCTTTTTAGTGCAAGTTTGTTGTATTATACATGATCGTAAACTGGAGTCCATGATTTTTTTTGAAATTTACGTAATTCATAAGATAATAGTGAAATATAAATGAAATATTGAGGTCACCCCTTTAATTTTCTTTAACGACGCAAGATATAACATGAACGAGAATTCTCTTGTTGTGATTAACAACGAGGTCGGTTTTACAAGACAAAAAATGGAGTGTACATGCAATATATGCCGATTGACAAATAAGGGTAAAAGGATCCATGAGTTAAATAGAAACAAAAGATCATAAGCAATAGTCATTCATGTTTATCACCTTTTGTTTCCATTTGACTCATCGATCCTTCTACCCTTATTTGTCAATCGACTTATATTACATGTATACTCTATTTTTTGTCTTGTAAAACCAACCTCGTTGTTAATTACAACAAGAGAATTCCGATCATCTGTTATATCTTGTGTTGTTAAAGGAAATTAAGGGGTGGCCTCAACATTTCATTCATAATTTTATTATTTATGTTATGAATTACGTAAATTTAAAAAAAAATCATGTCTAGTTTATGATAAATGTATAATATATCAAAATTGGAAGCAAAAAGGAAACTATATATATAGGGTTTAAGGATGAAATGGGCAAAAATATATAAGTGAAAATGTAAAAAAATTGAAAATATATTTGGATATAGGATCTCCCCAAATACTTATCATAAAGATAAATTTGTTATCAAATTTATTTATTTGATGAGTTGAAATTGGCGGTGGACTAATTTATCCAATTATGTAAATTTTCGATTTTCTTTTTGGATGTAAGTTTGTTATATTATACATGTAAAGGATTCATCGAAGAGAAATGTGATAAACAATAGGAAATTCTTAGTGGTTTTGTGATTGTTTATCACCTTTCTCTCCGATGAATCTTTTATCCCTTTTTCCTTTCTTTGTATACCAATCCATATTGCATATAAACTCTATGTCTTGCCTAATGAATCTGACTTCATTGCTAAAGTCAATAAGGGTTATGGAAACTCCGGTTCTAATTATGTCTTGGTTGTTAAAGCGAATTAAAGGGATGACCTCAACATTTTATTCAATATTAATTTGTCCTATGCATTATGTAAAATTTCAAATAAAATCATATCTAGTTTATGATAATGTATAATGCATCAAAGTTGGAAGTAAAAAGGAAACCATATATCGGGGTTATGGAAACTCCGGTTCTAGTTATGTCTTGGTTGTTAAAGCGAATTAAAGGGATGACCTGAATATTTTATTCAATATTAATTTGTCATATGCATTATGTAAAATTTCAAACAAAATCATATCTAATTTATGATAATGTATAATACATCAAAGTTGGAAGTAAAAGGAAACTATATATATATATATATATATATATATATATATATATATATATATATATATATATATATATATACACGTAAATAATTGGAAGTAAAAAATTCTTTAAATAGGAAGAGGGGTAGAGGCTTTATTGAGGGAGTTGCTAATAGAATAATTCTTTTGACTTAACTCTCTCCTTCGAATATAGCGAAAATGAGTTATAGAGCACTTCCTGCTGATTACGAGAAATTGTGCCCACACTTCAATAGGGACCGTGTAGAGCAAGCTACCGTTGCCAATTGCTGCCCGTCCTTCGTTGCGAAGACATTCTACAACCTTCGATTGATGATGCTATAGAGCTGCATTTTGTAAACTTAGATGAAGGTCATGCTCTCAAACAAGTTGTGTTACGTTTCGACTGGGACCTCTTTGAACCCCGGGTAGAGCGTCACTTTGATCGCCTTATTAAATCCAAGCAAGCAATTCGCACTCATCAGCAAGTGACGCGGCTGGCGGAGGCGCCACTTCAAGCATGGGATCATCGTCTAATCTCCCCCTAGAGAGCGAGTGAATCGGTGGAGGGCCCTTTCTCTCGTCCTTCTCCGGTCCGAAGGGACTTACCGAAGGAGAAGGGGAGGAATCTCCCTAAGGAAAAGAAGAGGAACCTCCCTAAGAAGAAGTGAGGTTGTCCACCTCTACCCCTGCCCGAACTCCAAGGAAGCAAACAAAAGACCAAGTTCTCAAATGGCGGGCTAGAAGATTCATCATTCGATGAGGGTCAAAAGAACTAGGCTCCTGAATGTTACCTTCGTCCCCGATTTTCTTAGAGGAGTAATGAGCTCATCTTGACAGGTTCGTGGGTGAGATCATTGAGCTTTTATGTTGTCCATTTCTGTGTGTTTCTATTTTTGAAACTTTGTGGTTTAAATGATTTCAATATTTATGCCAAAAATTCATCTCTATTTTCTCGAAGATATACTTTTTAGTAGATTGAGTTATGTGTTTGTCTTTATGACTCTATTACTTGCTTGAAGTTTATGCAGAGGTAGTATGGACTGCAAATATGATGTATATATACGTTGTCCATGCTACCTTTGCAACAAATCCAAGCAAGAAATATTGTCACAAAGACAATAACATAACTAAATCTACTACAAAAGTATGACTTTGGGTAAAATAGAGATGAACTTTTTCATATAAATAATGAATAAGTACTCTTTGTATTATAATTTCACATTTGTAATATATTCATTGTTGTAGCTTATCTGTGAAGATTTATGTAATTGTGTTCTCGAACTTGTTCAATGGAACTTGTTCTAGTTGTAGTAAGTGGGAAATTTACCCTCTTGTATTGTAAATTGTGATGTATTTGGAAAATTACGGTTGTTGGTTGTTACTATGTAAGTTGTGATGTATTTTGTACAGATGGTACAAAAAAAAACAAAAAAAAACTATTTAAAAAATTTTTAAGCATATCACGACAGCTTTTACATTAGAACCATCGTCATATGCCCATGTACAGGACGTATGACGACAGCTTCTAGTATAAGAATCGTCGTCATAGTTAATATATGATGACGGTTCTTACATCTGAACCTTCATCATAAGTAACATTTAATTACGATTTTTGAACCATAGTAAAGATGATACACACAACGACGACCACATATACGACATCGGTTAACCGTCGTTAAATGTCATTTTTAATCATAATTAAAAGTGGTTCTTGTAGTAGTGTATGTTGATGATATGTTGATTGATACAATTTTGTTGCATTATGTTGTTCGGTCCAAATATTACGTCATTTATACCCTTATTTACTTAGTTTTTGACTTGTAAAATAATTTAATTTTAGGATTTTTACTTGTTTTTCTTACTTTTGTAGGTAATAAATCAAATCGAGACAATAGCAAAAAGTTTGAGCCAAAAAGGAAGTAAAACGAGGAAGATAATGGTGCATAGCAGTAGCAGTGCAACTTCGCACGAGTACCAGTGCGAGAACTTGCACAGCTGTGCGAACTAACCGTAAACTTTCGAAACCTACACGGTACTCGTGAAGAACCCGCACGGCCGTGCAACTTCCCGCTTTGATTTTTCTCGATTTTTACAGGTTATAAAAGGACAGCTTTGGCTCTAATTTAGGGAGCTCGATTTTTAGGGATTTTAGGGAGAGATTGGTGTACAAGATTTTGGGATTCAAGCCTTCAATTTCAATTCAAGCATAAGTTTTCTCTTCTCTCTTCTTTTTTACTTCTAGTTTAATACTTTAATTGTTCAATTTAGTTTCAAGATTCAATTTTTATTAATCTAGATGTTAATTATAGTTAGATTGGTTACTTGCTTTCATACTTGAGTTTAATTATCTAGTTTATGTTCTTGTTCAAGTCGGTTTGTGTTAGTTTGTTCTTTAGTGTAGTTTTTATATTTGTTTCATGCTTTTATGTCAATTAGTTGTTAAAGTTGACTACTTCGGTTGTGATTAACCTTTCTAATGGCTAATTAATCTCGTTTAGGCATTAACCCAACTAGTTTATGCTTGTTATTTGAGATTGTTTCTCATGCCCACCACGTGTTCGATAAAATGCCCGAAAAGGATTTTCATCTTGATTTTTGGGTGATTGGTATATTATTGAAAGGTGGAGTCAATTTACTAGCGTAGGTAAAGAGGATAGTCGGAATTTTGACATAAAAATAGCCCAAATCCTAACTAGGTCCATAGGTTGCTACTCTTGTAGTCTAATTGGGCTAATCCCACGAAAGTAGGTGGTTAGAACAATTAGATTAACTCATGACCCTCGAAAGTGTGGCTTGAGTGGCCTTTGATGGTGCAACCGACCACTCCTAAATGCTTGCACAAACTTGGTTAGGTTTAAGCTTGTCTTGATTAGTTAGTTTATTAAGTGGTAAAATCATAACCCGGACATTCTTTTATTACTTTCTAGGATTATTTTAATCATTATATCTCTCAACTCCATTGATTCACTTAGACAGAAAATTTAAGATAACTTTGATACTTAAAACACAACTCTCTGTGAACACGACTCGTGCTTGTCGGCTAGCTACAACTACGCCGTGCACTTGCGGTTATAATTTTAAGACTTAATTCTTCGTAACATATGTATTGATTGTTTTACTTAGTTGAACGATTATGTCAGCTATCTGTTTGTACATATCTTGCCTTTGACAGACTAATTATCGAAAGGGAGCAAAAACCTCATCACTAACCTATCAATACAAGACAACCCCACTAATAATCTCATGACACACAATAATGTCATAGCTTATCGAATTTGGAATGTAATACAATTTCTGAAGGTTTATTCAAACTTATATTAAAAACGAACGTAAAAGAACATAAATGAGTAAAAGCAAATAGAAACGATTAATAAAAAAAGAATAAACGAACAGAAAAATAAATAATAATTTTTATATAATTTCGAACAAACCTAAGTTAATTTGAGAGCTAATTTGTGGACGTAGGATAGAAGGTAGTCATTGAGTCAACTTTGCATGGAAGACTTGGATTTGTACAAGATGAGCATCACATCAACTTTAAGATGAGTCCTGATGGCCCCTTTAATCTTGTAATTGGAATTTCTCCTTGGGAAAAACATTAAATACATATGCCAAATGACCCAACTTCGATGTGATCAAGTGGAAAAAAAAAAAAAGTAGATGGTGTAGTTTCTGCATGGAAAGGTCTTCCTTTGGAGACTTATCAAAGGTCTTCTTATCGAAATTTATCAACAATATACTTTCTTCATTTTAAAATATATGTTATTTTAATTAAATTTTTTAATTTTTTCGATCCTATTTAATAAAATGAGCTGATTGAATAGCGGATACCTATTTGTGTAGGTAATAACTATTTAGGTAGCTAATAGTTGTTCAAGTGACCGGTTGAATAAATGTGTTTGATAAATTTAGTGGTTGAGTTAGCTGATTATTGTAAATTGACGTAAAATGATATATAAAATTTTCCAAATAAAAATTAATGAAGGGACGTTTTTGTTAAAAAATATGAAACACTACTTTTAAATGTGAAAAGTTAATATTATTAGCTTTTCATAATCACTACTTGAAATGGTATAAGTTACTACAAACGCTAGTTAAAACACTACCTTACCGAACGCTAATAATTGGTTAATTAGTGTTTTGACTTGGCCAAAATGCTAAAAGCTACTCCAAACGTTGTTGCCGAACAGGGTCTTCATGAATTTAGTGTCGTATTATAGTATTCCCTCGTAACATTAAAACGACATGTATTTTAAAACAGAGGTAGTATATACTCTTCGTTCGGGCTTCGAGAATCAAATAGTTTTGGACTCGGATACCCTTCATATCTCTCCCTATACCTCTACATTATGTGTCGAAATTAAAGTTGATCAATAGTATATTATCATTATATTTATTATCATTAAATACAAATGTAAAATTACTAATTGGAAAATGATGTTTAATGAAAAATTATTTATAATACTGTAAGGTGCAAAAAATTTTGATAAATATATAAGGTCATTTTCTTATAATTTTCAAAGAAATTTTTTAATATGCAGATACATTGCATTTATATCATAATTTTTTAAAGATGGGGCATCCTCTTCGTTCCATGTTATTTTAAGTAATTCAAATTTATATAGACAAGTACTAACTCATATTCGTGTAAAGCACGGAAATTATATTATTTCATTAAGTAAAGTATTCTTATAGATGATCTACTATAATCACAAATAAAATACTCAAAAATTCAATTTACTTTTTTAATTGTAAATAAGTCAATAACTAAAGCTTAAATTAACTAAAACTTAACAAATCTCAACCCGACTATTATACAGACGTGAAAATAAACCAGCATAGCTACATAAGATATTTCATATGTCCATGGCTAATTTTTTTCTTTTATTTTATTTATTGATAATATAGGCATAACTCTTAAAACATGGTTGCTTAAGTTTCTATTTGTATTTATTTATTCCAAACAATCTAAAATGTTTTTTAAATGTCATACCACTTCAACTAACCCGTAAAAGAGTTGGGCAAATCATGGGGGTCATGCATCATGCGCGTACAAAATAGGAAAATGTATAATCACATTAAAGCCCTGTTTGGTTGGGCAAATTGGAATGGAATTTGATTCCTCCGGTTTCAAGTTATTTTTTTGGGATTAATTCTCAATTTTTCAAGATCAATTATTTCTCAAATTTAGAATTTTAGTAAAAACAGAAAAGTATTCTCACAAACAAAAAAAAAGTATTCTCACAAACAAGAATTTTTCTAAATTTTTATGGAGGCTTTTCCCACCTATTGTACAACTAAGAGGGGATGCTGAGGGGATGAAAAAGAAAGCTTAGAGGGAGGGGATGAATACAGTGTAGCGTATAACATCAATGTTTTCTCATGGGTTCTCTTTCTCGCCCTTTATTTATCTGCTCCTTTGTTATATCCTAATTCCAGCAAGTTCATGTAAATTAGGCAGCAGCATCCCAGACCCTCAGATCATTTGAGACACTCATTCTTCTTCTAGCTTGTCTTTCTTGAGGCCTATTGACTTTTGGCTTCATGACCCCTCTCTCTCTCTCTCTCTCTCACTCAATGACATAATATTCTCATATTTTTTGTATTTTTCCAGAAACAGAAGTTCCTAATGTTTATCTCTGCTATACTACGGTCATACAAAAGGTTAATAGGGGAAGAATATATGAATATAAAAGAGGGGGCAGGAGCAGAGAAACTCAAGAGTGTTACAGGAAAACAACACAAAGAAAATTGAGAGAGAAGAGATGATCAAAGGAAGTGTCGAACTGTAGTCATTAATGTATGGGGGAGAAGAAAGGGAGAAGAGCCATTATTGAAACATGAGCGGAGTGAGCATATTACTTGGATTGGATTTGTGTAAGATCAAATTGTAACCGCTTAACAGAATTTTATCAGAACTTCCGTTTGTTGGTTTTTCATTCTTTACATCAAATATCAAGGAACATGGGAGTGGGAAGTTGGAAGTTGAAACACTAATTACAAATGTTTAATGGAGTGGACAAATCTATCCTTGCATATGACTATATAATACGGATAAAATGGGTACTTCAAAAGTTATACACCTATAAAAGGGTCTTCCCTTTATATATAACATAACATAGATTATTATTATTATTACTAGCTAATACCCGCGCACTGCCGCTATATCAATTTTCTAAAAATGTTTCGTAATTTAGAAGTATCATTAGATAAATTATTCATCTATTCAACACAATTTAAATCTATTAATATATAATACATACAATTATATAATTTTTAATAAAGTCTTAGCTTTATTAAATAAGGGGATAGAAAAACGCTTTATGGGCAGACAATTCAAAAACTAATTATTATTATTATTATTATTATTATTATTATTATTATTAGGTTTGGATATTTTGTCGTTGTTGTTATTATTATTATTATTATTATTATTATTATTATTATTATTATTATTATTATTATTAACAACAACAACAATAATAATAACTTAAAACGACGTAGAATAATTTAAAAAATAAAACAATTTTAATTTTGATTTCATTTCATGGTTAACAACCAAATAATAAGAATTGGAACTTAATTTTATTCCTATTGTCTATCAAACAATTGAAGAGAATATTCAAATTTTATACCGAACCTTTCGCGTATCATTCCTTAATTTAATTTAATTTCAATTTTACATATCAAATAGGGCCTAATATGAAAAAGTCAATTCAAGCGACAAACTTATCAAAATAAGTAACGATTGCAAATGCTCTAAGACTTAAAACCTACACGTGATTTTTTCCGTTGAATTTTCCAAGACTATTTAAAGAAAAATAGAGAGCTGTTGACAAGTATGTCCATCAAAACCTACTCACATTTAATTCAAGAAAATGATTCCGCACCCCAAAAGAAATTCAAGAAAATTTCACTGTGAATTAATCACTATAAATTTTGGCAGAACTAACATTTTAAAAAGCACATTAGAATTACAAGTCACGACGAAAATATATGGTCCATATGGCGGTCACCTGCGACGGTAAAACTGTAGTGGCATTATTTTTATGGTCCGTTTTGCTTACGCACTTTGGCCCTTGCAATGCCCTCGATTATTGTCAGCAAGATATATCTCTTGATGAAGGTTGGCCTTTTGCTCATTCTCTTCTGTAGTTCCGTGTCTTTTAGTTTGAAATACATGATGGCGCTAAGCCACTTCGAACACGATTTTTTTTAAATTCTTATATCAATATGTGAAGATATACTCTCGAGTGATATCATTATATTTGGTTTAC
Organism: Talinum fruticosum; assembly: GCA_021018815.1. NCBI lineage: Eukaryota > Viridiplantae > Streptophyta > Magnoliopsida > Caryophyllales > Talinaceae > Talinum > Talinum fruticosum. The sequence continues at coordinate 11,362,211 of JAITYX010000004.1, read as the reverse complement.
AAAACTCTGTATTTTCCGTTTCGACCAACCATTTGTTCACAATATTTTCATATGTATAAATAGATGTTTCAGGTCAAGGTCTGAATAAGACACACTTATGATGATTATAGTATGATGACAATCACTATAACTGCATCTTTTTAATTATATAGCTTTGGTGCTCCGGCAAGTAGCAAAAGAAGTGGGAAAGCCAGATTGGAACTGCCTCGATGGTCCCTGTGATAAAAATAATTGCTGGGATTCACAGCCTATACCACCTAACCATGTCAACACTGTGGAGTGTGAATGCGTTAATGGTAGAAAGCATGTAACGAAGATGTAAGTAGATGCTCTACAACTTGGTAGATTGTCCATTGATGTAGCCTAAAAAAATCAACGTTATATAAGCTTATTAATACCAGTTGTTGTAGAGATTTTCTTTAACTTGAAATAGCATAATAAATTTTGTCACCATTATGTCAAAACTCATGCCTGATGCATTTTATTATTAGGACTTAAAAATTTTTGTTGTCATGTAGGGTTCGTATATATGAGTTGGTCTTGACAGTTGTGTCTCATCAGTATAATAATGTTTGTATTAGAGTACAAACTTATTTTTAAGTTAGGGTGAGCACGGTTTTGGATACCCTGAAATATGTTAGGAATCGGTCAAACGGTTTTGATTCCAAAAAGAGGAATCGGTTGATCTCGATTCTCAAAAATATACCTAGAACCTAAACCTAGAACTTGTAAGTACAAAGAAAAGATAGTAACTTATTTGTTTTTATTACATTTTCTCTGATTTCATAGTTCTTTTTCTTTTCAATTTCTTTTTTTTACATTGACAAACCTTCAAAGTAGTGAATTTTAACCCAGTTTCAATTCTTTTTCAATTCATAAATAATATCCTATTTTGCAAGTTACTAAAACAAAAATACCTTTAATTTGAAATAGCTTCATATTTTATGTAAGGATATAAGAGAAAGGTCGTTAAATATTGAACACTCTCGTCTCTTTCAAAAAAACCTTAAAAACTAATTTACTAGGTGTTAATATTTAAAATTAGAAGCACACAGGTACTCCGGTTACGGTTCCATTTGACTGGCTTCGGTTCCATTTTCAACTTTTAGGAAGGGTACCCAAAACTGCTCACCCTTACCCGGGCCTTCAACCATCATCTTAAACTTTTGTTTCATAATAGAGGCTTTTGAGTGAGAAATTTCAGATTCAAACCTTAGTAACCTTCATATTGATTATTACACAAGATAAGGAGAAGTCTTTACTAACGACATTCACGTGAGAGACTGTGTTAGAGTATAAACATATTCTTATACCTTCCATCATAATTTCAAACTTTTGAGTTGTTTCTTAAATATATTTACACTTTTAACAATTTACTTGAAGTTAACTTTCGTGAAAGCTTAACTTCCGTAATTTGAGAAACTTCTGAAAATAATAATAATAATAATTTGGGACAACGGGTCAGAGTTCGGATCTTTCCTTAATGAACTTTCTTATTTTAATTTTCTAATTATTTTCTTATATTTCACTCTATCTGAAGTAATTTATTCCATATGTTTTGGAAAGAAAATTGATTTATTGCTTTTATTTTATTAGGACAACTAGAGATGCTTAAAAGATGTGATATCTTATACATCTACTTTTTAAGAAAAAAAAGATTTTATTAAAATAAATGTTATTCATATATATTTTTTTGATAAAATGTTAATACACAATTAGTTTATTCACATAGTAATAGTACGATTATAAGTAGCCACAATACAATTATAGGACGGCTCTAATGTGGCTACAACTTTTCCAAATATAACCATTATATTTATGTATCATGAACTTTCGACCATTAGTTTAATATTTTGGTTATAATAATTTTTGTATAGGGTATCGCAACATTTATGAATCGTCTAAGATTTGAATATCATCCCCCACATTGTACAAGGAGGGGGGAAGTCCTTAACATAGCATCGGTAATTTATCAGTAATCTGCCATTTGATGTTGGTTTACTCTAAAATTTTGTTATCGCACAAAGAGTCATAGGTACTTTTCTACAATGAGATATTATGTATCGATCTGTCTATTTAACTGTTATGCCAAATGATTGAGCATGGTATCAAAAGGCCTTGTTCAATATTGTCATTGAAACTTTGATTCTAGGTATGTTGTCTTTATTCTGTGCAATCTAGCTTGAACCATTAAGACTAAATATACTGTGTTGTTTCAGAAGAATTTAATCTGACTTAATAGCTTATTCGTTGTACAACAGCCATTGGAAGGGGCAAAATCTTTCTGGGGTCCTTCCGCCATCCCTTGCAAAGCTGCCATACATTAAGCTCATGTAAGGAGAATCCCTAATGACTTTTACTGCACATACTAGGTTGATGATGTTCAAGTGGTACTTTGACCTATCCCTTTTTTATCTTCAGTGATTTGACAAGGAATGCCCTTACTGGAACAATACCGAAAGAATGGACTAGTACAAAGTTGGAATTTATGTAAGAAAATATCCAATATGCTAACTTCAATTAAGATTATTGTATTTGTTCTTGCTTGATGTCATAAGTTCTGAAACCTTACAATCAATTTAAATGTTGCAGTTCTGTTTTTGCTAATCGACTGTCAGGACCAATTCCACCGTATTTGGGAGATATTACCAGTCTCACAGATCTGTATGCTGCTTACTCTCTCTTCAATTTAAATGGTGCACAAAGCATGCTTGCACAAATTCCTTACCTATTTTGTGGGATATCTGAATCAACAGAAGCATTGAGAGCAATTCATTCAATTGAAGTGTTCCTGTTCAACTTGGGAAACTTTTCAACTTGAGTAACCTGTAGGTCCTTTTCATTTGGATAGTCTAAACATGTTTATGCTCTCATTCCATGGAAGATTTCGCATAATCCTTGATACTGAATCCGTTATATGTTTCCCCTATATTGCCCCGAATGGAAGAACTCTAGGCGACAACAACCTTTCAGGACAGCTGCCAGTTGAGTTGAAGAATCTGATGAACCTTACTGTATTGTGAGTAGCTTAGAAAATTTTATCCCTCTTACTATATTGTTGGCGCAATAAATATTCGTCCTTTCTTAAACTCTGAACAAAGTGTTGCATTCTGATTCATTTGCAAATGCATTTCCACGAATTTCACCATTATCGGAATGATCATATTTTACAATGGTGAAATACTTGTTTTTTACACACTCATCTGCTGTGCTTGTAGCTGTCTCTTAGAGTCAAATTCAGGTAGAAAGAGTTGTTATCTTCTGACCCTCCTTAGTACATAATTACCTTCGGAATGAACATAATGCAGAATGTAGTGGTTACTTGGCATCTTTCCCTTTATATTTGTGGACTCCCCATCACTCTCACGTGCCATTGTCCTCTGTCAATCGATAGGCAAATATATAGCAACAACTTTAATGGAAGCTTGCCTGATATTTTTCAGAACATGCCAAAGCTCAAAAGATTGTAAGTTGTTTGTTCTTGTAAACCTCATAAATGCAAGTTTTTCAGATATAATTTTGCTCAAAACGAATGGTTCAATTTGCAGAATAATCCAAGGTTGTGGCTTCAAGGGTGAAATTCCATCAAGTATATCTCAACTAACTAATATAACTGAATTGTAAGTAACCCTGTAAACATGCAATTCTGTCTATCTTGGTGTCTCTGAAGATGCTCCCAATTGAACAACTCGAAGGAATGCACAGAATTGCATCCCCTTAGGCTTAATATAACGTGGCAGTAAGATGAGACCACTTTTATGAATGTAGACAACACTTTCCAACAAGAGAACGATTTTATGTACAAGATATTCAACCAGAGACTGCGTTAGAGAATCGACGGAAAATTTATCTTTAAATGACATTTGTATTTACATGTTTATAGATTTACTCAAATGCTATGAAGCTATGGCTTAGATCGTAAATACCTTCCATGGATTACTGTGTTATTTTCTTTTAGAAAAATAGTTTACCCTCTGATTTTCTGCAGGAGAATCAGTTACTTGAACACAGAGGGTTCCAAATTTCCAGATTTAAGAAGTTTAACGAAGTTGGCAAAATTGTGAGTCATTCTCATTAGAAAGGGGAATTTTTGTGTGAGACAACCTGATAAATTTCTACCACTTGAACATCAGTTTCAACAAGAAAAATCATTGTTGGCAGGGATTTGAAGGGCTGTAATATCAATGGACGTATTCCTCCATATATAAGTGGCGTGACAGGGTTGAAGCTTTTGTATCTTCCTCTATCTTTCACTCTCTCATTACACAGCTATTAATTTGCTATATATGTCTGTGCACCCTCTTTTCTATATTTTGTGTTTTTGTGATGATTTTTCCCCCATCTTCTAGGGATCTCAGCTTCAACAACTTGACCGGGCCCATTGCGCCTCAGCTTGGTGACTCATTGACACAGTTGCAATATCTGTAAGCAATTAAAAACTTACCAAACTCGATTAATCCAACAGAAATTGCAACTTGAAACATGACTCTCTTTGTTTTATGTTCGTTCTCAACCATTTATTTCTGAGGAGATGCCCAATTGAAATTCTTTTACACCTTGATTAAGCTACAATGCACAACTGGCATGAGAAGTTTGCTGTCTATCCTTCCTGTTCTTTCCATCTGCAAGTTTTCTGCAATATGAAATAAAAGTTAAAGGTGAATCTAAATTCTACCAAAAGTGAGTGCAACACACACACACACACACATATGCGCAACTTTGTTAAGGGTGTGCATGTTTGAACACATGACATTCATATAATAGATTCATATTTGTGAGAGCACCTGCTGAGTGCTATGGATAACTTTCAGAAACATGCTTATTTTGTACTGAAATGGTTTTCAGTGGCATGGCCTTCTTTAGTATTAACATAGCTTCCTTGGGATGCAAATACCTTGTTTGATAACCATTGGCCTGCCCTCTAGGCACTAGTCTCATTGATTACTTACACCTGTTTGTCAAACCGTTTCTAGCATTTCTTTGGGAATTCTTTTTTTTGGGGGGTGGATTTATTTGACCATTAATTTTTTTCCCTTTTATGGTTAGGTATTTGACAAGCAACATGCTTGGTGGAGCCATTCCCAACTGGATCAAGATCAAAGATTCTACTAGGTTCGACCTTCCAACTTAGATTACAAATTGTGCTTAATGTATGAGTATAACCTTTAACACTTATTTGAGAAGTGATCTCCACTCATCTACTAAGTGTGTATGAAATTTTCCGAGTTAATAAGATAAAAGGATGTTAATAGGTTGCTTCTGTATTTGCCTTGACATACTTGGAATTGTGTGGACTCAAAATAATTGACTTGGCTTGGCTTTGTTCATTATTTAGCTTTTCATGTTTAGTGTAATTGAACATATAATGCGGAAGGGGAGAAAAACTATAGATGAATACTCATGAGCAATCTAAAAGACACTTCCCTCTGCCCATCTCATAATGACTGTCCTCCTTTTCATGTTGATTTTATGAATTTGACTTTCTATTAATTACTAGTTTTTAACCCGTGCGTTATGTTTATAATATTTGTCTAAAAATTATATGATGTATATTATATTATCTCTTTTTTTATAATCTTGTTCTTTAAAAAAGTCTATTGGTTTGATCACAAAAATTAATATAGTTTAATAATTATTTATATACATCTTGACCATCAAAAAGTAATATAATTTAATTTTGAATTACATATAAAATGAGTGAGCTTAATTTTTTTAATTTAAAAACTATTTTTAGTAAGATATAACTATCTTTAAAAATAATATTCTAGTTCAAAAAGAATTTTTTTACTAATACTATAAAAGTTTAAATTATTAGATTATATTATATAATAATTATATAACAACACTGTTATATTACTAATTTATAATAATTTTATATTGGTTAAATAATAATTATTTATTTCTATTAATACAAACTCATTAATTTTTTAACATTTATATTTTTATTAATAATAATCCATAAACACTCCATTTAAAAAAAAAAGGAAAAAATCACCTAATGAGTGTAATATTAAATAGCAACCTATGAGCCAATCTCAAAACCCAACATTCGTCTTTAAAAATAGAAAATTATATATTGTGTTATATAATTTTTTTCTATATTCTAGTGCATGTATTAATTTGTGAAAATGTACAATGAATAATCTTCATGTACAATATATAATACTTTTTAATTAAATATTAATCAATCCGTTGGACTTTCCGACATCTAAAAAAAGTATATTGTCGGTTCTCAATGGATTACCAGTCAAACTATTTCCACCGCTATTTTGATAAATTTTTGTAGCAATACAAACTATTGCATGTTGCTTTAAATTACAAAATATTATTATCATCAACACTTTAAAAGCTTATGGGACGCATGTGAACACCGTAATATTTACATTGGCTTCTTTTAAAACACTTGTTTATAATTTTTTCAAGTCTATATTTTGACTTATCTTCCTTTTTATTCAAATTTATGACATAAATTTATTTTTAAAATTGATTTATTATTTATAGGAGTATGTAAATAGATAATAATAAATAAATAAATATTTTTTAAAGGTATGTATAAATATGATCACGAAGAAAGAAAAATGACCATCATGACCAGTTAGCCAACATTAATGGAGTTGTGGTAGTGATACTTTCTTTACTTGATATATTTATACTAATGCATGATTTATGATGATGATGATGATGATAATGAGGACGATATTAAAAAGGGTGTACTAATATAGGCTTAAACTTCTTGGCCTCTAACTATTAAATTTATAAAGGAATATTTTAAATTGATAATTAGATTAAATTTTGTATAAGAATACAATTAATTTTTTTAGAAGGAGGTTTTTTAATTATAATAGTAAAGAATAAAATCAAGCGGCATACTAAATAGAAATAATAAGATACTTTAATAATCTTTTACTAAATTAGTTATTTGTTTGCTCATGAATAAATTTTACTCGAACATTATCAAATTAAAAAAAAAGAAAAATAGCTACTTAAATGCAAAAACCAACCATTAAAATCTTATAAATATAAAAAAGAAAAGTAAATAACTAATTTAATGCATCTTCTAAATCCAACTTCAAAACCCATATATATATATATATATATATATATATATATATATATATATATATATATATATATATATATATATATATATATGATTGCACTTCTATATTATTTTTATATTTGGGGTTGATTAAGTTGGTTACAGATTTTAACATGAAAAGTAAACTCAAATTCCATACAAACTAATTAAATGCAGTAGGAGTAATTTTGGCAAAGGAACAAATACTAATTTTACCAATTTTAGCCTTTTTGATATTTGTCAAAAGTGAAAGAGGATTGTCAGCCTAAGAGGGAGGGAATATGTAATAATTATATAATTAAATGAGAACCAGACGTCAATTTTCCTGGTAGATTTGGGTACTGGGGACTTCTCATTTTCATAGTACACGCATTACTTGTGTAAGCTCCTGAATCGTAATATGCCAATTTATCTGCATCATAGCACAACCTTTTCTTTGTGAGTGAGTGATCGTTTGAAAGGGGTGGAGAGGAGAGGACATATCACATAGCAGAGGTTTGAGTAATTCTCAAAAATATACCGCACTAAGATGACATCAAATATGAATGTAAGGTTTAGAAAGACATAACACAGTCCTGGTTATTATGACTCTAAATTTCCTATAAGAAAGAAGGGGGTGGAGAGATGACAAATACATTAGCTGAGAGCAAGGAGAAACTTCTATTGGATTGCTTTGCTAGAATGTCAGCAGTTGGTTTCATTCAAGATCTTAAGATTGAGGTTCCACATATATTAAACCTAACCTATGGGATATTTTTGTGAGTTCCTTGCTTTGCTAGCCAGATTTCACCAAAGATTTACATTGTGCATTCTAGTTATAATAGCATGTTGAATGAACTGTTGTGTCTAGTAAGCTTTCACTTTTGCTAAACTGAAAGAGGGGCAAGGGAAAGAGGTATCGAAAAACTAAATACAGCAGAATTCTGTTCCGTGTGGTTATATGCTAGAGAATCTCATTGCACTGCACGGGAAGTAGCAAGTATCAAAAATGAACCCAGAACAGCTACCTGCTAGATAGAACTTTCTATTAGAGATTCAGAATTTTGTCAGATATGTTGAAGTTATTGTTTTTGTCCTTGTATTGTCATTAATCACTTCGTACTTTATGCTTATTAGAATTATGACATTTTGCATCTGCAGTAACATAGACCTTTCTTACAATAATCTTGATGATATCTCCGATTCTGCTCTTTGCAACAAAGGAACTCTGTAAGTATTATGAATGTCTTTTCTGTTTTGAGTTCCCACATTTCTTTATGTGCATTATGTTCATGCCAAACTAAAACTTCACTCTCCTCTCTCCATCACTTTAGAAACCTTTACAGAAGCAATGCAAGGACAAAGGACTTGTAAGCACTTCATTTTTCTCATTTCTTTGAGGTGGACAACACTCATTTGCAGTACTGAATTGTTTAACCAATTTTTTTGTTTGATGCTAATTGACATAGAGACTCAAGTGCATGTTTGAAGACCTTAAAATGTAAAAGAGGTACATGATCCATTTTAAGTTTGTAATCCTCTAGAATTAGGATCCGCCTCTTGTTTTGTTATCTCATCCCTCCAAAAATCCTCGACAAATTTTTAACGAATTCTTTGTTATATTTTGAGTTGCTTATGCCAACATTATTTCTTTTTTCTTCTTTTTAAGAAAGAAAGAATCTTCTGTTGTGCTACTTTTTTTCTGATGTATTAGTCATAGTAGGCTTTGTGTTTTATGCTCGTGCACAAGATGTTCCTATAATATATTATTCTCTGCCTGTGAAGTTCGATATTCATTGAACATCAACTGTGGAGGAAAACAGACCAGAATCGGAAAAACTGTCTATGAGCAAGATGATGATTTGAATGGTGCTGCAACTTTTTTTCATAAAAATCCTGAGTGGGGATACAGTAGTAGTGGAGAGTTTGGGGAACCTGGACATACTAACAATAACTATATCGCACGAAATGTTTCTACTCTAAGTATGAGTGACGCAGATCTGTATACAGAGGCACGACTCTCTGCTACGTCTCTCACTTACTATGGTCGTTGCCTGGGCAAAGGGAACTACACCGTCATCCTTTACTTTTCTGAGATAGTCTTTGCAGAGGGTCTTGGAAGAAGAGTGTTTGATATATACATCCAGGTTATAACTCCTATCATTGTATCATCTTGCAACTCATTTGCTAAGTATTCCCAAGTTTACTAATGATGAGCAGTAATTTCTTGCTGGCAACTTTTACTCTGAATTTGGTGCAGGAAAATTTGAAAGAGGAAAATTTTGATATTGAAAAGGAAGCAAATGGAACTAATAATGCTTTCAAGAAAGAGTATAGACATATACCTGTCACAAATTCTATAGAAATCCGGTTTTACTATGCTGGGAAAGGGAGCGTACAGCTCCCAGTAAAAGGAAATTATGGTCCCCTTATCTCGGCTATTTCAGTGAAGTCAGGTAACAGCTGTGCATCATGTTGGGACTTATGTTCATTTGAACACTTGTTCAGCAGGAGAAATAAGCATTGACTCCATTAGATTATGGGTCACAAAAATACTCTGGAACATTTTATTCAAGCAGAACATGGAGTTGAACCTTCTGATAACTAGACACTACTTTATTTTGCCTAGAATAAGATTCTGACCAAATGCTGCTATTTCATTGAGTAAGATTGCTAATGTTACTATTTTGTGTAGAGTTCAAGCCTCCTTTTGACTGGAGAATAGTTTTGTGGGTTGTGATTGGAGTTACTGTGGGCTTCTTAAGCGTTGCTCTTGGTCTTATTTGGTGGAAACGTCGTTTGGCACACATAGCATCAAAAGAACAAGGTGATTCCCCCTCGCCCCCTGCACAGTATATGTATTTATGTATGACCATGATTATAAGGAGCATATATACTTCTCTTACTGTAAGGGTGCAAGCTGCAAAGTCTATTATTCAAATTGCTTCTCTCCACCTATGAGTTCTATTATCCATTTGAAACGAAACCAATATTTATTTTTTGGGGTGAGAAAGTAATATTTTCAATGAAGGCCACATACGGGTTGATCTGGAGCTGCCATATAACAACCCCCTCGAAAAAAATAGGCCCAATCTGTAGCCGCCACAAGGTGGCTTTTATTGTCAGTCAACATGATCACTGTAACTAAATTAGCTTAAGATTAGTGATCTGAGAGTACTTGACACTATTCAAACATATTTTACCCCACAAAAAGCAAGAGTGATCTATCACATTTTTTTCTTTCGAGTTCAGAACAAATGGCAACAGCCACAAACTCTCAATGTGAATCTCATCAAACCTGTTTCTTGGAAAGTCCACACGTAAGCAGCTGCAATCCTCACCAGAAGAGAAACTGGTGATTTTGTTAATCGGAAAATTAACTATCGTTAGAGTCATTGAACTTGAGCAACTGTTCTTTGGTTCTACTACTCCCCTTTTTGGTACTTTTTGAAATGGCTTCTCTGCTTTTCAAGAGTGAGGAACCTTTGGGCCTTCCAGAACTCTGCCTTGTTGTGATCCACACTGGGTCTACTGTTATTCTTGTTGTTGACTTTGTTATACTTTTCTCAGATCTACTGAGAGTTAATCCACAAGTTGTCTTATTTACTTACAAGCAAATCAAGGCTGCTTGTAACAATTTTGATGCAACTAACAAGATTGGAGAAGGTGGATTTGGATCTGTATACAAGGTACTCATTTCTTGTTTTCCATCAGTCATCATTTTATGGACAGCAAAAAGTAAAAGCACTGTGTTTACTCTTGCACAGGGTAAATTGTCGGATGGTACCCATGTTGCTGTCAAGCAACTTTCTTCCAAATCATCGCAAGGGAATCGAGAATTCTTGAATGAGATTGGCCTGATTACAAGTCTGCACCACCCAAATCTTGTAAGATTGTATGGGTGCTGTGTTGAGAGGATCCAGCTGTTCTTGGTCTACGAATTCATGGAGAACAGTGATCTTGGTCGTGCTTTGTCTGGTACATCTTATGCTGTAATTGGATGGTTGCTCATGTCATTAGTACCGTTGCTCGTAAACTTGTCCCAACATCTAACATCTCAACTAATGTGTTTTCTTAAATGAAGGCTCAACAAACAGTCAATTGACATTAGACTGGCCTACAAGGAAAAGAATATGTGCAGGCATTGCAAAGGGTTTGACCTTTCTTCACGAGGAATCAGCTATCAAAATTGTTCATAGAGACATTAAAGCAACAAATATACTGCTTGATCGATGCCTTAACCCAAAGATTGCGGACTTTGGGCTAGCAAGGCTTAATGAAGAAGAGAATACCCACATAAGCACTAAAGTTGCTGGAACAATGTAAGTTTAATCTGTAAACTTTCAACTAATGCTCAATGTTAATGGTTTATGGAAATCCTCAAGTTTAATTAGTCTATTTCACCAGATATTAGAATTGGTCACAATGTAATGTCTCAATGAATTGTCCTTCATCCATCAACTTGCTCTCTTGTGCGATATACATGCAAGATGGTTGTGCATGAATCTACACTTTTGATGTTCTTTTGATTAGTGCATTCAATGTGAAAACTAGAAACTAAAATCCAGCTAATGTGCCTGAGTGCTGACCTTAGAATTGGTGCTTCAAACATTTGATTTGCAGAGGATACATGGCTCCAGAATATGCATTGTGGGGTTATTTGACACATAAGGCCGATATTTACAGTTTTGGGGTGGTGGCTCTGGAGATCGTTGCAGGAAGAAGCAACATGAAATTCCTACCCACTGAAGATCATTTCTGTCTCCTTGATTGGGTAATTCACATAAACATATTTGTCTTCTTTTTGCCCTGTTTTCGGCAATTTCCAATTTAATTTATTCAAAAGAACAAGTGAATGGTACACCCAGTGCGCAAGTATACCTATAACTAGGGGAAATATGGGGTGTCATTAGGGAGGATGGTAATTAACCTGACTGAGATGAGAGCAATAAGCTGTTGAGTTTTCCATTCCAGGCATTTGTTCTCCAACAAAAAGGAAACTTAATGGAGTTGGTAGACCCAAGGTTGGGGGTTGATTATGACGAGGAAGAAGCATCAACGATAATCAAGGTCGCACTATTATGCACACATCCATCTCCAGCACTGAGGCCAACAATTTCTGAGGCACTGAGCATGCTTGAAGGGAACATGGCTGTGCAAGAACTAAATGTGGAGCCTAATACTTCTTATAGTCATGAGTGGATGTATCAATTATCTAAGAAGCCCCCAAAGCATTCATTAGAAATTGAGTCTCAGAGCTTAATCCATTCTTCAGATGCACCGGTGGATGACTCCTCTAAGTCCCTACACGATCTCTATCCGATTGGTACGTATTCTGGATCGAGCACCAGTATGTAACCCCCGGGAAAACCTTCTGCTATGTAATCTAAGAAATAAGTGAACATTGCATGGTTTTGTATAAATAGTAGTATGGCTGCCTTTAGTGGTTGCTCTTTTTCCCAGTTTTTGTATCTGAAACTTACTAGCTTGAAATAACAAGGTTTTACTACCCAAACTGTACTATATGTAATTTTAAATGATAAGTTTAAATCGTATGCTTTATTTGATCGGTTTGATAGTATAGATGGTGCAAATAAACATGAATATAAATATAAATAAACATAATAGACTCCTTGTCTCTATCCCGTGAATAACGAATGTGCATAAATAGTCTATTATTTCCTCTCTCCCTCCAATTCAATAATAAGGTGTTATGTTGAATGGTCAAAACATAATCCTTTTATTATAGGTCAAGACTAATATACGACCATAAAGTAGAGAAAAATGTGCAAACAAAGACCATAAAAAAAAGGTGCGTGCATCATATTTTCCAACTTTTTCATTATAAATATCATGCATTAGATGCATACTTGGATGTAACTGAAAAAAAAAGGAATTCAAGAAGAATAAGGATTACAAAACAAAATGGCCAGCCAAGAACATTTGAGCAAACAAGCAGGGGAGCCTACAGCCTACGGCCCAGGCTCAGGCATAAATCTTGATTAATCACTCAGAATGTTGTTTAATATAAACAAAATTTTCATATAAATTAAATTTAACTTTTTTTTCAACTTTTGAACTAATGGGAAGATTTTATTTTTTTCTAAATTGAATAAATAATGCAGGAAAAGGCTGAAGGAATGATGAGCCAAGTAAGTAATGCAGCATCTGAGACTGCTCAACAGGCCTCTAACCTTATTCAACAGGCAAGTTTTCCTTCCCAATTAATTAGCCAAAAATCTAAAAAAGATAGATGGTAAAATTTTTCAGATTATGTAGAATTTTAAATTTCACAAAGTCGATTTATATTACTACTAGCATAATTGATAAAGTCCGACAATAATATACAATAGGGCAAGGATCTCAAACAAAATTGTTGGATGTATACAAATACAACTTTGACTATATTTAAATGTCTGCAAATTTTTATATTCACCTGAGAGTTTATATTTACAGATATCACATCATTATGTTTGGCCCATAAAATATCTCCTATTTTTTTTCGTCTAATTATTTTTTGACATATGTTCTAAAATTATAAAATCTTTTATATATGATAAATGCGTTGTAAACTTGACCTAACATCAACATGTGTCAGACAATTTGACTTGGGTAAATTTATAAAACTGATTTTAAAGAAAATCTAACACGACAATTAGGGACCCATCCCAATCTAAATTGCCTACTCTACGACAAGCTAGGAGAAGTTTGAAGGATGATTCAAATCACGATTCAGCTTAGACACGGAAATATCGAAATTGATGACCCTGAATTTTGAATAAAATCCGACCCAATATTTGAAAAGTTAAGTTGAGATGACCCGAATTCGACCCGGATTCGAATCAAACAAAACCCGACCCCAATATTTTCTGCCAAAATGTTTTGTCACTATATGATAAGTCTTATTGAACCAAACATCAATACGACTCGAATTAAAACTCAACTGAATCATAATGACTCGACTCGAGCTAACTCAAACTAAAACCGACCAAAATGACCCAATTGTTAGTTCTAGATCCGCTAACCTTTAAATATAAAATCTACATTCATATAGATTTCTCAGTGCTCTCACTTCCTCTAAGCCACATTTTAAAAAAACAAAAAAAATAATTATATTGTTAGTTGAAGCATGTAAAAGTTTATTTTTTGGGATGAATATGAATTACATTACATTATATGTTGAGTACTAATTGGGTATTTGAAATAATATGCAGACAGGAGATCAAGTGAAGAACGCGGCAGAAGTAGCAGCTAAACCTTAGGGATGAACAACAACAGCAGCAGCAGCAGCAATCCAGACAATTCCTCAAACAATAATCCTTCTAAAACCACCCCAACCACTTAACCAAATTTCAAAATTTTAATTTAAATGATGGACTAGCCCCATAAAAGAGGGAGAATTTTTTTTTTTAAAAAAGGTGGGAAATTTAATAATCATTATGCAAATTAATTTCATAGCTTTTTTTTTCTACATAAGAATTTCATATAGTTTAGATCATAGATGTATATATTTAAATGGGAATCACTCTCATATTTGAGTTGCTTTCTCCATTTTTTGTAACAATTACTTGAATAAAGAAAAAGAATTTTGCATTATTGTTGAACCTCGATGACTTCATATTTGAGAAACAAATTACTCAAATATAGGGGAAATATATATATATATATATATATATATATATATATAAAGACTTGATCTAATAATTACGATAAGATGGTAATTAGCACTGGCTCTGTTTGAATTTATATATATTTATATATATATATATATATATATATATATATATATATATATATATATATATATATATATATATATATATATATATATTATGTTAATAAGGTCTTGATCTAAGCTAGTAATTACAACATAAATTTTAAACATAAGTATATTTTAGACAAAATTTGTGTCTTCTATTGTGTTATCGTTATTTTTCTAGTTGAAGAAATATGTTATTGGAGAAATGAACTTGCTTTTCCTATTGAAAAAGAAGAGATATTGGATGACAATATATTGTACTTTAAGGGTATTAGACGGTAATACTTCTAATTTTAATTTGGATGTTTGTATCCGTATTATTGGTCTGTTCACTATTTGGTATGGGACTAATTTTTTCAAATGAAACATTTATTTTCACAAAAATCATGAGACGAAAAGAATTTCAAGGCAACTAAAATGGGTAAAGTATGCCAAATAAAAAAGTTGAGAGGTAAATTAAATAGCAAATTCGTCTTTTCTCGACTTCTCATTTTATATGTTAAATTAAGTAAATATTAAATTATGCATTTACAATAGTTCATAGATTGAAAGCTTCTCAACCACGACAAATAACAATGCTACTAATTCTAAAAAATTTCAGCTCTCACAATTGTTTCTTGGATCCATAATTTTCTGGAAACAAATAATTTTGGCAATATTAGGAAAAATTTAAAGAATGGAGGATCACAAACTTGATCCGCATTTCTTTTCCCCTTTTTCTTGTACTTTTTATCTTATGAGTATGGATTACAATGAGTCACATCTGAATCAAGTTAACCTAAATTCGTATCATTTTATATATTTTTTGGTGTAAATCTGAGTCCAATCCGGACCCATTAGGTCTAACAAATCTATATCTAAACCCACCTAAATTGCTTTGCATCCATGGAACTTCAAGAATCCTAATTGCATCCATAGCTTTTTTAGCATCTAGATCGAGCATCATCTCATTAAATGGATGTAATGGCTTGAATCTAAATTTAAAAGTAGATCCATCTACCAATCCAAATCCTTTACAAGATCCATTGGGTCAAAAGTGGATTTGGATCCACTTAAATTAAATGAAGTAAATCTAAGGTATCTTGATAATTTTTTTTTGGGGGTGGGGGGGAGAGGAACTCGTATTCCTGAAGAGTAGGAACATCGCAGCTTTTAGGTACCTTCAAGGTAAAGGTAATGACCTTTGCACTATAATTAGCATGCTTTAATAAATAATTAAGAATGCTTTAACAAGTATTAATAACAATGTTTTAGACCAAACACTAACCCCATCCCATGGTGTACCATGTACAGAGCTTGGCAATCATGAAGACAGCAAAGGTTCAATTTTCTTTAGGGACACAGATAGGCTATCCAAGATCAAAACGAGAGTTCAATTTTCTCTAGGGTGTGCGTATAAATTTATCAAAAGACACCTCAAGCATCTAGTTCTTCAAAAGACCTTACATTATCCATATTCAAAGGAACCACAACACAAGTTAAGCTTTTGGGGATTATTACACTTGAGCTTACCAACAACCAACCAATGCAAACATAAAAAGTCCAGCCACACACATATAGGCAGATTACAAGGGTAAAATGTACAAGAAAACTGTCTCTTTCTTCTGATCAGCTTTGAAAGAGCAAAACAAAACATTTGATTACACTAAGTCAGTTGTATATATAAACCCTGTAATTCATGTATTCAGAAAGACTGCTACATATGAACTTTTTCTTTTCCTCTTTTTACTTTTTTTCTTTTTCTTTTTGTTTGGGGGAGGGGGTTAATGAACACACAAATACAAGTGAAGCTTTCCAGGATCTGATCTTTTCTGCAGATGACCTTCGCCTTCATTGCAGATATGGAGCACAATGCGGCAGCTTCAGCAGAACTGCTATCTTTAGATCCTGTGTTATTTTTTCACATAGTGGGCAACTGAGGATGCAGTTAACTCTGGTTGACGTCATAAAACTCATCTCGAGTGGCTCTCTCTTAAAGTTATTCAAATATGACTAACCACGGGATTTGACGTCAATTCTACAATGAAGGAGCCAATAAAGTGTTAAAAATTACACAAGACCTGTGAGAAACGGGCATAGGTTAACACTTGTCCTTCCATTTAGAAACCAATAAAATACGGGCGGTCGTACATCAGGTTATACGGGTTTCCGGTCGACCTAAAGGGTTGAGACCGCTGTTGAATCCAAAATTATGATATTTTTAATACCTTTTTACATCTTATTTGGTTTGGAATAATTATTAAATTAGAGATTTTAATTTAATTTGTTTTATTTTTGTAGGAAATATTGAGAAACATGAAAAATAGTAAAAACACCTGAAATTTGGAAGAAATGGATCGGTTATTCGCACTTGGCCTAGTTCGAGCCCAAAATTGTGCTACCTCACGGTCAAGATCCTTTTCACCTACACATGACCTCCCATTCTCTCACTTCATCCCGAAGCCCACGAAGGCTTCCTCATCCTCTGCCTCTCTCACTGCCCTCGCCCACACAGAAACCCTAACGCCTCAAAACACTTTCCAGGCTCTTTCCCTCTTCCTCTTCACACCCTCTTCCTCTTCACGCACGCCTCCTCTCTCTCTCTCGTCATCATCTTCTTCTTCCTATCCGTTACCACCGAAACCCTAGCTGAACCCCATCTTCTCTTCGGTCCTCCTCACACCGGAACCGAAACCCACAAGACCTCATCTTCTCTCTCTCGCTAATTCCTCCTCTCTTCGGTCTCCCTCCACGAACAAAACTTGAATTCCACTAAAACTCTATCAACAACTGAAAATTGGGCCGAGGAAATTGGGACTTGAGCAAGACGATCGAGCAAGACGGAAGCATTAAAAGGAGACGACGAGACAAGGCAAAAGGAGGCCGGACCGCGATGGGTGAAGGTGTGACAGACCGGAGTCACGCCAAGGTCCAAGTTCACCACTTTCTTTCTTCAATTTTTAGTTCTTAGTTCTCAAATTTGAGTTGTAGTTATTTTTAGTTTTCAATTTTAGATTTTAGTTGAGAGTAGTGAATTTTTCTTGAGGCTGAATTCAAAGTGTTGAGTTGATTTTGGTATTAAATTTTCTGAGGAGTATTCTGTTCACATCTGAGTATTCGATTCAATTATTCACGGTTCGAGTTTGTTGGTATAAATTCTTAACTTTTGCAATTTCACTTTCTGCTTGTTGTTTCATTCTGATCTTGGTGGAATTTTTGTAGTTGGTGATGAGTAGATATTTAACTTCGAATTTATGTTGAATGTTTGTTAGTTTAAGCCTTTGATATAGTGATAATTTAGGATAGTTAGTCTAATATCATAGATCCAAGCTATTAATAATTTCCGTTTAGCTTAGGTTAGTTTCAACTTTTAACTCCCTGAATCGTTTCGTTCGCAATCTAATTTTAGTTTAGTCCAGCTCCGTGGTTCGACAAATCCGCGTACTCCCTAAAATCACTCCATCAACCACCTTGTTATCAATTGTTTTTCTTTTGTAATTATAAAATCCAGCATATTTTTTGCTGAAAATTTTCTACAATTTTACAAAAAAATATATTATTTGTATTTTCTAAAAAAATATTAAAAAATATTTAAAACTTCCATTATGATATTTGCGTGAATACCCTATTGAGTCGAGGGGCTTGATAGCTTGACCCGTTTAAATGAGGTCAATGAAAGGTTAATGAAAGGTTGGGTCAATAATAGGTTAAACATCATTACTTGTTCTCTTAATGATTCGTTTGATGTTCCGATGGTTATTTCACCTTGTTCAATTATACTAAGGAGGTTTATATGCATATATATTGCATTTTAAAACAGATCCTGGTAGGCATAACTAACTCATTTTATTCACTAGCAAAAATTTGACTTTGTTTTAACCAGGTCCATTGCCCATCCTAAGCAGATTCAAGTACAGCAAGAACAATTTCAAATAAATAAGAATTAGTAATTTACAATAACCTAAAATTATTATTTTCAACTATAACATCAAAATGTTACATCATTATACTAATATTATTTCTACAAAGTATATTATTTAAGATGTGACTAGGTATATTCACTTCACTAAAAATACAATAGTATAACTTGTGCACTTTTAGTATTTTTAATATATCATGCCACTTGCAGACATATTTTTACATATTTTTATTGAAACTATGTATAATTTTTGTATATAATGTTTTTCTATGAGAAAGAAGTTGAGAAATGAAATAGTATTAGTCTTCGTTTTAAATAATTGCAATAAATATGTAACATCTCTCCATTATCGTCTCTCCAAATGATGTAATATAATAAATAACCATTATCGAAGAGTAATAAAGTGCAAGAAAAATCATATAATGTGCATAAGACATTTAATCAACAAGTCATAAAGCTAAAATTGCTGTTTTTATTGCCTTGACCCAATGGGTGGAACAGGTTTTTTCCAGTTTTACAGGTTCGTTTTTTCAGGTTCGGATAGAGAAAATCGTATCCAAAACCCAAAATTCAGAACCTAGTCTGGTCAATTTTTGCCAGTCTAGTTATCACACTGTTTCCATCCAATGATTGTTGATACCGGGCAAGAAGTCTGCAGTTTATCGTCTTCTTTTTAAAATAAAAATCAATTTAACAAGGCAAATTCGGTACATGTCATTCAATGGAAAGCCAGTATGAGGATTGGTATGCCTGCAGTATTGGCAACTTTGAGCCCTCTTTTATTACAATTCATGAAAGGGGTCAAAGAGAGTCCATTTCATGTCAAGGAAAAGCTTTTGTTTCCACTGTTTCAAAACACACATGCACGCAGAGAGAGAGAGAGAGAGAGAGAGAGTAATTACTTACTGTAGGATAGCCTGGCATGTACATAACCTGCCTTGGATGGCCAATAATCATTGGTTGCCCATACTGGAAAATTAAGGGAACTTCAGCATTGGCAAAGGACTCACTTTAAGCAAGGAAATAATTCTAAAAGCACATAGAAATGTAACCTGTGGCCCATTTGCCGGAAATATGCTTGAGGTGATTGCATTCCTGCAGCCTGCGGATTAAAAACCACAGGCTGATGCCCAGTAAAGGAAGGCCCAACCTATGACACCAAAAAGGTAATCGCATAAGAACAGCTGAATGTGAAATTACATAATCCACAGGCAAGGAACCAAGAGAGTCTCTGCTCCACAAGCACAAATGTGTGTGTGTGGGTGTTTGTGTGTGTGTGTGTGTGTGTGCGCACCATCCTAAATGAAAGAAGTTCATCTATGAGAATAAAATAAAATCCAGCTGCCAAGTGCCCAAAACAGAAAAAGTTGTTCTTCCCCTACATAAAACAAACTTCTGCACCTTCCTTAATTTCAATAGTAGGGAAAGAGGCTTGTTGCATGTAAATTCTTCTGAAAAAATCATAATCATTTTAGAAATACTTTTATGTAAGCATAAGTTTGAGGATATATGAGGATACAAGAAACATAATACTCAAGAAAGGTGCAGAATTGACATAAGGTCAACTACTCACCCCCATACCAACTGGCGGCATGCCTTGCATATGTGGCAGTGCAGGCATAGCGGCAGGGTAGTAAAAGGAGCCATCATTAACAGGCGACAGTGGCCTTAAAGGAGGATGGGATGGAATAAAACTTTTCGCATTTGGATTAAACTTGAATTCCTGCAATATGAAGCCAACAGTTAGCATAACTTCACAACCAGTAACATGGAACTGCATCTTTCAAAAAGCAGCCAAGCAAAAATCATTTCAACATATTTTCCTGTCAGAACTTCTAGAAAAGCAGAACAAGATTATACCAAGGCAAATTCATTGATAGACAACACACTCAAGCAGATAGGACATGCGAAAACAATACAAAAGTTACAATGGACCTTTGCATTAGGATTTAGAGTTGATTTTTCTGAAGACAATGAACCCACAGAAGAACTAGGTGATAATGCAGGAACACTTGGGGCTGAGGTACCAGCTCCAGTATCTGAAGTAGATGAAGCGGAACTTCTCCGTCGTCCATGAGGATTTGTAAGTTCTGCAGTCACAGGCACTTTTCTAGATGGACCTTCTGAAAGCGCACAGGAACTATTTTTCTGTTCTCCTTTTGTTACTACTGATGACACACTGGCTCTTTCAGAGCCATCTCTCTTGCATTCGATAACCTTCGTGAATCTACATGCATGAACGTCTAAGTGAGTAAAATTTAGACAGACTTTTTTTCTATTCAGCATACTCAGGAAAAAGTTTCACAATACATACAAACTAAACTGGGGAAATGAAAAGAGCAGCAAAATGCTATCATGCTAGATTGTTAGGGAAGGCCAAAAAATACTGAAATAATGAAAAAGAGATTATACTTTATTCACAGGACAATATATCAGCCATGATTCAGAAAGATTAGGTCATGGTCTAACTGATACCCCAAATCCTCCCTAAACATAATCCTATGAAAGGCATTGGTAACCTTCACAGCCAAATACACCTGATAGTATAAATCATTTTAAACTTTTCAGGCCAGCACTGGCTAAAGCTCATCCATCCCAGAGCCAAATGCATCATACAATAGCAAAAGAATGTATAACTCAGAAGTAACCTCTTCTGTGTTTCCTTTTAAAATCCTGCACGAAGCAACTGACAATGGTCATAAATTTGCAGCTGGGCTAACCCATAACTTGGTTTCCACTGTAAATGGAGTGTTGTAGACCTAAGATTGCCATGTTAATAGGGTTGATACTACTTTCCAAATCTTTTTTTTAAACATTAGTCAAAGGAAAAGGAAACAAAGAGTTGTTAGGTCTTCAGACTTCACATCTGCAAATAATCATTTTGATATCACTGATAGCAACTTCTAAACAAAAACACCTTTCACTTCGTGAGGACTTATGAGTTCCGGATGACATTGGAAGCACGAAAGGATAGTGATGAGGATTAGTCAATAGAGTGTGTTGAACAGATATCAGGCAAGTGAAACACCGCCTCAACAAACGACTGAACACTTTTCTATTTCAGATATGGATTTACAAGAAAAGTCCATGATTCCTCTTCCACGCCCTTTTATCATATGGCCATATGCGAGCCTGAAAATTAGCATAACAAGTGCATCCTAAAAAGAAATAACCTCCCTTCTATAACCAATCCTATGTCAATGGAAATAAAAGGAAAATGAATTTCTATTTCCAATAGCAAAAATGCTACAAAAGAGAATTCGTAAAAGGAAATGAATCATTAAGAGAAGTTGACTTGTCCAATTTTCCTCCCAAAAGTTGCATTGAAATCATTCCTTAATTCCTACAAGATTCATGAAAGAGGGGGTGAGTGAGCAGGAGGGGGAGGGGGAGGGTACCCACAGCAAACGTCCAACTAGTCATTTAAGCACAACCAGGTCAATAAGTTTTTGCCACAAGGCATTGAATTTGAGAGGGAAATTCTCAACCATTTTCCACCGAAGAGAAGATGTTAGATGATGTATACATAAAACCAAGACTTCAAACACCTTTATAGCACCTTGTTTAACAAGCAGTGTGTGTCTTCTCGGAAAATGCCAAAGGTTGAAAAAAAAATTATTTAAAAAAAAAACTTTCTGCACTTTATATAATCAAGTCTAAACACATCTTTCAACAATCAGAAAAAATCATACAAATCCGTGAAACAGGTGGGCTTAGTCTGACTTGGCACAATCTCTAAATATATGAAAAAGTCCAAGCAACAAAAGGCCAGACACAGTGACAAATTTTGCCGAATTTGAAAATATGAATCAAAAGTGAGCACGCAAAACGTTTCACCCGGGCAAACAAAAAGAGAGAGTTAACCACAGAAAAAACCAAATAAAGGGGGAAAAAAGTCTCCCATTGAGAGCATTCTACCAAATGCACATGGTAGACAAGTATGAAGACAATAGATCTTCTGCATCTGAAGCCATCAGGTTCTCCTAAACCTTTTAGACCCCATTACCAAATACAGCCGGACAAGCAGCTCAGGGCCCCTTCCTCAACAACCTTGGTTTAATACCAAAATGCTTTCACTCTATTTCCTCATTTTTTTGACATGGTCCACCACTTCACAAGCCATGCGAGAACTATCCTCAATAAAGGCACTTCGGCTACTTCAAACATTATATGGATAAACTCACATTAATTTGCATACAATCATTCATTTGTCCAAAAGCACATGTAAATTGAGAATCCCAACTTAAATTAATCAACCCTTTTGGTGGGAAAAAACTAATAAGTTTGATGCCATAATCTGGAGGAATTAATAAAAGAAAAATACTCAAAGGAATTGAGTTCATCGTATAGTTGTATCAACAACTGTGTTCTAAGTGCCGAGGGGATCACTTAAGTGCCTATGTGACAAAGAAAGGACAAGGACTGACTGACCTAATGATTGCTCCTAATCCTTGATCTCCATAGACTCTTATCTACTAGCATGAGTCTCTGTAAATATTTGACAACTGAGCGAAATCATCGTTTACATCACACATGCAAAAGGGTCAACAGTCAACTTCAACCAATCACCTTATCTTGAAATGGGAAACAAACGAATCCCCTTTATGGCCTATAATGTAAATCTAATAAATCCACCTTTGACAGAGGTCTCCCAGAAGACATCTGAATTCACTTACCACTTGCCAGTGTCAATTTTCAACTCCAAGACAAGAATTTAACTCAATCTTAATTAACAACCTTGACAAACATTTTAGAGCTCACAAACACTTCCTTTGACCACTTTAACCTTTTGAAGTAAGTTTCTCCCTTTTTCTCCTCGCAAAGTCAGCTCTTCAAGTCACATATCTCCCTTTATATCTCCACTTATGGGAGTTTTTCTCACAATCTAATCTAAATTCGGTATGCTATTGTCAAAACTAAAAGGGTCATTCTCCAATGTCCCAGATTAGACTCAAATGGCAAAATTACAAGTGAATACATTAACACAATTGAAATTGCAAGTTCCACCCCTCCAATGTGGAATATGCGAAAACCAATCAGGTTTTGAGACCATGCCCTTGCTCACCCTAGTCAACCCAATAATGTAACTGACCATTACCAAGGCAACTGGCTCACCAGATCAAACTCGAATCCTCCAAATACATCATGTTAGTAGCACGAGTAAATTCCCACAAACAAGAAGGATGGTGAGGACCACGCATGATGAGAACTAACCATCACCAGCTTCATTGTATAAGAACAGAAACACACATATGGCCTCCCTTTTGACCACATGTCTTGTACACCAACTTATTGTTTTACAAAAGAAGTGAGGAATAACAGGAATGGGACTCTAATTCACTAACCTCCAACAAGGTAACAATAGTAATCAAGGTTTGCATGAATGTTTTAACACTGCCTTAAAAGGCTTAAACAAAATTAGATCCCCAGAGAAACAAACTTAACAGCATGATGCACCGTGATGGGAAATTTAAAACAATTCATAAGGAGATAAAGATCTGTTTTCAGGAAAAAGCTTGCTATATGTTTGCTACAGCTATTCTATAGTCTAAGGAAGTGATAACTTGATTCATGCTGGAATAAACGGTTGTTTATATCATTTTGCAAAATTTTCCATACGCCTAAACATACAGTGGAAGGTGATTCCTTAGCGCATTATTCTATCCTCCCTTCTAATACTTATGATTTTCTTTTTTCATTATTTATCCATTTTAAGTCTAAAATCTAAATATATACACAAAGATATTGTCATTGAATGATGGAAAAGTAATGGTACATTTGATATGCCATTTGATTAACTTGAGTCTCAATAGTTGATTTTATTTTGCTCAAGAGAATGAGAAAAATAGAATTCCAGGCCTATTCGGTTCCAATAAAACCAAAAATCACGTGCCCACCAAACCTGAAAGATACCCAACTCTTGTTTTACCTGCCCACCCAAATTGACAGGTCTATATGGCTATACCCAGCAATCAAACAAAATATGCATAATTTTCCTTCAATAGGAGCCCCATTAGGCCCACCACCTCACCCGGAGCACTGAAATAAATGGTAAGATGCCGGTAAATACTTTTCAAGACAAAACACTCTGGTATACTACTACAAAGAGACATGTACACTACTTACCATCACTTTCTGCTGATTGAACAACCTCATTTACCTGCGTTATGGGAAGACATGAAAGAAACACAAACAGGAAACATTATTATGGAGAAGATAATCATCAAGTCACCAAATAAATAAGACACCAGTTGACAGAAATCAAGCTTTCATACTTGTACATTCTTCTCAATAGAAGCATTTCCTCGTTCATCATTATGGGTCTTTTGAACCCTATATCCAACATTGATACAGAAAAATTTCAGAAGAAATTGCTAAAATTTCAATGATGACCTATTGACACATGCCATAGATACATGCATGGATTCAAAATGTGGCCGTTCAGCGACAAAATGACCGCATCAGAAAGGTTTTCAAGATGAGCATCCCGTGTTTCGACCCTGTGACAACAGCAAGATGAAACGCTATAGCCGCATTATAGTGAATTTCAGTATTGCGATTGAAACTGCAATTGCGACCGAAACCGCATTTTGAATCCCTCATACATGCATGTATGCCACAGACACAGGCCAGGCATGCTCTCAACTAAAAAGCATAGCCTAATGAGAAGAAAAGACCTGCTGGCATCTTCAAAACCACCCACAGAACTATGATTGGATGTAAGAGACCCAGAACGGTAGAGAGCGCTGTTTGTGTTCACTTGGACCAACTGTACTTCATCCTGCATAATGCAAGGCAATGTTAACTCCCAGCAACAGCAAACAATCTTCACAAATGCATATGGTTGTGGTGAACTGCAAGGAGGCAGAAACGGCTGAGAACCGCGCCAGGAAAATTCTCCCCATTGAAATCAATAACAAACTATGCAAACTCACAGCAATAAATAAGACATAGTGAATAAGAAACTAAACATAGAACCAAGAAAAGAAAGGAGAGAAAAAGAGAGTGAGCAGCAGCTTGAGCACTCTCTTATCATGAAATCACCTGTTATATGGCATTCAATGGATAAGAGAGGGGTATCATGTGTTTACAAGCACAATATGGATTCACTACCAGGCCTAGCTTCTTGGGCAACAAAGTCACCATACCTATAACGCCCTCATGGACTGCAGATAGTTACTCAGAACTGGTGCCCTTTCAAAGTAACAACCATGGATTCAAAATAGGCCGTTCCATAATGAAACGGCCGCATTGGAAAGGTTTTCAAGATGAGCAACCGCGTTTCACACCGCGACAACAGCAAAATGAAACATGATTGCCGCATTAGGGCGAGTTCACCGTATAGTGAACGAATCCACATTTTGAATCCCTGGTGCCAACTAGCCCCATAAGCCATCAAAATTGATAAACATATGACAGACTTCACTAACAGGCATACTTTCAAGCATATTATGTCCTTTGATGCTTCAAGAGAAACTTCCAAGGACAGCACCTATGCTTAAATATGGGATTTCACAACATAATGGGCTCTCAGAGAAGGCATTGGAGAGATCACTATCACTAGTCATGTTAAATCCTTTAAGCCCTCTTCAACCTGTGTGATGCATCCACTTGAAGAAGACAATACCCTCATTGAGCTTTACAAACAGACTGACTCCAGTTTCATCATCACACGTGGTTTAAACATAAAATATTCCCCCTTGGGGCAGCTATCCAAGGTTCCATTGTCCAATGGCACAACTTTCAGCTACGTTGCTGGAATGTTATATGTAATGAATGGACCACTCATGAGCCACAGCAGTTATGCATGATTTCTGGGCAGGTGAAAATGCCGCAGAATCATTTATATATCAAAAGTGGTGGGCACAAAGCATGCATTCAACAAAGAGATAATATGCAACCAACAAAAGGACTATTAGCAAAATCAACGTCAATGTTTTCTTGAGCAACTCGTCCCAAAAGACAGTTTAGATCTAAGTGGATAAACGAGAAAGAAGGGTTACAAAGAAGTTTGGCCAGATCCCTGATAAACTTATGTATTGGTGTGATATTTCATAGGAATAGCACCAAAAGGTGCAAAGGTTTATCGCTAAAATTTTTATGAGGTTGAGGACAGTTCAGTTATCCATTTCTAGCATTCCAATACGTATAGGTAGCTTTGGAGCTCATAAGGAAGGTGGGTCATCAATGAAGGTCATAACTTACAAGCATAAAGAGACTTAGACACATTCCCGATATTGTGTAATCTCTTAGAGTACATCAACAAAAAGTGCAAAGATGCTATTACTAAATCTTTTACAAGGTTAGAGATAATTTATCTATCCATTTCTAGCATCCCCATTGGCAGCAAAGTTGAGAGAGCTCACCTTCTCTTATGCACTGGCAGTGGACAAAAAGGGAACTGCTATTTTCCTATTATAAGTCAACTTCTACCTCTAACCTATTACGCTCCTACTTCTATTTGTGAAGCATTCTTGAACAGCAATTGATGTACTAGGTTCTTTTAGTCAGTTTAGTTGGTTCACTTTGAGCAACTCCTTTCTTGAGTCTTAACATTATTGGAGAATTTTACTCTACTAGAATGCTTACAGTCAAATCCTACTTTGCAAAATTATGGCCTTCCAATCTTCCCTAG
Source organism: Talinum fruticosum (assembly GCA_021018815.1). Taxonomy (NCBI): domain Eukaryota; kingdom Viridiplantae; phylum Streptophyta; class Magnoliopsida; order Caryophyllales; family Talinaceae; genus Talinum; species Talinum fruticosum. The sequence goes on along the minus strand of JAITYX010000004.1, from coordinate 11,334,862 downwards.
CTGGCTAGTTCCTCTAAGTTAATATAACCAGTTCCCTCACGTATCAGAAACTTACTTTAAAGGTTTCCTACTGCCATGAAGTTCCAGTTCCTAGAAAGCATCACAGCCGAAATCTGAGGATGCAATGATTCCACTAAAAGGAGAAAATCTACATGAATAACTGCTTCATGTGCAGAGTAAATCCATTGATCACTTGCAACTTCACTGTCCATTTCATGGAGCTTTTTGAGAGTTAGCTTCCAAATGCAGGGGCCCCCATTTTCGTGGCTAAACATCATTAGAGTAACTTGCTTTGGAAAAGGAAAACTAAATAGGAAGTCATTAGCTATTTCCCTGGTGCTTTACTGGGCTAGTTACCTCCTAGTAGCATAAAGGGTAATTGGACCAATACTTTGTATCAATCAAACAAGGAGGACTATTATTCTCCTGCATTAGAAGTACTTGAGTTCCTCCATAGATTTTATGGGATATTGATGGAGATAAAGATAAAAGGAACAAAGCCTAAAATAAGGAGATTTGAGAATAATCTCGGATATGGAAAATTAGTGTATTTTAATGATATTTTTATGTTAATTTCGTATAGGATAATATATGGTATTTTAGAAGAATCAAAATAAAGATATTAGTAGTATTTTATCAAGATTTAGTTTCCTAGTCTATAAGGATAATATTAGGTTAGATATTTATATCCTTTTATATTCTATATCTTATGTTCAAGTTTCCTAATATTAGCTAGTCTCTTAACTATATAAACCCCTTTATGTAATTGGAGAATTCAGACTATAAATAAGAATTGATATTGAATTTTGAGTTTCTCTGTGTGAGATGTGTGAGATTAATCGGCTTTGTGTGAGCCACCCCTTCCCGTAGGAATTGCTCTCAGAGCATCCTAAATTTATCCCTTTGTAGGAATAGCTCTCAGAGCATCCTACATCAAATTGGTATCGTAGCTTTCCGATCGGAGCTGCTCTCACTTTCCTCTTTCTTCTAATTTATTCCCAAATCTCCCCATACATTCTTAGTCTTCTCATTTATCCCCAAATCTCCCCACAAGCGAGTGCCTAATTTGCTCCGGTCCATATCTTTTGTACTAATTCTACCAAATTTGCCCAATTTTAAGTTTTGATTCCTAAGCCAATCCTAGTTCCGCTGCCCACAAATCTTACAGCTTTGAACGTTTCCCAAAAACCATAAAAAAAAGGGTTCTATCCTGTCAAAAAAGTGACACATGTGCTGCTACCACTAGGTACAGTAGTTGCTACTTTTCACGACATGTTCATTGTTCCCATATGTCTCTATGTTCTCTACGTTGCTTGTTAATTTATTGTCATTATGACACTCAAACCAAGAAAGAACTTCCCTGTCAACTTTTCAAAGTTGGCACACAATTACTTACTCCCCGTCGTCTTCTAATGATCTCTTTGGATTGTTGGATAAACTTGAAGACCTTTTGTCTCAAGTACAACAATCACCTTCAAAGGCCATAGAAGATGTACTAGTCACAATAAAAGGAGTATTAATCTCTGAAGCGCTCTTAAATCATGCCGATGCCGACACTCGAATCACTGCACCTTTGATGACCGAGTCTATGAAGAAGATTTTTAAACCAATCATATCATCTTATCAAAACATAGGTGACATGGCTAGCCACTCATACAATAAGAGACTCCATATACTTGAGATTATGGCTAAGGTTAAGTCTTCTCTTGTGATGTTAGATCTTGAATGTGATGCTTGTGTCTTGGATATTTTTCATTATCTTATTGCATCCATTAAAGATTATCATCCACCACCCATACTTTCCCACATAAAATCTATCTTTAGTGGTCTTCTGGTCTTCTTGAAGAAGCTGATGACTTCCTAGTGGAATTTACGGTTTCAATTCTATCTCTTACACCACATGCTCGCTCTAGTTGTTAGTAAACATGTCCTGGAGGCATGTGCACCGCAAGTTGGACTACTTACTCCAACTAATGAGGTCTCTCAAGTGGAGGATAATCAAAGTAACAATAGGCAACATGAACCACAAGGATACTTATCCTCTCATATATGTGGTAACATGGAATCGGAAGTTGAAGCTAATACTTCTATCGATATTGACCAGGATAAAGAAGAGCACCATGGTTATCCTCGCTTTGACATGTGTCGGTGTCTATGGAAGCACGTTGATTTATTCATCCCCGGAAGAATTTTTTAGCTGCCACGGAACTACATCCATTGCTACTTTTCTTGGCGAATTTCATCCATTGCTACAATTGCTACTTTTCTTGGAGAATTTGAAAGCATTAGAGTTTTTTCATATATGCCTTGGAGTAATGGTGTTATTTCTTTGTTGGGTTATCATCTTTCTATCACACTACAAAACTCGAGGACGAGTTTTTTCCAACCAGGGGAGAATGCTCGGAGATGAAGATAAAAGAAATAAAGCCTAGAATAAGGAGATTCAAGAATAATCTCGGATATGGAAAATTAGTATATTTTAATGATATTTTTCTGTTAATTTCATATAGGATAATATATGGTATTTTAGTAGAGTCAAAATAAAGATATTAGTAGTATTTTATCAAGATTTAGTTTCCTATTCTATAAGGATAATATTAGGTTAGATATTTATATCCTTTTATATTCTATATCTTATGTTCAAGTTTCCTAATATTAGCTAGTCTCTTAACTATATAAACCCCTTTATGTAATTAGAGAATTCAGACTATGAATAAGAATTGATATTGAATTTTGAGTTTCTCTATGTGAGATGTGTAAGATTAATCAGTTTTGTGTGAGCCACCCCTTCCCGTAGGAATTTCTCTCAGAGCATCCTACATTTATCCCTTTGTAGGAATTGCTCTCGGAGCGTCCTACACCAGATATAGTGGGTGTTTTCCAAGCAATCTGGCTCGGTCTCCTCCGCTTTTACAGTTAAAGCATCCAACGTACAGCAGTCAAATCACCATTTTGCAAAAATTCTGTGTGTTTGAGTCTTAAAATGATGGGCCAAGTGTCTATTCTATGTTGAAATGTATAAGTGTCCAACATGACTAAGGAGTAAGGAAAAAGGACAAATCCAAATGTAGCTTCATATGATGTTTGTTTGTGTATACAACTTTCAGTTTCTCAAATAATTAATTTTCATAAAACTTGAACAAGCCAAGAAGAATAAGTTCAGCAAACAATTTGTGAGGGAACTTTGAAAACTTGAACACTAAAGTAAACACCCAGTCTCCAGCCTCCATTTCCTAGTTTTCTTGAAAATGACCATTAAAGGGTTCAATTTTGGGTATAACAACTCCAATGCCACCCATTGAACTGTTGTGGCACCTAACAGTTAAAAATATAAATACACTAAAAAGCATGCCAAACCTAATCACATATATAGAATGCCACACATTTGTGATAACATTCTTTCCTATTCAAAATTTAAAGGGTATTATCAAAAGCATACTCATACGAGGTGTTTTTTCCCTATATCTTGCAAGCAAAATACAATGCATGATTTCAAACTCATTTCTCCAAATAAGTGTAGTTGGGGAGGGACCACTGCCTGTATAAAATTTTTCAGAGACATCCTTCAGAGAAGAAATATACATACAGAGGTGCGTAAAATTCATCTCATAAGAAACATGCAGTTCATCTTTTGTTTAAAGTAGTATTCTATGCTTTATTTCCTATCAGTCCTCATTATACCAGTGAATTGAGCATAAAGGCAAGTAGGACACAAATAAATTGGCTGGTAGGAATTTAAAATTTCTATTTCAGGCTTCTATATAACAAATATATGCATGCTCTCAATGTAACAGAAATAGCAATTTAAATTTACCACCTTTGACAATGACCCAGACAGAATGTGACCACCTTCAGACCCTTTCATGCTCTTCCCGCTTGTGACATCTGCAAAGGACCTACCAAAGGCAGGTCGGGTAGGTTTCTTAGACGTCTCTGTTTCATATGAATTTAACATTACATCCTCATCTGCATATCCACTGTCATCAGTGCCCCTGTAAACTGATGAATACTTGGTTTCCTCATCAACATCAAGGTTACCATGAGGGTAAATACCTCTTTCCTGAAACAGAACCCACATCTTAAGAACTAGATTTAAGAGGCTGAAGTAAAAAAGGACTTCGACAAATAAATTTAGTACTTTACCTCAGCCAAATGAAGATCATGAGTATCCTCACCCTCAATCTCCCTTGCTATTCTTGACGCATCCTCCTCCAACTTCCTCATCTGAGGGCCTCGCTCAAGTTTTGTTGTATAAAGTTCCTCATCAAATGTGCTTTTTACACCAAATAATGTCTCGTTAACCTTAAATTGATCCCAACTCCTGTTGGACAAAGATGTATCACGTCAGCTAAAAAAGAGCACCAGATGACAGAAAGTTAGAGCAAACATAACGATATAAAATTTTACATGAAGATTTTTAAAAATATTTTAATAAGTTATCCAGAGAATTAGAAATAAAAATAGTAAACATATAATTCCAATAGCTACTATAACTACCCAGTCCATGGAGAATCAAAAATGTTTTCCAACTCTGGGCATTGTGGATCATCCTCATCTGGCATCCAAGGTTGCAGCTCCCTTTCTAACTCAACATGACGAGATTGAGATATAGCAGAATCCAGCATTATATCTCGCCGCTTTCCACCTTGGAGCTCATTTGATTGTCCATCACTAGTAATAGGCACATCCTGTCAGAAATCATAAAGATTGTGAGTACACTACTACACATTTGACCTGCTTTATTATGCATGCATCGCAAGAACTTGAAGCACTTCTAAACACCTCATAAACCTGGTTCCTCAGTTACACACACATACACATTTTTTTATTAGATGGCCAATAAATTTAAGGATATGAACATAACTCAAAGGATATTACAAATCACAGTGATAAGCTATGCTAGTCAAAGTGATGTAGGAGCTACACTAGCTCCCTTTTAGAATATAACACCTACAAAAGCAACTAACCTACTGCGACGAAAGTGATGTAAATCAAGGTATAATGCAGAATGTGCCAAACAGTAGAACCACAATATACTCCACATATCTCATCTAACTTAGTTTTCGGTTCACAGATATGGCTTTCCACCACATGGAAATTTCACACCAAAGGAGATTAGATCCCCGATACACCACATTAGGTCTCCTACCTAAAGGCACTACATTAGGCACTACATTTTCAGGTACGAAGAAATATATTGAATTTGTTCATTTTACCATCTCTCTTTCCAGAGATAGCTTGGTGCATATTAATAAGCAGTTTCACACCTAGTTAAGTAATATTTTCCTCCTTGATAAAAGGAAAAGGAAAATAATAAAGATGTACAAAAGTTAGACTAACTAATTACAAACTTGTTAATCTCTGCGGGAAAATCAGCAAAAAGACGACCCCGCCTATAAACTCCTATGTCAACCAACCAGCTTCATCACTTCAAAGCCACAGTCAGTCCAAAAGGTAAATCCCCCAATCAAATGCCAAATGTACTGTTAACACGTCTTCATTAAGCCGAATCATGCTTAAAAGGAGATTAACTAATTGTCGCAATTGAGAAAGTCTAAAACATATCCATGTAAGTATAAACCTTAAAATATGGAAGTTCCCAGACAAATATCTATTACAATCACATAGTGTACTTCAGCCTAAATCATTATTGCTAATCATGTTGGTTGATGTTGGTTGATCATTGGTAGTTACTACTAAGCTCAAGGGTCCAGAATCAACAACACATAGCTCACTTGCCCATTAGCCAAGATACCAGCAAGCACTTGACGTGCATAAAATTAGAAGACAATGTTTGACAGGATGTCAAAACATGAAAACATCAAGTAAGAAACCAATTAACTAATAAGAATATAACTCAATTTTTTATTTCAGTTACATATATGATACGAAAAAACTAGAGATGCACAAAGCCAGAAAAATAAACCAAAAGCCACCGAAATAGACTATCTGACTTTACATGTACAATCTCATCTCATATCTCATCTTATAGATAAAAATGAAAAGACAGAAGAGACAAGCAGAAGGACCTTAGCCACAACTTGCACGAGTTCATGAGCTGGTATAATTAATGTATTGCACGGAGCTGTGCTGACTGAATCAGAAGCAGCTCTCTGTCCTCTTGATGAGACATCCTTTGCTGCACGAGCCATTTTCAAGACAACTCCTTCAACAAATAAGGAGCAAATGTCACAAAAGCAATAATTCAATGCCCATGCATAAGAGTCAGTTACTTCATTTCATAATGATATTCAGCAAATTCGAGAAAGTTGAATCTGTGAAACATACCGAATTCTCCATCAGCATTCGATGCATGGAAAATTCCAGAGAATACAGATCCATTAGTAACCTGTACTTCCACATGATGTCCAATTAGAGATGTTGACAAATACACCAGCCGATCTCGTGAAGGACTTTCTGATTCTCCACCTATGCTGTCACTTGTAATGCCTATCTTGAAAATTATACATGCTATTAAGATGGCCATGGAAAGATACAAAGTATTAGAACTAGAGATTGTCACCTGTATTAGTCATTCTATTGGGATTTGATTTTCCAGGGTGCAACGAGTTCTCCACCCAACTGCTATCTTTTTCAATCCTGCGCCGGCTAAAACCATTGTACGAAGATCTGGGATGTAGAGCTTGCTGCACATTCATCCTCAGCAGACTGACAAAACCTCCCTAAACCCAGAGATGGAGTGAATTATAACCAAATAGTACCATTGAAAAACCACCAGATAAGGTAAATTACATTCTCATAACAAACAAGGGTTGTTTAGTAGGGACAGCCAAAATGCAGAGCAACATATCTGGAGAGACAACAAAACAATTGTACACAAAAATAATGGTTTCTTGTCTTTGAAAAAACATAAATAAATAATAATGCAACTTCAAAAGAATAATGTTATTGAATAAAAATGATGATAGCAAAAAGGAAATAAAGGATTTCGTTGGAACATGTCAAACTTTATGTACTTTATTCAAGAAACAGCCAAATAATTGGGAGCACACATGGAAACCAGTACAAGTGGTCAACTTGCATAAGTCACTACAGAGATCATTTAAAACCAATTAATCACTTATATTACAAACAAAATATTGGTTGAATTAAAACTCAGCCATATAGGATAACCATTGCAGGTATTCAAAGTTAAAAAAAAAAACAGAAGAAGAAGAAGAAAACTGAAGGTCCTGTTTCCATTATACCACAGAAACTTCATCAAACACCTCCTCAAAGGGGGAGGGAGGAAGCCATAGTGAGATAGATCAACAAGGCCATCTTGGACGCAGCAAGCATTCCATGAACCAGAATACCATATACCATTTGAAAGAAACAATCGAAAATGAATCTCAAACCAACCGAGAAAAAACAAAGTGCATCCACATGCAATTATTGACCAATAGGGGGTTGTTTGAGAAGTATGTGCTGTTGACTTGGCCTATAAATGCTAAAACTACAGAGAACTGGGTTCCACAGGGATTCTGGAGAGGATAAGATAACCCAGATGACAACACCTTTTTTGGGATAAGACTGGCTTCAGCTCATTTGGGATTCTTTCATCCTACAGCACCTTTTGAAAGATTCAATCTGTGACAACCACGACCCATTACACGAGTATCATTTTAGAGCAATTCTACTGCCCGTTGCCTCATTTTGAATTCATGGCTCCACAGCTCCACCAATGGTAATTGTTTCAAGTTCATCGTTGTTACAGAGCACATCTCTTTCATAAAACAGTCTGATATCGTTGATGATCTTCTATGTACTAGATGTAGTTTTCAGCTGCATGAATTCCCTGTTTAGTGGGCAGGTTCTCAATTCTTCCTTTCCAGCACAAATGATGCAGATTTGGTTTACTGGGTATTTTACAAACAAAGGTTCAATTCTACACTCCATATTATCCAAAAAAATATATTGCAAATGCACAAGTCTTCCACATTCTTCCATTTCATGAACTAGCGACCAATCACTAATCCATTGCTTCCACATATATGACTATTTGTTTCCATGACAATCCAAGTCAATGCCTGGGTCGCTGCACCTCCACACAACTAGCCAATTAGCGCTATGGGCAAAGATGATTAATGATTTCCATCTTCTTATGACAACAGTGGCATTCAAAGTTATTTTGATCACAGTATCTACATGAAAGAGCACAAGCAATTCATAATCCAGTGGGACCCAGACAACCCAGTCTACGAATCCAAACCTCTAGGCGAATTTTAAAGAAAAACACTAGTACAACAATACCATTTCCTCAAATCCTTCTTAACATTTCCAATTTCCTACCTACCCACAAGAAAGGAGGGTAGAGGCGCATGCAGATATCACGATCCTATGCAAAAAAACCAAAAAAAAATTCCCTTTATGCAATGCATGAACCAAATCATGACAACTCAAAACCATCAAACTTAAAAACCTAATTATCACAAGGGAATCAATATCAAGTAGTGAGAAGAATCTTACTAGTTAACAATCAATCACGAACGAAATGGAGCTCCAAACTCAACAAACAACGACGATCCTTTCTCTCTCTCTCTCTCTCTGTCTCTCTGTCTCAGCTGTTCATCAGCCTCCTCCAGTTCTCCTAGGGTTTTTCCAAGAACCGGCCACTTCTGAGTCGTCGATTCTTCACCAAGCCACAGCTATGGAATAGCCGGAGATTCACAGATCCACTAGTTGCTCACCGGAGATTTGAGAATCGTCGGCGAATGAAATAACCCTCCGCCGCTTTCCAGTGCCGCGAAATTCGGAAAGGTGTAGGGGAGGATGGCGGTCCGCCGGAGAAAGAGGGGGACGGGCTGGAAGGTGCTGAGATTTTTGCTTCGGTTTTCTCTCTCCTCTCCGTTTTTGAGGGAGTTTTATTTTGCAGAACTTTAAAAGGGAATTGAAAATGCAACTTGTACGTAACAAAAATTATATATATATATCTTATCCAAAAAAAAAAAAAAAAAAAAGATGCAAGTTGTAAAATAGAACTTTCCCCGACACATGGGCCTTTTTGGCTTGAGTATAGCCCATCCGTTAGTTGTAAGAGGCCCACGGGCCCATTGGTTGGTATCCAGGTAGGGATTGGAACATTGGGTTCTGTTCTTCTTCCCCTTTCTCTTGGCTTATTCATACTTAATTTAAGCACTGCATATGCTTAGTTATATTAATTTTTTAAAAATATATGGTAATTTAGAAGTATCAATAGATAAATTATTCATCTATTCAACACAATTTAAAAGCATGATCGATAAATATAAGAGTTAATATTGATGTAAACAATAGTAAACAATATATACAATCATTTCTCTTGGCTTGAGTCTTATTTAGGTCATTTAGTTTCGATTTTAACTTGGGTTGACTTAAGATTACATGATTTTTTAATTTAATAAGCTTGTTTTAAAAGAAAAATAAGTGTGATTTGGGTTAGTTTCATTTCAATTTCGCGTCGATTTTGGATCATCTATTTTTTAGTATTGGATTAGATACGAGAATATTTGGCTTTCAAATCAATTTTGTGAAGTTTAGATGGGGCTATATTATCAATGAATAATTAATCAAATGAGTTATTTAATTTACCTTCCTATCAAATTAATTTATATATAGAGGATCGATTAGATGATATTTTAATTTTATTTAAATTTGAGTTGGATCATTTATGGGGTAATATAAAAAAAAATGGTGTATCCGGAGATTTGACGTCAATGTCAGCAAGCATAACTGCCTTCAAATATAGTCGTGAGGTCCATCCGACCCGGCTTTGTGCTCTGCTCTGCTTCGCTTTGCTTTCTATTTATTGCCCTTTAATTCCCCATATTCTCTCTCTCTCTCTCTCCAAGGTTCGAGCTTTACAATGGCTGCGAGTAAGTCTCTACTCTACCCCCTCTTCATGTAACAACTGGGGCCTCTGAATTGTTTGCAATTCTTTGTATGTACTTGTTCTTGAAGCCATTCTCTTTGCATGTATGTAGACATTATCATTGTCTTTGGTGGTTAATTTGTTGTTGCTCTGAGTTTTCCTTTCTGGGTTTGCTTGAACAATGTCGTTCGAGTAATTGGTTACTGGAAATTTGGCCTGCAATTCTTCATTGCATTGTTCATGCAGTTTGTCCTATTGGGGAGAAAAAGGAAAGACGAAGTTTTTTCCCCTAATCACCAGTCACTTTTCGATAAACCCTTCTATGAGTTTGATGGGGCTAAGGGGAAGGAAGTACGATAAAACAAAAAAGGGTTTCTTGTGGGCATTGAATTTGGGTTGAATAGCTTCAAACTTTCTGCAATTATGGTGTGGATTAGTTGAGTGTTTGGTCGTCCGTGAGGCTGTGAAGCTGAAATTCCTTTTCTTTTAAAAAAATTCTTCTGCTTTGCAACTTCTCTTTATTGGTTTTAGATTTGAGTATTGGTATTGCTTTTTAATATTTGGTTTCACTATCTATCTATGATGGCTGTTCCATGATGAATTTAATGAAGTACCCGACAATGTCCTCACAGTTGGTTTAAATTTAACGAAATCAAGCATCAATTTGGCGGCCTCAGGAGTTAGGTTTTTAAAGCCCTGAGTCAAACTAGTAGTATTCTATTGTTATAGGTAAGTTGTTAAAGCATTAGGTGTGATGCACCCTTGGTTGAATTCTATGAATGGCACTAGATGTTGGAGCGTGTGAAGTGTGAACATGGTATAGCCTCCCGATGCAAAGGGTTCTTAAATAGTTTTTCTTTTAATCAAGATGAAGTGGATCATCTGAAAAGAAAAAAAACAAAAAAAAAAAAACAAAAGGAAAAGTTTTGATTTGTAACAAAAAGTGTCTACAGATGTCGATTCTGATTTGTAATTATAATTGAACAATCAGTTACTGGAGGAGACATTCTCACTAATGTATCTGCTTATTGGTGTCTCATGTGTAGTAACATACTAACATCTGATGATTTTGGTGGTTATACACTGGTATATGGTCGGTCGATCTTATTATTGGTCAACCTAGGATGTATTTCCTCAGGCTCTTTTCGGTATGAATGGGAGATTATTGGCTTGACCTCCTTGAATGAGATTTTGTTCATGGTAGTATGCCTCAAAACTAAATGTGCCCTTATGCATGAATAAAAAAGAACATCTAGTTGTTGAAGCCCTTAGTGAAGGGCAAAACAGTGTTTGATGCTTATTCGTTTCCTTCTGCATTCATACGCATTAGAAAGAAAGAGGAATTTAGCTCTTTTTTCTCTTTTCTATGTTGATGGTTTGCTCATTCAATTTAAGGATGCAAGAACTTGAGCTTGTTTTTGTATAGGATTATTGGATTACAATAAACCATACTTTAGGGGTTTTAGACAATTATATACCATATTATAAATATGGACGTCTGTGTACTGTACTTTGGGGTTATTTATTGTTCCTAAATCATACCACTTATTATATACCAGATTTTAGTTTAAAATTGTCCAAAAGTAAATCATACAGTTTACATATAACAAATACCCCCAGAGTACGAGTGCACGAACGTCCAAGTTTATAGAGGTATATAATCATTCAAACAACCCAAAGTACAGTTATTTTTATCCAATAATCCTTTTATATATTGCTCTACTTTGTAGATTAAGGCCACTGGAAAGGATGTGCACACCTTCATTGTAAGGTCGGTTAGATCTTTAACCCTGCCACTAGCTTGAAAGCTGACTTATCCAAATCAATAATCTTACACTTATTTGAAACCAATTGAAGATGCTATCAATGGAAATGTCTAGCATGTAGAAAGAAGCAACTCAAGGAACATATGGGTCTCAGTGAAAACTGCATCAATGCCCTTGATACAGCTTTATAGTTATCCCAATAAATCTCTTGATTAAAAACAAGAATTTGTGTTTTATGTCTGGTTTTAGGTAGCATAGGTACTTCAAACACACATATTGTGAACTTGAAGCTTTGCCAGAAGACCAAATGCTGTATGCCATGCCTCCCACATGGCATAAAAGCAGGGAATAAGACAATATCATGGAGACACGCTGGAGCTATGGTGTCACAAAGGTCAAATAGAGCAGGAATTCTTTGCCATGGTCAATCATCATTATTCACAGAAAGTAAGTGCTCGAAAAATTGTCCTTCATTCTCCTTATTGTATCTCCACTATTGCCATTGCTGATCATTGTTGACATTGCTTTCCCTCCTCCAAGAATCACATGCATGTGTCATGTGTAATGGCTCTTCTTCCTGATCTTGTGTGTGTAGGTATTTTCGTTTGGTCTGGTGTATATGAAATGATAATTAGGCGTATCACAGCTTTCCACTTATGCTTGCATTAGGACGTTCTGCATGATTGCATGTGTCATTTTCTTTGTGATCAATAACTTAATACTGGTGATTGTGCTTCTTGATTATGTGATTCGCATATAACTGAGATATGTCACCTTTATTATATTTTCTGTAAAATGAGATTAAGATATTTCCTTATCATTTATGCTCTCACGAGACTTTCAATATGGGAACATGGATCAACTTCTTGACGGTTGATACCTTGATGGCTTATTTGTTATTATGCTTGGCAGAAAGGAAGAGAAGAGACAAGAAGGGCAGGGAAAATAGTACAAAGGATGGTAGGGCGAAAAAACCCTTTTTCCTTCTTTCCATCATTGAATAATACGAAAAAAGGAAACAGTAGTTTTACACTTTCTTAAGCTTTCTTTTCTTTATATTGTACCTATGCCTGTACAAAGGGAAGATGAGAATTTTATTAAGAAGCCTTTCTACCTGTCTTTCTTTCGGATTCCTTTATTTTTGTTGGAACTGAATGCAGAAAATCAACCTTTTTGATCTTCATTTCCTTTCTCATACAATTCCGACCAAACAAGTTGTAAATAAGTACTATAATTATGCAGATCTCTGAAAATTATATGCCATATGCTGTGTTGGCTTAATCTCACAAGCCCAAGTGTTCCCCAAGGAACATGAACTTTGCAGGCATCACAAATGCAATCTTGTGAAGGTTGACAACATATCATTAAATATTATTCTCAAATATCTTTAATGTTTGAATTTTGATAGATTCCAAAGCCTTAAATTTTATGCATCTATGTCCTTTATTGCCTCCTGAAGAAAATTTTCTGTTTCTCTATCTGATACAAAAGTTACATTCTAAAAACAAAGGTGCACAAAGCACACTACTTTTTATTCATGGCCATGCCGTTTTAGTCAACAATAGATTGTTTGTAATAGGTATTCTCTAATCGGGGATCTCCTAACCTGAATAAGGAAGCTCATTGGGCAATTGCCATCCATATGATGCATTTTGGTTTTGATATCAATTCAAAGAGTGCGAAAAGTTATTCAAGATGGTAGATTTGAACATTGTTTACAATGAAAAGCATAATATAAAATGCTATCTAATATCTGGTGAGATTTAGGCCTTATGGTCAACCTTTGGGTCTTGGATACTATATGCACTTCTTCAAGTGCCACCTTTGCACTTCCGTTTCTATAGAAAAAATGTCCAAGAGAAAGAAGCCAGGAGTAGGTCCTGTAATAGTTTTTTATGCTAAATGTAACTGCTAATAATTCAATGAGTAAATTTGTTATTGAACAGGTAACTGACAAACGATTTTCTACTTGAAGAATTGCTATTTTCTCAAAGGAGTATTGATGATCTCACATGATGTGGTTTCTTTTATTTCTACTGAAATATACATTGAGCACTGAGTACTGTATTGACATCTTTTTGAAGAAAGCCTCTGTTTCTGTTCCTTCTTTTCCATAGCATAACCTGGTTATGTCATATTGATGCTGTTATAGTTAAGCCAGCTGCTTCAACAATAGAGGGAAGTCAGCAAGGGACCTTTTCCGCTCCTGTTAGCCAGCTCATTCCAAATTCAGATCAGGTAATATTCATTCCCAGCTTTTGCCTTAGTGTTTTGTTGTTCTACAACATATCTGAAAATTAGATGAACGTTCATGGTTCATGCGTTCGTCACATGTACTTCTGATGTAAGACTTGTTATCATTCTCTTTTGTCATCCTATGAAGAATGGTAGAACAGAACTAGTTGCAGTTTGGTTGTCATTGTTTGGCGTACAGAAATCTTCTTTTTTGGCGTACAGAAATCTTCTTTTTCCCCCTCTGTGGCTGTATGGACAAGTTTTTCGTGATGTATGAACCGTTGTCCCCCTCTGTATGATGTCCATGTTTCCTATAAATCTTTGTGGTTGATGGGAACAATGGTGATCATTGATCCAGTGAATGCCATGCTCTGCAAAAGTTTTATATACATAATGCATGAAGGAAATTCATCCCCTATATAATGGGAAGCCGACTGAAAAGCTCAGTATTCTTGTCTCTGTCTGTCCTTTACCCACAAGTATGTTGGTACAGACATGTTTTCACTTGGCTGCTGACCATCCCATATTTTCCTGTGGCTTGTGATCATTCGATTTTATTTTTTTTTTCTTGAAAGTCTCATTTTACAAAGTTCTAGTTATGGGTGACACTTGTTTTACCTCTCCAGGTGAAGTCTCTGCTAATAGAAATATGTGACACAACATCCATTGCAGAATTTGATCTAAAAGTAAGTGTTGGTTGTCCTACTACTTTTTTCGTTTTGTTTTAGAAGTACAGAATGATATCACTCTTGTTCAATGAATACATGCTTGAATATTCACTATTACCAATTTTTATTTCCATGAAGCGTCTTGTTGCTGAGTCAAGGGTAGTAATATTGAAATATGAGCAGATCATGTATGATCAATTCTATTATTTTTTCATTTAAAAAAAACAGAAACTGCTCCATATATATCAAATGAATATTATAGATCAGTCAAGTTGAGAGAAACATTTTTGACTATAGTCAGTGCATTCTTTTGGGACTTGTGGTTAAGTAAATCTGTAATTAGAATGACACTTGGGTGAATCTGACCAGGTGCTCTACGGTAACTCAAGGCTCTGTTCATCCTTGAATGGGTATGGGAAGATTACAAACTAATGTAATAGTATGCATGACTACATGCCTCCTCGTTTCCATATCTACTACATGTGTGGCCAGTGGCCACCAAGGTTGGACTTTGATAGATACTGCCATTTGTACTCATACTGGACAATGAAATGGATAATTCATCGAGATTAATTTCTTCTTATCGAAGTCCAGATTCATACCCCGGGTTCCGCCTAAAAAAGAATGGGGAGGGGTGTCAGATGTATCTAGGGGCAGTTTCTGGAGACCCTATGCTAAGTTTTTCTTTTTTTTTATTTGACAGCTTTCTACTCCACATTACTAGTAGTAGAGACCACTTTTGTGAGGCATTTTGTTGTAGTCCACTATAATCAAAGTTGGGGAAATTGTTTCAAAGTGACTTTTCCTAGTGTCCTAAAAAGAGTACATTTCGGTGAGTAAGTATATGAGTATATCATCCTAAAACACCAAGTAGGTCTGCACTCTACATGGTCAATTTAGTCCCATTTCTTGTCACCAAGTTGTAAACCGAAACGATATCTGCATTAGTCAGTTCCATTGGCAGACAACGATTTTAGCATTCTGAAATCATCTTTTTAGCATGCATTTGTTAACGACTTTGGTTTAGTCCACTACAGCTCAAGCTGAAAAATTTTTTATAAAATTGGCCTTTTTGGATGTATAGAAAGTCCCCAAAATTGCTCACGTGATACTTGACATTTTTGGTATATCTTCTAATAGTGCGCACATTGTTCTCAATATTAGCTTAATGAGTTTCACCTCCATGTGACGAGGGCCTTGTCTGGGGGTTTAGATCCTTCACCTTCATCTCTACAAGCTTCTGCCTCTATCAGTGCAAATTCAGGTTCTGAGGTGCCTGCTGTGAATGGTTCGGTCTCTACACCATCAATAGCTATCACAAAGGCCGGGGCTTTGGAGGGGGAACCTGAGACCATGCTAGAAAGAGCTGTCGATGAAGGACTGGTGATAATTCAGTCGCCAAAGGTGAGAAACTTCTGATAATTTACTTATTTGAAAAATTACAGTAATGGGAAATTTAAAGTTGTAAGTGATGCAGGTTGGATTTTTCCGGAGATCACGAACCATAAAAGGGAAGAGTGCTCCTCCTGCTTGCAAAGAGGTACCTGATTTCATCCTCTCCTATCTTCCTATAACTTCTCTCTTCTGATCATTTTGGTGGTGATATTAACCCTGAGTCTTGATCTCTTGTCCCATCCTCCAAAGACATTTTCTAGCTAAACTAGTATACTTTTTCTAAAATTCTTCTGGTGACATTTCATTTGATCCCTAGTGTGCTTTTCTGAGCACATTGCCCTCCTCAAGTTATATAATGTTGTCCTTTGACATATAATTTGGTCTGAACAGAGGCAGGTAGTTAAGGAGGGGCAAGTGATCTGTTATATTGAGCAGCTTGGTGGCGAGACCCCTGTGGAGGTATCGCTTTCACCATTATTGAACACTCATTGCTTCTTAGTCTTATTCTTATGAAGTATGCTTTTGCTAAGTTAAGAACAAGAAACGATGCTTAATCAGTGGCTTTATCATCTTGTTTCCCAACATTAACTAGATTTCTCTCCTTTGTGACGGTAACCCACTAACTTCTTCCATTTGCTCGGTGAAATTGCAGTCAGATGTATCTGGTGAAGTCATAAGGATTCTCTGCGAGGATGGTGGTAAGTTTGTTCAGTTTTACAATATTTCCTGATATCAATGATAGTATTATTTATTTCATTTTAAAAATGATCTTTTAATTCTTTTCTTCCTCATTTGACAGAACCTGTTGGATACAGTGATGCTATTATCGCAATTCTTCCAACTTTTCCTGGAATCTGAAATCCTTGTGCCTTAGTGCAGATTGGTGGGTTGATGCCTGAAAAGCTCACCATTTTTTTGGCCATTTTTTAATTATAAATTTAGCCCATTTTACATTTAGTTGGGGATCCGTTTATCTCATTCCTTTGTAATTATACCCGTGAATTTTTCTTGGTGATGCATTGGGAGGAAGTCTCAGGAAAATACTTACGAAAATATGATTTTAGCCTCTGCCCTCTGCGTTGTGATTGTGATCTTTGGTATCAGGTTTGGAGGGCTTTAGTTCATTCCTAGGTTGATTCACCCATTTGTAATTCAAACTCTTCGTTTTGCTTCAAGTATTATTGAAAGTTTGCCCAATTAATAAATGAGTATATGTTATCAATGTTCTCGTATCTACAACTGATTTTTGTAAGGGTTGTTTAATAAAAATAATAATGTTATAATGATTTTATAATGCTGATGTAAATTTAGTATGCTAAGCTAACTCACCTTGACGGGAGTTCTGTTGAGAAAATAGATCGAGTCAAAGCCTATTTAGTAAATTATAGTATTTTAAAATTTTAAAACACGATAAAATTTTTCTCAGACCACCATTATTAGATATAATTAGCATTTTCTTGAAGAAAATTCTTCCTCAAACAATCCAAATATTTGACCACAATTTCAAGGAATATAAATTTTTATATTTCAATGATTTGCCTAGCGAAAATGATATATAGTGTTATGAAAATTGCACAGTATAATGTCTTTGAAGATGTGCTAGACTTTTTCGATTAAATATGTATGAATATCAATAATGGTGGGTTTTAAAGGTAAAACTGGCCGCCAAAAGTTGATGCTCAAGAGTTTGAATTTCTGGTCCATTGACTTATTTCAGTAATGAAATTCTAAACCATGGTAGACTTGTTCTAGTTCCATTATTCGTTTGAAAATCCAATCATTTCATAGGATTATTTACGCCTTGTTCGGTAAAATGAGTGGTTTAAATAACGAGATAATTGTTTGTATAGCAAATAGTTTCTTGGGTAGCAAATATCTGTTAGATTTTAGTTGGTAGCGGATAGATGTTCAAGCTGAGTGGTTGAAAAAAATGTATTTGATAAATTTAATGGTTATGGTAATTGATTATTGAAATAATTTATGAAGAAACATTTTTGTCAAAAGAAATATGAAACCTACTGTTAAATGTTAACATTAATATTCTCAACATTTCATAAACGCTAGTTGAAACACTAATATTTTGTTGGTTAGAGCTTTAACTTGATCAAAACATTGTTAGCTACTACTCCCGACACTATTGTCGATCAGTAGTTATTACAACTGCAAATAAATAACATATGTTAACTAGTTTCATTGATGATATGGAAGTCATATATATAACATATTTAAATTCACTCTTATTTTTATCAGCTATTACACTCTGCTTTTGACAGATAAAAAGTTCTTAATTCAAAAATGTAATTTCAAAATGTTCATTTTTTAATAATATCGCTTTAACAATTGCTCCGAGTTTTACCTCTTTTTTTATTTTGGTTGCTCTATGATCGATTGAATCGAGTTATTTCTCTTGGTCTTAGAACTCTTTGATGGACATCTTTTTCGGGCCAATTATGTTTCTAAATTTTGTAAAGTATTCTTATGAACTACAACTTGTTAATCAATTTTTCTATTAAAATGTGACGTAAAATTCTAATATATCATAGTTCAGAGACTACTATCTAACAGTTATACAATTTATTTCATATCAAAAAAAATTAATATCGGTACAGTCATTGGTTATTTTCTTTTCTTATGTTGTATACTAATTTTTTGTCCATTACCAAGCCGGAGGACTTGAATATTAAAATTTTCATAGTGTTGAATTCTGCAACAGAAAACGTCTGATGATAACTTAAATAATTTGGGGGAGTTACATTCAAATAACGAAAAAAAGTACTACATAAAATTTAAAAAATAAAATCAATGTGGTTAATAATATAATAATTATTACTTAATTAACTCTTGTGTCAAATAGTCAAATATAATCAACATATTTAATTAAACATCAAAATAAAAATCTATTACAGTAGTGCGCCATGGTGCTACGATTGGAAACGATCCAGGCCTAAAGTCATATTAAATTGTGCTTTATCAATGAGGTCAAAGCTGAAGTTTTGAGTACATTGGGTCTCGGGTTCGATTCCCTTTTCCCTATCATATTGTAATATTTTTTGTAACTCATCTACACCAAAAAAAAATTAAATTTTTATATGATACTTGGTCAAATTAATAACAACTATATTCAAATTAAGGAAAAAATACAAGATACCCTCTCAACCAGATCTTGTATAATTTCGACACATTTTTTGAGATAGGAGTCCATCGAGTGACCTGAATTATTGAAAAAAAAAGAGAAAAAGTACAACAACAGTTTATCAATTTAAGGGCATGTTTGGTTAGATGTAATTAAAGTGATAATGGTCATTACATTACCATGTTTGGTTACAAATTTGTAATGCAATCAAAATTGCATTGTAATCACATTAACCTCTACTTATGCAATTACAATTACTTAGACATTTATTAAACAATCATGATTACATCCATATTTGTGATCAAATTTTAATATACTTCCAATATTTCTCTCTCTTTATCTCCCTCTCTCTATATTCCATATCTTTTTTCTCTCTCCACCTTGACAAACGAAAAATTCATCCATTTGATTTTCTTTTTTCTATCTTAAAATATGAAATGATCGGTTGGTCATTAAGAGAAAAATTCAACTTCTTGAATTCAAAATTTAACTATTCAATTAAAAAGATAAAAGAAGCTTAAATTAAAATTTTTAGATCAAATTTTTTTACTTGTCAATATTTATCTTTAATTCAATAAACATTTATCATCAATAAAATAAATTCAGTTGGTATTTTCTATCAATGAAAAAAATTCAAAACTTAATTATATGATAGAAGAGATTAAAAAATCTCAAATATAAACTTAGAGTTTAAAATTTTGTTATTTGGATAACATTTATCTTCACAATGACAAACATTTATCGCCACTAGAATAATCATGTTGATCTTTCTTGCCACAAAAAATTTAAAATTAGGAAATATAACAGAAAAGATTAAAAAAATTTAAAATATGATTTCAAATTTAAAATGTTTTCATGTGCATAACATTTATCTCTATTACGATATTTATTATCATTTAGAATAATATAGAAAATATTTTTAAAAGTTTAAATCTAAATATGTAGCTTAAATTTTAATTTAAATAACATTTATCTCTATTACAATATTTTAATTACTATTTTTCACCATTGAAACAATTCATTACCTTTGTGAGTACATTACTTTTTTTATATAACCAAACATTGTAATAATGTAATTGTTGTCCCATTAAATTATATATCTAATTACATTACATAGTTGAGTACATTACACCCCTATTGCATTACATCCAACCAAACGCCACATAAGTGTATTCTGACAGTTTCGGCAATTGTTCGCTTATTTGATATTTGAGTATTAGTTACTACTAGTAGTAATAATTAGAGACTTTACTAGTTTAATTATTAAGACAATAATAAATTCAAGAACAACCCACTTTGATACCGTGTTAATTATTAAGACTAAATGGCCTAAAATAAACAAGAAACATTTAATTGCATATAATGAAATTAGGTGAACTTATTAAGTAAATACATGTTGAAGGTCTCATAATAATGTAGTTGTTTCAAAAGCTTCAAACCTATATTAATTAACAAGTACATATATTTTTCTTCATTTTTGGGTTTTATATGGAAAATCATGCATGTCTGGCTGACTTCCATGCAATCCAATCATGCAAGAATTTCCTCCCCCAAAAAACCAAAAAAAAAAAAAAATCATGTAAGAATTTCTTTATTTTTGGGTGCAAATTAATGTAGGAATGTGGCAAAAAATAATCACCAATTTAATATTGATAATAATTCAAACCTAAGCGAGCAAGTGCATGGAAAGTGGGGGAATGCCAATCATATCAAAACATTTATATTAATTGAGCATTTATTATGGCAAATTGGCAATTATATGCTTAAGCATTTATTTAGTTTAGTTGCACTTGCACATTCATGAATCTACACTTTAATTAATTATCTTCTCATGCTAGCATATAGTAGTTGGTGTTTTTTTCTTTATCATTAATCGGTCAAAATAAATCATGACGATGAGATACTCAAAAAAATTATACATTAAGAACCCAATATGTAAAGGTTATCGAAATCCCGGATAAGCTTTATTGCATTATGAGACAAGTTTAATTTTCTTCGTATAGTAGTTGGTATTAATTCATCCCTCAATTGGGTATTTTTGTATCAAATTCTTGGGATATTTACCTCTAAAAAAAAAAGCAATAATAAACATACCACCTACGAATCCGATTGGGAAAAACATTGAGGTTAATTAATCTAGTTATAAGTAGAAATCGAGTGTCCGATGTAATAATAACCAATTGGGGGATTTTTGTGAAGTTTTTGTGAAAGATTGACAACTTTACCTGTTACTTATTTCTATTTGAGTATAATAAAAGTAGTATGGGTGAGTATTTAGACCCATGGGCACCTATGCAAGAGCTCACTAGGCAGTGTGGGTGATTAGGAAGGGTGGTGGAAACCCCTCAAAAAAATTAGTTGTTTCACCTACATAGAGCTTTTTAACAACATGAACTTCGTGTAACCACTATGGTTCAACCTCGGTCTTCTGGTGGAAGATGAAGCTCGAGCCATTGTGTTGTAGCTCGTTTGGCTACTAACTTAAAGATACCAAATATTTGGGGGCAATTTAAGAAGTTTTCAATGATAAAATAAAGCAATTTTTAGTATGTTCAAGCAACGATGTTTGAAATAACGTTTAGTGTTTTGACCAATTTGAAACTTTAACCAACTAAAATATTAGTATTCGGTAAAGTAATGTTTCAACTAAATTTTGCATTAACTTATAGCGTTTCGAGTAGTGCTAAAAATATTAGTTTTTTCAAATTTACAAATAGTGTTTTATATTGTTTTTTGACAAAAATATCCCTTTATTAATTTATATTTGACAAAAATATCCCTTTATTAATTTATATTTGACAAAATTACTTATATCCTTTTATTTCAATTTAAAATAATCAAGCACCTCAATCACTAAATTCACCAAACAAATTTATTTAACCGCTGAGTTGAACAACTATTCTAACAGCTTATTCGTTACCTAAACAGTTATATGTTATATAAACAATTATCTACTATTTAAATAACTCATTTTGTCGAACATGACAAATATATTTGAAAAGATCAAGATTCATTTAAGGAGCCATTTGATCGGTACTAAGATACCATCATACTACCACACAATAAGTTTTCTATACATTAACAAATTATAGAAAATACACCTCGTCACATACCCCTAAAGATGGTATAGACGATACAAAAATCACAAGAATCGGTCGTAGGAAAAATTGAAGCTAATTATGATAATATTTTGTCGTAAAAAATGTATCAATTATTAATTAAAAGTTCACACGACACAATAGTTATTATTACGATGACAAAGTCTCAAACTGCACAAATCGAAAACAAATCTACCAGTACATAATGACAGAGTCCAATAGCACCCAAATTGAAAATAAATTTATTAAAACAATGATTTAAGAAAAAAATAGGAAACTTTCTGAAAAATTGAAACAAAAATTTGACCGCAAATTACAATTTCTGATTAGGGATAATTTCGGTCGGTCAGTTAAACCGACGTGAAGCAACTATAAATAACCAAGAAAGCTCAGAACCCCTCTACAATTCCCAGAAATTAGGAGACCACCCAAAATCCAAAACGCCTCAAATTCAACAGAAATTCTCTCTGCCCAAATCAAATCTCCTAGAGAGAAACAAAACCCACGAAGGTCCTAGAGAGAGAGCGAGAGAGAGAAATTGCATTCATGGCACAGGCGAATTCTGGATTACAGCTTCAAAGATCGGCGGTATCTTTCCGGCGACAAGGCTCCTCCGGCGTTGTTTGGAACGACCGGTTTTTTCCGGGGAAATAGCCCGGCCTGCCGGTAAGCCAGAACATCAATTCATGTCCGGGGAATTGGCCCGCCCAAACAGGGCACCGCGCACACGTCATCTCTCTCATGATCGCGCGGATCCCGTCGGGCCCTCCGAAGCCAATGTCCGGCCAATCCGGACCGTCCGATCAAACCGGAGCCAGTTCGACTCATCTGAACCGCCCTCTCCCCGGGTCTCCGGTTGCGGGTGTTGTGGCGGTCTAGGGAAATCCCCCGGTCCGGGGGAATGTCCGCAGGGTTACCTCCCGGCAGAGGTAGCGGCCCGGTTTTTTGGATTTGTTGTTGGACTTCTCTTCGGGTCAACGGTACCGATTTTTGTATTTCCTTTTTAATCAAATTAGTTGAAGTTTTCTTGGATAGTTTGAATTTTTGTTTATTGTTTTCTCTTTTTTGGGTGGATAGTTCGGTATGTTGATCATGAAAAGGTCAAAGAGGAAAAAAGAAAGAAAAAAAGGTTTAATCTTGGCTATGTTGATTTTCTATTCCACTTTTTTTTTTTTTTTGGGCTGGTTTTGCATGGATGTAAATGACTAATATTTCTTGCATGTATATAAACAAACCTATAAAGGCTTTGTTTGGATTGAATACTATCTTGTTAGTAATATAATTTAGTATAACTTTAGCCGGAATATCGGCACCAACGAGGTCTTGGTTAAGACTAAGGTTCTAAATACAATAGGTTATATATTCGATTCTCTATTTCTCGTTGTATTATACATCCTTTGTGAAATCCGGGATATTAGTGATGTAATATGTTTATAAAGTACTTCTATTTCGAATTTAAACTTTAAACTTTAAACACATCAAATATACTTTTATGATTAATAGTAATGCCACGAAGTTGACCTAAGTAGAGCTTTAGATTTTGTTGTGAATCAGAATTTTTGCTAATCATGTTCTAATCTATTGGATACATTAGATTAAGTTTATAGATTTTATTATAAAGTAGTGATCCTTGCGCTTGCTATTAACCAAAAAATCACATGAAAAACGAAAGGGAGCAAAATCAGCCTATCAAAGTTGTAGCAGACTCGAGTTTGGTTCAATGAGCTTTGGTCCTTGTCTCCCATCAAATGCTAGTCAAATTTTAACCAAGTCGAATTTATATAATACAAAAATTATAATACAAAAATTAAGATTGAAACTCACTTCAGTTTATCATATCCCTATGTCTTTATACAAAATATGAAATTTCAATGAATGTCCAAACTCAATCGGACAATTCTCGGATCCCTCTCCCTCTTTTTCTCGACACATATTACTTACCCTTGGGGAAAGAAAACCCTCATCGTGCTAAAATAGCCTCCCTTTCTGTGCTCTTTAAAGACAAATTGTTTTAAACGAGACAAGTAGCATCGCTTTAAATCAAATATATATATGTTTCCGTCAGCTGAGAATTAATCAATCGGTTCGAGATAAAACAATCCAAATAAAAGATATCGATCTCATACAAAAATATTCACGAGATTGTTTTATGTAAGAATTTTGCACGTATTAAGCTCGTATGTGACATTTGAGTGGGGTACTTACTGAGTTGGAAATAGTTAAAAGTGACGATGATTATGAGGCATTGACACAACACACGGCACATTATGAGTCCCAACCACCAACGCCACCATTTTCGTGGCTTGTTTGGTTTGTGGACTACGTCAAGGATAAGATTATTACCACCACCTGCTATTTATATCAAGTTGTTGTTCAGTTGCTTACTTGCTATGTCAATCACAATACATCTCTAAGTCATGAAGACCATAAATGTTACATTAAATTCCTAGTACATTGTCAACATGTTCATATCGGCTATGTCTATAGAGAGGCAAATGAAACAGTAGACTTATTAGCACGTTATGACGTGGAAATTGACCGATACTGATGTCGAATGCTATTAATATTAACTTGAGAAGTACATTCAAGCAACAATGACTGGACCATTCACTATTATATCCACAAAAAAGTGCCTCTTTTGAGATTTTGGGACTTCGATCAACAGTATATTTCGCCAAGTTCAACACTACACTGTCACATCATACATAATTACCAGGCCTGTAGAGTACCGTACCATGGTACATTTCACCATTTTATCGACGGTGAGGTCAATCTCAACCCTACAAAGTCGAATAATACAGACATACAGGGTCTATAGAGTTAAACTGTTAAACTCAATTGGAATATCTATTTCCCCTCTAAACATGTATTTCAGCAAGAACTACAAAGTCGAATAATACGGACATACAGGGTCTATAGAGTTAAACTGTTAAACTCAATTGGAATATCTATTTCCCCTCTAAACATGTATTTCAGCAAGAACTACGAGGTTGATTAGCTCCTCGTCTGTCGAGGTAGGTCAACACTAGACTTCAATAAAAACATAAACACAAGCCAATCGACCGAGAATTAAACAAAGCAGCTTCTAACTTCAGTACTCATTTTCCATTGAAGTGGAGGTTGCCAGCCAAATTGGCTCATTGACAATGGAAAAAAGGATCTTTCAGGAGAAGTTACATGGCATTTTGTCAATTGAAGAATAAATGCCGTGTCCCAAAGAAAACCTAAATGTGCCCTCTCATTTAATAGTCTAGAGGCAAGGGGCAACATCGACAGTTTCAAAAAAAAATAATAGATCATATTGTACACCAAAATGGGATCCCATAAGAAGAATTAAAAAAACACCTGAACTTCTAGTTGTGAGGCTCAACTAGTGAAATCTCCTTTCTACTCCGTCCAAACTTGTTGCAGGCTCTTTTCACCCTTCAGATTGCATTCAGAGGTATTTTCTTGCGAGTGCTCGTACTTTTGTATCGAAATGTGATGATGTCACGCGAGAGCCAGGTAAATACAGGGGATTGAGCAGAGACTGAAATATTTTTGTTAGAAATCTAGAGTAAACCAATCATATAGTAACAGATGAATGGAAAAATAGATCTTGCAAAGAATGAACACAGATAAAGCATAATGTTGTTGCAAAAATTTATTCAGCTGGAATAATTCAAAGGAACTTAAAAATGTTATGGAAATAACGAAGTTGTTATATGAAGACGGGGGGCAAAAGGCCAACAGCAGAATACCCAAAGGATACTTAGGGCATGTTCGACGTTACATAAAAAACACACAGAAACAGAAATAAAAATAGAAACGAACAGTTTCTCCTCAGAAACGAGTAACAGAAAATAGAAGAAACGACCAGAAATGAATAGAAAACAGAAATAGATGATGGTTTTTATGTAACTTCGAATATGCTTTTGGGGGAGGGATGAAGAGAACATGAGATCTCTTCGCAGGTACACCTCATGACGGGGAAGGTTTTTTTGTCAAAAAAAAAAAACAAAATACTTTATCATCTAGCACCACTTTATGAAGGATAGGTCATAAAGAACAAATAAACATCCTAGAAAATTAGTTATCTCCATGCAAATGATACAGATGAGATTAATGGAGACTTATAAGGGGAGCTCTTTTTGCAATTCATGCACCTAGAATGGTTCAAGGAGAACATCTATGACTTCAATTATAGGGTAAAGTTTCCCTAAGTGGGATTTGAGGCTATAGGTTGGGTTTGGTTTGGTTTGGTTTGGTTTGGTATAGAGAAATTGTATGCATAAGAAAGCTTGCAGGGAATTCGAGAGTCCACATAAATTTTGATTATGCTAGAGGTACACAACATAATCTTAGACCTCCTTCCCCACTGCTTGAATCTCGTCAAACTATAGTCCTCCCGTATAGGCCTCCCAATAACAAGAATCTCCTCATCAGACCATGTTTTTAGACTCCACGTAACAAATAATTCAGAATATCGATTATCAAAGTCCAAAAGAACACGAATGTGCAAAAAGTAAATCCCAATTGTTTACCTCCAATCCAACTCTCAGCTTATTTGAAAAGCATCAGCAATAAGCCAATTCCAATCAGCCGATCAGGGAGGACCTTGAGGTCCTCGACAAAATACAATATTCATCACTAGACTGATGAGCCTAAAGTCTTTCATCATGATGAAGCAGTCCTAAGGGGCCATCAGATGTAAGTAGTATTCATAGTCTTACACACATTTCAAGCTGTCAAATCCTAAAGCCCTCAGCAGAGAGAATTTTGTTATATCTAAGTTATTCTCAGAAAAATAGAAGCGAATCTATACAAAAGGCAACCTCACTAATCAAATCTTTTGTTCTCTCTTTAATTAAAACATTGTACTGAAAGTGATATTCACTCCAAAATCTCCATGGAGGCCTACTAAAGGGTCCTCTACGATCGAAGACATTGTGTTGAAGTTCCTTTAATTGACACTTTAATTGTTTAGTTTAACATATTATAATGACACTATTGTTTATCAAGTGCGAGCATCGCATTTTTTAAACTCAGTCACATACCATGTATGAATGGTAGCTCAGTTGAGATGGTGAACATTGTACTGAATTTCTTTCCTCCTGTGAACATTGTACTGAATTTATTTCCTCCTTATATGGCGTCTTTTTTCTTTTCTGAGTAAGATAATAAATATACGGGTTGACAGAAAATCAATTCACTAAACATGTTGGCATATTGAGGATTTTCATCCTACAATTACTAATAAACAGCCAGGTTTAAGTTATTCTTGGGCTCGTTATCCCCAACCTGAACATGAAAATGATCAAACTAACATGATTACCTATTAAAACTTCCGAAAAACAACTTTGAGTTATACTTTCTTCACTAGCATAATTGAGTTCATTTTCTTCCTTGTGCTCCTCTCGTGTAAGACTAAACTTCCAAGTCATCTGTAAGGGCAAAACTATAACAAACTAGCTCTTCTATAGAAATCTGTTTCTTTTCAAACCATCAATCACAACAATTTCCTTTCTATTTCCTCGACCTCAATATCCGCAAATTTAGTCCAGTTCCAACCATTCATCCTTTGTTTCACATATTATAATGTCCTTAACAAACTAAAAGCACCCATCAATCCCGTATACACTCACTCGTCCAACTAGCCTAAAGCCATGATTGGTTAACCTATACGTGTATCCAAGCAGAATGGTGTAACACCCCAAATCGTCCAGCTGGACAAACAGCTGTAAACTCTACCTTCTATAACTGAATTAGGGAACTCAATCCAGTCGTTTCTGCAATGGGAAATGATCCAGTCTAGAAGCAACATTACACCCTTCACCACAGACCAGACCAAGTCAAGTGGACATTAGCTAAAGGAATATCAACCACGTCACATCATAGAGACCACTATGGGCCTAACTTCAAAATAAATTATGGAACTCTTCCATCCACTTGTTTCTACAAAACAAAGGATCCGGTTGAGGGGAGGGTGGGGGCCTGTCCAATCCAAAACACATCACACCTTCCCACCTGAATCCAAGCAAATGTCAATTATCAGAGGAAATATTGCCATATCTGAATCTATAGTAGAACTGTTCAAACATCAAGGTTCCTGTTTCCAACATTGAAGTGTAAACCAATACCAGCCTAGTCCTAGAATCGAAAACAGAGATCAACAAACCACCATTCTCCAAATAAAATTCCCTTCCACAACATGAACACAAAAAAAATAAAATTGTTGATTCAAAATTGGCTACTTCTAAGAACAATTTAACTGCCTCACATGTCACAACTGAGAAACCATACAGCTATGCCCGCTCTTAATTCATACCGTCAATCCGTTCATCCCAACCTTATGGTCTAACCTAAGCCTTTGGCTCTTGGACAGTTAAAACACTCATTTGAGGATAGTAGAAAGCATAGTAGATGTTCACATCCATTTCTTAACACCTTTTTAAGTACAACTATGATCCATCAAACTACGACTTCAATTGAAGACTAAGGCCTTATTCTTCTTCGCTTTGAACAAGGTTAAT
The DNA here is from genome assembly GCA_021018815.1 of Talinum fruticosum. Taxonomy (NCBI): domain Eukaryota; kingdom Viridiplantae; phylum Streptophyta; class Magnoliopsida; order Caryophyllales; family Talinaceae; genus Talinum; species Talinum fruticosum. Next base: position 11,306,205 of record JAITYX010000004.1, on the reverse strand, counting down.
CTTACATCGTCTTACAACTCTTTATAACTCCATACAGTTTCTTACAACTGCAACTACCTGACAACTATCTTAGAACTACCTTACAACTTCTCACCATCCTTATAGTTCTTTATAGCTCCTTACAGTTTCTTTCTTGCAACAAAAATAACAAGCTCTAAAGCAAAGAGCAGAACTTGATGCACTAGAAGTTGGGTTTGGTCTTCTATATGGAGAAGACAAGAATTGAGAAATGGAATTCTCATCAAAGAAAAAGTCGAGTATCAGAGAACGCTTGGAGACAACAATAAAAGTTTGTAATAAAAAAATTACTATATGTGGAAAGTGGTAGCACTCAGAAGGTTTTACAGTTTTGAGGAGTTTGTCTCCAATCATGCTGAATTCCCTCTAGTTCGATGAAACACCCCCGGGCACCACACACATGTACACACATGCATAACAGATTTGAGTAAGTGGCGCATTTTGTAAAGGTAGGACCCGTAGGAGGCAGCATACCTTGATATACAATTCATGAACCTCCTGAAAGAAACTTTTTACTCCATCCTCATTGCGAGAGTCATGAAGAAGCATGAATCGTGTATGTGATTAATGAGTCAAAGAATATCAAGAACTGAACTCGAAGGCAATCAAATAAATCAGAAGTGCTCAGAGCTCAAACAAACACATAAAACAGAAAGAATATGATTAAAAGATGTCACAGAACATGTACAATGAAAGGACGATTATTAAATGGGAGTACTTGTCTAGCCAAGAAAGCCAGCAAATGAGCAACAAATTCAGATGCAACTGCAAACAAAAAGACGCAGCTACCAGTATTCAAAGTTCCACTGCAATTAAGATAATGCATATAAAAAATGACTTGAGTTCCAAAATATGCAAGTCAAGTGTCTTGCCTTCATTATCATACAGATCACGCGAAAATGCAGACATAATCACAAGCAAACTCTTGATCAACAATGTGCAACTCTGCCTTCAGAATAATGATTATGAAATCATATCATATAAAATGCACCTATTTTTAATCTCAATTCTCAAGGGTATGCAGTAACAAAATAGACTTTGGACTGAAGACCACTGACCATATCACATGAAAAATCTAACTAGTCAAGGAATTTTAATTTATCAAACAGGCCTGCTACATTCATTGCATCATGTAACAGCAAGCTGAAAAGGATACAAACCAGCCCATACAAACATGAAATCTACTGTAGAGAACAATATTCAACCAAAAAAAATGGAGAGAAAATTCAAGCATCTATAATACTCTTGGAAAACCAAAGATAAATCAACCGCTCTACATTTCAAGGATATGACCAGCAGTAACATATACGGAGACCACCAGATCATTGAATCTGTCTATTGCTTTTAAAAACCTGAAGAAGAAGAATTAAGACAAAATGTGAAACATGTAGGAGCAAAAGAACAAAATTGTCATAGAAAAACTACAGCTTGAGCCCACCGCACCCCCACCCCCTCAAAAAAAAAAAAAAAAAAGGGAAACAGAAAACAAGGTAAATATAGAAGCTCACATAGCACTTGTTGTCCATGCGAGGTCCTGGACAATGTCCAATGCTGCATGCAATATAAATTGATGCTGCTGTGCGGCATCCTCTTTCTGAAATGATCACAACAATTAAATCTTATTCAACTAGCATAATTGAGCATCAAAGTGGATGAATCAGTCATATTTAGGATATCATCTGTGGCCCCAGTGGAAAGAAAATGGCATCGCATATCAGGTAAACTAATAAGCATTCAGAGAATAAATTTTGCACTTCTCTTACTCAAATTGCTTTAACTTTGTCGTTCCAGCGGTCAATTCCAATATTCTCTTTCTCTATTGATCTTTTATGGGGTTTTCAATTTCACAAAGATAGTGAAAATAGTACTAGAAGCACTATCATGCAAAGTCCCCAATCGCTTGCATATCTTCTTAACATATAGACAACAATTACTTTAATTCCACAGCTTCTTATTAACGATTCTGGACTAACAATGCCTATTTGATTGTCCAAATACTAAGGACAAAGCAAGGTTAAAAAATGTCCACAAAGCAACTCAGATCACCCCCCGAAAAAAGAGGCAATGACGACCCCCAAAACAATGAATCAATCACAAAACTAAGGAAACATGAACTCAACAGTTCACATCTTTAGCCATGGTAAACCCAAAATACAAAATCCTTCCCAACACCAAATCCAATCCATAGCAAACCCACCAAACATAGAACCAAACCAAACTGGGTTACATGCAAGTGTAACTTTAGCTGGTTCCATGTTCATCTCTAGTGACTACTTGAGTTTCGGTGGTGGAATAAGATGAATAATAAACTCAATTTAGCAACTCAAATAACTGATTAGAACAGAACCCGCATTTGCCCACAACCTATCCAACAAAGCAACATCTTACAATTCAAATCCCACATTCCTAAGCTAATCCTATAAAGGGTTCATTTCCGAGTGGAACCAATGTCTTTTGTTATAGCATGAAGGTTAGAAACATCAATTTCAATTCCAGACGAGCCACTACCAATTCTGGTCTAAAAATAGACAATTGATCATCGCAAATTTAAGGGCAATAACAACTCTTGAATCGACAATTAAACTCAATCACTCACATACCTCTCAATCTAACCACTAAAAAACTCTTCAATTGAAGTACTAATACGTATATACTGAAAACAAAGATTGCAATTACCAAATATTGTAACTACCAAAAATTCTTGCATTTCATCAGCAATTGCAATTTGCCAAACCCCACATTCCGAAAATATTGATCATCAATAACAAAGGCCCATTAAATCTTCAGATCAGGAAAACAAACAACGCTAAGAAATGATAATGAGGAGCATACTTTCAATGCGGACCCCAGCTCAGCTTCATAGATGGGGATATCGTTGCGACTGACAATCATAAAACAAGCAGTAGTCGCCATCTCCGACCCAGATGAATTCGCCCAAAAGTTTACAAAAACCCCAAAGAATACAAAATGTTTAGCTCGCTTATTAGGAAGCCAAATTAAACCAGGAATTGGCTATCTGGGTGAGAAAAAGATTTGAAATTGGAGGAATTTGGACAAAGAACTTGAATTTACCCCTGTTCAATGTGAATAAGAGAATTTTAAGTGATCAAAGCACCGGAAACGAACCCCCAACCTGCCGGACTTGGGGAGTGACGTGATGCAAAGGCAAGGGCTTTTTCAACGCTCAGTCGCCAATAATAGATTCAGAATTACGGTATAATTTATATAATTCTCTAAATAACACTATCTAATATATTATATTTGGTTTTTCTAAGGTGAAATTGAGATAAAAAGTTTCCTAAATTCAGAACATCTTATATGTTTATGAGAGTACGTACTTCTTCGTTGTACGTCAACAGATATTATTAATATCCTACACTCATAGAGATCGACTATATTATTTATAAAAATAACATAAATAATCATTTTAATTATATGTATGAGTATGTTCTTTTGTTAGAACTCTTCCTATTTAACTCTTGTTAATTTATTAAAACTCATTGTACTTTCTTCCAACTTATTCGTCTTTCTTCTAACTCATTTCAATTTAGTCCAAATTTATAATAACTTAATACAACTACTTTTAACTTCTTCCCGCTATTTACGATTTTTACAATTATTTTTTTTAATTTTGTAAATATTTTTTTAGATTTTTCTAGTTTCTCTTAACTTATTCATACTTTTAACTCCATTCTTTCAGGTTAAAAGAACGAGGAATGTGACATTTTTGTACAAAGTATATTTATTAAATCTTTTGTCATTTTAATAATATGGTAAATTAAGTTTCATTTCCAAGCAAGACAAACAGATAGTTAAATCTTTTGTCATTTTTACACATGCAATTCTTCATAAATTTAAACTGACAATAATAATAATAATAATAATAATAATAATAATAATAATAATAATAATAATAATTAATAATCCTATGTTAAAAACAAATTTAAGGACTTCAATTAAAAAATCAATAAAAAAATTAATAAATTTATGGACATGTCCGTAAATACACTGCGAGAAAGGGGCCCTTTCGGCCCGTCCCATTCTTAGCCCAAAGCACCGCAACACTTGAACTCCATGCTTTCAGCTGCAGAATCAAGGTGCGTTATCAATTTGGTCAACTTTATTTCGATCGTAAAACCTGGTTTAGATTTAACCCAAAATTAAAAATAACATGTTTTCGTACTAAATAGTTATTTTTTTGTTGATTTTGGACCAAAATCGGTTAAGTTTATGCTAGTTTCGTATTTCTCTCAACAAATTCAAGTCATGTACAAATTGTATCAAATGTTAGATCCGACTTTTCAAATTTTATCTACTGGTCTAAAATAACCCCATTCTTTTTAATAGGGATCAAATGCCACCAAAAATTGTTGTATAATTGAACAATGTTTTAGATTTGGATTGTAATTAAATGAAGCAAATTAATGGCACCTTAAATTTTATCATTTACTTCTTTTTTTACTTTTTTTGGTAAAAAGATTAAACTTTTCACCATTGAAATGAGATCGGATATTTACAGATCGGTAAATTAGGCATGCCCAATTTTAGTGTTTACAATACATGCTATCTACCCATGCTCTGTATATCTTTTTCCTAATCAATAATTGATGCCTAATCATCCACTTAATCTCTTGGGCTATGTTGGCACTTGCTTTAATTGATCCTTGAAATGTTCTCTTATTCCTTTAGTTCCAAATGTTGTAACAAATGGCAGCTATCGGCGAGGCAATCATAACCAGTTTTGCATTGGAAACATTCTCCCCTGCAGCCACCGATTCCAAATGTTTCTCCAGTTTGGACCATTACCTCGTAGGGTAAAGGCATTGAGCGATCCTTGAGAAAATGGGCATTTGAGAAATAGGTGCTCTATTGTTTCGTCACATGTACGTAACGAGCATACTCGTATTATCCACCTTTGCAGTCTATTTATAGTAAGTAATCTCCCCTTAAAAATTAGCTACATGCAAATGGAATGTTTTGGCACAACTATCTTGTGCTAAACAAGCTTTCACAACTTTACTTCAAGCCTCTTTGTGGAGATGGATGAATAGGCTTTTTTACTTTATGCCTGTCATTTTCCTGCACCTTCCATTCACCATTTTATACATCCCACCAAGCTGAAGAAAATTCTTTCAAGGACATGATTTTCTTGAAACACCAACTAGCATTGCAACCGATTTTGTATGATTTTCGATTAGCATTGTTTAAGTATGCATTATGGATCCATTTAACCCATAGGATTTCGGGATGACTTGATATATACCACAAATGTTTCTCCACAAGTGCTTTATTCCAGTTGGTACACATTCCAATCCCCAGGCCCCCTTGATTTTTTGGCGAGCATACCTCATCCCGAGCCACTGGAATGAGCTTATGAGCACCTTCGAGTGCCGGACCAAAGGTAACTCCGGCATATCTTTTCAACCCCTTTAATAACTACACTCGGAAGAATAAAGATGGAGCCCCAATATATGTGCATATTGAGCGAGCACTGAATTAACCAACTACAATCTTCCCGCATAACCGAGCTTCTTAACACCCAAGTTCTCACCCTTGCGGAAATCTTTGAGATTAGAAGGAGGTAGTCATTGCTATTTAATTTGCCGAGTCTTCAAGGGTACCCCTAGGTACTTCAATGGGAGTTGACCCTTCTCTAGTCCTCGAGATATGCAGTAGCTGCTCCTCCACTTCTTCATTCACACCAGCCATGATAATTTGAGACTAATGCAAGTTGATAACTAGCCCGGATACTTCGTGAATATCTTAAGGGTTTGCATAATGTACTCAAGTGATCGACAATCGACTTTGCAAAAATCCGCAAGTCATCTCGCAAACATCAGGTGATTCAGTCTTAATTCCTTACATCCTGGATGGAATTTGAATCTTTGATCTTCAACCATGCATTTTAACAATCTTGAAAGGTATTCCATCCCCATGACAAACAATAGAGGGGATATGGGGTCCCCTTGCCCGATCCCCTCCCACTTTAAAAAATCCATGCAAACCTCCATTATAGTTTAAGGAGAAGCTAGCAGAAGATATGCATTCCATAATCCACATAATAAACTTGCTAAAAATGCCAAGCCCTCGCATAATATCCTCCAAAACCCCCAATCAATAGTATCATATACCTTTTTAAGATCAATCTTAATGATAGATCTTGGAGAAATTTTTCTTCTCTTATAGTGCTTAACCAAGTCCATGGCAATTAGGATGTTGTGGAGGATCAATCTGTTTTGTACAAAAGCTAATTGATTTTCCATGATAATTGTAGGTAACATATTTTTAAGCCTAGTGCAAAGCAATTTGGTGATGCCTTTATAAATCATGTTACAACAAGAGATTGGTCTAAAATCCGAGGGAGATTAAAGGTGGTCTACCTTAGGGAGAAGAGCAATGGTTGTTGTATTGATTTGTTTCAAAAGTTTTCCTGATGAAAAGAAATCCAGAATAGCCTCACATACCTCGGATCCAATAATGCTCCATGCACTTTGGAAAAATTTACTATTGAACCTATCTGGCCCTGGGCTTTTAGTCCCCTTAATATCCCGAAGCGGCTTTTACTTCCTTTTGTGTCAAAGGGATGTGTACGAGCTTGACTTTGAGTTAGGGAGAGACATTTATTAGATTGCAATATAAACTCCATTTCTTTGAAGGATACATCCAATATTTGCTTTGAAAATTTTCTACTTCACCACAGAGTAAAAATATGCGATATTGATGTCCCCCTCTTTTAACCACCTTATTTTGCTAATCTGGCTGTACATATCTTTTGAAGCCTTTTTAGTCTCTGCAATTCAACAATTGCATCATTTCGAGTAGTGTATAAAGCCTGTGTACCTTGTCCAACAAAAATTGATCTTGAATTCCAATCGAATCTGTCTAACTCCGATTAGTTGACTATCCGGATGGGAAAATTGTAATATGTGGAGTTGCCTCAAAGTCTGTCTTGACTTGCTTCATCTTTTGAACAACTATGTACATTTTTGTGCTTGGCCCATTGTACATCCAATTGTTTTTGATCGTAGTTAAGTATTGATCATTATGGCACCACATGTTACGTAACCGAAAACAAGATCGAAGCCTCTCATTTTGATGTTCTTTGAAAATTAAGCAGTAGTTATTAGATATTCCACCAGCTTCAACAAGACAATTAACCCCTAGAAAGGTGTTATACCAAGCTTCATTAATCGAGCACGATCCAATCTACAAAGCACCATGTCCTGTGCCTTCTATTTATTTGTCCAACTATAAAAATGCCCATTGTGTTGCATCTCTTGGAATTCACATTCGAGTCATGCAGTTCGAAAATCCTTCATATCATTATAGTGGATTTCACTCCCTCCCATTCTATCGCCTTCACTCAAAATGCAGTTAAAATCCCCTACAATAAGCCATTCTTGCACTAATTTGTTGGCATATAACAGAAAATTTTCAAAAGTATAAGATAGTAGTCAAACTGAAAAATACATGACAATATACTCAGCCAATTCAGTTTGAATTAATCATTAAAGGCAATTACAATTACACGTGATTCCTATAGTTACGGGTACAAGTGACTCCCTAGTTAAAGGGGCGAATATGATGGTTCAAGTACACTACAATACAAGGAAAGCTTAGTGTGTTAAAAGAATCTCTATCAACACCACCGAGACAGGGTGAATTTCTATGTTTATGACTACTACTATCAAATAACCTCTAGTTCAAACCCCTCCCCCAATAAAATCGAATTAGGCTCGTATAAACCGCGGCTGAAGTGCAATCATTGTAGTTGAAGTGTTTTCATCTAAACCAAAAGAAGAGATTGCTGGATCTACGTCAATCTCATCAACATTAGTATTTGACTTTACATATGAGCAAGCTGCCTCTATCATCAACCTCACTTCCTTTTTGTATTAGATATAGGTAAAAAACTTAAGGTGTGAGTGAATTAAATCCTGAAAGGGTCTCGCTATATAATCATTGTTACAATATATTGAAAACAAGTAGGATGTCGAGTCTAGACAATACCTTGTCAACTCGCCCTCGTTGTAATCTTGGACTACATCACACACCATTTCTTAAAGTGAGCACTTGTTGCCAAATAGCATGCCGATGAAGAAAATATACTATTTTCATTTGAGCACAACCACAGAGGAAATTCATACCATAGCACATAGATTTGGAAAACCAATCCATGCTCGAAATCCTACTAAATGAATAATTTGCACATTTATGTCATATTAGAAGATTGACAAATAAGAAATGGAAAGTTTCATTGCCATCTGTCATCTATAGTATACCCGCGATGACTTGTCCCGCATTCTAAGTTATCTTACTTCTCCCACATTCTAAGATATCTTACTTCTCCCAAACTTTGGCCTACTTGAACATACGGTACAAGTTTTCACATACCAAGCTTGGCCAAAGCGAGTGTTTTCACTTCTTTGATAGAACCTCTCGTACCATGCGTTGTTTCTTCTCTTCCATTTTACAGATCAACTAAAGCTGTCTATTTTTGCAATCAATTGAAATTGTGTATGTGCCTTGCTTTGTTGTAGCTCTTCCCTGAACCTTTTACTCCACCCTCGGCTCCTCTTTGCCTTTGTTCACATCTAAGACCCCAAGAATTTCCCGAATTACTTATAGTTGAGGTTTTGATACATTCCACCGTCATTCTCCAAATGATAATTGAGCTCACCATCCTACTCCTCATACTACAAACCACCCTTTTCAAAAACAAAACTCCACAAAAATCACACAAAAACAAGCTAATTTATAACCACTACCTTTATTGCCCATCCTAAGCTAAAACACACTTACCCCAATGAAAAAAATGCAGTATTTTGTGGTTGGAAAAAGATGTAGTACCCGAAACCTTTTAAGCTAAAACACCCTTACCCCAACGAAAAAAAATTGAGCAACTACGATCACCAAACTAGAAGTCTAGTCAAATTTAAATAAAATAAATTGATGGAAAAGATTAGATGAAATATTTTCTAAAAATAAATTATTTATTTCAGTTTTCAACAAGCTAAAATTTAACAAGCAAAATATAAATAGAAAAAAAAAATTATGTTCAGATTTTAAATTTTTTTTTGAAAAAAGTTAAGTGACTTCATATTGAATATGTACAAGAGGGTATTAATGTTTAATCCAACAAAAACAAGCTTATAGAGACCATTCTATATCCTTGCACCCATGCTTTGTATGTATTTTTCCTAAAAATAAGGTGATTTCGAGTTCCCATCTAATGTGATCAACAATTTGTTTCACTATATTAGTTTGGGTTTTGAAACTTCGAGCATTCATTTCCTGTCATATTGTGTATGTTACTAATGTAATCAATTGTCAAGTGTTAAGCAATTTCTCGGTAAACTCAATCACGCTTCCATAAAAAACCATTCAATTCAATTCAATTCCAAACCAAATTGACCTATTTACAAAAACCCTAAAACACACAAATCTATAAACCATAAAAAAACTTTCACAATCCCAAGTAATTCCCTCCAATTTACCAACTTCGACCCATTTTTTAAAGACATAAACACCACAATCATCACAAACCAAAAAAAAAAAAATACCCATTCAACCTTCACTGAAAAACTAAAAAAATTGAAAACTTACCTAACTTAACCGAGTTCCACTTCTTCTTCAAATGCCTCGATGAAACGCTTTCTTTCCTTAAACCGTGCGATTAACGAGCAAATCGTGATAGTTGTGAATCAATTGATGTTTGTTCTTCTACTTGTTCGTCGTCCTCAACACTCTTCCTCTCTTTCCGCTTTCTTGATCTTTCTCTTTGTCTCTCGAATGTGTGTCTCTCTCTCCTCCTCTTAAATTACATAGACAAATAGGTGGATATTAGTAAGGATAGAATGGTAATTGATCATTCATAAGTGAGTCATGTGCATGACATGTGTAAGCAACAAAGTAACCCTCGCTACTCTTCGAGCATTTTAAATATTTGAAAAATTGACAACACCTATTGGTCAATTTCCAAATTAACTTATCTATCCCTGTGAAATTTTCATTATTTTAAAAAGGTTTTCTCCCCACTCCCCGAATCCAAGACATCGGATCGGAGCTTTTGAAGAAGAGATCAATTGATAGCGGAAATGCACGATTGTTTGCAGATTCACAAATTGAGTGGTCGAAGCATTGATAATTTGCTTCATTGATGTTCGCTTCTCGGAGTATAAGAGATTTCAGTGTTGAGGTACTCGTGTTTTCTCTCTCCTATCATTTATGGCGTGATTCAATTCATGTACTGCAGCTTTTGCTTCGTTAAGTTTCACTTGTCTCTAGGTTTAGCGGTAAAGCCGCATTTTGTGATTGTTAACCGAACAACGACTCGCCTCTCCCTGCCCATGTAAACATATTCTCTCCCTCGGAGATTCATTAGTTGATACTTCATTATCGTAAACGTGAGCAACTATTTGTGAAACAAACGCAAATTATAGCAAACGTATACACACTAGAGCTTGATGACCTCTTTTTTCGATATTAATTTTGGGTTTACAAAGATTAAGTTGGGGTCGAATAAGGTCCGTTTCCTCTCTCTTTCTCTCGTGTTTCGTGAAAGCTCCATGGAATTAGTTAATTTCTTAATGCCCCTTAATGAATTTGGTGTGTGTGTGGGGAGAGGGGGAATTGCAGTTTCTTGTGAACTTGTGTGGGTTGGGATAGGGTGGTATGGCGTGATTTGGGTGAGGAAATTTACCCGCAATCATTGCATAGTGCTCCACTTATATTGTTTAACGTTCCCTTTCTTTCTCAATGGTTGTGATGAAGATCCGATAATGTCCCTTCAATTCGGGTGATTGTAGTTCCTCACTTTCATTTTAACTAGCTTGGATTTGCACGTATACGTGCAACGAATTAAAAGGATTTGGATTTCAAAATAATACTAACATTATATAATTTGGATAATAAAAATACATGATATTATTAATATAAAATATATTATGTATTATATATTGTATTTAATATATAAGATATTATGAATTATATATTATATATTAGGCATTATTTTTCTAAGATCATGAGTTCGAATATCCATTTCAGTCTAGATTAAATGTTCCCTTAATTGACAATATATTGGCATAGTTTCGTTGCATAACTTATTGATTGTGTCAATATTGTATAAGAGTATGATTAGACAACCAACTTTTAACATATGAGCATGTGGTGATAGTCCTCCAAAGGCTAATACATTCAAGGATTTGTCTTCATATAAATATTTGACATAATTAGGGACATAGTCAAAGAGTACTAAATCTTTTCAATTTCGACAAATTTGTCAATGTTTTTATCGTTCAAAGTGCGAACTTCTTTATTTGTATGGATAACTACAACTCATCAATCATATATGTTGTATCATTTATATGGTTACTCAAATCAGGGAAGATTGCATCAATTAAATCATCAACAGGATTACCATGATTAGGTAATATGTGTATTGATGGTGGCAACTTGATCGTATCTTCAATGACGATACATTCACGTCCATCTCCTACTCCGAGCAAGAAAGTTGCAAAATCCTTATCAAGTAGAGATTTCATGTTTTGTGTCAAATGAAGTACTCGAACGTTTGTCTACAATGCTCACTTGATGAAACATGCATTGATTGTCTCAACTTTAGTACCATTTGGTATAACCTCGCAAGACTTGTCGAAAATCTTTATTAAAGACCATCATTTTGCGAAGCTTACTCCCGTAATATCTCTAAAACTACAATCAATAATCTCAATGCACGTTGATGAGTCACATTGGTTTCATCTTATATAATAACTACAACATGTTTTATCAAATGAACTTCTACATATTGTCTAGTAAGACAATACATTGACAATGCATCCTAATGTTTTATGTGTTATTTTAGCTTTATATAAAAGTGTTACGAGCAATTTAAGAGTTTATCGTAGCGAGTCCGAATTGACCTTCAAGTTTCATATTAATAAGAATGACATGATATAAGAATATTTGTCATGTCCCATCAGGGCATCTACAAAAAACATGACACCGTTATTTATGCTAATAGCCTCCATAATTGTGTTAAATGCATATCGTTGGTTATCATTGATATTTTGGGCACAATGAATATCTTTAGGTGGCATTGGTACGGATAATTCAGCATGTAAAGCCCTAGACAATTGAACCTCTTTATCAACTTGGAGTTAGTTGTGAGAGGTTAAAATTTGTAATTTTATGACTTAACCGCTTTAGCATTCGATATATTTCAAGTAGAACATAATTTAGTGCAAAATCATGATATGCTTGAGCAAGCTGAAGGATAATCCTCAGCCATAAATGGAAAGAATTATCCAAATAGTTACGGACTCCAGTTGGTTGATAGTATACCAAAATAGTGACAACTAACCATCAAAATAATGATGATATTCTCGTTATGGATACGTCCATTAAACATCATCGAATACCGGCATCATTATGCACGAGACTTAATTTTTCTACAACTTTTCTGAATGTTGGATAAGTAATACCATTAACGGTTTTGAGATGTGCAAATGATTATGCGCCTTTAACATGATTGAGCAACAATCGCATATAAAATTTTTCTCCATTAGCTAGATTCGCATATATATTCGGCCAACAACTCTTTAATTACTATTTATCGTTCTCTAAGTATGTGAGGTTTCAATCCATCGATAGTATTTAGGGAACTCTGCATAAAGATAGTTTCTTGTATCCACATCAATGATGTTCATATTTAAGAATTCTATAAGCATGTACGGGAATTCCGTAAGTTGATTTCTTACTAATTTTTTTGTCTAAAAATTAAAAACTAAATTAAATTAGATTTCTTAGAGTATGATACATTATACTCTTTACTCTTCTAAACATTTATATGCTCTATTAGATATTACTCACTTCTTCCTATTTTATTTGCATAGGTCGTTAACCATATTAATAATTTAGCTTAATTCAAATTAATGTTTGATTTCTTACTAATTTTTTGTAAGTTGATTTCTTACTAATTTTTTTGTCTAAAAATTAAAAACTAAATTGAATTAGATTTCTTAGAGTATGATACATTATACTCTTGACTCTTCTAAACATTTATATGCTCTATTAGATATTACTCAATTCTTCCTATTTTATTTGCATAGGTTGTTAACCATATTAATAATTTAGCTTAATTCAAATCGGTGTTTGAATAACATAGATTACTTAAAATAATGATAAAAATCTTCATAAAATAAAACTTATGAAAATATATATATATATATATAAACTCTTAATTAAAATGAATTTTGTGGTAGTCTTTTTACTCAAGAGTTGAGTTATTGATATACTTAAATTTTGCCTACTTGTAGTTAAAAATAGTACATAGAGAGAATACGTAACTAAATTACGAATATGTAATTAAAATGAATTGAAAGACAATCATGGGATACTGCAAATAATCAAGATACACTCAACCCTTTTAATTCAATGATTTATTATATAAGCAAATACATAACTTTCAATCTTAACAATGTTATTTATTTTTATTAAAGAATATTAAAATTTATCAATGTAATATGATTGGAACATTAACACAGAATACTACTATCAATAGACTAATTATACTGTAGATTATAGATTAGCTTGCAAAATCACGAAGTTAATGTATCTTATGATATTATTTATTTTAATACTCATATTATGAAATATTTAGTGAGGATTCAGTTTTATAATTTTGAAAGTATAACTCAATTAGAAGCAACAGAGGAAGACAAAAAAATCTAATCCTTTATAATAATTTAGATTATATGAGAGAAAATTAATCATTAGTCAGCGAATCATATTTAGTAAAACATAGAAAAATAATAAATGCACAAACTAAACAATAAAAAATAATTTATTTATTTATTTTAATTTAATTTAATTTAAATCATCATTAGTTACTACTATTTGGTATCATAGCAGTAACTTTTGATGTGATCCTTGAAAAAAATTTAAATTTGATTGTCTCTTTTATAAATTGGGTTCATTCTCCGTATTTAAATATGAACACACGCTTCACAAAATAAAAATTTCAACCAAAAAATTTAAAACATTCAATTAATAATCTCTCTTTCACTAAACTCTCTCTCTTTATTATACAATTCAAACTTCACATTATACTTTACTTTTGATTACTTAAAATGATGATAAAGATTTTCATAAAACAAAACTTACAAATTATATATAAAATAAAAACTATTAATTAAATAAATTATTTAAAAATTTATAATGAGTATTTGAATAACATTAACTGCTTAAAATAATAATAATTTTTTTATAAAATACAGTTTATATACAATATAAACTAAAAAATATTAATTATTAAAAATATTAAAAAATTCATAAAATTATTAAAAATATTAAAAAATTCATAAAATTGTAACCCTAATAAAGATTTTTATAAAATAAAACGCTGAATTTAACTCGCTGTCCTACTCTCCTTGTTCTGTCATTAGCCGCAGTGCCGGCCTACCTCATTCGCACCTCCCTCGTTTACCCCCTGGCGCCTCTCTCGGTCTGTGCTCCAGGCTCCCTCTTCCTTTTCGGCTCCCTCTCTGCCGTCCTGGGCTCTCTCTCTCCGGCTCCCTCTTGCTCTCCGGCTACCTCCCGCTCTCGGGCTCTCTCTGGCCCTCCGGCTACCTCACGCTTTCCGACTCTCGCTCTGCCATCGCCGGCCTATTTCTCTCCGGCTCTCACTCTCCATCTTCCGCTCCGGCTCGTTCTTGCTCTTGATATCCGGCTCCCTCTCGCTCTCCGGCTCTCGCTCTCTCCAACGTTTTTAGGTATATTCAATTGGATCTGAAAACGGTGCCTCTCTCCATCGTTTTTGGTATGTTCAATAATTACATCTATGTTTTATGTTTTATGTTTTACCTTTCGAAACGAAAGGTTCAGATGTATATAATAATGTGGGCTGGCCATAACATCTACAATCCCGCATTGTTGTTTTGTGCCTCTGCCTCTTGCTGGAAATTTCATTCTCCCTCCCCTGTCTATCTGTGGTGTCTTGTGAATGCTTGATTGCTTGAATTTCTAGAGCTCAACTGAATTAACAAATAAATAACTTACGTGAATTGGTAACCAAATCAAAAAATAAAAAATAAAAAATAACTGACAGTAAATTATTTGTAGAAGACGTGAGGGGAAGAGAGGAAACTGATATGAAATAACTGTATGAGACAATTTTATCCTTTAATTTAATCTAAAAAAGGGGTAAATATGGTAAATTAAAATTTATACAACAATTCAATCCTCTTCCCTTTATATATAACATAGATTTTGGATTTTCTTTTTTTTTTTCTCTCTCATACACTTCTGTGGTTTGTGGGGAGTTTAGGCTATCTTCTTACAATTCGGGATTTGATAATTATTG
The DNA here is from genome assembly GCA_021018815.1 of Talinum fruticosum. Taxonomy (NCBI): domain Eukaryota; kingdom Viridiplantae; phylum Streptophyta; class Magnoliopsida; order Caryophyllales; family Talinaceae; genus Talinum; species Talinum fruticosum. The sequence continues at coordinate 11,290,826 of JAITYX010000004.1, read as the reverse complement.
GTATGAAATCACGAGAGTTTGGGCGGTAAAATGAGATCTACCTCCCCTTAATTTGATACGATTTTGATTGTGTAAATCATTTTTATCTAGGTCTTTAATTTTCAAGAATTTCAGTCAATTGGAATAGTATATGATTTGATTTTTTAAAAATTTTTTTGGGCAATTTTGCAGTGAGAAAGAAGATATTACACTTTTCTAGAGCAATGGCAGGGTTTTGAATTAAATTTTCAAGGTTGTAAGGTAGTTGGATTCAGAATATTACTTACAAAGGTGATCTCTTCTGCTTTTTTTTTTTTTTTTTTTTTTTCCTACTGGTTCCTTTTTCTTCCATTTCATATTAGTTTTCTGTTTTTGTGCTTTTTGTTTCACTACGGATAACATCATTGGTCAAATTTGATAATTTTGTTTTGTTCATCAAAGCAAATTATAGTAAAAGAATGTGAAGTTGGATGGGAATAATGGGTTAGAGAGATTTTCATGATGAAAGGGTTGTCAAGAGTTATAATAAATCCTAGCTAATCGAGAGAATGTTTAGGCAAAGAAAGAGTTCCGGGGCTGATATTGAGGAGGATAAGAAGGGATGATGGTAATGGAAGTACTGAAACTTTGGTCAAACACTTGGAATTATTCAAACACAGAAGGAGGCAAATGTGTTGTTGAAAGTTTTGTCCGGTAGAAACAAATGGAGCAATGTGAATTTGGACTCTAAGGTTAATAGGTTGGAATTCTAGATAGAGAAATCAAATGTTTGACGTTTTCTCAGCACATCCTTAATTGCGAACTTAACCACCCCCTCCCCTTTCTAAGCTCCGATTCTCTCCCTTTTAATCTGCTATGTGAGAAGTACAGGATTACTGAAGCTTGGCTAAATTTCCTTTAATCTTTTGGGCTATGTTGTTAATAATTGCTATTCTTTTTTTGATCTTGGATGTAGCATTTTACATTCTACCCGACCTAAGTATAGTAATATACTAAACGTGTGCTCTACAATTCTTCCACAATAGAAGTAGCATATATTTAAAGTTCATTCATGGATATAAGGAAAGGAAGCATATATAAAAGGCTTTGGCAATACTAATTCATCTCGCTGGACATGGTAATGCTAAAAATAGATGCACAACTCAGTCAAGGTTAAGAGAAGAGGTGTAATTATCTTACAATTTCTTTTTTGGAGACATTTGTTACAAAATTTAATTTGAAACTACTTATTAATTTTTTGTCATTCTTTATTGAGAAAATGCTTTTCTGTTGGATGTTGGCCACATACATTGATTGTTTCATTTCAATGAGAATTTTTTGGGGGGGTGGTTCCTAATTCTTATATTGGATCATAAGTATGTTATTTCTCTATTTTGGAATCGGAAGGCGACTAATCCCTTATATGGAGGTGGACCGTCATTTGATGATGCATGGTAAAGATGGATTATTTTGTGCTTGACGAGAATGGGTACAACTTGGAAACAATTAGAATTCATTTGTAAATTCAAGATGTCAAATTGAGATTCTTTTACTTTTGATTTGAGATGTTGAACAATTTGTTTTTCTTTGTAGAGGGAAGATATTAACATTATGTTGTTAATGTCGTTTTGTTGGTTTAGTTTAAGATATTGTCCCTAAAATGGTAAAAAATAAAATAAAATCATGTGCAATATTTTTGCATAAATATACATTGAATGAATAAATCATTCTATGCTACCTAGATTTTATTTAATTTGTTGTTTTAAAAACAATTTACATTTTTATTCTATATATTCTTTTTCTTATATTCCATTATTTAATTGGAGTTGTGATACAATTTAATTTAAAGATTCTATATATTGAACAATTATTTAATGATACTTTCAAAGTTATTTAAATCTTAATTCCGGGCGACGCGCGGGTCTTAGCTAGTTTAATTAATTGATTAGTTTATCATGTTGAACCTGGTTTTTTTTTTTTTTGGAATGAGAATTGATGAACAACTTTGTCTTTCTGTGTAAATTTTTCATAAGTTGCATAGATGATTTATGACTCTTTTGAATGATTTTGGGTTGCGCTTTTTCAGGCCTCAAAGATGAATGCCTTGCCTAAATCAGTTAATTTCTGCCAAAGATTCGTGTTTTCTTCCTTCTTAGCTGTTAATAGGATTGTTAATTCTGAAATGGTTCATGGAAATTCATTTAGTACTCTGCTTGAGGCTAAAACAAATCCAAATCCAGAAATATCCTGGCAAGTTTTGGCAATTTCTGAGCTCATAGCTAAGCAGCATTGGCGGGAAATGAGGAAAATTCTCAAAGAAAACAGCTCGGATAAAGTTTTGCAACAATTAATGGATTCCGAGGCAGACCCACGTCTCACTGCTCAGTATATTAGGTGGTTGGAGAGAGATTTTGGTGTTGTACAGAGCATTGATATATACTGGAAACTGTTTCATTTGCTAGCTAACAGGAGGTTATATGGGGAAGTTAGGAAATTGTTGAATGGGTTTGTGCAGAATAAGTACTCAATTTCGGAAATTTTTCATAAACTTTCGATGTTTGGTGATTCGTTTCGGGCAAATCCAGTTCTCGTTGATATGTTGGTGCAGGCATATGTGCAGGGTTCACAGGTGACGTTTGCAGTTGAGGCTTTAGAGCGAGCTTGGGATTATGGCTTTAGGTTGTCTGTTCTGTCATGTAATCCATTGCTAAGTGCATTGGTTGATGCAGGTGATATAAAACGCATGGAATATGTTTTCAAGGGGATGATTAGGAATAGAATTCAGCCTGATATTATAACATTTAACACCGTCATTAGTGGCTTTTGTAAAGCTGGTCAATTGCAAAAGGCAAGTGATATCTTGGAGGATGTCAAAGCTTGGGGTTTGTCTCCATCAGTGATTACATATAATGTTCTTATTGATGGATATTGCAAGAAGGGAAGGAATGGAAATATGTATGAAGCCGATGCTTTAATGAAAGAAATGGTATCGATGGACATTTGTCCAAATGAGATCACCTACAACACTCTCATTGATGGGTTTTTAAGGGATGAAAACCTGTCAGCTGCTATGAAAATTTTCAAGGAAATGCAGGACCAAGGATTGAAACCTGGTGTTGTGACATGTAATTTGCTGATAAGGGGATTTTGTGCTGATGGCAGGATGGATGATGCTTTGGATGTGCGAAATGTCATGTTTCTTCTGGGCTTGATGCCGGATATTGTGACGTATAATGTCCTTCTCAATGGCTATTGTAAAAGGGAATGCTGAAAGAGGCCAGAGAACTCCTGGATGCAGTTGATGAAAAGGGTTTGGCTCCTACTGTTATAACTTTCAATACCTTGATAAATGCTTACTCGCAAGGCTGGGTTAATGGATGAAGTCTGTTGCACTCGCAGAAGGTAATGATGGAGAGGAATGTCCATCCTGATGTTTCAACTTACAATTGCTTGATGGGTGGCTTCTATGGAATTGGAGATTCTCAAGCAGCTGGTAACCTTCTAAAGGGAATGAAAGAAATGGGGCATAAACCTGATACTCGCGACTTATCACATAAGGATGCGTGCTCTATGCTCGAAAGGGAAGACAAGAAAGGCAGTGAGATTACTTGGTGAAATGCTTGAGATGGGTTTGACTCCAAATCATGTGATTTACAATACAATCATTGATGGCTACTGCAGGGAAGGGAAGATTAAGGCTGCTACGGCTTTCAGAATGAGAATGGAAAAAGATGGGAAGCGAGCAAATGTTGTAACATATAATGTGCTAATAAAGGGTCTTTGCATTAAAGGCAAGCTGGAAGAAGCAAACAAACTTCTTAATGAGATGTTGGAGAAAGGTTTAACCCCAAATCGGATTACCTATGATATTATTAATGTTGAAATGGTGGAGAAAGGATTTGTTCCGGATATTGATGGGCATCTTTATAACCAGTCTGCTGTGCATTAATCAGGCAGGTGATCATGCTTAATTATTATTTTCTGCTTTGCCATCATATGCTTCTGATACTGGTCATTTATGCTATATCAAACAACAGAGAATATAGGGAAATTTACTTAGGGGTGTTGTTCAAATTTGAGTATTTCCTATGGATGGTGTTGTTTCAATTAGGCTTTGTTTTTTTTTTTTGGGGGGAGGGGCTGGGGCTGGGGCTGGGATAGTGGTCACTGTAAGTTAATACATCATGTCTGGGGCTGTATTCTATTTAATAGGGAATTGATCCATGAGTTGGCTTGTTCGAATTTGATAAATAAGTAGTGGAATTGCGCAAGTGATGCAAATAAATGCTGACGAATTCTTGTTCATTCCATCCTTGCTCCTATTTTAGGTCTTTTGCACACAGTGGGCTGTCTTATCAAACCTGGTCATTTCATCTCTCTTTAGATTCTTTTAGTAATCTGTATAATCATGGATAGTCCTTAAACTATATGTGTGATATCTTTTGTTTAGGAGTCAAAACTTTATGTGAGAACCCCTGCGACGGGATAGTGCATTGTTTTACTGCCAAGCTGTGGTGGATGCATAGCAACTAAGGCCGAGGGAGCTAAAATCTGGAAGAGTTTGGAAGACAATTGTGGCACCGGTCAAGCAAAAGGTAAAGCTTCTGAACTGGATTTGTCAGCTTTGTTATTTGGATGGAAGTAGAGTTTCAGTTGTCTATGTAGTTAATTTAAGTGTTGTTACATCCAATCTGATGGTTTTAATGAGCTTAGGCTGCACTTTTAAGTGTTTGATGAAATTGCAATCAAGAATCCCTTGCCTAGATCGTTTAGGTTTCATCCTTTTTTTCTCTCTCTTTATTTAATTCAATTTGTGTGTATTGTGGTCTATTTTTGATAAATTATTTTTAAAACTCATCCTCTGAAGGTAATCGGAGGAGGCATGATTCTGGGAGCTGTATGAGTTAAATGGATTTAAGGAGGACTTCTGACATGCCTGTGCTATTTGACTGCTTTGCTTCTGCTGGTAAGTAGAGTGTCGTACTGTAATATTATAAATCAGTTGCCTCTTTTGTGACATCAGTTGCCTCTTTTCTGACACCCCTGCCGCCCAAATTATAATCAGAGAATTTTCAAAGGTTTCTCATTGGTATGACTCATTGCCTTGAAGAAGGTAGCTTAAAAATATACGGCTTAGCTATGCCTATGCCTACGTTACACTAATATAGTAAGAATTTGACCTCAGCTGTGCTATGCCAGATGATTGTGTCCTCTTTTTTGTTTGGCAAAAGGTAAATTATCATGGCTTGTCCCAATCAAAACAATTACAATGCGTTACACTTCTGGACAGTCCCCAGAAAGTGCTTGAGTCACTTCAGGGTTTGTATTTTACTAAGTATATCATGACCACACTCTAAAACAAGGCAAAGAGCTTTCTTAGCTGAGCCTGTATGAATTCTCCTATTTCTTTCTTTCCAGCAGTCGTAGATCACAGCAGCAATAGCAAGGAACATGTATGTTTTCTTTTTTGTGCTATATTTACAGTTCAGCGACCATTGAATCCAATCAGCTTTCCCTTTTGTCCAATCTGGTATGTGCAGAAGATCTTCCTTAATCCTGGTGCTGACAGCAGTTGTATATGGGCATTCAATAAACATATGAGAATTGGTCTGTAGCTCATTGCACAACACACGTTCTGGGTCACAATACATTCCCATTCCATTTAGCCTATCTCTTGTCAGTAGCTTTTTGGTGCATTACTAACCAAGAATGAAAGAGAACTTTGGTATCTTCCTCTTGTGCCACACTAGTTGGTGCCAGGCCACACTAGGCCTTTTGATCCTCAGCCAATTATATCCAGATTTGGGGGTGTATTGTCCATCAATTGTGAGCAGCCATACCCCAGCTTCAGCATTGAAATTTGCTTGCATTAAATGCCTTACTTTGAGTAGCTTCTTCCATGCCCAACTTGCTTTTGCTGTTACCTTAACTTGCCATATTGTCTCACCTTTGAGGTAGTAGTGCTGCACCCATTTAATCCATAGGCTTTCTTTACCTTGAGCAATTTGCCAAATCAGCTTTTTAATAACTGCAATATTCCATTTTACTGCATTTCTAATCCCTAATCCACCCTCTTTCTTTGGAGCACAAACTGTTGTACATGCTACCAATGGCATTCCCTTATAATTCTCTGATCCCCATAAGAAATTCCTGCATATTTGGTCTACCCTTTCTATTATTGCTTTGGGAAGGATAAACATTTGGCTCCAATAAGATGTGATGCTTCGTAAAACTGAATTTATCAACTGAACTTTCCCAGCATGGGTCAATTTCTTCATTGGCCAACTTCTAATTCTTGCTACAATCTTCTCGGTCAGTATTTGGCAATCATTTTTGGTTAGCCTTTGTGGTTTGGTGGGCACTCCCAGATGTTTAAAAGGAAGATTTCCTTCTTCAAACTTTGTAATTTCAATCAGCTTAGCTGCAGTTTCTCTGTCAATGCCACCAAACACAATTTGAGATTTCTCTGGGTTCACTTCCTACCCTGTGCAATGTGAAAAATGTGCCAGAGCAGCCATTAAGCATTTGACACTGGATCTATCAGCTCTACAAAACACTAATAGATCATCAGCAAAGCTAAGAGAGCACAACTTTAGCCCATGACAACCTAGATGAAGTCTGAACTCTGAAGTCATTCTGTGCTGTACCTACTTTAAAGGCTCTGTGTAAGTACTCCATTATTAATACAAATAGCAAAGGTGACATTGGGTCACCTTGCCTTAGCCCTCTTTTGCTACCAAAAAATCCAAACAGCTCTCCATTCAATTTCACCGATAATGTAGTAGAGGTGACACATGTCATGATATAACTCACAAATTTGGAGGGAAATCCATACCCTAATAGTATATGCTCCAAAAAGTCCCGTATGATTGTATCATAAGCCTTCTGTAAATCTAATTTCATAATGCATCTAGGATAAATACCTTTCCTATGATACATTTTGACAAGATCTTCACAAATGAAAACATTATGCAATATAGATCTATTTTGCACAAATGCACCCTGAGAATCATGCACCAGGCAAGTCAGAACTGGTTTGAGCCTTTCACACAATAATTTTGTGATGCACTTATATATAGCATTACAACGTGCTATTGGTCTCAAATCCACAGGAAGGGTAGGATTAGGGACTTTTTGTATCATAGCTAGAACTGTAGTGTTTACCTGGGTAAGTAGTTTGAGTTGCACATACATCTTTTCTAGTGATCTCCCAAGTACTTTTAAAGAATTGACTTCCATAGCCATCTGGTCCTGGGCATTTATCACTCCCTATGCTGAACATTGCTTCTTTAATCTCCTTATGTGTAACCTCCTTCATAATTTCAACTTTCTATTGGGTTGTCAGGCAGTTACCTTGTAGTATAACTTCCCATAAACTTTTGGAAATGATCCACAAGAATGTTTCCAATCTCTTGTTTATGATAAACAAGCTCTCCAAACTGATTCTTCATGACTTTAATACCATTCGTGTAGTTCCTCTGTGATAAGCTTGCATGGAAAAAAGTTGTGTTCTCATCACCATACTGCAGCCGATCCATCTTTGTTTTTTGCTTTAGATAGTACCTTTCTGCTTGCAGCAAAAATTGATACTTTTCATTTGCTTCATGTTCCTCTTTATGTAAATCCTGCTGATAGGATTAGCATGGATTGCTTCCTGAATTTTGTGCAAAACCTGTTGTGCCCTTGTGACTTGTTGTCCAATATCTCCCAACCTTTTTTTTATTTAGGTCCTTTAGAGCTGGCTTCAATTTCTTCATTTTTGTGACCAACTGGAACATCTTTGTGCTTGTAATCTCAAGTTTCCAAGCTTTCTCAACAGTGGTCTTGAACTGAGGGAGTTGTGACCACATATTGAAATATGTAAAATATTTCTTTTTTGTAACAGGACCTTGCTCAGTGTGCAGCAACAAGGGGCAATGGTCAGAGATATCTTCTGGTAAAACTTCATCATATACTTGAGGAAATTTAGAGACAGCAACTCCATTCATCAAGATTCTATCTACTCTCGAAAATATCCTTGTTGGTCCTTGTTTGTTGCTCCAAGTAAAGAATGCTCCAGTGTGTTTTACCTCCTGCAACGCACATCTGTCCACACAGTTTACAAAATCCCCAATATCATCAAATAAGACTTCATCTCCACCTATTCTTTCCTCAATGCTGAGCAAGCTATTAAAATCTCCTCCAATAAACCACGGCTCCATAATGTTTGCGCTAAACATTTCAATGTCCTTCCATAATTGGGCCCTTTCCTCGTCATTTGAGCCATACACAACTATGAGATAAAAACTTTGACCCTCCCCATTGATACAATGCACATGGATAAATTGTCTTTTAACTTGCAAAATATTCACTGTTACGTATCCTTCCTTCCATATGAGCCATATTCTACCCTTTTCTTGCTGAGAAGAGTTTGTGATGACTCTCCAAGAACCACAAGCTGTCTGTTGGATCTCCTTTTCATTCAACAATCTTGTTTTGGTTTCTAGTAACCCCATAAGGATGCATTTATTCTGTCTAAGGAAGCTTTTGACTGCCACCTGCTTATTCGGGCCATTGAAGCCCCTTATATTCTACAAACAGATACTATCCATTGTCTCTGGAGAGACTTGCGAAACTGTTCTGAAGAGCCACTATATTTTGCGGAGTCACACATTGCATATTCCCAATAATAATTTGAGTAGTAGCCTCAGGGGTACCCACACTCTCCATAATTGGTTCTCCCTCTTTTTCTAGCACTGCCTCTTGATTCTGAGTAGTAATGTGCTCTGGTTCAGTTTCTGTAATTATTGCAGACTCTTTCCTTCTCCATTCTTTTCTATACTTCTTCTTGCATTCTTCCACCTTATGTCTAAACATGTTGCAATGAGTACATTTAGTGGACCCCCATTCAAATTCTACTGGTTGAGTCACTAAAATACCTTGTTGACACATAAATTGAATTTCAGCTGGAAAAGGATGATGGATATTCATCTCAATCAATACCATGGCATACCTTGCTCTACTCTTGGTCTGTATTTCTTTATCAGTGGTCATTGGTTTCCCCAATAAACTTGCAATTTTGCTCAAACCTTCCTTGCTCCAAAACTTGAAATCTAATTCAGGGAATTGAGCCCAAACTGGTGTTCTACCAATTACTTCTTTGCTGACTTCTTGACCAGCCGACCATGGTTTCATCACTAAGGGTTTTTTATCAAAATAGATAAAGTTCTGCCTTAGGACATTATCTCGTTCCATTATAGAACGAAATCTCACTATGAAAACACCATCCCGTTTAGGTATTACTGTACCATATCCTTTCTGTCCTCTTTTTAATAGTTATAATATGAAAACTTTTTATTTGAATAATTGGGCATCTGCCAACTCTTATGCACCCCACGTCTCAAAGTAACGATATGGAAAATGGTATGAATTGTGGAATTCAGGTGGCCAAACCAGTCAAAAATGTTCCGTCACATTTGCAGTCATATAGTATACTTATTGAATAGCAACTGATTTTTGTTTGACATCCTAAATTGTAAATTACATCGGTACAACCTGGTTTGAAGCAGAATAAGAGATGATATAACCCAATTCTAGTGGAAACTGGTCCAATCTAAGACAAAAGAGAAAGGGGGAGGGGAGGGTTAAGCCTAATTGAAAATGAAAAATCATAATGTGATCCTACTTTCAAAAATTGAAATTGAATCATAATTGATTAGATACAGAGGTGCTTTTTCTCTTGTACATAAGTAAGGGAGGTACTTCTCATTCAACTTAGTTCACCCCACTCCAACAGCACGTCATGCTTGACCATCATATTGTGGGAGACCATCTTCCTTTCATTGTAGTTGTGGAAGACTATTGTATTAATGGATTCGGGTTTAACTCTTTATCTGTTGTTGTGAGGGAGAGTCCTCTATGATTCTAAGATTGTCATGCTGGTTCTAAGTTGCTTCTGCCTGATTATCGATAGTAAGTAAATATCATCTAAGTTGTACATGATGGAGATTAAATATCATACTCTAGAAAATTTTGGTGGTTTTGTGGAAAACGATTGTAGGATTTTTTTAAAAAAACCATTGGACTAGTTAGTTATCTACTTTGATTGATGATGCAACTATGACTTCTCACCTTTTTATTCTTTTGGCCTTTGGTTTTGTTTGGGAATTGTTATGTGTCTTTTCTATTTATTATTTTAGCGTGTGTGTACTTTTATATGGAAATACATTTCAGCTGACATGGCTTGCTTTTCAAATGAATTAGGTGCTGATGAAGTTGTGGAGCTATTTATATATTCTTTCTAAAATTGATTCTGTGCATTTTATTTTTCACAGTTGTTGGATCGGGAGAGGAGTTTTAAGGTGTTATCAACATCAGATAACACTAATTTATAAGCTGATGACTTCCACAAGGTCGAAAAGAGGATTTGGAAGATTAGGGATAAGTATACTTTTTATCTCTTGCATACGTTGAATTCAATTCTAAGATTTGTGTTTAAATGTATTATATATTTATACAAAAACCACGAGAAATTTCTTCAGCTACCTATAAAGTGGATTTGCAATCGAGCAAAGGACTCCTTCGGAGAGTTTTGCGGAAACATTTCATCTAGACTCGTACAAGGGTAAGATTGCTTACATTTAGATTCCTCCAAACTTAGTTGATGCGAACCATGCTGGGTGATGGCATTGTATAGACAATAGAGTGTTTGGAAACTAATATATATTTATAGAGAGAAACAAATTGGAACTAACTGTCAGCAAAATTGTGACATCCCAACAAGTTACAGGTTTATTGAAAGACGTGCATCGGAGGTGTTGGGGGAAGAACAATTTTGTCGAGACGTACTTCCAAATTTGCTAAGCATTAATCTTAAGGAACAACTTTTACCAAGCAGTAAAAAAATGTACTTTTCAGGATACACTCAGTTCACAAAATAGCAGTAAAAAAAATGAGCTTTTCATGATTTCAAACAAAACTATGGCCGAGTGTAAAGCGTGAGAAATGGGAAGGGAGAGGAAGGATTTTGAGCCTAATGCCACGGGTTAAAAGGAAAATCAATAAGATTTTTTTTAAAGAAAAAAACTTGTTTATTTTTTAAAGGATTTAACTTCTCTCTACATTGAAAGGGGTGATAATACATGTTTTAGCGAGACATCTCTTAAATGTATTGTTTTAACCGAAATTAATAATATGATATAAGATTTTAAATTGCTAACTTTTTAATAATTATGTTTAATTATGAATTATAAAGTTTTAATATTCATTGATTACACCAACAAGAATAAAATGATATTCTAATTGTATCAATCCTATTTGCAAAGAATAAAATGATTTTTTCTTTAATACCAAATGCAACCTTCGCATATTATTGATTCACTTATTATGTACTCGATTAATGATCCTAATTTACTAATTTCGACTCATGATATTCTCATCTCTAGGGAAGAGGTATTCAGTTTAAATAAAACAAAACCAATACTAAATTATATATGGTGATGATACAGGCTTTTACACAAAACAAAACAAAAAAAAAAAAAAAAAACTTTGATCGTCCTCAATTAATATATCATATAATATCATCAAACCTTAACGAACGGGAATCACATTCTTTATCAAAGTATCAATAAATACAATTAGTTAGCATTTGTTTAGCCTGAGTATTCATTAACTATACAGATACATATAAATAACACTATAATAGAATCCACCGCATAAATAAAAAAATGGTAATATACATGCAATTTAATAATTGTGAAATAATATAAATAATGGGATGATTTTACACAACATACATGAGTAGTAGTAGTCTTCCATTATCCAATCTCAACAATTTTTAGGCTCAATTATTTTATATCTTGTGGCAAGAGTAAAAGCCAATAGTATTTTTATAAATTGCAGAAAATAGAACAGAGGCTAAATGTATGGCATGCCATCCATAATAATGCAGCATTATACCATTGATCTGAGATCTGTGGTTCTCGAACACGGGAGATTTTTAGGATAAAAAAAGAAAAAATATATCTTTAATCTTTTATTAATTCCGGGTTCATGAACATAGGGTCATGTAAAAATTTAGGCCTCCAACGTGAACTATATATTTTGTGTGTGGAATGAGAACTATTAGTTAAATGAACACCAAATGGTATCTTCACGGTTACAACAAATTTTTGTCATGGAAGTCTTATCCCATGACTTGAATTTGTTGACATTGAAATTTGAAAAGCATAGCGGTTGAGACAAACCAATAAGAAACCGAAGAGGTCCAAAGTGACATAAGACAACACTTGCACTACCAATGCATACATAAATAAATGCCCAGGGAAGTTAACTTAGACAACTAATTTACTCATTCACTACTCTATGAATGAATACCACCCCTCCCTTTGATCGTATACCACTGTACCAAAGTTGAATGAAACCTAAATCTTGAAAAGGATACCAAGAAAAATGCTGAAGGTGTTTAGCCCAATGTTATTCATAGTGATGTGCTTATCCCACATTAATCAAGTTCGTAGCGGGCGAAATTCTTCAACGTCAAGCGGTATGGAGCGAGTTGGAGTTGGAAAGACCGATTGTACTAAGGTGAGCGATCTTGCTAGTAAGAAAGCTTCTTATTAGCTTTTTTTTCGGCCTCGTGTAAACTTGTAAAATTTGTTGGTTCAATTAGGAGATTACTTCATATATTTTTGATAGTTAATGATATGATAAATTAAATTACAAATTACTGTTGGAAAATCAATTAATTGGTGACCCTAATAATAAGTTGTTAGACAATTGAGATTGGAGTGAACAAAAAGTATGAGCGTGATCAAAATTGCTTTTAAGTTAAGCTCGGTCCTCGACTAGCATGAAAGGTCTTATGACCTTCGCATGGCTATAGAGACATCAATGTTCATGAAATAAAGGCGCTAATATTTTAATTCCTCAAGTAAGATTTGATGAAATAGTTGTAAACTAAACATATTTATCATCTGTTTTGATTTTAAATGCAAACTATACACACGTAAATAGAAAAACTTAGATCCTATGTAATTTTTTTGAGTACATGTTTTCACATTAACTTAGGTAAAACGTATAGACAATTCTTTAAAGATAGAGTTTCGATAAAATAAATCATTACTAGAGTTTTCTTGAGTGTAAACTCTTTGTACTATGCAATTTCTTTTATTTCTTTTCTCTAAAAAATCTAAATTAATAATATTACTTTTTTTTTTTTTTTGTCAAATCAAACAAACATTTACATTTTAGACAAAATAATTTGCAGGCCTTGAAGAGATCGTGGGATGATGCATGCAAATGGAAGGGCAAAGCCCAAGTTGTAGTTCCTAATGGGACTTACTTGGTTAATCAACTATTGTTTAAAGGTCCATGTGAGGGCCCAATAGGCTTTCAAAACTTAGGTGTTCTTAAAGCCCATGATAATAGTCATGAGCCCAACTTTTGGATCCAGTTCAAATACATAGGCAAGTTGACTATCTTTGGTGGTGGATCATTTGATGGTCAAGGCCCAAAATCCTGGCCCAAGATAACGGAAGATGTCAGCTCCGACGTTCTACCCACTCGTAACTTCTCTCGCTAGTTCTTCACTCATTACTAGAAATTAGAGGGATCGCTAAGTGGTAGTGGTTGGGATTGATTTCATCACCCTTAGAATTTATATCGTTTTCAATTTTGATTCAAAACTTGCATACATGTTAGTCTGTGTGAAGTATAAATATGGTAATCACTAGAATTATATCGTATTGATTTAGTAATTTTTTTTAGTTGGATTTCAAGTTATAAAGTAATCTTCACTTACACTCAAAATAGATATTTGATTATTTTTAACCTTAAACATATTAAGATGTATGAATCTCAATTGAACCATTCAAAACCAATGACAGACAACCTCTATCTTTCTACGCTCTCCTTTTGGGTTTTCAACCTTGGGAGGGAGCAATTTCTCCAGTTTTGTTGGATTTAAGTTATTTGTGGTGAGATTGATTCATGGGCTTTTGTTTAGACTTTGGTATCCCTCGCTTTAACTTGTGAATACTCAATGAAATATCTTTAGGATAGGGACCTAGTAAGTTAGACTCATTTACCCACAAAGAAATGAATCATTCAAAAGAAATATAATAAAGTCCCAAGCACGTAGAATAAAAATAAATAAATAAATAAATAACATGCACATTTGTATCTTTATTTTCTAAAAAATGTTGTTTGATTCTTTCATAAATAAATGTCAACTATGAATCATGTCACTAACATTATACTTGTCCGATTCTTCGATCATCTGGTTCTAGACTTTGTCAACGACTCAAGAATTGAAGACATGAAGTTCATCAACAGCAAAGGCACACACATCAAACTCTTTAGGTGCAGCAACATTATTATAAACCACCTAACAATTCTTGCCCCGAAGACAGTCCAAACACGGACGGAATCAACATTGGCTACTCAACCAAAATCCAAGTCTCAAATTCTCACATCTCCACTGGAGATGATCTGCGTCTCACTCCTCCCAGGAGCTGAAGACATCAACATCACAGGGATCTCTTGTGGGCCTGGTCATGGGATAAGCATTGGGAGCATGGGAGGAGAACCCAATGAGGGTGCTGTTAGGAGAGTCGGTGTCAAGAATTGCAACTTCACCAACACACTTAATGGTGTTAGGATTAAGACTTGGGCTACTAAGTATGTTGGGGTTGCTTCTCATATAACTTTTGAGAACATCTTTGTTCATAATTCTAGCAACCCTATCCTCATTGATCAGAATTATTGCCCCTCACATCATTGCCCTAAGGTATACTCTTCATCCTTATATCTTGTCTCTTTCAAGCATTTATGTGCGGGTAAAATTTTATTTATATAATCATATTATATTTTATATAATCTACTTGTCATTATAATAGAATTATCATGATAACGTTTATATTTATTTGAGTCATTTTTGGTATTTTTGCTTTAGTTATACATTGGGTCTTAATATTCTCTTATAAGTAATTAAGTAAAAAATGTTTAAATATCGCATGAATTGTAATAAAAACATGAAATATATAGCTTAGAAAAATTATCTAATATATTTTATTTTATTTTATTTTGTATTTGAAGGGGGATTCACATGTTGAAATCAACAATGTGAAGTTCATGAACATTAGGGAGACTCAAAATCAAAAGTTGCAGTGAAGTTCCAATGCAGCAAATATAAAGCTTGTCAAGTTGAGACAAGAAACATAGATTTGAAGTACGATGGCAATGAAGGACCAACAACTTCATCATGTGTTAATGCCAAGGGAACTTCTTCTGGGTTTGAAAAACCACCCTCTTGTTTCTCAATACATTAATTCTAGATCTCAATTTAGGAAAGTTGTAAATATTTAAATAAATATAGGTCTCTAATTTTATTAGTCAAGCTTGGAACTAGACTACCCAATTGAGGGATGAGTAAATTGAGGGCTTGCCTTCTCCTTCAACAAAATAATATATATTATGAATACAATATCATATGATATTGTGACAATAAAAAATTAAATAAAATGTAATTTATATGTAAATTTAGACATGATTTTTATTCTCGTTCTTAAAAAAATACATGATTTTTGTGTGAGCCTAAGTAAAATTAATACTAGAACTCGTATGAAAAAAATTATTGAAAATACTAGAACTCGGATGAAAAAAAGTAATTATTGGATGTTGTATGTATGTTTTCTGAAAAGTATTTTGAGGATATTCTAATTTGAAGATGTATTATAGAATACCCTCTATTTTTTGAAAACTATTTTAAGATCCTTATTTTAGATTAAAAAGACATTATTGTATGTCTTATTATTTTTATTTAATGAAAACACACCCTTATTATTATAATAAAATAATCTAAAAATTCAATTTAAAAAGTTTAAATTAAAATTGATACTTAATCCATCTACCTACCTACCTTGCAGCCTAACATATGCCCACCTACTAGCCAAGCGAGGTCACCAGGAGCTCACTATCTCAGTGACTCTAAATTATGTTGTAGTCAGCCATCAAACCCCAACGGTGGCCGCCACCTTGGTAGTAGGGGGTTGGGGCTGTCGGAAACGATATCGGCTTCATTCTAGGCTTACATATAAGGGGTTGTAACAAATCTTACTATGATTTCATTTCATCCGTCATGAGCACGTCTATTACTGGTTGTAGATTTGGTGCGACACCATAGTTTGGTATAGGCAATAGTAGTATTAAGAGTGAAAAATAAATTGAAATTTTCTTCTTGATTTTTTAATTGAGGATTTATTTTTTTAGTCTCCTAAAAAAGAATTTTGTTATTTCTTTTTTCCTAATTTTAATTAAAAATTTTGTTATTTATTTTCTATAATTTTTCCTTACTTTACATCATTTTAGTAATTTACATGATTATTGGTAGGGATGAGCACAACCGGATATCCGATGGTTTTTGTTGGATCCGATTCCGAATGTGGTTAAAATTGGGTCCTAAAATTTAGAAGCGATTCTGAACCCGGTTCAACCGGGTCCTAAAAATTGGAACCGATCTCGGACCCATTTTAATGGGGTCCATGTTTGAACCCACGAGGTCCAAGCCAGTGTCCGGGTCTAGGATCGAATGCCTAATTTTTATGCTCACCCCTAGTTAGTGGCTAATGTTCATGGTGGCAATAAGAGTGTAGTGGACGGTTGACCGAAGTGGATAATTAAACTAAATGGATGTGTGGAGTAACTTTTAGATTTTAGATTTTTATAAATAAAAAATTTTTAATTACTTTGTTTCAATAAGAAAAATAGTATTTTTTGGACCTTAAAATAGTATTTATAAAATAAAGGATGTTGTTACATTCTTAAAATTTAAGAGCTCTAAAAATAGTTTCCACAAAATAATACAAAATAATAGAAACCGGACAATATGAATTTTTGCTAGAACTCAATTGTACTATTGCAATTCCCACTTCGTAATAAACCATTTTTAATATTTTTTCATCATTAATCAGGACAGCGATATTTATAGTTTTAATTACAATAATTTTGATGCAATAAGATAGCAAAAAGTTCCTAATACAATCAACTAGAAAGATAATTCACCATAACTAGAAGGAAATATTGACTAAAAAAAGAAGTAAATAAAACAATACAATGAGTCACTCATTTAAAGAGGTGAATCAAGATATACCCAATAGAAATTTGTTAAATACTATATGTGTTTTCGATCACTTCAAGTGGAGGAAATAAAGTAAAAGCATGAGAATGAACTCGTCAAATATACACATCTTATAAATGATGTAAATTTAATTTTTTTGTATTCTCTGAATTAATTCTTAATATTTTTTTGTTCAAAAATAAAGATTAGGCTAATTTTAGGCAGTTTAATTTTTAGTTAAGTCTGCTTTTCCCTACAACTACAAGTACACCCAACTTAGATCATGATAGGTGGGACGGGTAATGGATTTGGAAATCTAACATCCCTCCGAAAATTAAAATCTTTTTATGACAATATCTTCATCATGGTTTACCTCTTAGGAAGAGACTTGCTAACATAGGAGTTCAAGTTGATCCACTCTGTAAGATTTTCAATTCTCATGATGAATCGGATAACTACCTTTTCTTCCATTGTTCCCATGCTCTTCATGTGTGGGCAATCGCCACCAACCATCTCTCGGATTCATCACATCAACTTCATCTCCCCATTCTCGATGGAGTTGACATCCTCCAGCGGCTAGATCTTCATTTCATCCAAATCAACTACATAGGGTCTTATTTATGTTATGGAGCATTTAGAAGGAGAGAAACGCTCTCATCTTTAAGAATGAAGATTTGAACCATATCAGGACCATCATCGGGGCAAAAAAGTGTATGCAGAATGGACATCAAGAACAAGGTATTCGCCAAAAGGTCTATATGTCACAAATAGGCATACATTACCAAAACAAGTATGACTGGTCAAATGGAATAAACCATTAGAAGGTTGGATCAAACTCAACTTTGATGGCTCGGTTAAAAATGGAAATGGAGCTATGGGTTTCTTATTATGAAATGAGAAGGGTAACCTGTTGAAAGCGAGAGCAACGGATTTAGGACATGTCTCTGTCTTAGTTGCAGAAGTTATCGCCCTTAGAACGGGATTACAGGAAGCTATCAAAACTAACATCCAACGATTATAAATTGAGGTGATAACAAAATCATTGTCGAAGCCGTTAAAGGTATTACTCAATGTAACGCCCCAGTTACCATCACCTAATAATTCTTTAATTCGAGAATATTAGGTGGGGTCGCAGCGGAAGTTAACGATCGAAGGCGTTACCGCCACCCTAACAAGAGGACAAGGCTGAATTGAAATACCATAATAACCCGGGGTCCAATAGTTAGGCTTTAGTAAGTTAGGGTAACATTAAATGTTACGTTGCGAGGTCTCATGCCGACTACTTAAGTAAACCAACCCCAAAGTACGGTTACGGTAGATATTTACGAGATATTAGCGGCCAATACAACAGGAAATACGCCATGTTTAATTACAACCCAAAACTAAACCCAAAAATTAGCGAGGATGCGCATCACTCGTGAGCATCTATCCCATCACGGAACAATGGCAATGAAAATATCCGGCTAAGTCTTGCTCTCGTCCGACTTCTTAGGCGAAGGGTCGTTCACGGATGCTTTTCCTAAAAACAAAAACATCAAAATAATTCGAAGAATGAGTCGAAACTCAGTACGAACATTCCCTGCACGTTAAATAATTTTGAAAGACATTGATTGAGCGCGCGTATTTCAATTCATTTTAGTTTGAAATCGGGGAAGAGAATATAAGTAAAATTTTCTTGCCGGTTATTATCCGGAAGTAGAACCCCTTGGTAATTGATACGATCGTTGAACAGTGCTCACCCCGGGCCGACCGATAACCCGAGTTAACGCGGCACGTGGGTGTAATTGGTGGGCCTAAGCCCCGATAATTGGTAATTGGGCGGGGACCACTTAATTAGGTGGCAAAACTTGCCTTGTAAATGATTCATTGTTATTTGTATATATGAGAAATGTTGAGATTTGATGAAACATGTGAATTTTCGAAAGGTACAGGCAATGAACGTACTCGAACCGAGGATGTTTATTTCTCCGCTTTTATAAAATTTTAAGTTACTAGCTGTCCGACAACCGAAGTGGCCTCCGTTCTGTTTCAAATAGATTCCCCTTGTTAATAACGTTTTTCTTGAGTTTTAATACTTGAATTCGTATAATCGTTGGCAATTTGATTCATTTTCTTTATTTATTAAGTAATCGATTAAACTAAGATTTTTGTTACTCAACTCCCTTGCGCTAATTCCGTTTAGATCTTAATTAAGCATGTACTCGTTAAAGTAGTTGATTAGATCAAGCAATGATATTCACACGATGTAATGCGTTATGGATTCAAATCAAGGAAATGAAAATACATATATACAAGTACCTAAACATTTCGTAGTTAATGTTGTTATTATTATTATTGTCATTGTTATTGTTATTATTAGATGCAACTAATTCGATTAGTTTGCCAAGGCCAACTTATCTTTCGATCCTTATTCCTAACGTAACTTCTTTACTCCTTGTTTCATCAAATTCAACCCATAGTTAGTGATTACTTAATCTACCCATGCCTTTCCATAGGAAGGCTTCACAATTAACCAAATTGCTCAAAATTCACACATATACCAACTTAAGGTCATGAGCATTATTTTCACCACAAAATTCACATTCGCAATCACAATTAGGCATGCTTAATATTTGAACTATTTTCTCGCCCCTCTGCACTTACACATTAGCTAGTTCCATTTATACATATACTCGCCCTACGTTTGCTCGGTTTAGTTATTCCTCAAAATATCGGAACCCATCCAATTTCTCCCTTATATAACAAAACATCCCTAGTTCCATTCTCTAAATTATAATTTCTCAATAGCAATTACATTCCTTCGCATTTATACATAATCAATCCATCAAAGCCACAAACCCACCATCCACACCAATTCAAATTTCTCAAAATCGATCTTCAAATTCACTCAACACATACTTCTAAGTCATATGCTTCAATTTATAGTTACAATTGCCTAAATAAATCGAAACTTGATAATTTAGGGTTCAGCGTGTTTACCTTCGATTCGAAGAGGAGAAGTCGAGGACGTCGAGCGGGGGTGGTGGTGGTCGGCAGCTGCACCGGCAACCACTCGGTAGAGGCGGCGACGAACTCCGGCGGTCGGCTGCGGCTGGTGGTTGGCCGTCAGTGGCCGCGGCGGGGAGTCCCGCAGCGCCTAGCGGGAGGAAGAGAGAGACGGCGAGAGCGCGAGAGAGGGAGGAAGCAAGACGAGAGAGGGATGAGGGACGGCCGGCGCCGGTCTCCCGCCGGCGTCGCTCGTCGTGCCTGGCCGGAGAAGGTGCCGGGAGGAAGAGGAAGCAGGGGAGGAAGGGAGGGGCAGAGAGACGGGAAGAGCGAGAGGAGGGGGAGCAGAGGAACGGGAGGAACAGAGGAAATTGAAATTGCATTGCCCGATTAATTTGATCTTAACCGCCTCTTTTTTTTTTTTTTTTTTCGGTTTCAGATTAATCCAATTCGGATTTTTCTAAAAAAATCTGATTAATTCATTATTTTTTATTTTTATGTTTATTTTTTTATGTTTATTTTTATGTATTCATTTATTTATTTGTTATTTTTGTTACTTTTAAATTTTGTTAAATTTTACTAACGATGTTTACAATTTATAAATATAATTGTTCGCTCGAAAAGTAATATTAGCGACCTTATAATTATATGCCAACTCGTGTAAATTTTTGAAGTTTACATATGCGTAATTTATAACCATTGTTATGAGGTTTTTATTAAGGCCACTTCGTTGCTCGAGTTGCATAACACGTATACATAAAAATAATTTAAATAGGGAATTAAAGTGCACGCGCTCAATTATATAAATCTCGTAATTAATAAATTAAATAATGTGATTTAGGGTCGGGTTGTTACACTCAACCACCGTGGCAAATCAATTTTATTATAAAGGACATCGTCCATCTTATGAGGAGTTTCACAGAGTGCAACATCAATCATATCTACAGAGAAGCTAACAATACAGATAGATTGGCTAGCATAGTATGAGCATTCAATCCTTTCCCCATCAACTTGAAACTTCTCCCCTTTCCTATTCTATTATCCATTATGACTTACGATAATTTAGGTAGAACTTTGTAAGAAGGGTTATCTAAATTTTACTGTGTACTATTTTTTACCCTTTGCCAAAAAAAACAAAAAGTACACCAACTCAGGAAAAAAACCCAAAAATAAAGGGAAAAGGAAACAATTAAATAATTTTTTTTTGGAAAATAGAAAAGGGGAAGAAGTAGGCCATAACACAAGTCCAAGTTCCAAGTTCCAAGTTCCAGCATCACTTGTTCCCACCCCCAACCAGCCACCCCCAAAAAAGGTTTTAAAATAAATAAAAGAAAAAAGAAAGAAGAAGAAGAAAATGGGGATTGAGAAGTTTGGCCAGTGGTGAACCCTAAGCTCTCACTGCGATCGGGGGAAAAAAATAAAAAATAAAAATCAGTCTCAATCAATTGTCTTCCCTAAACTAATGTATCAACTTTCTCTCTCCTCCAATTGAACTGCGTTTCGTCCTTTGATGATCTTTATTCATGGATTAGCTCATCTGGACGAATTTTCTTCAGTGTAAGCTGGGATTTTCTCTGTTTGGTGGAAATCAGGGGGCAGCTTTGATGGGAAGGAGATAGCATCTTGATAACATTTCAATTTCAAGATTTTGAAGCTGCTTCTTCCTTTCAGAGCATAAAGATGAGGTTCTTTTCTGCTCTCTGTCCCTCTTTGCATCTATTTTTTTTGTGGGCACTTTTAACTTTGCTCTATTTTCACGTTTTTTGATTTTAAATGTGATTGTGGGAGTTTAAACTGCAAATGATGTTCTGGGCATCTGAGATTTTCCCCTTTTTTACCTCTTTGAGGGTTCCTGTTATTGATGAATGTTGCTTGGCTAATCACCTAACTCTATCTACCATTTGAGTAGCTAATTGGGTAAAAATCCAAAGTTTTGCAAAAGTTTTTCTGTTATTGATGTGAAATTGAACCTTGAAACCATCCATCTCAGATCATAGAATTTCCCCTTGCTGGGTATTCCTGTTGTGTTCTTATGTATGCCGACCCATCTTCAAAATTTGGTTACCTGGTGATCAGATTCCTACATGGGGAAAATAAACTTTTAGCTGAAGGGTATTAAATTCTATGCTTAGTGACCTCATTTCATGTCAAAATCCAAATCCATACCCGGTGTCCTACCTAATAATTTTTTTTTTTTGGGGGGGAGATGTAACCGCCTTACTTCTGATTACAGAGAGGTAAAGCACCTATATTCAAAACCTTTTGACTACCAATTACCGTGCAGAGTTAGAAGAGAATAGTTTTCGAGGCATATTGCTATAGCCCACTAGAGCCCACTATAATCCAAGCTGAAAAGAATGGTCAGGAAGCGACTTTTTCAGGTGTCTGAAATCAGACAAAATGCTTAATGACTTCATTTGCGTTTGATTTTTCTGCAACCAGTTTGGGAAACAGTTCTATGATTTGCTTTCAGTAATCTCCTCCATGTGTTGTCTATTGATGCAGGTCTAATGTGACAGGAGTAGGATCCTACAACTCTGAACACCGGAGCTTCAATCGTGGTTTTGGGCATGGACATCCCAGACCTTTTCAATCATCTCAGCGTCAGCCATCTACACAGCCAATTCGCAAGGGCGATCTTTTCATAGAAGCTGGCCGGCTTGCTGTTGAGTATTTGGTTTCAAATGGATTATTATCTTCCAATGTGCTCTCGGGAAAGGGCCAGAATGGCACCTTCAGAAATAGCTCTGGGGAGTTCCGGGATCATCGGAATTCTCAAGATAGAGATATTGTTCCATATTCACGATTCGACGGTCGACCAACAGGAACAGCTCGACAGAGAGCTGCCTCTCCGGATGGAGTTTCAGGTACAAAACGGGTCCCAAATGATGAGGATCCAAGAATGTCTAGGAATTATTCTGGGGAAAGGAGAAGATTTGGAGGGTCCAGGAGTTACAGCTCTGACTGGAGCCGTGAAAATGGAAGGGAAGGTTCCTTCTCTGACAAATTGACTGCCTCCCACAGTGCAGATACTGACAGCGATAAATTTCTCAATGGGAAATCTAAGGACGCCGATACTGATGTTTGCAATCCTAACACAAAGGAATATGATTGCAAAGATGATGGACAGAGTGAGTTGCAAGGCGAAAAGCAAAGGTCTGATCATGTGGATTTAGACTTGAAGACAACTTTACTTCATAACAAGGATGGAAAAGAACTATCAGAACGTTCTGATTTGGTGAATACTGGATATGAGTCAAAAGATTGTAATGGGGATTATGATGTGGAGATAGAAACTTCCAAGAATGACTTGGCTGGTCAACATTGTGAAGAGAAGGATGATACTTCCACCAAGGATGATACTTCCACCAAGGATGGTGTTGACCTGCTTAAGTTTTGCCCTTCTGCCAAGATTCCCACTAAAATACGTTCTTCCTTGATAAACAAGAGCCCAAAGAGTGATCCAATTTTGATAAGTGAGGAAAAAACTACTGATGGATGTGATTCTATTAGCTCCATAAATGGTGATACCAAGAATTTCTATGGGGCTCCATCTTCGAATGAGATCCCTAGTTTAAATTCTGCTGATAATCACTCTCAAGGGATGCGGGAGACCTAAGCACTGCTCATTCTGTAACTCAGCCAATGCCTGTGGAATCAGTCCCTTTTACTGATAAAACATTTTCTTCTGACCAAAAATCTGATGGACTGCCTGAGCTTGAGAATTCCAGCTCCATCGTTGAAGATAGAGCTGAAAGCGAGCATTTGAGGAAGATAATATAGGGGAAGGAGCCAAGAAAGCTAAACAGTGGCTTTCTGTTGCTCAGAGTGACGAATACTGTCAACTTGACGATCTGAGTGAAAAGCAGTCTATTTTGCCTGCAAATAGTGTGGCTCCTGCTGGCATTCTGGATGAGTGTGCTAATCGAGAGAGTTTCACCAACATGTCGTTGTCTTTAAAAGGCAATGTTGAATTGGCTAAAGAGGAGGGGGAGGAAAAGCAGCTGTTCTCAAACTCATTCAAAATTTGTGACCTTAATCTTATGCAAGCTTCTGATATGCATGAGAATCGTGATATTCCTGTACTCATGTATCCCTCAATATCTGCTCCAAGTAAAAGTTCACTAGTTGACATTGATTTGTCTATGAATAACAACTGCAGTTTGACTAATGGCTACAATGACTGTGGTGGTGCAAGAAAAGATATTGAGATAATTGATTTGGAAAGTGGAACTTTGCCAGAAGGCGAAACCATGAATGCTTCCATCAGAAAGTACGCCACTTGTTCAATTTAGTTTCCTCTTGATATGATCATGTTTCTTCTGTTCATCTTACAAAGATGGAAAATCACACAGCATTACCGCTATTGCATTTTCCTGACCCTCTACCTTCTTAAAGCCCTTCGTTATTTTATGTGCTGATGAGATGTTTTTACTAGCTATTTTCATTTGCCATCTTGGTTGTATACTCAACTGAACAAATTTTTCATTGAGCAGCATGGAAGCTGGCATCACAAATGTGGGCAGCTTTCAAAACAGTTCACATAATTCTAATCATAACCCAGATGGTCAGGATGGGTATGGCTTCATGATCTCAGAGTTGCTTGGTAATGATGTTCCAAATTGCTCTTCAGTTCAGCCAGATATGAATTCTTTGCAGAGTGAGATGGTGGTGCATCATGGAGAGGTATAAATTCTGATTACTGAATAGTTTCTATGGTATTGATATGTCATTGATTCAATTCATTTTTTTCTCTTTCCTTTATTCCTCTTTTGAATTAGTCCCACCTCAGCAATGACATTTCTTAAAAGAGTAACATACTAACATTTAATACACTGTTTTCTAGTGAATTAAAGAGAGAATGATTGCATGTTTTCAATTGTAATATTAGTTCAAGGGACTATTTATATGGGACAACTGGAGTGGTGTTTTTTTTTTTTTTGTTTTGGGCTGTGGAGGAGGGGTAAAAATTTAAAGCCCAATATATAAGCACTTACAACCCTATAAACAGGGTATGCAACCCTAAAAATATGCCTCCCTAGGAAATCATCTTGTGCTATATTTTCAACCAAATCAACATGCTTGCTAGCTTTTTACACTTCTGTGCTAAAAATACTACATTTTGCTGTAATTGCTCCTGTATCTTTCTTAACACTTCAAGACTACTACCCTTTTTATTGCAGAGCCGAAGGTGATTTCTCTCCATACTAATATTATAAATCATTGCACCAACCGTAGCATATGCAGTAGTTTCTCCCCCTTCCCCTACAGAGCATTTCATATTTAACAAGTTGCGCTCCCAACTCTAAAGATTCTGCCCCCTAAAGTGCAAGGGCAGCCATTGATCCAGGTCCTCCCAAATATCCTGTGTAAAAGAGCACTGATAAGATAAATGATCATGAATTTCAATGCGTCATTACACAGACCACATGTCTGTATTCTGAACAATAGTGGGAATGAAGCTCACTTGATATGGAAACAATGTGGCCTTCTTGGGTAGACAGTAGAGTATGGCAAAAACTAAGAACACGCACTTTTTTCAGGTTCAATTCTGTAAAAAGGTCTCCATAGGTTTCCCTCTCTCCAAGTTCATAAACAATCCCAATTTAGGCTTGATTAAGTTAATCAGCAGCTTGTGCTCCAAATGAAAAGAGTTGTGTGGATGTGCCTCCCTCACCCAAAGGTCTGGATACTTGTCTGAGAGATCATTTGACCACTTCCCGATTCTTGCAGAGATTTATTAGTATTCTCAATCTAGCTATGTAATTTAAACTGCAGCTTCTGATCCTACCCTTCACCTCCCCCCCACCCCAACCCAAAAAAAAAAAATAAAAAGAAAAAAAGGAAGAAAAGGAAAAGTAGAAAGATGAAAGATGAAAGATGAAAGAAAAAACCCAGAAAAAAGATATGTCGACATGCTTCTCTCAATGTAGGTTGTCATTTTCACCATTATTTCCTTTTGAAGCTATTCGCCTTTCTCAAGTGATCTTTGTGCATCTATCATTCCAGATTAAATAACATATGCGTTATGCTAACTGAATGAATTTTCACTTCACTATTGCAGGGAATGTTTGGTGAAGATGATCCCATCTACATGTCTTTGGGAGATATTCCATTAAGTATGCTACATATTTAAATTGCTTGAGATTATTGTTTTTCTTGAAATCAGGAATTCAAAATGCAGTTTCGGTCATAGTTGTCGTTTTGGTTGCTGTATGGCAAACTCACTCTAATGCTGCAATTGCATTTCATATCGCAGTTGTCATGGGTGAAAACTTGGTTCCCTCAACTTGAAAACCTTTCCAATGCGGCCATGTCGTCGCGGAACGGCCGTATTTTAGCTCTTAACCCCCAAGGTGTTGAGTGGATAATAGTATGGATTTATAGCTGCCCTCTATTTTACGTAGTATGTTTTCCCAAGTTTTTGAGTAATGCTTGGGAACTGGAATGGGTCATATGACTTGCATCCATATTGAACTTGTAATTAAGATAGTATTTGTCGAGCTAGTATGTGATAACTACAAATATCATGGGTGTTTTTTTCTTTCTTTAACTAAGGGTTCACTGTTAGCGCTAATTTTAAGAATCTTTTACTTTTACACAAGCCCCCAATTCATATATGCTAGAACTCAGCACTGAAATCATAGGCGCTGAGTTTGTTTGCCAATCCAGTTCCTCTTTGTAGACATCCTTTGCTAATGTAACCTTGGGAAAAATGTGCTGGTTAGTTGCCGTAGACACAAACAACAGCTGGGTGATATAAGATGCTGCTTGGGCTACTATTAATGTCTTCCAACTCTTCAATGACCTCTCGAATACGACAAGTCTGAATAACAAGTGTTCTTGCTGTCTAACGAATTATTTCTTTGTAATAGAAGTACTTTTAGTGGGTGGCATCTTATGCTTGCATGTTATGCTTCTGCAGGTCTTTTACGGGACTGGGATCAACAACCACAGGAGAGAAATCCTTTTGAAATGTAGCTAAATAACATGCTACTACTGTTGATACAATCAGGTATTCAGCCTCATCCTTTCCATGCGTTTGTGGTTTAGAAATTTACTTGGCAGATTATCCTTTGTTTTGAGGATCCAGATGTATAGTATCCTGATCACAAATAAATATTCTAGAGCAGATTGATTGTCAATTGAATATCATTGTTGTGGAAAGCTATGATGTTGAATTTCTCAATTGATTGTTGATGATTCATTAGTTTAGTGCGCTTTTAAGGGTCTGACTAGGCAACAGTGAGTAATAATGGGATTAGTTATTTTGCTTGTTGCATTATGTTTTGCCACTAAGTTCACTAGTTGAAATTTGATGTTTGAATCCATGTACTTTCAGTGTCATCAAAGGGGAAAGGGAAGAGTTCATGTCCATCTACATTTGTCTGGGTTAGTCCTTCAAAATTTGTGGTTAGCTCAATTGGCGTTTCTACAACATATAAATTTTGAAGACATCAGAAGACAACTATGCTGTCTTTACTTCTTTTTGGGATTAGGGTTTTTGGGGGGAGGAGGAGGGTAGGGGAGGGATGAAGCTGCTTATCCTTAGAGACTGGGGATATAGCTTGGACTTGTGTTTAAGGTTGAGTTGAGGTCCTAAATGAGTGAATGGAAAATTTGATACTAGAAGTTGGCTGCACTGTACTTTTCTCAGACAGTTAGTAGCGTCATTCTTCAGCAATTCGGTTTTTCAACTTGGATTATAGTTGCACAAAGCCATATGCGTCTGTAAATTATCCTTTACTTCTTCACTGTAGTGGTAGGCAGTCAATAGTTGTTAGGTCTTGAAGCCCAACAAAGTAGCCTCTTTACAAGTTGAGTATGGCCAATGGTGTTAGTTTTACATCTGCCTAGGTGGGACCGTTGAGTATGTATGTTGATCTGGAAGTGGATTGCATACTTGCAGTCACAATTTTACTTTCGTAATAGTCTACTATTAAATTGGTCCTAAAAGATTGATGGTCTCTTTCACTTTGGTCTTTTCATCTGATAGATATTTCTATAGAATCTTGAAATTTAGAGAGGACATATTTCCTTTGTTTGGGTGAGCGGCGGTTTCTTTCGCCTAGCTTCACCAAACATCCACTCGCAACCCCCTTTGCTATTTCACTATTTTCTGATCAAGCTTCCACATCCATGGCCATGTGCTTTGCATCGGCAGCAGTGCAGAGTTCATAAAGATGACGGGATTTCAGATCGACAGACTTGGCAACTAACCTCGGAGTAGTAGAGGCTAGCTAGTGTCAGAGGGACACTTTACCGAGGACATTGGCTCTTTATGCCTTTAAAATTCTAAATGCATGTCTATGTTGTTGTGAAGGCAGTTTCTATCCCATTAGCTCCAGCGAAGAAGATTTTCTTATTTTTATGTCTAATTGAGATCGATATGCATCTCTTTCCAGTGTCATTTTAGATTTAAGTAGTATGCAACATTTTTTTGGTTGTTGTTGTATGTATATGTGCAACGATGAAAAGGGTTGCCATTGAAATTATGTGGAAAAAGATGCATTTAGATATTTTCAATTCTCTCACACACTCAGTGAGAATTACAAATTCACAGGTACATCAATCAAGAACTACCGTCAGTGCATTCCAATTCTCCCTCTCTCGTTCTCTCCTTCCTGTTCTTGACCTCCACTCTTTTCTCGCTTCCTCTTTAGTTTCCAATGACTTCAAACTTTTTAATAGAACAGGTGCTATGAATGTTTAGGCTCGACTTGGTTAAAGTTTGGCGCAAATTTGGTTCGGCCTAAGTTCGGCTCAAGTGAGGATCAATTAAGATGCATATTGGCGCCACCCGAGTCCAAAGCTCGGTTAATTTTAACATTTTATAAATGCTAATCGCTTCTAAACGTTGTTCACCATTAACTACTAATGGTAATAATTGCTAACTATTAATTTCAAAAATTGCTAAGTTAGCAACCGACAATTCATCACCGTTAATTTCAAAAGTTCAGTGCAAACTGCATGGGTAAAAAAAAAAAAAAAAAAACATCAAAGATCAATTTTTTCTTTTTGCAAAGGCTATCTAACTAAGCTCTTATCTTAGGGGTAATTTCAGTTGGACTTAAAAGCTAAGGGGGATAGGATACCAAGTCTATGCTCAAAGTCCAAGTTCACAACTCATTACAACTTTTTGGCATACGTAACAAGGAAATTGTATCTACCAAGATTCAAACCCTAGTGAAGAAGATGAAAGTGTAGAGTATTTACCACTAGGGTAACACTCTTAGTAACATCGAAGATTAATTATCCACAATTGGACTAAGTTAAACTTTTACCATCAATGTTGCCAAATTTTACATTGTGAAATATAACGACCAAACAAAGTACAACATGAAACCTTAGTCTTGAAAACATCCCTCAACTGCTAAAGTTATGGATACTTCGCCATGATCGCATATAATCAGTGTCAATTGACGAGCTTCAGTGTGTTGGCTGTGGATGACAGTTCTCTGCATCTTCTCTCTCCATTTTGGTTTGTTGCTGCTTCTTCAGTTAGTGCACAGCTCTATTGCTCTTGGCACTCTTCTGCTGAAGCCTCTCCTGCTCTAACTAAATGGAATTGACATGGAAGTCACTCAATCCATGACCATGAATGAATTTAAAACCAAATTCAAGATATGCTTCGCTTACTGCAAAGCAAATTGGAAAATATCAGAGATGGTTGTTAATCTTTAAATTAAATTGGATGATGGTATGTGTTTTGTACGAAGATATTCTTAAATAATCTCGCGTTAATCTATATTATTGTATTTTATAATAATAATAATTATGATTAATTATGAATATAAAGTTTTTAATAATCGTCGGCTACGCCGACAAGTATCTAATAACACCCTAATTGAATCAACCTTAACCAAAAGGTATGTCATACATGTAAGTTTATAAATACAAAAATTATGGATAAAATGCGATTTTATATGATTTGTAAATGGCAATACAATTCTACTATTTCATCATACCATTCTTTTTTTTAACTTAGGGCGTGTTTGGTTGGGGGAAAAATCATTTTCCTGGAAAATGATTTTCCAACGAAAAATGACTTTTCTTGAAAATCATTTTCCACTTACATTTTCCTTTGTTTTTGGTAGAATGAAAAATAATTTTCCAAAATTTCATTTTCCTTTGTTTGGTAGGAAAGAAATTAATAACATTTTCCTAAATCCTAAACACTAAACCCTAAACCCTAAATCCTAAACCCTAAACTCTAAACCCAATACCCTAAACCCTAAGCCCCATACCCTAAACTCCATGCCCAAAACCCTAAACCCTAAACTCCATACCCTAAACCTTAAACCTCATACCCTAAACCCTAAACCCTTAACCTCATACCCCAAACCCTTAACCTCATACCCTAAACCCTAAACCCTAAACTCCATACCCTAAACGTCATACCCTAAACCCTAAACCCTAAACCCTAAATCCTAAATCCCGTACCCTAAACCCTAAACTCTAAACCTCATACCCTAAACCCTAAGCTCCATACCCTAAACCCTAAACCCTAAACCCAAAAGAAAGGAAACCAATAATGTTTCCTAAAAAATCACTAAAGGTTTGCTCGGGAGAGACAAAGTCACTCTAGAGGGGGTGAATAGGGTGATGGAAGATTTACGAGAAAATTAAACTCTTTCGCTCGGAATCGAGACGAAGTCGATTCCGAGTCTACAATAAGGTCGAAAGGTAAGAACTTAGAAAGTATATTCGGATAGAATGCGAAGTAATAAGATAGTCCGAGTCTAGAATGAACTCGGAAAGTGAACACACAGAAATTACGTGGAAACCCTCCTGTGGCGGAAAACCACGGACCGTACTAATCCAAGCATGAAGTCAAATCCACTATTTTGAGTCCACAAAATACCGTGAACTTTAACTCAACCCGAGTTGCTCCCTTAGACAACTCTTACAAGATTTTCCTAGACTCAAAAGTTTCCTTATCCGATCTAGTACTTCCTAGTTGAGATAACCCTTACAGCTAGGGACAACTAAGCTGAGTTAACCCTTACGACTTAGTCAAGGGACCCTTACTCGGAAAGTAAGAAGAGAGTGTTTGTATCTAAGTACAAGACCTTACAACTCGGAATAATATGAATTACAGAGTAGGAGTTGTAAGTTTGAAGACTGAGTGAATACAAAGACTTTGTACGAGTATTAGTGTTTGGCTATTTCTCGTTGTTGATTCCGTGTCTCTATATCTTCAAGTCTTGTATGTTGGCTTCCTTTTATAGATGACCAGGCAAAGTAGCCGTTACATCCATCTTCTAGTTGGAAGTCCTTTGTGACCGTTCTTAAGGGATTTTACGAGTCACTCGAGAAAATGTCCGTTGAAATATGAACGTTGAAGCAACGGTCCTTGGCTTCTTGGGAAGTCCCAAAACCACTGGCGATGTCCGAAAAGTAAGGTGGAAACCACCGTTGAGTATGGCATTTCGGTTTTCCAGATTTGGAAGCGACAGTTTCGACGCAGTGTATGGGGCTTTGACTAGAAGCGGAAAAGGCTCCTTTCAGTTGGTGATTTTGACGTCGAAGCCGGTTGCTTTTGCAGCTTAAAAATCATGATTGCCTCGAACAAATAATCTACAAAAGCAAATCAATTTTGGTTCTCAAAGTATAAAATACTTTGGTCCAAGATTAGACGCAGATAATATGATAAATAAAACAATCAAGTGATGATTATCCGAGTCGAAACGAGAAGGAATTTTCCGAGTCTAATAACTCAAATTCCATCTCGGATGGTCTAAAACAAAATCAAGTCGGATAAGGATTATCGGAGTAAAGAGACTTGATACATGCAATACGTCCGAGTGATATGTGACTCGGAATATGAGTATGCAATATGAGTCAATCGAGAGATAAGCGAGAATAATATGACAACACTCGGATTAAAGGTTCTATCACTTAGAAAAGATTCTAAGATGCATGGAATGTCTTGAAATCAAAACCTTATTAGAGATAAACTCTATATACTTGATTCCTAGAAGGAACTCGGAAATGACTACGAGAAAGTCCGAGTCTATCGGTCCGACTCGAAACAATTACGCGGAAGGTCCGAGTCTTCAATCTCCCCTTTTGATGAAAGGCATTTCATACTTAGATGTTAGCCATTCCATACTTAGACAAGTTTGGGTGGAAACTTTTGTAAGTGATCTCATACCAACATGTAAAGCTTGCTCGGAAAAGAAACTTAGAAAATAACAATTCACGGAGCAAGAAATCATATAAGCATAGAAATAATGCACACGAAATATAAAAGATAGAGATTGCATTACTTCTCATAACAATTACAAGGAGTTATAGAAAAGCTCCCGCTAAACAAGACATCTATACATCTAATTCTTCTCCCCTTACCTTTCAAGCAAAAACAAAAAGATGGGAAGAAGATTACGGTTAGTACATATTTGATGTCCGGACAAACAAGAGAAGTAAAAGAAAATAGAAATCCAGGAAGAAGAAGAATCGACGAGACTTTGGCATTGTCACACGAGTGCATAGTGTCTCGCCTAAGAAGGAGAAGGGGTGGTCCGAGTGGAAGAGGAAGGGCGAGAGGTACGCCAACGCCGGTACGATCTTGACGATGTGCTTGAGCGCGGCGGAGGGAGAACAGGGATCGCTGTCAAGGGCTCGGCTTTGAGTGGCTGACCCGGAACGAAGGGATCGAGAGGGTCCTCCCTGTGGACCTCGGTAGGCTGGAGGGTCTGCTCGGTTTGACCCGCTGCAGGTTGCCCTTGTGCAGCCAGGTTTTCGACCCACTCGGACTCACTGTCCGAGCTGAGTACTGCCACCTGGAACTTGAGGAGCAGATTGGCCCTCGGCCTGCCTTCCTTCTTCATTTTGGGCCTCCCCTTGCCCGGAAGGAGCTGCCTCGGCCGCAGGCTCCTCGATGTCCGCTTCTTCCTGTTGGTCTTCTCCGTCCTCCCCGCTTTCGAGGAGGTCATGGATGGGCTCGAGGACTCTTCGGATGTGTCCGAGTCGCCGTGGTCTCGAGCGGCTTTGGACCTTCTCTCCTGGAGGAGTTCTATCAGCTCCTTTTGCTTCTTCACCGGACCCTTCATCTCAAGAATCGGATCTTGCTGCACTCGGATTTGGGACTAGGCTGTTTTTGGTTGATGGTCATAGGCCGATAGACAGTCTTGAATGATCGGAGCATGTCCTTGAAATCCGAGGACACAAAGTTGATCTTGTCCATGAAAGCGGAGGACAAGATGGCGGAGAGAGACTTAGAAGCACCTAAGGTGGAGGCACCACCAGGTGGGGCTAGGAGAGAGAGAGGGTTTCTTTCGAGTCCGAGGCGGGGAAGGTGGCCTCGGGTTTGAGTTGTGAACCCGGACACTAGGTTCGGTTTCCGGTACCCATACCCCGGAGTTCCTTTTGCCGACCATAATCGCAGCTTCCGAGACTGCGTTCGGGTCCGAAGGAAGGGGAACTTTGAATTGTTTAAAAATAAGGGTGAGAAGAGCACCGAAAGGAAGAGGGGTGTTCTTCTTATTTTGGAGTTGAGCGAGCACGACTGCCATCCGCTCAATTATTGAAGGAAAGAGGTCTACTTCGTAGCCCTCAAGAATGTCAAAAAGAGCTTTGAGGTGCTTGGAGTTGGGGATCTCCTTCGCTGGAATGCTGAGAGAAAAAGTTCTCATTAGTAGAAAGCACGAAGGCGTGCTTCGACCTCAGCCGAGTCACGGAGAAGTTTTTACGTGACCCGGGGAACTCTTTAGCGTATTTTTCAAAGAAGTCGTCGGCGACTTCAGTGAAAGGAATGGGGCTGCTGTTCAAGAAAAGAGAAGAGACTTTGAATAGACGGTGGAGGAGGGAGGTGTTGATGCGAACGGTCACGTTCGGAACTCCGGAGGTTAGGACACCTTCGAGTAGGTGAGGTTGGTTTAAAACTCGGATACGAGTTCGGGATAGATGAACTCGCTGAAACAAAGAAAGTGATATACACCGGTGGTTTGAATATGGGCCAACCAAGAAAATTTTGTGGTTGGGAAGAACTTGTCGTCCAGCACAAGATCGTTGGGTGACAACAGAGCTTAGAAGATGAAATGCCTTCCTGGCTTTTGGTGCGGGGCTTCTTTGAGGAAGACCCAAGAAAGTCGAGTGAGAACCTTTCTTAGGCATTTTGGAAAGAAAAGAGAGAGATGATACTGAGAAAAAGAGTAAAAGAGAATAGGTCGACAAAAGGAAAAGAGAAAGGAGTAGAAGAACGAGGTTGAGAGCGATCGAACTTACTTGAGATGAACCGTGCGTCGCTTGATGAAAACCAGAAAGCACTGTAGATGAAGGAGGCTTGCGCGAGAAGTTTTTGAATGTGAAAGAGTGATTAAAATATTTATGAAGTACCGAGAAGAATAAGAATAGGCGCTATATATATGGAGAGAACGTCTGTCACCATAACGCCGTCTCAACTATCGTTCGACTCGGTGCTTTCAACAATCACTTCCGACTGGTGTGACGGTTCTCCTTCAACGGTTAGATTTTAAAAGGTTTGAAATCCAACGGTTAGCGTTTGATCGTAATAATCGAGAGAGAAAAATTTTAAAAAAATTTCCGAAATTCTCCACTTGTCTAGAGATGATTCCGAGTTTTATGTCCAGTTTTCTCGACATCCGAGTTTGACTCAACTCGGTTACGAGTGACTTCAATTCAGAAATTAGAAATAACTATCGGCTCGGTATCACGAAATCAAGCTGAACTAATGGTTATGAAATCTAATCATATAACACATAAGCACACGGAAAAGCATATAATCATGTGTTCAACATGCCAAGCTCATTCCTAATGAAGCAAAACCGATCTTCACCAAGAGGCTTAGTAAAGATATCAGCTAATTGAAGATTAGTAGGAATGAATTCAAGCTCGATATCACCTTTCTCAGAATGGTCTCTTAAGAAATGATACCGACCTCAATGTGCTTTGTCTTTGAATGTCTGGACCGAATTTTTGGTGATGCTGATTGCACTTTGATTATCACACTTGATTGGAACTGATTTGAAGTCAAGTCCAAGATCTCTCAAGTGTTGCTTTATCCATAGAATCAGTGCACAGCATGCTCATGCTGCAATGTACTCGGCTTTGGCGGTTGATAGAGCTACGGAATTTTGCTTCTTTGAGTGCCAAGATATTAGGGATTGACCCGAAATTGGCAAGCTCCGGATGTGCTCTTTCTATCAACTTTGTATCCTGCATAATCCGCATCCGAGTGTCCGGTGAGGGTCGGTTACGAGTTTCTTGAATACCATAGACCTAAATTCCGAGTCCCTGCAAGATATTTGAAGATTCTCTTCATCGTAGTGAGATGTGATTCTTTGGGATTAGCTTAAAATCTTGCACATAAACACGCGATAAACATGATATCCGGCCGGCTAGAAGTAAGATATAGCAAAAATCCAATCATACCTTGATAGAGTTTCGATCTATTGCTTTACCTTTTTCGTCCGAGTCAAGTTTTATACTATCTGCTCATGGGTGTAGATGCATGCTTTGCATCTTGGAGTTTATATTTCTTCAACGACTCCTTGGTATACTTTGATTGATGGACATAGATTCCATCTTTGTCTTGTTTGATTTGCAAACCAAGGAAGAAATTGAATTCTCCCATCATACTCATTTGAAATTCCCGACTCATTAACTCGAGAAAATTCTCGGCATAAATTTTCATTAGTTGCACCAAAAATTATATCATTAACATAAATCCGAACAATGAGAAAATCTTTCCCCTTGGTTTTTATGAAGAGAGTCTTGTCAATCTGACCTCTTTTAAAATCATTTTGAACCAAGAAATTGCTTAGTCTTTCATACCAAGCTCGGGAGCTTGTTTAAGACCATAAAGAGCTTTTTGAAGTCCGAAAACATGGTTTGGAAATTCGAGTTTTTGAAACCAGGAGGTTGCTCGACATAGACTTCCTCTTCAATAAAACCATTAAGAAATGCACACTTAACATCCATTTGATATAATTTGATGTTCATGCTAGATGCAAATGCCAACAAGATTCTAATTGCTTCAATCCAGGCAACAAGTGCAAAGGTTTCCCCACAATAATTCCTTCTTCTTGATTGTACCCTTGGGCTAGCCTTATTTCGACTACTACCCCACCTTCATCCAGTTTATTTTTGAAAACCAATTTGGTTCCTATGACTGGGTGGTCGGAAGGTCGTTTGGTTAGAGTCCGGACTTGATTTCTTTCGAATTGATTGAGTTCCTCTTGCATGGCCTCTACCCATTCAGATTCATTTAGGGCCTCTAGTGCATTTTTGGGTTCGAGTTAATGAAATGAATGCAGTGAATGCACATAGATTTTGGAGAGAGGAACGAGTTCTTACCCCACTTGTTGATATCGAGAGTATGTTCTCTAGTGAATGACTAGAAGTGAACTTGAATGCGTTACTGTGCTCCGATTCACCAGATTTGTAGGCTGAGTTGGTTGAGCTTCGGAGAGTTGTTACGAGTTGGCTTGTTGCTCGGATTCTCCTTCAACATTCCGAGTTGACTCCGAGTTGTCTCATTCGAGTCACTTCGCTCCGAGTGACATCATTCCGAGCCAATTGAGTTTGAGTCTTCGTAAGCTTAGTTTGGTCATTATCTCGGCTGAGCTTCGGATCGAAGAATGTTGATTCACTTGGTTTTTCCTGTTCAAGCTCATCAAATACAACGTGGATACTCTCTTCCACTTTGTTAGTTCTCTTATTAAAAATACGATAAGCTTTGCTATGTAAGGAATAACCCGGAAAGATACCTTCATCCGACCGAGCATCAAACTTGGTCGAGTGATCCTTACTGATTATCGTGAACAAAACACTTGCATCCAAAGGGGTTAAAATATGAGATATTTGGTTTCTTCCCTTTGTAGAGCTCATAGGGTGTTTTCTTCAGAATGGGTCCGATGAGGCATCTATTCAACGTATAGTTGGCGGTGTTGATTGCCTCGGCCCGGAAATAGTAGGGAAGATCGTGTTCAATCATCATCGTCCTAGCTATTTCCTCAAGGGTTCTGTTCTTTCTCTCTACTACTCCATTTTGTTGTGGAGTTCTTGGTGCTGAAAAATTGTGAGAGATACCATTCGATTGCAAAATTATGAGAATTCGAGTAGTCGAACTCCCTTCCATGGTCGGTTCGAATCCTCCGGATCTAAGTCCGAGACTCAACTTGAATTTTTCGGCAGAGCTTGCTGAACTCCTTGAATGCTTCATTCTTGTGCTTGAGAAAACACACCCGGGTAAATCGTGAAAAATCATCAATAATGACAAGTATATAATATTTACCTAAGAGGCTCTTGACAGGGATTTCACCACATAAATCCATATGTAGCAGTTCAAGCACCTTGGATGTGGAAACAGTCTTTAGGGATTTGAATAAAGATTTGACCTATTTCCCTCTTGTGCATGCTTCACAAACTTTATCTTTAGTGAAAGCACAGTTTGGCAAACCTCTGACTAGACCATGAGATGACAATTTCTTAATTGTATGCATGCTAACATGGCCTAATCTACGATGCCATTGCCATGAAGCATCATTAAGAGATGCTTTCAAACATGATAAGTTCGACTTGGGTCGAAAGAGGAATGATGTAAGTGTTACCCGATCTCTTACCTAAGAGCTTGATCTCTTTGGTGGTCTCATCGGAGATGTAACATTTAGATTGAGTAAATTTTACCTCTTGACCTTTGTCACATAATTAGGAGATGCTAAGCACATTGTACTTTAGTCCTCCGACAAGGTAGACTGAGCTGACCAGATTGCTTCCTTTTCCAATCTTGTCAATCCCAATTATCTTGCCTTTGCTATCATCTCCAAAGGTCACTTTTCCTCCCTTGTATGCTTCTAACTCGGAAAAGAGTCCTTGGTCACTCGACATGTGTCGTGAACATCCGCTGTCTAGGTACCAATGTCCTTTTGACCTCTTCCGAGTGACCCGCAAAACAGAGAAAAACTAACCCTTCTCGCTTCCTCTAACGAACCTAGTAACACTCCTTACTGTGGTCCCTTTATGAGGAAGAAGGCTTTTGGAACCCAGATTTGAATAATTTTGGGTCTAGCCCGATTCCGAGACTTTCGCTCGAGGGCTGAGTATGTGTCTCCTTTCTCTTAAAGGATTTTCTTTTTGAAAAAGAAGGCGGTGGTTTTCTCCTGAATATTTGTCCAGGCTCAGTCCTTCGTTTATTCGTATGAATGGGACCGTGCTCAGCCTTTTGAACTTTACAGTTCTTGTATCCTTCTTGAAGAGATCCGTATAGGAATTTGATTCCTTCTCTTCATTATAACCAAGCCCTTCTTTTCGAAGGAGACACATTGAGCTCCTAAAAGCATGTCAAGGTTTTTCGACCTTGAGTAAATTTTAAAACAAGATCTTGAGACTCTTTGAGCTTTTGCTTAAGTCTGCTCATTCTCTCTTCGAGTAACTCGGATTCAGCCTCATTGGATTGAGCGCTAGTCTTGAGTTCTCCGAGTGTAAGTCTTAGTTTTTCCAATTCATTTTTCAAAGTAATGCTCTCGGAGGAGATTGTCGAAGTTGTTCCTTGAACCGAGAAGAATCGAATTGGACTTTTCTTCTAAAGTAAAAATATATTTAGCCAAATCAACTTTGGAGAATTTAAGGAAATATTCAATTACCTCTTGAGGATTCGTTTCCTCACTGTCTCGAGTCCGACTCTATTTCCGCTTCGAGTCGGAGATTGCCATCGGACATTTTGAATCATCCGAGTCCTCGTCATCTTCGATGAGTCCTCATCACTCCATGTGGCCATCATGGCCCTTTTCTTCTTTCTGTCCCTTTTACGTTTTGGACGAGTCTTTGACTATGTGGTCCTTGCTGCCATATTCAAAACACCCAGAGTTTTTAGTCAAAGATAACTTTGAAGGAGAAGAATATTTACCTTTCCGGTCCTTCTTATCCCTTTTGTAGTAGTCCTCTTTTGGCTTCTTGTCCCATCTTTTGTGCTTCATCATGCTCTTGAAGCCTCTCGCAATAAGTGCCATGGGACCCTCTTCCGAGTCGGAGGAACTCAGATTTGTTTCTCTCGGTTTACGAGGCTTTCGGCGCTATGTTCTTTTTAGTGTCGACCTCGGCATCCTCCTCTTCTAGGTGGATTTCATGAGTAAGAAGCTTCCCGATAAGCTCGTCGGCTTCGACTGTGCTAGGTTTTGAGCCTCCTCTATGGCGGTCACCTTAGGACCCCATCTTCTCTTAGGTAGGCTTCGAGAATCTTTCTGCACATTTCCTCGTGGGAAATCTTCTTTCCCGGAGATTTGAGATTGTTGGTAATCTCGGTAAATCGAATGAACATCCGAGTGATGTTCTCCTCTGGCTCCATCTTGAATAGCTCATATTTATGAAGATACTGGCTGATCTTCGCTTGTCCGACCTAGCTTGTGCCTTCATAAGTGTTGACAAGTGTGTCCCACACTTCTTTGGCGGAATCACGGGCGGATACTCGATTGTATTCCTCCGAGCTGATGGCGCACATAAGAATGTTCATTGCTTTGAAGTTCTTTCGAACTTCTCGCTTCACACGAAGTAAACTCGGCCTTCATCTTAGGAACGAGTCTAAATTCTTCGACTTCATAGGAATGTAGTTTCCTTTTTGTATGATGTCCCAAACATCTTCATCATGATCCAGGAGGAAACATTCCATTAGTTTCTTCCGAGTGTACGAAGTTAGACCCTTTGAATTTTGGTGGTCCGTTGGAAGATCTTCCTTCATCGAACTCTCCGTTGTGTTGAGCCATATGATCTTTATACCTTTGGACTGTTAGATCCTTTCGAAAGGTTAGGCTCGATACCAATTGAAGGTTTGCTCGGAGAGAGACAAAGTCACCCTAGAGGGGGTGAATAGGGTGATGGAAGATTACGAGAAAATTAAACGATTTCACTCGGAATCGAGACGAAGTAGATTCCGAGTCTACAATAAGGTCGAAAAGTAAGAACTCGAAAGTATATTCGGGTAGAATCGAATTAATAAGATAGCTCGAGTCTATAATGAACTCGGAAAGTGAACGCACGAAATGACGTGGAAACCCTCATGGGGTAGAAAACCACGGACCGTGCTAATCCAAGCACGAAGTCAAATCCACTATTTTGAGTCCACAAAATACCGTGAACTTGACTCAACCCGAGTTGCTCCCTTAGACAACTCTTACAAGATTTTCCTAAACTCGAAGTTCCCTTATCCGATCTAGTACTTCCTAGCTGAGATAACCCTTACAGCTAGGGACAACTAAGCTGAGTTAACCCTTACGGCTTAGTCAAGGGACCCTTACTCGAAAGTAAGAAGAGAGTGTTTGTATCTAAGTACAAGACCTTACAACTCGAATAATATGAATTACGAGTAGGAGTTGTAAGTTTGAAGACCGAGTGAATACAAAAACTTTGTACAAGTATTAACAAAGTGTCTCTATATCTTCAAGTCTTGTACGTTGGCTTCCTTTTATAGATGACGAGCAAAGTAGCCATTACATCCATCTTCTAGTTGGAAGTCCTTTGTGACCAGTTCTTGAGGGATTTTACGAGTCACTCGGAAAATGTCCATTAAAATATGTACGTTGAAGTAACGGTCCTTGGCTTCTTGGGAAGTCCCAAAACCACTGGCGATGTCCGAAAAGTAAGGTGGAAACCACTTGTTGAGTATGGCGTTTCGGTTTTCCGATTTGGAAGCGAGATAGTTTCGACGCAATGTATGGGGCATTGACTAGAAGTGGAAAAGGCTCCTTTCGGTTGGTGATTTTGACGTCCGAAGCCGGTTGCTTTTGCAGCTTAAAAATCATGATTGCCTCGAACAAATAATCTACAAAAGCAAATCAATTTTGGTTCTCAAAGTATAAAATACTTTGGTCCAAGATTAGACGCGAGATAATATGATAAATAAAATAATCAAGTGATGATTATCCGAGTCGAAACGAGAAGGAATTTTACGAGTCTAATAACTCAAATTCCATCTCGGATGGTCTAAAACAAAATCAAGTCGGATAAGGATTATCGAGTAAACGGACTTGATACATGCAATACGTCCGAGTGATATATGACTCGAGAATATGAGTATGCAATCCGAGTCAATCGGAGATAGCGAGAATAATATGACAACACTCGGATTAAAGGTTCTATCACTTAGAAAAGATTCTAAGATGCATGGAATGTCTTGAAATCAAAACCTTATTAGAGATAGATTCTATATACTTGATTCCTAGAAGGAACTCGAAATGACTACGAGAGAGTCCGAGTTAGGGATGGCAATGGGTCGGGTTTGGGTCGGGTCCGATCGGACCCGGACCCATTTAACATTTTTAGACTTGGACCCGGACCCGACCCGGACCCGATGGGTGCAGTAAAATTTGGACCGGATCCGGACCCGGTGGGTCCACGGGTTTTAAGGTCTACTATATTTTTATCATAAATGAGTTTAAAAATCAATATTTTGTGCCCTATTTTAATATTATTGTAAATTTACAAGCAATTTTGTTACATATAACCTCTTTAGCATTATACTAATCTATCTATCAACCAATCTATTGTACAAACAAAAAACTTAGTTCATACAAATCGAATACACCAATATATTAAACACAAAGTTCATCAAAGTTTGACAACACAAAGTTCAAAGTCCATCAAAGTTTAACAACAAATTATAGGAAGGGTTTCCAAATTGCACCGGGTCCAAATTTGCATGAATACTACCGTTAGAATTTTTCAAAAAAATAAAATTAGTGTTCGGGTCTTAAACGGGTCTCGGGTCGGGTCCGGGTCTTACTTTTGAGACCGGACCGAGACGGTTAGACCCGGACCCGACCCGGACCCATCTGGTCCAAATTTTTTGGACCCGGACCCGATTAAATGGGTCGGGTGCGGCGGGTCTGGGTTGGGTTCAGGACCCACTGCCATCCCTAGTCCGAGTCTATTAGTCGACTCGGAAACAATTATACGGAAGGTCCGAATCTTCAATCACATAAAAAAGAAACCAAAGTTATCCAAAAAGCATAAAAATCTTTGAAGCTGTCGAAATACAAAAATACAGAGTTTGAACAATATTATCCAAAAAAAAAAAATGAAAACAG
Source organism: Talinum fruticosum (assembly GCA_021018815.1). Classification (NCBI taxonomy): domain Eukaryota; kingdom Viridiplantae; phylum Streptophyta; class Magnoliopsida; order Caryophyllales; family Talinaceae; genus Talinum; species Talinum fruticosum. Next base: position 11,248,745 of record JAITYX010000004.1, on the reverse strand, counting down.
AAACCTAATTCAAAGTTTGTCTTGCCTACATCAAATGCTTCATACCATGAATTCAAGTTTTGTTCTTCATGAAGTTGTCAAGCCAAATCCTACGAATCTTCTCATTTTTCACTAGAAATCCTTTACCATGACTTTCATTTCCATTCAAATAATCAAATGTAGAAGCCAAGAACTCATCTTCGTAACCTTCCATCTTCATGACTTCTTGATAGAGTAACTCAACATTAAGTTTGGATTTGGAGATTTGTTGGAGAGCCATAACGACTTCACCAAGTTGGTTACCGATTATTTGTATTTCCGGATCAATCTCACGAGCTCTTTTTCAAGTATTCTTTGTTTCTCGTGGAAAGCAAGCCCTCCCGAGGATATGAGGCAAATTTAATAGAGATTAAATTAGTCCGAGCAAGATCTGCATCAAGGAAAGTCCACATAAGAAAATTATTGACGACCAAGAAGGCCAACACATATACATCTACTATGTTCATTCTCTTTGTAAGCATTCTACATAGCAATTGAATTCTTAGATTTAGCACTTGTACAAGAAATCTAATCGATACACAGGCTCCATATGAAATACTTCATGAGTAGCCGACCACTTATGCAAGTATTACATTTATTATTTTGAGGATCGTTTTCACTTTTCAACAAAGATGCCACATTATCTTTTATGATTACTAGGGATGATAATTTGTCCTTTGCTGATTTATTGATAAAAATAAAGTAAAATTGATTTAAATAAGCCATAATAATCCAACAATATAAGAACGACAACTTTAAAACCTCCGGATCAATTACAGATTGGATTCTATTGCTAAACTAGTGTATAATAGATTTTGCATATAAGGGAAGAATTCATGAGACAGGAAGAAAGAACTTAAAGAGAGAAAAATGACAAACCGAAATGAGACAGAAGGCTGAAACGAGTGGGACGACAAAAACTCGAGCAAATAAATTTTTCATGTGATATTAGCATCCATAATGGGTGGCAACAAGTCAACCCAAAAATAGACAAGTAATACACTCATTTTTTTTTTTATTTTTGCAATAGAATCAACAAAAACAAACAATAATTTGTCACGAGAGGAAAATTAGTAACCATGGTAAATCATAATAGAATACCTTTGAAAGCTGTATTAACTTTTTATCCTTATTTTTTTTATGACTGCATAATTTCTAGATGCTACCTGATTACTACACCTTTTGTTGTAAACAAAACCTTTTCTATTTCAAGATAACTATAGATGGTTGCGCAATAAACTTTTGATTGTGAGCTAGAACTTGTAGGAGCGAGCTAAAAATCATATACCTTTGCATACCTCCAATTGTCAAGACATGACCTATGGACATACTTTTGGGTGCCTTTGCAATCACATAGAGCAATTAAATCTTCTTCCGGCATCGAGATAACAACTTATCAATTCTACACATCAAGCATATAAGTCGAGGTTTATATAATGGAGATACTCATGAGCGAAAAATTATCACAAGGTTTATATAATGGAGACACACACACACACACATAGCAGATTGATAATAGACAAGAGGCTGACAATAAAACAGAGTTTCAAAAGTATGACAACCTCCACTGTCGAGGCATATCCAGACATTGTGGTTGTTACGAATTCGATGAGAGTACAATTCTCATCTGTATCAATATTTATTATGTCATCCGCAACCAAAGCATCCATGTCCACTGAACTGATTTCATAAAGAGTACATTCTTGAGACTCTTCCGTAATATGAGACCGAGACAAAATGGGGTCCGTTTACGAACTATATTCTCCATGACTCCCATTTGATGCTAATTGTATTGCTTAAGATTCAAGATGAAGGTGCAAAAATCATGCCTTTGCTTATTAAGCTTGCCAATCATTTTGGTAAATTTCAACGAGTGGAGAAACCTAAGAAAAGGAAGAAAAGGGAGAAAAGATTAAAATGAAGCAGCCACTATAAGCTTAGAAGAATCAAAATAAAAGTCAAAATGTAACACGAAAATGTAAGACATTTTGACCAGTCATACACACATAATATAGAATCTCAAAATGGATTGACCATTATATCATATCAAGTTCCTCTTAAAGCCACAGTATATCAACAACATGAATGAAATTCTCACACTTAAGCGGTCAAGACCCTTCAATGCTTTAAAATAACACCTCATTACCCATAGCCTTTATAGTCACATTGAACACCATTTTGAAACTATCTCATGGTAATAACTAAATCTAACCTCTTTATGTCTGTCCTAGTTACGGTGACATTATCATGTCCTCAAATTACTTCTTTATGCCATAATTATCATTCCTACTAGCTATACAACATGCTGACATATCTTAACAGTCCACCCCTCCCCCAAAAAAAAAAAAACTCATTTTCTCTCCCGGTTTCCCAACAAGACAAATAAAGAAAGAAAGTACAATTCTTGCATTTACACGTTTCCCCACTTGATATTCAAGAGTTCTATTACCCCATCTGATATTCAAGAGTTCTATTCCGCTTGTATTTAATCCATTATGTATCCAGGGTATACGCCCGTTCAATACAGATTTAAATCAATTAATTATGAGGAATTTATCGGAACAGCACCACTGGAGCAATTTTCCAATAGATATATCTATGTTTTGATAATGGATTAAGCAAAGTCCCATCATACGGTTTACCCAACTCACATCTTAATCTCATCGGCTCTCGGTATATACAAAATTCACACTTCAAGTGTTGCCTTGCACATGTAACTTCATTCAATATTAATACTTCAATGATTTCTCAATTTTATATTAGTTCTTTAGTAGAAAAAATTGGCCGGTTGGAATCTAATAACTAACATCCCTAGCACAACCCTAAATTACGTGGTGCAATTTAAGCTTGGAAAACATGGACACCCAAAAAATAATACTTGTCCATTCATTATTTCATTAGTTCAAATTGGAAACAAAGAGCTCACAACTTCCCTAAAAACATCTACATACGAAAATTCACCAGGTAATCCAAAATGAGAACCACTGAATCAATTCAATCAATGCTCTAATTAAAAGGTACCAGCTTAATGTGAAAATATCATCTCAAGATACCATCGGGACCAATTCGATAGAAAAATTCAACCTATAGTCTGAAAATTTGAAGCTGTGGAAAAAGCATATTACCAAATTGAGACAGCCATAGCAAAATGCAACATGTGTTGCGTGAGGAAGGCTTGGAGGCTGGAGAGAGCGAAAGCCGAGCAAGGATGGAGGCTGGAGAGAGAGAGATCCGAGCAAGGATGGAGAGAGAGAGGTGGAGCAGCTATGGAGATTGGAGAAAGAAAGAGAGAGAGAGAGGTGGAGCAATGATGGAGCGAGCGAAGGGAGAAAAAGGAGTAGCGAAGAAAACGCAACTTCCCTCTGCTCGAGAGGAGAAAATAATTTGTTGTTTTAGGGGAAAATTCATTTTCCATAAAAATAATTTTCCGAAATTTCTATTACAAAACACATGAAAATCGAAAAATCATTTTTCGGAAAAATCATTTTCCCCTAACCAAACACACCTTTAAATAAAAAGAAGTTACTAAAAGAATATCTTTATGTAAAAAACATATCATTTCACAATTAAATTTGACAGCAAAATGTAATAAACCTTGAATCTATAACTTTGTAAATCAACAAAAATGGTAGCATATATGCAAGTAAATAGATTAAATAAAAAAGGAAACTTGGTCAAGTAAAACCTTTACCTAACTCAAGGTGAATTATTTGAAAGTTGATTGATTATTACCTTTCTCTTGGAAATAAATGACTAAGAGCATTCGCATTCATGATCCAAAATTTTGAATTATATGTGGGGGCTTACATCTTTCATATCATCTTTCAATCTAATTTTTTAAAACTCAATTTATCACCTCTACATCCTTAAATTATCAAATTGGATCGTCAAATAAAATATTTCCTATGGAGCATACAAATATATATATATTTAATTAGTTTTCTTCTTTAAATATATAAAAATTGACAAAAACAAAACAAAACAAAAAAGAAAAATGATGCACGATGGATACGCGGGCGAATTGAGTACACAAGCGACTATGCCGGCGGATCGACCTTGGATTGAATGGAATGAGTATTGTGGTAAGATGGATTAGATCACATGGACAAAATTGGATCATATGATCCTGCATTGCAATTGCTCTAACAGACCTTTGTTGCTTCAATTTGCACATTCTTTAATTAGCCAATTACCGAGCAATTTGTCTCTCATATTCAAAAACATCTTTAAAAGGGATCTTTCCAGTAAAAATCCCACTTGTTGAAATTTGTTACATATTTATAGTGAAAGTTGTTTGCCAGTGGATTTGTCTACAAGGATATCAAAATTACATATATATTTTTAATATCATACTAAGATGAACAACACAAGTTATGACATCAAAGATATAATTTACCAAACAACACTTTATCTCAAAAACGCAACATTGTGAGTATGATAATTTGTGATAGAACTTTGTTAGAGAACCATTATATTAGTACATACCTAATATATGTACATAGATATATTTTCTATGTATATACATAATGATTCGATCAAGAATTAACTAATGAAAGGCCCTTTTAACTCGGTGATAGAGTAACGCCATAGTAAGGCACCGGGTGAGTATTGAGTAGGGTTCCAAACCTCGTCTCCAATGACGTTGATTGTTTGGTCGTACAATTCCTGGCTTCTTGCTCATACTCTTGCTCTTGATCGAACTGTTGTGGGTCTTCTCCACTCTCCAACCAGAAAGAAACCATCATATTAGTACATACCGAATGTAGGTTTACCACACATTTGGTGTTATCTCTATCATCCGAGTTAATTTGTGGTAGCTAGACTTTGTGATAAAACTTTTTAGCATCAGTATGTTTTTTTTAAAAAAGTTTTCAATCTATTTTTGACATTTGAAAAATAGAAACCCAACTTCTTAAATTTGGAGCCCACCAACTCAACAACACTAGTAAATGCAAAGCTAGTGAATGTGCTATCGGTTTTTTAACCTTTCTCTATTTGTTCCAACAATGCATCTACCAAAACTTCATCCATCATCGAGTCTATGTCACGTTCTTCTTCTTAGTTGTGAAGCTTTCGTCCTTTATCATGTAATCAAAGTAAACAATTAAGCAAATGGATAACATAAATTGAAACAAAAACTAAAACAATAAGATTCGAAAACTAAGCTGAAAACATAAGATGAACCAGAAATAGAAATATAAACATAAAAAGAAATGAAAACGAAACAGAAACATAAATGGAAACAAAAAATTATCATTAAGCAAATAAATATTAGTTCCTGAAACAAGAACTAAAACATAAAGAGAAAGTGAAACGGAAATAGAAATAGGAATATAAACAAAAATACAAATATTGACATACCTATTATTACAACTCCTATCATAATCTCTGTACATCGCATTAGTCAAATGATTTATGAATTTTTCCATTTCTTTGCTATCACTTGTTGACTTTGAGATGTAACCACTAGATGCAAGAGCATTGATGGTAACATGTTGCTTTTGTCTTGGATATCTTTGAACCATGTCACTCCATGCTCTAACGAAAATGTGATCCATCAATGACATCAACACAATCCTTATTTCAACCTCAAGCTGTTTATAACTTCTAGAAATCATTCGAGATCTATCTGGTTGCTTTAAAAATATTAGTTCTATGGAAATAATGGTCTTCTAAACATTATGGAAGTGTCTACTCATTATTTCACTAGAACACCAATAATATAATTTTGTAAAATAATTTCTCCTTTTAGGTTCGATAATAAGGAGAAACTTGACAACTTGTTCCTTAACTAAACTAAAACATGTGTCCTGTAATATCTTCGAATCACGTGATATGAAACTCATTACGACAATCTTGCTCTTTTTTTTTGTGTGTAAGTCTATTGAAAAATTGATGATGACGATCCCCTTTGTTATCCTTAGGAAGTGTAACAACCCGACCTTAAATCACATTATTTATCTTATCAATTACGAGATTAATATCATTGAGCGCGTGCACTTCAATTCGATATTTTATATTTAAATTATTTTTATATGTATTATGCAGCTAAGGCGACGAAGTGGCCCTAATAAAAATCTCATAATAAGATTATAATTTGTGAACATCATTATTAAAATAAAATTAAAAGTAACAATAAAAGAAAACTAACTAAATAAATCAAAATAATAAAATAAACAAATCAGATTTTTTTGAAGGAAAAATCCAGAAACGGATCCTTCTTTCAATTGCACAATTTACTTGCATATACCGCTGACTACCAAAATTGAGATTGAGTACTTTTATGTATCACATGACAATGAATTATCTGCTTACAAGTATGAAGTATTTCTACCTCAAACTTTTTAGGTTTCTAGATCACCCAAATTCTACTTTTCATGTCCTCGGTAGTGTTTGTCACCTTCTTCCACTCCTTACGTACTTTCTCTGCCACTATATCTATATTATTCTTGCTCACTTTTGTTTTAAGCAAGCTAGCCAAGCCTATACCTTTATTTGCCAAGAAGAGAGCCAGTTGTTCTTGCTTGGAGGGGTTATTTATACCCCTCACATTCCAAACGAGGCTATTATCCATTTTACGCTCTCAAAGAAGCCTCAAAAATGGGCTCCTTTGAGGGGATATTATGCTGCCCAGCTTCAGCCACGAGTGGTCTCAAGAACACTGAACACATTATGCTGAATTGTTTTTACTCTGCTAACACTAACTTGAACTGGCTCAATCTGATATATCACTTGATCTTTTGTATCCGAGGATTGTCCTTGGGAGGATTTTGAGGTTTTCCTTTAGGGACCCATACTCTTTTACGCCTTTCTACATTTATCCTCACTATGCCCAAACATACCGCACTTAGTACATTTTTCAGGATACCATTCTAGCTCAATGCCTTGATGGATTAGCTCTTCATTTTCATCTACAAACACCACTTCCTCGGGGATAGGATTGGTTATATCGATTTCAATGAGTGCTCTAACAAAGTTCAATCTCTCCTTCTCCGAGGTTAGTTTATCCGCCACTAATAGAATACCCACCAAACTAGCAATTTTTCTGAGTCCACCCACGCCCTAGAACTTTGGATGTAACTTATGGAATCTCACCCAAATGGGTATAGATTTAATTTCAAACTCAAGATCCGACCGGGGACCATTCCTTAACTATAAGAGACTTCTTATCAAAGTAATATATGTTTTGCTTACGTATTTGATCCCCATCCAATTGAGTGTGAAATCGCACAATAAAAGCTCCATTATCTTTCCGCAAGACTTTATCAATAAGAGATTTACCTCGGATCCTAGTTTGAAATCCTTCCATAACAGATTAATGGAGGGTTGGCACCCAAAACTCGACAAATGATTGCTGAGTTCTAGTATTTAGTTTCGGTTTCTATGTATTGAATCTCAATTTTCTAGATAAGACGACTATCTTTTTGGATCGGGGAATAAATTATAGTCTATTACCAACATTTGGTACCTTTGAGATGTCTCGCCTTTGCTCCTCTCGATATTGGATGCCAATTGTTCCGCCCATGAAAGTTGTGGGATTGAGCTTTTCGCCATTTGATGGGGTTTCTTCCAGCTGTCTTGTTCCATTGGAGTTTCCTTCGCTACTTGGATTTCCATTGTTGTTAGATCCTTTTAGGATTGGCTGAGTTACTTGGTGAATTCACGGACTTTGCATTGTTGGCGTGTGCGATTGGATTGAGGGCCTAGGGTTAGGTTGTTTTCTTTTCCTCGCCATTAAAGATGAGACCTCCTCTCTCTATACTTTCTCTCTCATCGTGGATTAATAGACTCTTGTGTTAAGATTTACGTCTCTATATTTTAACATTGATAAGAACTAATAGTTACTTGTTAACATGCTAAATAGTCGTTATACTTAAAATTTAGAGTAGAGTGAAAACAAAAATATCACGTAATCTATATATTTTAATCACATATATAAGAAGATGTATACACATGTAAACTAATTATCCAAGATAGAGGTCAAGCTAATAGTTTGGCTATATCTAGATATCATATAATGTTCAACCACATGTGCTTAATCTGTCTATATATGTTACTATCAAGGCTCAATGTGGCCTTTTCTTGGTAGCCTACCAATGACAATTCAAACCCATCTCTAGGCATTACACATGCATGCACTTTGGTATACACTTATCTTTCCTGATATGAATATATTTAGCCATTATTTTTCCACACCATCATAAATTTTAGAATAATTCAGTAAACTTATAATTCATACTAGCTATTTTTTATTGATCATAAGTTTAATATCATAAATGCTTATCAGTTTTCATTGAGACTGATCAACACTTATCATCACTCGTTAATACTTATGACAAGTTGAAAAGAACAAGTCCTACTAGGTTAGTATTTAACATTGATAAGAACTAATAGTTATTAGTACTTATGAGAATCGATCAACACTTATCAGCACTCACCAACACTTATATCGAAACAGATTACGTAACACATTACTTATATAATAAGTTAAAAAGTGAGATTAATCTAAATAATTTCATAATCAAGCAAAGTTTGCATGGGATCATGAAATCAAGCTTCTCGGCGCAGCTATGCAAATACCAGTCACCTTCCTCCCAACCCAAACCGACCAAAAATCATTCAACACTGAAAACAAGTGAGTGGCTCATTCTTCAATCGTAGCACGCTAATTACTGTACTTGACTAATTTTCTCTCTCCCCAAACTCCCAACCCCACATGCCATAAACTTCCAATTTAATCCACCCATTTCTCACCTCCCCTTCGTATATAAATACCAACCCTAACAAATCACAGGATAACCCAGCAAATTTAATCATCATCACACCACAGCTGACAAAAAATGGAGAACCACAAGATGAAGATGAAGATGAAGATGAAGATGAGCCAGCTCGAGAGGATGGTGACCATAGATGAAGAGGAGAGAGAGAGCCTTCGTAAACTCGGAGAAGATCACGATCATCTTACTACTGCTCGCCATCAATCGAACAACAAGGTGACCATAGATGAAGAGGAGAGAGAAAGCCTTCGAAAATTGGCAGAAGATCATGATCATACCAGTGCTGGCCATAAACCTAACAACAGAACTCTTGAGGCTCTTAAGCTGGTGACCATAGATGAAGAGGAGAGAGAAAGACTTCGTAAGTTGGCAGAAAATCATGATCACACTACCACGAGTACGAAGACCACTGCTGCTGCCCTTGAATCTAACGGCAAAGCTCGTGAGGTTCTCATAGATGAAGAGGAGAGAGAAAGTCTTCGTAAATTGGCGGAAGACGATCATACTACGAGCACGAAGGCTACTACTGCTGCCCATCAATCTAACAGCAAAGCTCATGAGAAACCCATCAACGAGAAGAAGCTTGAGACCAAGAAATCTGAGGATATCAATGAAAGCGCTGAGAAATTCATCCAGAATTTCAGGCAGCAGTTGCTCATTCAACGTCTCGAATCCATCGAAAACTATGACAAGATGCTTGCTAGAGGCCTTTAATTTCATCTATATATGTATGTATTTAAATAATTCTTCATTTAAATTTTGATAAATCTTTGAATATTGTATGAACTTCTTTTTTTAATTTTTTTGGCTACATGTTTGCGGATCGATATGCTTATTGAAAGTGTATGTATACTCAATCAAGCATGTGGAGTGAAATATTCAATTGTAATTGAGGGAAAAAATTAATTGATACCTTTCTTATTAATTAAGCTTCACACGCTAAAAGTTTTGTGGAAAATTCTCATACATGTTTCAGTGACTTGCGTATGAATCTCGACTATATTAATATTGCACTAAGTTAATAATTGTGTTTAGTCTTGTTTTGGAGTTTAATTAGAAGATGAAATAGATGCTGATAATATGTTGTTCTATTTTAATGGCTAAGATTATTATTTTCAATCGATCATATATTTGTAAGATTTATTTGTGAACTGATTTATTTGCCAACTAATTATCGAAGATAAAAACTTCAATTGATATCATAAAGTTATTGTCGGTCAAGAATGGCCTTGAAAATCAAGCATATAGTACTATGCAATTATTTTGGCAATTAAAAACGGTTTTTTGGATGAAAATAAATAACTTTTGGAAAAATAATAGTAAATTTTTTCATTTGATACGAGCAATCTAAACTCTAATTTTATTTAATGCTAACATAAAGCACTGAGTTACGGATGCTCCGACTCGGCGGAGTAATGACGTGGCACGGTTTAACGTAGACGATAGAGTATTTTTCTAACCTTGACTTTTTTGTTTGCAGTTAACACATAAGCTAAGTCTTTTAATTGCAACCAAAAAATGAAGTACAAGATCAACAAATAACACTGTCGTCTATATGCAGGCTAAAACTGTGTCATGTTATTGTATCGTCGAATTGAAACACCTATAACTTAGTGACATTATATTATCATTAAATAGGCTTAAAATTTATATTGCTCGCATCCAAAAAAATCGTATATATTTTTTTTTTGGTAAAACACTCCAAATTTTGCATTATTTTCAACCAAAAATCAATTAAAAAATTGATGATAGCACATGGATGGAGCCTATATTCCTATATATACACTCCAAGACAGCTAAGGTAAAGCTTGGAACTTGAACCTTGTAGAAGCTTAAAGTTAATTGAACTTAGCCCTTGACAATTATGCTTTTTAGGCTTCATTAGTTGAATTGTGTTAGATCTAACTAGTAATGATTAGCTTAGTTGTGTTGTTTAAATTTTAGATAATCAGTAGGTGGACTTGGGCCAATGGGAAGGGGGGTCAAAGTTCATTTTGTCCTTGGGCTTAGATTAGAGGGAGACCCAATTAATGATTAGCCTTTAAGGTCAAATTTCTGATGTCTTAAGTATTCTAATTAATGATACATAGGGAATTGGCCCAATTATTTTTCTAAAAGAGCCCAAACATTATACAAAGTAATTATTATATGCATATGATTGGCAAATCGTAATGTTACGCTATACCTTTAATCATCGACTTAAGCTTTGTTAGGTCATATTTGGTAGAATCGTAGTTTTTATAAGCTAGCAGTGGTCTCAAGTTTAAGTTTCAGTGACCCCAATACTTATTATTACGTAAGGTACGGAAGAATTTTTATGACAACCACGCTTCTAATTAAAAAAAAAAAAAACCACTAGTGTGAAAGGGCGAATTCGATCATCATAATGCACCTTCAACTATTAGTTTAAACTTTTTGTTGGGTTAGTTCTTAAATATGGTATTAGATTATACTTATAACGCCAGTAAGCTATTCTCCCCATTGTTGACGGGAAGGGTATGTTGAATTTTAAAGTCGATTATATTAACAAGATAAGATAAAAGGACATTGAATATGTTTAATAGGTGGACCCGAGTTACTATGTCGAATATTGCCAATTGGATTAGTATTAAAACTTCACTTGGGTTATGTGTACTGTCAATTTATTTAAGGCTCGATCTATAAAATTTATCAATTATTTTAGATGTGACAATATCTTATAGGATAATACAACTAGAACAACTTTAAAATTATGAAGAAGTATACATTAACACATAAATAATATTATGAGTTTGACATAACATCTTTGTTTGACACGATCCAACATTGACTACTCATTTTCATGTTTGATGAAGACACCCAAAGACAATGCAGGGAAATCAAACTTGTGACTTCATCAAAACACGAGACCCTAAATAAATATTCAAGAATCCGTTTTATTTGAGACCCAAAAACCGGTCTTATAAAGTCAAGATCGGTCTCTAACCAAATTAATGGCGGGTGGTGAAAATTTTATCATAGTCTTCAGATCTGCTTTCAACTACGTATATAATTAGCATCTAATTACTCAGATTCAGATTATATACACCTCCTCCCTAGAAAAAAAAATTGAACCAAAAAGGGAAACAAATTAAACGAAAGAATGAAAGATCCAATTAGGGCAATTTCGAGTCCTAAAAATTGTGTTAATGATTAATCACATGGGGTGATGGATGATACCAACAACCCTAATATATATCTTAATGATCACATTACTAATTAATTTACATAATTAAGGTCAAATAATGCACTGTAATTATATCATTAATTGTTGGGGTACCAACTCTCTCTCAAAGTCATCAACATGTTGCAGATCAAGAGCTTAATATATTCCTCTTATTGAAGAGTAGGGCTAATCATAGGCCATATTCTCTCTTCAATCACCAAGTATACCACTATGCATTTCTCTTTTATTTTTGGCTGGGTTGAAGAAATTTGTCACTCGACTATCACATTTGAATGAAAACTAGGTCTCGATATTTTCAAGTCTCGTAAAAGTGGGACTCACATATATACATCGCGAGTTGTCGTATTTGACCGAAAAACCTTATAAAAGTGAGATATATATATATGATCGAATGGAAGCGTATGCCATAGTTTAAAGAAATTCACATCACATAATGATGTATATCGATTCAGTTATTCCTTATTTTGTTGGATAAAACTTAACCGGGTTGCATACATTTACATAACTAACCTTTCATTGAAAGTTCTTAATGAAAATGGTATTGATGAATTATGCAATAATGCACTTCAAGATAGATTTTTCACAATGTGAGAATACTATCCCTAAATTCTACCTTCAAAGAAGAAAAAGAATGAGATATATAATGAAGAACACTTTACTGCGTCGTTTTATTATTTAGTTGATAAAAAGTATAGTTTATAAAACCCGACTTATTATATTTTACCTTTTATGTTATGAACTTTACCGAACTAATAAAAATCAGGAAATGATCAAAAAAGAAAATCAGGGAAAAAAATATATAACTAGGATCATATATGCAATGAAAGTTGAACGGCAAAATGATATATATCCTTCAACTATTGTGGATCATGAAGCTCATCAACTACACTTATTTCATGTATCACATAACTCCCAACAAAAAAGTAAAAAAAAAACAAAAACAAAAAAGTGAAAAAAAGAAGAAAAAAATTCCACATGACAAACGAGAGAAAGTTGTCCAAAAGTTTGAAGCACAATTTCTATGAAATAGAGGGTGATGGGGACCTTAGTCTAGCTGAGCTAAGCTAGCGAGCCCCCTGGCTAGGTGTTTTGTATTTGGTGTTGGTTTACAAAGATGAAGATGGTCCCAAATATTTACTGTTGGACCACCGGAGCCGACTGTTGCTGTTGCAAGAGATTGATCCGTGAGCACGACCGGACCATCTCTCCGGTGAGGGGGATGACGGGGAGGTTGTCGCAGTTGCAGATCTCAATCATGAAGCCGTCTGGGTCGTGGAAGAAGAGCTGGTCTACGTAGATCCCCCTTCTTCTACCCGTGCTCGGACGTTCTTTATGTCCATCTCATTCAGCTTCTTCTCTACTGCCCCCATGCTTTCACACTGCATTATCCCATGCATGCCCCAATTCGAGTTAGGGTTTAATGTCTATGTATGTAATGTAATTTACTGGAAATTAATGTGAGAGTTTAAGCCCTAATCACCGGATTAAGACAAGATTAGTGAAGTCAAAATATCAAGACGTTTGGTAAAAGGTAGGTGTGACTTCGTCGATGCTGACTCGTCTTATAGATATATGTATAAATTCAAGTTGATCATCAGAATTAATGTGACATTTTTCTTTTTCTTTTTCTTTTTATGTTGGATATTTTAACAAAATTGGTGCAACAAATTTTGTAAGTTCAACTCTCAATCGTGTTAGATACGTACAAACTTGTATTGAAACCTCATATAAGATTTAAAATAAGTAGATATTACGGAAAATTTTTTTAACATGTTCCGTATCTTAGTATTAACTTTTCATCTAATTTTACGTTTCCATGTCGAGTTAATTACTAAAACTTTTGACATTTGAGAATCGCTACCTTTAAAATTTACCGTTCTTTAAAGTTTTCAATGTTTTAAACATAAGACGGATTCAGACTAGTTCTTTTAAATTGGAGAGATAATAATACAATACTAAAAGATAAACATATTCCGCTATAATTTTCAAATAAGACAATCTCACCGTTGCTTGTATAATTGGACAAGGGTGTTGTCTTTTTGTTAGATACTTGAACAAGACAAGTTAGTATATTTTTCGGTATTCAAATAAGACTATCTTGCTCAAGATACAACCTAAATTGTCCGTTGATGGTGCATCCTAGAATATTCTACTAGTAGATATTTAGGGCAATTAATTTTGAAGCAACAAAAGAAGGATTAATAGGAAATAAGACTATAATTAAGAATATTTTCCCCTTAAGTACGGACTAAATTTGTGATTAGCAGATTTAGCAAGTAATCAACTTCACCTTCTCCACCACCAAATTGGGTAATCATAAAAAAATAAATGAAGTAAAAATACATACCTGGAAAGAAATGTGGTTATCTTTGGGATTGATTTCAGTCTTCTTCGGCAACTTCTCTGGTTCTACCGCCTGTAAAAGGTGTATTCCTACTCCGTACCCAAACAACCTAAAATCATTTCCAAATAAACACAGATCGTTAGAACAGATTGGTTCGAGTCTTGTGAATGGAGAGAATATGCGATGAAAAGCTCTATTATTTATACGAGCTAACAGTAACCCGACTCTAACCCGAGTCTAAGTAGAAAAAAGGAAAGGGGAAATTACCAAGCACCGTCAAAATCGAAAGAGCCAGGCCTTCGAATGGGGACAAAGCCAAGAACATTTTGGTAGAAATTGATAGATTCTTCAATGGACCTGCAAAGCAGAGATATGTGGTTTAACGAGGTCAGATGAAGTGGGTTACCCTTCACGTCCTTCATACTTCAAATTTTTCGTTCAAACAGAGGAAAACAGAGAGGAGGAAAACAGAGGGACGAATTGAAATGAATCGATGGGGAGAAGAAGAAGAGGAGAGGACGAGGGGTTATTATAGAGTGTGATGATCGTACATGTGAGCCACGTGTTCCAGTGCCACGTAAGTTCCACGTTTGTCATGGGATCATGGGCTCGTGGAATATGAGTCACTCTAACGCAGCAACCCTGATCCTATTCCCTTGTGTGTTGCCAGCTATCTCTCTCTATTCTCTTGGTTGGATTCACGTAGTTTCCCTTAAATTATCATCAACAACTACATACTTATGTCGACCCAAGTTGAACTAAATAGTTTCGTATTTGTTCGTATTAGATATATCATTAAATTTGGGTCTTTTTATGTAAAACAGTACCATCCTATGGGCTAATAGTAGCTCGATACTAATAGCAGAGGCCCAAAGACTGAAAGCCGATAAAATCAATTTATATTAAATTGTATAATCTAATCAAATTCGCTCTCACCTTGAAATTCAATATATGCACATTATTTTGAGAGGTCTATCTCATAAAAATGTTACAGTCACATAAATTCTTTTAGGGGCGACTCTGTAAAGATTGTAGGGTGACAAATTATGTACAGTTAGATAAGCTTGTGTTCTCCTTGTTCCGAGAGCGAGGCGTATATCATCTCAACTAATACTTTATTTGTTTCTAATTTAATTTATATAAACATTAATTAATAAATTTAAATAATTAATAAATTATCTAAATTCAAATTTTATCTATATTAATCTTTACCGCTTAATTTATAATTTTTTTGTAAATTTTAGATATTAATATCAGATGTGGTTATGAGGTCGGTCAGATAATGTGATAGTTGTTGGTCTTAGATTTTAGGAATTTGGCCAAATTGACAAGCACAAAAATAAAGACACATAAAGTCAGATTGTAGAATTTGGCATTATATGTGCATTAGGTACAAATGGGTACTACTATACTATATGTACCAAATATTTATATCACCTTCAATTACTTTATTATTTATCTTCACATGTCACATCCTTCCCTAATTTGGATTATACATAATTCCATCAAACAAAATGGTAATTTTTTTATGATAATTCATAATAATGGAAAAATTCTTGATACATGGATGTGGGCACTCTTTTTTTCTTTATATATATAACTCCATGTAAAATCAACGTAGACAGAATTTAAATCAAAGTTGATCAAATATTTTGTATGATATTTGGTATCAGAGTGTACTAGTGTAACTCTAACCTTACCTCTGCAGTATGTAGCGGAAATTTCGGAAGAAAGTTGCAATCATGACTTTAACGTTGAGGTTGACCTTTAAAGTATAACTAGTGAATTTACAACTGTAATCTAATCTTAATAAGTCTAGGCTGATCTCGAGAGTTTGAAAATATATTATACTACCTTATAATTATGTGAATTTCTTTCTCGCTCCAATAACTCTTGTTAATGTAAAATTTGAATTGATCTCCCGATTTCAGAGTAAATATAAATAAAATTTAAAAATTGTTTAATTATGGTAGGTCCATTTGGAAGTCAAATAATCTTATAATTATCTCAACTCCAATAATTGCCATGCATAGCGTGTATATGATGGTTATATAGGTTTGATTATTATATGATTAAGCATTTTATTGATCAAAGTATATTATGATTAAGCATGAAATTGAAGTCAATGGCTCGAACAATTTGGCTTGCAAGTTGGTTTAATTATTTATAAATAAAATATAAATAAAATGTACGTAGCTCGCTCATGCACAGGAATGACACGTTAAATTTTTTTTTCAATAATAAAGAGTTGAAAACAGATTTTAAATTAATTGATTAAGTATCGATCACGAAAACAATTAGATTAGAATTAAGGTGGATGATTGTTTGTTAAACATATATTATTTTAAATTAACGAAGCTTAATCTTGACACTCTATTTTAATTAAGGGGAATAAGTGTCCGATCACCGTTAGGTATAGAACAATGCTTGTTAATTAGCTGTTGATAGGTATTTTCAATTTAAATCATAAAAAAAAAAATTAATTAGCTGTTGTTAGGTATCTTTAATTTGAATCATAAAAAAAAAAATATTACAAGGGTCTGAAGGACACTCATACTTATGAAAGAATATCTGTATGTTAAATTTTTAGCTCTGCCACTAAGTGTCGAACTATGTACGCTAATGGGCATAAGAATATATATAGCATTTTGGATTTTGGATTATTGAAGGGAATGAATATGTGAGGCAAAATACAATTACATTCACTAGCTTTAACGCAATCATTCGGCAAGAAAAAATTGGCTCATAAGATGATGTGGAGTATGAACCCTCACTTGACGAGCCAAACATTGGCTCATGCATTGGAGATGTTCTTAAAATTCATGTCGTTACTAACAACTTCTTAAGATTTTATCGGTTGAGTCAACTGACATACACGAGATTCTACTTCTTTTGATAATTATGTGTCCTTCGCTCACTCAAATACCAACAATTTTTTTAGATGGATCATAATTATAAGTATACGTTTCACTAATCCAAATTTGATTTGTATTATATTTGTAAAGCATGACAAGCTTTTAAAAATCACCAAGCTTGCATTGAAGTCCGTCGCATGATTAAATTTTTTGATGTTGATGCTTATGATCAAAAGTTTGCTTGTCCTTCGATCAAAATTAATAAAAAAATAATTTGCTTGGCCACTTTGGGAAACATATAGAAAAGGCTAGAAGGTAAATGGGATTAAGATTCAAAGGGAGAAATAAAAATTGAGAGGGATTATAGGATATAATTTTGTATTTAAGCAAGTTATTCTATTTGATTATTTTACGGTTGATCAATTTTTGGATGAGACCGTCTCACGTAAGTATTATTATAAGATGTACTCCTTCGAGTGTGACTTTGTGGAGGTTTAAGATATTTTTATAATACGTTTTAAAGTGATCTTTTAATTTAGAATGACTAATAGTTCATCTAAAAGTGACTTTATCGTAATCACTCTAATAAATTATTAATCACCCTAATTATCATTAAAAGTCACGATAAAAATTTTCGTTTTATAATATATCTTATATGAGACAATCTCACACAAAATTTATCGTTCTTTATATAGCTAGCTTCATTACCTCTAATAGTCATTTATATATCTTGTGTAAGACAGTCTTTTAGCTCGTTCATGCCTCCATTTATACAAATTCCATGAACAACAAATCAAATTGCATGTTCAAAGTTACATACAAAACAAATATATAAATGACATATGTAGCAGAAACGAACAGAAAAAACATAAACGATTAACGAAACGAGAAAAAACAAATAGAAATGAATAGAAAATAAAAATAAATGATGGTTTTTATGTAACTTCGAACACGTAAGACCAAAGTTTAGAAGAGACATTGCTAGCTATATATATTATAATTATTGACATGGTTTCGTTTGATTGATTGAGAAGCCACGCGGTCGCAAATAGAATCAAAATCAAACACTTATTACTTTTAATCAAGCTTAAAATATTAAGCTTCCTTAAAACCAAAGCATAATAATCAATGTACAAGGTAGTTCTACCCTAATTAACAATATAAAAAAATTAATTAATGTGTGTTAATCTGTGATTAGCGAGAATAACTTCTAGTATAATTGGAGTGATGATTGATTGATATGAGCCTGGAATGTTCTCACCGATCTAGATCATTATTAGGCAATTAATGACCTAACCGATTAATCAAAGTTGGTGAAATGAACTTTAATTAAGATGATGGTGATTAAGTTCACTGAACAATTAGCGGAACATTTCAGCATCCTCCCGCCCCGAATGTTTCATATACATCTGGTAATATCTTCTCTTCGTTATATGTCGACAGCTAGTTAAACGAATGGAAAAATATGAAAGTTTGTGGGTCTAATATCTCTCTCGTATGCTTCTAGGTGCATTTAAGAATACCTCTTATCCCCTATCTTCACGAAAATTTAAGGCAAAACATATTACATAAATAGTATAGATATGGACTCAATTTAGCTTGATTAATATATATTCGATTTTATTTTTATTAAGCTAAACCGCTTGATGGATAAGTTCGATTAGTTTAGTTTATGAACCGGATTCATCTAAATAGCGATTTAGTTTAGTTTATGAATCGGATTCATCTAAATTTATGTATCTATTTCTTTGTAAAAAGAAATTTTAAAAATATACAACTTCGTTTAAAATATACCAAAAATAGTAGTAGTAGTAGTAAAATCAAATTTGGGATTATTGATTGTACACATTTTGGGCCATCTGGAATATATTTATGATAAAAAGTCTGTAACAATGACAGCATGCATACTTGAATTTGTTTAACCTGTTGAGGTTGTTGGTGACAACCATCTTAGGTTTGATTCTTTCCAATGCCCCAAAGTAGTGGATCCATACATGGGAAGTATGTTCTAGATGTGACAAAGTAGTGCCCACCCTCAAATTAGTTTCTTCCATGGAGTGTGTTGAGGGATAAATAATTTATTATTTTCAAAAAATAAGGTTAAAAAGTTTTAATAGAGGATAAATATATGGTTTGTTGAACCCGATAATTTCATAGTTAGAGGCAATAGATATTAATAATATAATCTTACTTTTCAAACTGGACATCAATAATCCTACATTTCAAACAAGCTCTCACTTTACAATATCACCTTTGATCCTATTTATATTTTATGAACTATCACTAAGTTAATAATAAAGCTTTAATTTGACAGCAACGATTGCGTGTAAGGTGATATAACCTACTATCTATGGTGCTCTACATTTATATATTATCTCATACATTATCATGATAACTGAATTAATGTTCTGTTAAGTCAGCAGGAGTAAAAAAACAAAAAGGATTAAAGATAAAATTATTAACGTCCAAATTGACATGTAGGATTATTAATATCCAATTACCCCCAAAGATATTAAAAGGTGGGGTTAGTGGCGTCCAACGAAGTTCTTTATATATATATATATATATATATATATATATATATATATATATATATATATATATATATATAGTAATGGCTGAAATTTGATGATCACAATAAATTTGTGAATAAATTTTATTATATTGTTTTAATTGTTTATTTACTGGATAATTGTTCAAGCAGCGAACGATCAAATTATTGCCGAATTGAGATAGTTACCTTACGTTTTATATCATATGTTAAATTGAAAAAAAAATAGTATAATTCTAATGCATGCACAATATTATAATTGGTGTAATATATCTTTTTATATGTAATTTTTCACAATTATAAAATCATGTATATATTACGTCTTTATCAGATAAGATTAACCCAATTAGGATATCATTTTGTTCTTGTCAATATAGCTGACATATATTAGAAGTCCGTAGTTAATAACTACGTATGATTATTGAAAATTTCATAATTTTCCATCATATAACATATCAATTTAAGTTAAAATAAGAATTATAAGACGTATCTTACTACAACAAGACAGTTGTGATCGCTATTTTGGTTATTGACAGACAACAATTAAGATTTTAGATGATTGGTCAGTTCATCAGAGCATATGTAGAAGCAAATTCGATGAAGCAAATTAATATCAACTCAATTTGGATACTACTACAAGTGTGAGTTTTGACATTCTTTCTTTCTCTCCTTCGTTCTCTCGCTTCGCTCGATCTCCACGAAAAACCCTACACTAACACTAACACCAGGTCCTCTCTTCTTGCTAAGTCGCGTAGTTTCTTCGATCCCTAACCCTAGCTTTTCGTTGTCTTTCATCTCACTATACGCGATGAGTTTAGGAATTCTGATCCCTAGTTTTTGCTTAAATTTCTCATGTTTGTACGTTTATAATGAAAATGGCGGCAAAGGAGTTCAAGAAACCACGGCCTACACTCCACGTGCTGAAATTGTGAGTAATCTTCGTTCAATTTCGCGTAATGTTGATTTTCTGGGAAGGAAATGGGTTGAATATTAATGTTTTGAGTGGTTTGGCTGATTATCGTGTGGTTAGGATGATTCTATTTCATAAATTTCTGAGCCTCTTTTATATGTGTAAATTTTGTCTTTCTTTATTTTGTTTATGTTTTGTTTCTATTTTTTATTTGTAAAACTCGACCTCTTGTTTCAGATTTGGCTTGATATCGGCATCAAGTTTGTGACTAAGCTCTCCTTTTTCTCATTCTCTCTTCGGCTCAATCACCAATATAGGGCTCGAGATCTTCACGATCTTCGGCCTGCTTGCATCACTCTCCCTTATCCGTCTCTTCCCCAAATACGAAACCATGGCTACAAGATTCAAGGCATGCATTTTAGGGTTCAAGCGACCATTTTAAAGAGGAGGAGGCGGACGTCGAAAAGGAGACGGAAAGCGAGATAGCGAGAAGGAGATAGGGAGCAGATGGAGAGATAGTAAGTTCTAAGTTTTAGGTTTCACTTTCTTCTTCAACTTTTAGTTTTAAATCTAAAAATTTCAGTTGAGTTCGATTTTGGTCTTTATTCGGATCTATTCTAGTGTTCGAATGCGGGTTTGAGTTGAGTTATTTTTTTGTGAATTTTGGACAAGTAAATTCTATATTATGAATTTTTGAGGAAATTGTTCTATTTTAGAAATTTGGGGACTGTTTGTATTGTTTGAGCGTGAACTTTTTTATAGGAGGTTATTTTTACTACGGTTCGCCCAAAAAGCTGTAGTGAAAGACTTGAGCCATCTTTAAAAGACACTTATTCACTACTATGCTCAAATAGACTATGACTTTCAATCGTAGTAAAATGTTATTTTAAATTGTTGTAAAATATGATTCTTGTAGCAATCAACACTTTCTAAATAATCAGCATCAAAAATTGAAAAAAAATTAAAAGCAGTGCAAAGGAAGAAAATACAAAAATAAAGAAAAATAACATAAATATGTAACGTAATAAGGAGGAAGATATAAAAGTGTAACAACGAGTATATATATATATATATATATATATATATATATATATATATATATATATATATATATATATATATATATAATGAAAACTCAAAATAAAAACACAAACAAAAATAAAAGAATAAAGGGGTAAAAGACTCAAACACTCAACTGACCTATATGCAATATCTCAGAAGTCACGTAAATACACGTGAAAAAATATCTTAAAGAGATAAATACACGTGAATAACAAAAACACGTGACTTCCAAAAATATACTCTCACAAGTTAATGATATATCTACACATATACCGTATCACCATGCACTTCACTTAAACCCATGACCCAACCCGCAAAACATAAATTGTTTTTGTAGGCACCGAGCATCCCTTGGTTCCGCCATTGTCCGTGAGCACGACTGAACAATATCTCCGGTGAGGGGGATGACCGGGAGGTTGTCGCAGTTGCAGACCTCAATCATGAAGCCGTCCGGGTCATGGAAAAAGAGTTGATCCACGTAGATCCCGCCGTCTTCAACCCGGGCTCGTACGTGCTTGATCCCCATCTCCTTCAACTTCTTCTCTACTGCTCCCATGCTTTCACACTGTATGCCATAATAACCAACTTCATTAAGGCACATAGTAAGAAGTTACAAATGAAAGGTTATTTCTATTGGCACAATTTTGTTAAGGGATAAATGTTTTGACTATGTTAAATTTAAATACTATGCTCGGTTCATTTTACCATATTTGTTATTTTTAGATTGTGAGAAAATACAAAAAAAGGCAAAAATTTATGAAAAAATTGTATTGAAAGACCAAGTTGCTCCAAAAATTCATTAAAAACGGAGTAAGTTAATGAAAGAAGGAGAGAAAAAGCAATTAATGAGAAAAAATTGGTAAACTAGTCATTAATATATCATTGGATCAGCAAAGAAAGTGATAGATATTGTGAAACGAAAAAATCGGTTAAGCTGACGACATATATTGTGAAACAGAGATAACTCGGAATGTTGAATTTAGATCTTTCACCATTTTTTTGTAATGATCGATTTGAGTTTCGTGAAACTTAATTATTAGTTAGTGAGTGAATTAAGTAAATACCTGGAAAGAAATATGATTGTCTTTGGGATTAATTTCAGTCTTCTTGGGCAGCTTCTCTGGTTCTGGTGCTTGTAACAAGTGTATTCCTATTCCATACCCGAACAACCTACAAATAAAAAACAAACTATAAATTTAAACTATACAAACTTTGTGTGTGTATGTACCTTTGAAAGTCTCTAAAATATCTTTTCTTATACCTTTGAAAGTCTCTAAAATTTAAACGACATTAGGATGAAATAGACCAATGAAATAAAGATAATCCTTATAGAACAGTAGGAATCAGAAAAATAAAAAAAGGTACATTTTAAGAATTAGGAAAGGGAAATTACCAAGCACCAGCAAAATCAAAAGATCTAGGCCTTTTAACGGGTACAAAGCCAAGAACAGTTTGGTAGAAATTGATTGATTCTTTAACCGATCGACAAATAAGAGATATGTGATTCACTGATTTCAGCTGAAGCGGGTTTTCATTCACATCCTTCATCCTTTCTGTATTCGAGATCAGAAGAGAGAGCTCGAGTTGATTCGGGGTCGAAGAGAAAGAGAATCAAGAAAACATGATATGAGCGCACCTTAAATTTATATCGATCTGCACAGTTTTACATTCACTTACGTAAATGTAAAGTGCCGATTCGAAAAAGACCACAATGCGCTAATATCCCATTCAAAACAAAGAAGGGGAATTAATAAGGAGGTTAATATACATACATAGAGAGAGAGAGAGATTTGTTGTGAATAGTTCAAACAATATCCCCAATAACATTCAACATGCCACGCATATTCCACGTTTATATGTGTAGATATAAATTACATAATGACTTAGTCAAGGCTACTCCCAAGATGAATCACTCAAAACAAGAAAAAAAAAAAAAAAGTGTTGGGTCGTGTCCCAAAATCTCAAATTTTAGGAAAGATTGTTTCCTTATAGAATTGGGTATTCTAAACCTATTTGTATTCGAGATAAGAGTTTGTTTCCTATTTGTATTAGGTAATTGCTACCTATTAGAATTAGGAGTAATTGTTACCTATTAGAATTAGGAGTAAGAGTTTTGGTAGGTTTAGGAGATTATGTTGGGTTAGGGTTTCTTTTCTATTTAAAGGAGGGTTGGCCTCCATTGTAAACAACAAAGGAGTTATTGTGAGGAGAGTGTTATGAGATTGAGATATCTTGGGTTTGGAAAGATCTCTAGGTTTGAGATTCTATTGTACTCTCTCATAATAGTAAAAGCATCGCGCTTGTGCCGTTCGTGATTTTTTTCGGTTTGGGTTTTCCAACGTTAAATTCTTGTCTCGTTCCTATTTTTCGATTTCCATCTAATTTTTTTGATATTGTTTTTGTCATCCTAAATCGCTTCCGCATCTTTGGTCTAATTTTACCTAACAAGTGAGGTTTAGAGTAGGGTTAATTTCCTAACAAAAAGAATTTAACACACTTGTGAGAGAATTGGTATGGTTAAAGTTGGGGGATTTAGGTGATACCGGGGAAAATTGGGGGATTTAGATAATCTCGGGTTCGAGGATTCAAGTCATAAAAAGATAAAAAAGAATTTCTTATTTTTCCTCTTTTCATTTAGTGACATTTGATCTAGTCTAATATTTATGATATAAATTATACTCGAAAATAGAGAATAAGGATTTTTCCTTCTTAGCCTTAAGTTTTGTATTTGACCTAGCTATAAATTACCCACACAAAAATATATATAACGTAATAAAATGGACATCACATCGATGAGTTGTAATTTACATTTATTATAAACTTTGAATGTCATACTCAATGTTAAATGTCACCCTAATAAACAATTCACATCTTTATAATTTACAAGTATTCTTTAATTTGATAATTTCATTATTAATTGTACCCAGCAATGCTAAGATTCTGGTAGCCAGCAGAATCTTTTATTTGTTTTGCTGGAATTTCTGTTTTTTCAACATCATAAATGGTTCTTCAATGGATGATGTCGTTTTATCTGTTTAGATGATTATCTAAGAACATCCTTACATAATAATTCTCTTATCTTAATCCAGACACTCAAAAGTATCTCGATTTTTCATAACCTAGTGATGAGACAACAACTTTATTTGTATGATCGGAATAAAATTAGAATGAAAATAAAGAACTAGTGTAAAATTAGTAGCCCCATATCTCTTAAAGTTCACATCTTGCCTCAAAGGGGAAACCGGCTTGGGTTCCCCCAGGCTCGGGACCCAGCCAAGCTAGGTTCCAACTCCAAGCCGGGCAAGAAACTTGCCTGGGTTCTATTGATGACAAATTTCAAATTCAACAACCGTTCTGACCCATTGAAACTGGTTGACTTGTAGTTGATTTCTAATTGTGTTATCCTCCTAACTTTGGAGGCTAATTAAAACTAAACATAAACGTAATGACTTTTAGAAATAAGTGTCATTTGTGAGGCATTAGAGACCTCATTCACTCCCGTTTTCACACCCAGACTTTACTTTAAGTAGTTGTTCTTTCCCACGAAATATTCTCACTACAAAACTCTAAACATTTCGTTGTTACTTTATTGAAATCCGATCAAGTTTCAAGTTTTACATGTGGGTCTAATTGAGCACTCAAATTTATTCTTCAAGTTCTTTTTATGCTTATTTATTTAGATTTCATTTCGTTCGGTTTTGAAGCCATGTAATTTCATTTAATTTGTATCCTTGCCCGATATAATATTTTCGTGTTTAATTTTCGTAACTAATATGTTACATGCCCTGTTTGTTTTAGCACAATTTTAGCTTTCCATTTTCTAATTAGTAGAGGTAGTTTTTTTTTTTTAAACAGGAGGGGGTGAGAAGCATTCCTTTTTATTATGTACTTTCACCTCTACACGTCGGATCGTTAGTTTTAGACTATTGAGTCCGATTTGAAAACCTTTCCTACATCAAGTTCGTTTTGTCCCTATTCAATTCTGTCTCTTCGGTTTGAACTTGATTAGAAAAGTTAAATATTTTCTTCTGAAGTTTTATGCAAACCCTAATTTTTGTGCACTAGCTCGAACCCTAATTTTTATATACTCCCTCGAACCCTTGAACATTCAAATATCTGCCGTACAGTATACTGGATTGAAAATTCTTTGAAATGGACAATTTATGATTTAAACAGGTAATCCAACGAAATTTAATGATAGAATTGTCACATTATATATATTTCGTAGCTAGAAAAAGTAAATAGAAGAATTAATATTAGGGTTTATGTTCTTCATGTTAAATATCATAATATTATCCAACCGCCCTTGCCTTATTTTTATTGTTTGGCAATAATTTTTTTTTTTTTGCCTGACAGCGATGATTTAAGTTGTAATAATGAATGTGATTGATATTGACAGATAAAATTAAATTAAAAATTAATAATACCAAATAACAACAACAAAATAAGAGTGACGAAAAATAAGAGTGAGAAAATTTCCAACACGATGGTAACATAGACTTAATATCGGCAAGACTAAGACCCGATATTACTATCTTATCTAAATTTTATTGTTAGATATAAAATAAAGAAATCGAGTCATATTAACATATGCACGTGTATACTATTACAAATAAAGTTGAAGAAATTACATTATTTTATTTTTTTCGGATGAATAAATCAAAATATCAATATATATAATATATAGAATTACTTACAAACGGTCTAAACTACCTGAACTCCAGCCAAAATTTGCCAAAAATCGAACAAATGAGCTGCATATATATGAAATGGAGACCATCCCTACTCTTATGCAAATATTCGTGCTAGGGTTAATATTTACATAAGACTATTTCTAGTGAAACTTATCGATTATTGTGAGCACTTAGCGTCGCTAGATTAGAGAAATATAGCATGGTTTATAAGTGGCATAGTAACATTGCTGTAACAAGTGATTTTGTTTTTTAAGTCCAAGGACAATCTAGGGTCGGACAAAAACGTCAGCTCTTTAAGGGGAGAATGTATATTTATGGTTTTTAAGCGATAAAGTAAGTCAACCTCAACAACGAGCGCTTTTCTTTTCAAACCTAAACAAGGATAACCGTTGTTAAGGACTAATCTTCGGCTTGAAAGCTTGAAGCTTGGGTTGTTAACCATTAGATTGTCTAATGACCTAATCTTTCGAGCTGGTGCATTACACGATAAAGTTGATCTTTAATTCTAGTCAGGTACAAATAATTCTGTTAATTAAAATTTAGGTTTAAATTTTATAAATTGAGAAAATATAATAATAGCTTAATTCCGATTAAACGAGGATCAAACAACAAAAAAATTAAAAAAAAAAAACCTCTAAAGTAAGTTGACTTAATAGCCTGATTAACGCAAACAACTTTTATTAAAAAAAAGTCACACAAAAGTAATTTATTGGTTCCCTCTCGTTATCGATACAGTCGATAAGTAAAAATAATATTAGAAATGGCAACTGATTTTAGTAATTTATTGTGACACTTGTTTCACTAATTCATCCACCAATTCCAATTGCAAAATATATTAAAATTAAAATTAAAATAATCTACCTATTCAATAATTTGTTTGGACTGTAATTAAATAAGTAGGGATGACAAATTTGGCCCCATCACCACATTAATTTTTTCTTTTTTTTTTTATAAAACTCTATCGTATAAGATATACTATGAGACAGATATTAGTGCGGTGTTATTAATAATAATTAACGTGATGAATAGTTTATTTAAGAGGGATTGTGACAAAAGTCATTAGTAGATTAATTATTTAGTCACCCCTAATTAGAAAGCCACTCAAAAATATATTATTAGTCACCTCAAGACCTAAACAAAATATGTCCCACAAATACTCTTACATGAGACAATTTTACTGAATAATTTGAGCGATATTAATTAGAAATCTTCTCCCGTTATACTATCCCTCCTCTCAATAGTAGACCAATGAGGTTCTAATCTAGTGGTAAAAAATAATATCCTAAGTACATTATGTTTCAAATTTGATTTCTCCCTCTTTTCAATATTACATTATACTATCCTTTATAACTCTTCTGAACTTTAAAAAATAAACCCACAAGTCTGATTACACGTGTATATGATCTGGGAAAAGAACTATTAAATATGATCTTAGGAGGTGTTTTTTTCTCTTTTTTAATCGTAGGAGGTAAGAAATTTATAATATCTCCCACTGGGGACATAAAGTAAACGTTAGGTAATTTTTACCGCCACCGAATTTTGTACATTAATTAATAATAATAATAATAATAATAATAATAATAATAATAATAATATAGTAGAAGAAATTTCCATAAAAACAAAAAATAAAAAGGTCTGGTAGAAAAACTTGATATTAGCAAGGAGCCAAAAAGTAAGAAGAGCCAACTTTCAGTTTCAGACACTTGGAGAGGCAAAGTAGATTATATTGTCTTTTGATCAAAAATCAAAATAGTTGAGTTTACAACCATCCATTCCATAACATATACATCATTACTTATCCATAAAGGTCGATTTAAATAGTTTCACACTTTTTTTCCTTTAAATAAGGTCTCAGAATTTAAATTTTATGAATAAAATAATATATATATATACTTACTTTTACGAGCTCGAATCAATCCTAGGTTTATTTTAGCAAAACAGAGGCACAATATATTGTGAAAATCAGTGAAAATCCAATTTCAAGAATAGTATGATATGAGGATTGTAGAATCCCATAGAATCCTATCCTAGCAGATTAAATTAGTTTGTCCTTGACACATTCAATTGGAAATGACCAAGCGTAAAGGTATTAAATCCTGCTTAGGGTTTATTCTTTTCAACTTATCACCGTACTTATCATTAGTATTCTAACATTTCGCACCGACTAAACGGTTATTCATCCAAACACAATATTAATAATAGCAGAGATTAGCTCACACAGCTAATTAATAGCTGATAAATCTAACAAACCAACTAATCAAACCCATTAATCATTGACAAAACAACTAATAATTTCATCAAACATAAACCAACATCTCCAACGTGAATAAGTGGCATAATTAATCAGCCAGCAGAATCAGCAGAACTGGCTGTCTGAAAATAAATTTTCTCATGAAATCAAATAATAGATGCCCATCAAGGATTTACTTTGCCACTGAAATTAAATGCACATTAGATCTTCATTTTCCAACCAAAAATTTTTAAAAAACAATAGAAAAAAGAACTAAGCTTTTTACACATCCAAATCCAAATCCCAACACAACCAAGAGTAAGCTTTAAACCTAGACTGCAGAATTTTTTTATTTTTTTCTTTTGTTTTTTTGGGGGGTGGGGGGGATGATATGGCTGGGTATTTTTATGTACCAAAGATTAGGTAATATACTTTTCATGTTGTAGCAATAAGATGGCGCAACAGAGCATGGCATTTGCAATGTGTGAGTGCGATTGAGGATGCTCTAAGAAATAAGACTAGTCATCGGAGCTATCTGGTAAAGGATGCGTCTCCAAAAACAGCCGTATGGTCCCATTGATGAGAGATGGCTCTGCCATTGCACCGTTACCGTAATTTCCACAAGCCAGCCTCTTTGGGACGGGAGGGATCAAAGTTATGCCAAGCTCATCAACCGACATAAGATGCTTCTCTGTGAATGAATTGGTCCACATGAAGGTGTTCATGGATGGGGCGATAAACAGAGGCTTACTGTAGTCCCATGCCCGTACAATGCTCGTCAGCAGGTTGTCACATAATCCCCCAGCAATCTATAGGCACAATAGAAAAAGCACGGGAGTTTATGCAAAATGTACTATGGATTTTTAGCGGTAGAACTAGCATGTGCTCAGACTCGGCCATGAACCCATGTTAGAATGCTAAGAACCAACATGGATCTATGTGTCAGATATGAATCTCTAGATGACTAGAATCCTTAATCTCTCTTTTCCATAATTGTTTTAAGGCCAATTTTGGTGCTAGTAATAGATCAAAGAAGTGCGAAACCTAAGGACAACCATCCTTGATCTCTCTTTTCATCCTTGATCCCGTTTTAATATGATTCCATATTTTCAATTTGGGGATTATGGTGGGCGTGAAAGTATATAATCACCACCACAATCCCCCACTGTAGTTGCTCTAACAGATCAAAGAAGTTATCACCAGAGCCAGCCAGTTTATCATCCATCCAAATACACATTGACATCTTATTCTCAGTATTTCAATCTTGATTAGGGACAAAAGACTATTGATGCATCATACCTCAGCTAGTGTAATTCTGATTCAGCAGCAGTTAAGTCTGCTTTAGTCGTTACAGCTGGCAGAAAGGTATGACAAGACTTTCTTATCAGAATATTATTATTTTTTCCCTAGTGACTAAGGGAAGAAGATAGTTGCCCACTAAACTCCTGCAACTTCATCTGAGAGCTTTATTCAGGTGCGAATTGAAATGGTGCTCACTCATTGATCCATGACAACTGACCTTAAGCTAATTCATACTATGAAACAAGAATTATATATCCTATAGCTTTCTAACTCCTTCCAAGGTTGAGTCAGCAATGGTGCCAGTCTCCACCTTTGATGGACAGAACCTTTTCCGACCTAATGAAACCCACTTTGTGGTCCAGTAGCTAACACAGAAAATATAAAAAAATTGTGACTAGTGAGTCTTGTGGATTTGACATAATTAGCTGAAATTTTTCTCACCTTCTTTTAATATATTCAATTGACAAGTTTAATATCCCATGTATATCATAAGGAGAATGTATTTTTTTTTTTTTGGGGGGAGAGAAAATAGAAATAGAAAATGTCAACTCAATAGGACATACATTCATAATTGCTATTCCCAGGTTTGTGCCATAGGCCCTTACCTGGCAGTTGGTGTAACATAGTCCCTTTTACAAGGTTTGGAATGTGCCGCACATGATAAGAAAATAAATTCCTTTCAGGCTCCATCATAGGGCTAGTGCCTCAAGAATGGGACATAACTAATAAGAGATGTTTCAGAGTGGACATAGGGCCAAGTACCGTGGTCTTGTGTCCTGGTTCTGGGCTTACAGAGACTCAGTTATGGAGCTATTTTCTGATGGTGACTCATGAATTGTGTTTTAGTTCACATCAGATTGACTGCCTGATCAAAAGACAGATCAAAAGACTGTCTTTGGATCTACAAAGAGGTCCATTCTAGTCTTTGGGCCTAACAAGGGAGCCACCCCTCCAAATGGGGGAGGTTCTGATGACACACATTTTTCCCATGCACGCGCTATGCAGATTGTGATCTTTTTATAAAGATAGGAGTGTGCTATTCATGATAAAAAGAGCTCCTCCTACTTGGGCCCAAGTGAAGACAAAGAACTGAAACAAGTTGGCATGGAGTTATTTGACTTATATTATTTACAATACTATACCAACTACATCGGCCTGCTTAAGTTTATCCTCCAAAAGATCCATGATAAATAACCTTGTAACCTTTCGGAAATATAGAGGGCTTAGTGAGATAGTTCAGAGTACAGAACTCACCTTGCCAAGAGTGTTTGCTGAGAGAGGGGCAATAACCATGATGTCAGCCCACCTACGCAGCTCAATGTGCAGAACAGCATCGCCTATCTTTGACCAACTGGACCATTCATCCTCATCCGTATACAGAATCACATTCTCTGGAATCGACAAGGTATCCATAAAATGCAAAGCAGACTGGGTGGCCACTGCTTTGACTTCAGCCCACTCACAGAAGCCACGACAGAGGTTCCCAAACTTCACTGCAGCAACACTTCCGCTAGCAGCGAGGAGAATCCTGGGTTTCCTAGGCATAGCGTCAGTCTTTAAAGATCCAGCATATGAAGTAACAGTCTCCGCTTGTTCTAATACCTATCAGCAAACATCAACAACGTTCTTCAGGAAACTGATATTTCAGCAACCGTATTCACAGAAATGCAAATACCAATAAAAGTTCTTACTCTAAGCAGTTCAATTCACTGAACTCAGTAAAATAGAACAACTGTCATTAATAAGCACATAACTTGCACATCTAGTTGGAGGACAAAAGGCAGAAAAGAAATATCAAAGGAGATGGTCGTATATCAAGATCCATCACAAAATAAACTTCACAGTTTCAAAATTCATCCTCCCCCATTTGCAGAACATTTTTAGTTACAAAATGTCATTCAGAAGTAACAATGACAACAACAACATGATGTAAAAGCCAGGTGTGGGTCCCGCCAAAATAGGTTTAGAGAGATCCAAATGTAGGAAACCTCAGCTCAAAGAATCTTTTTCCGATAGCTTCATATTCTCAGCACAACTTTGGAGAATAATTTTAGAAGATTTAGAATCCCACAAAATTATAAAACTCAAACGTAAGGAATTCAAAATAAACTTGAAATAAAGGAACAGTGATAGATCACTCATTTAAACTTGGACGTAATAAAAGGAGGACCATCCAGAACAAACATCAACTTAAATAAATGACATTTAACTTGCTCCAAACCTTCTACATGAATCCATTGCATAAAGTCAGCCACCCCATTCACAAAGTGTGACAATTCCATTATGTATGAAGTAGAGACCATCACTCAACAACAATGAAAACCCAAGAATGTGGATCTCACCAAAGCAGGTATGAGCCATAGGGAGATCCATATGTAAGTAAAGAAGTGGTTTTAAGAAACCCACAAAAATCATTTATCTTTTTTTATTTTTGTGAAAGGCAACTAAAAGTAAGAGTAAAAAGACAAGGGAAAATCGAATAGAAAGAAAGCAAACTCAGCAAAATATCCAACCATTGGCAAAAAGATTGAAGTTCGTGAATGGGAAAGGAAAGGCAAGAAAGTGAAAAAAGATAAGGTAACAAGAGGAAAAAAATTCAAATAATGAAGTAGAATCAACTACCGTACCATATCAATGTGCAGAATAGGATGACTAACAAAAGTTTTTTTTTTCTTTTCGATGAGTGGTCAGCTTCATAAATAGAAAGCATGGATCCGAGAATGCCATAGAATCCTATGACGAACCATGGTCTAAGAGAGCTTAAGATGGCCAACACATGTCTAATCCCTAACACCCCTAGTATGTTTACCCACGGATTCAAAATGAGGATGTTCTCTGACTACGGGGTTTTTACTGCGTTACAACTTACAACCGCAATTTGATACACGATAGCTGCATTATCACAATTCCGTGTTATAGGAACTGTTACCACAATTGCGAAAGAACAGCATTGTGAATCCTAGAGTATATACTTTTTCTCTTAACTCCTCTAATGGTAATAACTATCAGCATCGTTTGCTGGGGCATTCAATTATCAAACTTTATATTCAATACTATCAATACTACCGTCAACTGGTTCCACTTCCATTCTCAAATTACTTCATCCTCTAAACATAGACTAGAACCTGGAGTTCCAACAGTTTTTTTTTTTAAATGTTTAGTCAACAACAGCTAGCATCACTTAAAAAGTGAATGAAGACCCAAATATTTGGAGGAAGTTCCTTTGATGTTCGGTATAAAGTTCAGTCTGCCAGCTTCATAACATATTCGAGTATCAGAAAAATGGGTAAAAATAAAGTTAAATGAGTCAACAAACATACTTCAAAAGCATTCTAAATTGAACTCTCAGAATGGCACTATGGCAAAACCTAGGAAGTATAAAATAGAAAGCCAGCATACATGAAGCACATATCAAAATTTTCGACACCACGAGCAATATTTACAGATCAAAAGACTTCTAAAATAACCATGGCAATTTAGAAAGTACTTCATAATGGCAGGCCTAGTTGAGTACCTCTAGACTTTTTACATACTAACCGAAGCATTACAATAAACATAAACATATTCAATTTCAATCGCATCATATCAGCAAATAATCCATCTGTCTCATGAATTGTGACCAAATATTACATCTGTCTTATGAACTGTGACCAAATATTGCGTGACCCAACATCATCCCCACAGTTATAAACTTTCATAGACACCACTTGTACACAGGAAGAAAACATAAAACCATACCCACTTCAGAATCAGCCAGAAACCCACCCCACTACCCAGCACAATCAATCCAACAGGCACATTGAAGATGACCACTGGAGTGCACAAGAAATCAAACCAACACTATGGTTTGAAGTGACTGCAAATGTAGAGAAGATCACAAATGCTCAATATTGATTTCAAAGGCAAGTATGCAACTACCAAATGACTATTTCTATATTCAAGCCACAACAAATCTAATTCAGTTAAATGAGGCCTAACATAAAAAGGTAAGATGGCCAAATCAAACATGCCGATACAGATACTATGCCCGTTTTTTATCGATTCATCATAGAATCGCAATTGCAACAGAAAAATCCCATAATAATGGATCCCAAATTTGTAACGTCAGAATCCATCAATGGGATCATTTTTGCCAAATTCAATGAAGCACATCTCCTACATTTTCTTCATCAACAATATCACTGGTTTTTCTGTATCATTATTAAACAAGAACCAATCTTCCCGCCCAACATCTATGATACCTGACTCAGAGCCATCTACGAACTTTCAAGTAATTTCACGGTATAAATGATCCAGAACTCATTCTTGCCACCTCAACACTAAATATATACGAAGATCAAAGAATGATGCCAACAATCTTAAACGATTTCATTAAACCCTAAGAAAAATTAACACAAAACCCACAAATATAACCTCAAGTAATCGATTAATTCGTGATTATTCAAATGTCGAACTCAAACAAGAACTTCCCCACTTTGCATTAACCAAAATTTCATCTACCCATATCAAAAGATTCCAAGAAAACCAAACGCAGAACTTGATTCCCCCCAAAAAACCCCACAAAAAAAAATGGAGTAAAATAGATAAATGGGGAGCGTACTGATTCGCCAACATGCAAGCTATGGGCCACAGGAAACAGCCAGCCTCTGGTGCTTCTTGATCCACGCTGATGATAGCTGTGTGATACAAAGGGTGCGAGGGGGAGGAAGAGAGAGAGAGTGACTGAAGAAGAATGCGAACTGTTGCTAATTGTGTTGGGCAGTGGCGGGATTTGGTTAGGGAAGAGAAGGGGAAATATATTCACTCACCAGTTTTTAACCCACATACACACAAAAAAATGAAAAGATTTTAAATTTTAAATTTTAAAAAAAAATCTTGATAATGTTTTTATATTCCAAAAAAATCCTATTTTGGCTGAAATGAATTTGATTAAAATTAACACAATTTTAAAGAGCAAAAAAATTGTGCAAATGACTGCAAATCTTTATTAATTGATTGTTTTCTTAATGTGTTTTATGAGCTTTTTCTCATTTTGCCCCTTTTACTTAAATTTATGATATAATTTCAATATGATTTTTATTTAAATCTCATCAATAATGGCATTTGCATGAAATAATTTTTTTCTCTTTAAAGTTGTGTTGACTTTAATCAAATTTATTTCAACCAAAATAAGATTTATTTTGAATAGAAAAAACATATGAAAAGAAAAAAAGAAAATCTATATTGGTACAATTTTTTAGACTATCCAAAAACCAAATTTCACGCTGAAAATGGTTCAATAAATTCTTTGAACAATTCTTCTACAATTATTGATAACAACAACAATTATTATTAGGATGACTATAATATCATATTTCTATGAGTGTTGAGAAGATAAATTTATAGCCTCTAAGCAATCATATTTTTATAAGTATTTCAAATAATTTTAAATATATTTATCCAAAATTCTAAAATTAAAAAGTATTCTACATGTTCATTAATCAATTAACTATACCCTGATTTAACCGACTTTATTAATGAATCGACTCGAACTCGTCCCGTTGCCCACACATAGGACGGACAATAATATAGTTTGCCGCAATCTAGTCTCAGTTGGGCTCCTTGAATCGAACCTTTCCTCTGTCTACACTGCGCACGGATCTGGGTTCTTTTTAGCTGCTAGTTCACAACCTTGTCTTCAAACTTCTCCATTGATCAGGAAATACCATTTCATCCCGGATTAATCTAAGCTAGATCCATCTTCCCAAATGGAGGTTTAGATCAACAAAGAGAGGAAAAGGGGGCTTAAAAGCCCAGATTTTTCATGGCTATGAAACCACTGAATCAAACAGTTTTGCTCTTCGTGAAGCCGATATGCAGCATTCTCATCCTTTCTTTCTCCCTAATCCTCGCTCTAGTGTACTTGTCCCCTTCCTCCCTCTTCTCCCCGCTCTCTCTTCCGTCCAATTTACCTGGGTAAGCTTTCAATTTTGTATTTTGTTTGTATTTACTTTCTTGATGTCTCTGAAATCTTCCGTTTGAATGCATTTTATTTTCCATAAATTGTGATATCCATCATTCTAATCAAGCAAATCAGTTGCTTTCCATTATTGTCCCTCAAATCAACTTAACTTGTGCATAATTTGCTTGAATACAAATGCAAGGTGGGTTTCTTTGTGATTTTGCTAAGTTGCATTAGCTGAAACCTGAGGCATCCTTGAGCTACTATGTTTTCGCCTCAAACTTCAATAGATCACCGATCCCAATTTTCTTAGGAATAGAATCTCAATCTAATTTGCTGAATAGCCTTGCTCAGTTACTGACATTGCCAAATATTTCACTTTTTGTCCCCGTATCCATCATTATGAATTTGGCAATATTAGTTTCTCAATGTAATTTGGGTTTGGGATTAATTGAAGGTAACATCTTAACTTGCAAGAAGTGTTCTTTGCTTGTTATTGGTTTCTCAGTGAAAATACTGATGGAATTGGAAATATAAGTAGGATGAATTTAGAGTTGGTATGGATGAGCCATCATACACACTGTTTTAGGGAAACCTAACATTTTAATGGCCTAATTTGATTTTTAAGATGAGGAAATGGTGGTAGAAATTCTCTTTCCTAGATAACCGAGATGAACTTCATAGCTTACACATGCTTACTCTGATGATATTCAGTGTGAGAGTGGATATATGGAGCCTTAGACGAGTGGTGGAGTGGAAACCTTGCAAATGGTGGCTTGAGGAAAAACCAATTGGTGAGTATTCATATATCATATTGCTAATTCTTTTAGTGTTATGCTAGCAAGTTTTAACCATCGTTCTATTACGGGGATCTTGCCATCTTAAGATGCGTCAGATATTTGTCAAGGTTATAGGGGATTTGAGAGTAATTGTTCTTTTAATTTCTGAGTGAAATTGTGAAATGG
Source organism: Talinum fruticosum (assembly GCA_021018815.1). Taxonomy (NCBI): domain Eukaryota; kingdom Viridiplantae; phylum Streptophyta; class Magnoliopsida; order Caryophyllales; family Talinaceae; genus Talinum; species Talinum fruticosum. Next base: position 11,211,891 of record JAITYX010000004.1, on the reverse strand, counting down.
ATTTGATTTGCAGACCATTTGTTGTTGAAATGCTGCAGCTCTCCCTGCAAAGACAAACGGGTATATTCGTGTGGATTGTTATGGGGGCCTCAATCAAATGAGGAGAGATGTGAGTCATCCTTTCACGTACATATTGAACATTTGCATTTTTAGACTACCAGAAATAGAATAGTGATTTTCATATCCAAATAATCTTGTGATATATGTTGGTTGCAGTTTTGTGATGGTGTTGGCATTGCTCGTTTACTAAATGCTACACTTGTGTTACCAAAATTTGAAGTTGCAGCTTACTGGAATGAGTCAAGGTAAACCTCGTCTGTCATGGAAGCTATCTATATTTTGTTTCACTTGCTTTGTAAGTTAGCAATTTCTGTGGGGAACGATCTTGGTTTCATGTCTTTTCTCAAATGTATTCAGATTTGAAGAATATTTTTCGTCTGTTTGTTCCAATGATTCAGATGAATGATATATGCCATATAGGTCCAATTAAAATAAACTAGACGCCATATACATCCTACTTATTTTAGCTTCTTAGAATAGAGGTTGGTAACTGAAGAGCAAATAAACGGGAGAGAAGAGGAGGTGACAAGGGAAATATTACAGTTCCTCATATCTCTCGACTTGTTTTTTCGTGTCTAGGAAGTGAAGGGAAAGAAAGGATGTACACACATGGTTAGGACTTGGTAGAGGTTTACTCAATTTCTGGAAGTTTCTTTTTCTAATTTTTGTTTCTAGTTATTGGGTAAGATGGCTCAAGTAGAGGCCAAATCATTTATCGAGCAACTTAGTGTGGAGGGCTTGGAAAAAGGAGGGTAAGTGGAGCAAATTCTTTTCTCTCAAAGGCCCATATCGGGATTTGAAACCCAAACCTTGATGAAGGTGAACCAGAACCAAACTGGACCAACCGTTTTGTAATCACCCAATTTTCAAATTGGGGATGTTGAATTCGGCTATCCCTTCCTTTTCTCATCTAGTAGAAAAAACTTCACATATAATATTGTTTTGATTCGTTTTGTATTGCGAAAGTGATTTCATGACTAATTAATAGTCATTTTCATAGACTAGTTAGGGTGGAGAAGTGAGGTGACAATTATGTGTGGCAAATTAAACCAAACAAGTATCCAAGCATCCTTCCTGGACTGTCTGTTTTAGTGTAATTTATCATAATACTGTCCACTTGCTGAATGCTGCTTTGGAAGAGCAGGACCATGACTTTTCCCAAGAATAGGACTCATCTGTATTGACAAGTTATGCATGCCTCAGTGGTTTTGCAGATGTGTTTGATGTTGATTACTTCATCCAACAGATGGATGGCTTTGTTGAAGTTGTTAAGGAACTGCCACCAGAGATTGCCTCAAAGGAGCCTTTTCATGTTGATTGTCGGAAGCGCAAGGGCCAGTTTGATTATGTTGAGACAGTGCTTCCTCCCCTGTTAGAGCATCAATATATTTCATTGACGCCACAAATGAGCCAAAGGAGAGACAGGTATTACTTTTCTGTGTGCCAAAGAACTGGGTTGTTTACTGTTGAACTCCTAGTAAACCAAAGTGGTTCATGGTTGCGTAACATAATTTTGTGCACACTAGTTCCTGATTTTACTATCAAAGACTAGTCGGTGTTCTTTTGAATTGTCCATTTGAGTTGCATAAAGTGTTAATTTACCATTCCAGCGGTCTCCCCCTCCCCCAAAAGAAAAGAAAAGAAAAGAAAGAAAATTAAGAAAATGCAGGAAAAGAAGAAAAAGGAGAAAGGTTGTTCACAGCCGTTTTTCTTGTCCGATCTATTACCTTAATGATATATCTGGGTGTTGTAACTGTGCCAAATTCTATTGATATTTCGTCAATTTAAAAGAAAGGAATTGTCTAGTTTTTCCCTTCTCAGACACCCTTTTCGATTTCTGGAAGAGAAATATTAATAAAATTAAAAATTGCATATAAACTTCATCAGGTGAATTATTTTTCTTCTTGTTTATCTAAATTCCTTGCTGATATATCTCCTTTCAATATTGTGCTATAATTCTTGCAGATACCCTCACTATGCTAAAACCACTCTCTGCCAAGCTTGCTATCAGGCACTCCGCCTTACCGAACCCTTGGAGAAGAAGGGCACTGAGCTACTCCAAGCCATACCTAAACCCTTCCTCGCCCTTCACCTGCGATTTGAGCCGGACATGGTTGCCTACAGCCAATGTGAGTACACAGGGCTCTCCCTGAATCCATGAAAGCCATTGAAGCTGCTAGGGGAGACAGAAAACCATGGACTGGTGAATTGGCCCAGGTTTGGAGAAAGCGCGGAAAATGCCCGCTTACTCCTATAGAAACAGCCTTCATCCTTCGATCACTCGGTATCCCAAGAAACACAACTATTTATCTGGCAGCCGGGGATGGCCTGATGGAGATGGAAGGGCTGACATCGATCTACACCAATGTTTTCACAAAATCAACCCTTCTTAGGGATGAGGATTTCAAGGCCATGCATGGAAACACAAAAGCTGCCCTAGACTACTATGTCTCCATCAACAGTGACTCATACATTGCTACATATTTCGGTAACATGGACAAAATGGTTGCAGCTATGAGGGCTTTCAAGGGCATGTATAAAACTCTGTTTTTGAGCCGGAAGGCATTCGCCGAGCTGACTTATAAAGGGCTGACAGGAAAGGAACTGTCAGAGGCCCTTTGGAGGGTTCATAGAGATGATTTCATTATGGGGCGAGGGTCAGCTTTGCCTGATTGTTTTTGTGAATTCAAATTGTAGCAAATAGGTTGAAGATTTTCATCTCTTTAGTTTTTCTACAATTGAGTTATTGTTGGTCTTTAGGGTGAATTCTTTGTAGTATGGCTGATGACATCCTATGTTTTCTGTGAATGAAGTTTATCAGACCAAGGAAAGAGAGGTTAGAAGCAAAAGACAGCTTCATTTTTTTCGTGGGAGGAACCAAATGTTAAGTTTTGTACATTCTTTCCCTCTAGTTTGCTGAATGCCAAAAGAAATTTATTTTTAATATCATGCTTTTTCATTACTACCAAATTCGCCACCACCATCATATCATATGAATATATAGTTGCATTCGATATCAAATAATTAAACACTCACATTAGTTGTAACTGAAGACTTCGGTATAAATCTCTATCTCTCTTAGGTTTTGATTCTAAGTCATTCTGCATATTATAGAAACTCTTATCTAAGTTTTCATTCTGTTTTGACTTACTCGAAAGCGTTTTATTGCATATCTCCTACACTGGTGTTTCTAACTCATTCAAACATCACTCAAAACCATCGCATGCTCAAATAATTTCTCTAACACTTTTATTTTGAGCATTGACATTGTATTTTAACGCAAAGTGAATTATAACGTTAATTCTCTTTTCTAAGTCAATTTATTTCCTTGAGAATTATTTGACCGGATTAAGTTCTTATATTTTGATATTTTATTCTTTCTAACTTGATTATTTTAGGATTGACTCAAGATGAAATTTAAACATATTGAATATTAAACTCAAAAATTCTATTCTTTTAGGCCAAAGATAATTAAGCATTTAATTACTTTGTTTTAATTATTATATGTGTCTAATCTTGGACCAAAGTATTTCACACTTTGAGAACCAATGTGGTTTGCTTTTGTAGGTTATTCAAACGAGGCTAATCTATTTTTAAATTTTAAAGCAATCGGTTTCTAACCGTTAAACACCAGCGAGACAAGTTGTAGCTATTTCTGGATATGACTCAAACACCGTATCGGGGTTGTTTATTTCCAAAACTGAAAAACTTTAACTCTAGGTCTAACGGTTGTTTCCACCTCGGTTTCGGTCGGTACCAAGTGATTGGATTATCTTTTGGAGTCAAGAGCCGTTGCACAACGTTCACCTCCCAACGAATCTTTTTGAGTGACTCGGAACGGCCGTTACAACGCCGGTGAAGATTTCAATCTAGAACCAAAACTCAACGAGTCATTCCGCCTGGTTGGCTATAAATAGAAGCCACTATACAAGAATAGAAGAGTTGTTGAACACATTGATGCACCTATTGTTGAACATTTACTAAGTGCATACTTGATCAATCTTCTTCTTACAACTCCAAATGTGTATTTAATATTATCCGAGTTGTAAAGAAAGTCTTGTTATCAATTACATACTTCTCTTACTTTCTTAGTAAATCCCTTGATTGAGCTGTAAGGGTTAACTCAGCTCAATTGTCCCTTATTGTAAAGGTTACCTTAGTAAAGAAGTATTAGATCGATTAAGGGAACTTCTAAGTTTAGGAAAACATTGTAAGGAATTGTTTAAAGGAGCAATTCGGTTGAGTCAATCCTTTGTAGATTTGACTTGATGCTTGGATTAACACTGTCTGTGGTTTTTTACTCCAAGAGGGTTTCCACGTACATCCGTATTCATTGTCTTTATGAATCCAATCTAGACTCAAAATCTACTTTTGATTTGTGTTGGTGCAAAAATTGTTTAATTTTCTTCATCACCCTATTAACCCTCCTCTAGGATGACTTAGACTCTCCAAGAGTAAACCTTCGATAACTTGTAAATCGAAGATATTAGAAAGGTGGCAATAATCCACCTATAGCGCCGACAAAATTTTATCCAACTCGATTACCGAATTTGTCCGACCCGAAAAAAAGGGGTTCGGGTATGATTTTTGTCCAAATTTTAAATTTTGACATAAAACTTTCATATTTCTATTGTCCAAACTTGATTTTAACTCGAATTTACACATGTCCGAATTGTCCGACCCGAAAAAATTTCGTCCGATGATTGACCTGATTTCGACTCGAACCTGAATTTTTGCTATCACTATCCACCTATTTATCAAAACAATTGCTTCATCTATCCTAAAAAGATAATTCATTTTAAAACTAAAAGTTCATCTTTTGTCATACAATACAATGAATACATAAATAAGGCTGTTACTTCTAAAATGAATTGTCAGTTTCAGACAGATAGAATAATATGAAGTAAATAAAATGCCTATAAACACATGATCACTGAAAAATGACTAATTTCATCGCAGTGATTAAATGTATGGGTTATTATGGGGTAGGGGAAAGCAAACTTAATGGACAAGAAAACAGCGAAGTTAATTTCATTGCATGTATGGGGTAATTTGCAGGGAGAGGAAAACAAACACAATGGGCAAGAAAACAGCAAAGCTAAAAAGCTACTTAAATCAGCATCTTTGAAATTGAAATGCCAAACATGAGTTTATTAAAATGTGTACTCTTGTATTGATAATGTACATACATTAGAGATATACTGTACGTTACAGTGCAAATGTAAGAGTAACAACAGCCCATTGATGCTTGTTACAGCGTCATAAGTCATAACCACTTCCAGCAATTGTCAGAATGTTAACAGATCAGAACCCCGCCCCCCTCTCCCTCCCTCTCTCTACGTTAGCAGATCACAGTAACTAGAGACACTGATTTTTTTGTATTGATTTTTTCTGTATTGTTTTTTTTTTTTTTTGGGGGGGTGGGGGTTGGAGTGCTTGCGCCTTCAATGATAGCTGAATCACAGTAACTATAGATACTGATTTCCACTTGCAATATACATTACAAGAACACGCGAGTGGAGGTGTAAATCAGGCTAAATTTGTGTAATCAACAGCAATCCACATTCCTGTCCGAGTGAGTTGGGACGCATTCCGCGCCGCTGTCAAATGGGATGACAAATCCTCTTTTTCCAGCAAAGGAAGAGTGCTCTTTGAAGCTCAACAGATGAGAACCTACATGCAACAAGTAAGTGCGGCTCAATTATTTTTGCTATTGAATTGATTTTAAAGTTGATTCATTGTCAACCCCCACCCCCTCCCTCCTTTCTCCTTCTCACCAGTCCAGACTCCAGCGTTCTTAAAAAGATATCACTTCTCAGGAATCTACCACTTAAAACTGAATGCTCTCAACTGGGTAAAGATGGCATCATTGGTATGGAGTGCTCCCGATATCCCACCATACTCTTCCCCAAGAAAGAAGGGCGACTACAGATGTATGTATGAATCCCCATTTGGGGCTCAACTGCTCAAACCTGAAATCTAACATCACAATCTAAGTGGACAAGATGTGAACCAAGGGCTAGGATCTTTATGACATCCATCTTTGAAAATGTGATCTAATAGTTTTTCTAAGGGTCTGAAGAAACACCTAATCTTCAACACTCAAAAGTGGGTTTACTGCTTAAAGGATACAGCACCATAATAGCAGACAAAGATTGTACAAGGTCCATGAGCATGAGGAAAAAGTGTCCTCAAGCATTTATCAAAGTCTGTAATGTGCTACAGGCAACCACTTCATAGTCCACACAATCTGTAACATCCAGCCCATGGCTTGAAGAAGGAAAACTGGGAAGGAAAATTAATTCTCTATAGAGTGCAAAGAAAATATATATGATGCATGACAGTCAAACATATTGCTTTTTTCAGCCGTATCTTTCCAAGAAGAAATGGAAAAGAGCTCACCATCTATAAAAACTTCTTTGTAAGACAGTTTATCCAAAGAAATATTGTGGAAAGCAAAATAGAAATGAATCGTTACCATTACAAAGTTTGTAATAGTGTTTCTTTTTTGGATGCAACCCCCCTCCCCTAGGAGCCTTGAATTCATGGGTTTCGGGGAGCCTAGGGGCTCAGTCAGGGCTACATAAATTCCTTCGCATAGTCTGAAAGATTAAACAATGGAGTTGCAGCCACTAGGGATTGGACCTAGGTAGCCAGGTTGGGAGGCTGAAGGGTGACCCTGTGAGCTATGGCTCATGGTCAGATTGTAAAATACTGGCTGTTGTATGAAAAACTTTTTGCAGTTGCTTTATCTCAGAAAAGAATTAAAGAGAGCTTAGCAGCTTACCCATGAGCCACAGTAACTATCAGGCAAGGAGTTCCAGCTGGTCAAATCACGCTCATGAGCCAGAGCAGAGATTACAGCATGGTCAATCAATACCTGAACAGAACAGGGAAAGAGGACAAGCAAGATTACAAGTGTTTGTCTCTCTCCCTATTTCTTCTCCAACCCCACCCCCCAAAAAAAAAAAAAAAAAGAGACGAATAATATACTTGAAAATGATTGAAAAGATAATGCAATCCAACATAGGCTCTGTTCCACTTAGCTTTAGCTTACAGCCTTTGAAAAGCCCTAGAAAGACAGGGCCTTTTGGACTGCATTATCTTTAATTCTTGAAGGCACCAGTTCTGGTTGAAAATATAATAATATACTTGAAGGCACGGAAGTCCAGTTCTATTTACATTTTTTTATAATTAACTTCGTAAAAATTAACTTTACAACTATTTTAAAGCTCCTTATAGTTATGTAGCTACTCAGAGCTCCTTACTGCTTACAGCTCCTTCCTAAATGGTACAGGGTCATAGTCTTGTGCATAAAAATTAAATATACATCAAAACTATGCTACTTAAAGCAGGATAAAAATTCCCTTGACCCAAAATAAAATTGTTTTGCCCATGACCTGAAATTGCTAGACTTTGTTTTCCACTGCTTTAACTAGAAAGCCCTCAATGTCCCACCAAGAGGAACTAAAGGAACACAACAGAGACTTCAGATAATTGCAAGTAGACAAACTTGAATCAGTTTGAAACAAAAATAAGCAACAGAAACTTCAGAAAAGCAGTATACCTGAGGTCAAAAGGTTGTCTTATGATCCAAAACATATTCGTGCATCATCAGCAGATAGCCGGATTGTGATTTCATGATGCGTGTCAAAAGTAATAAATAAGTGGAATGCAACTGGCCCATGTATATTGCTCATAATGCTCTACGACCACAAGCTCTCACTTGGGGCACATTTTTCGCCTTTCCTCTGGTGTGTAGCTGATCAGTTTGTAGGTTTCCTTTTAGCTAGCTCACAGAGACTTTAAGACGATTTGCTTCATGATCATCAAACTTGCAATCCTCAACCAACTGATGCAAAATGAATGAAGCCTCAGATGATATTCCATCTGGGAGGAACATATCCAACAACTTTGAGTATCTGACAGCAATGTTGATCTCCTGCTCATTCAACCTACAGGAGATCATATCCCTCCATTCCCTTGACCTTCCTTCCAGGCAAATACCATGAAGCAAGGCAACGAAAGAAAATGAATCATCAACAACATTCCTACTCATCATTTTCTCTCTCAGCTGGAAAGCAATTGAGAGCATTCGATGCTGACAAAGGTAGATCAAAATACAATTATAAACAGAATTTCTTGAAGATAAACCATCTGAAACCATTCTTTTGAAAAGCCCTAGAAAGACTGGACTTCCATGCCTTTCAGTTACAATTTCCATCTTCGACACTGTAGCAGGAGCAATATTTGTAAACCCGTTAACGAGATAATTAAATGTCACATCATTTGGGACACATTTATTCATTAGCATTTCTTCAAACATTGATGCAGCTTTGGCAAGTTTACTTCCCTTGCAAAACCCACCAATAAGTATGCTGTATGTGATTACATTAGGTATCAAACCATGAGATTGCATCTCCCTGAGAAGGTTTTCAGCTCCGCATGTGTTTCCTTGGCGGCAATATCCATTAATAAGAGACGTATATGTAACTACATTTGGTTTACGTTTCTTTGCGATCATCTCCTGAACATTCTCAATGCATTATTCAAGTCATGCAGCTTGACATAGCCATCTATTAGTGTTGAATAAGTAAATTCATCTGGACAGAGGTGTGTTGTTAACATTTTCTCAAGGCAGCAAATAGCTTTGTCCATCTGCCCAAGTTTGCAATATCCCTTAATCATGGCATTGTACCCCACAACACCAGGATCCAAGTCTTTTTCTAATGCAAGATAAAATATCTTTTCCGCCTCATCAATGTTGCCATTTCTGGCAAACCCATCAACCAAAGTGGCATAAACAAATGCATCTGGATGTACATTTTGGTCAAGCATCTCACATAGCAACTGTTTAGCAGAAGACATCATCCCCTTTTGGAACAATGCACTCATTAAAACATTGTAGATTCCAGCATCAGGGATAACTCCCTTCTCCATCATTTTCTTCCGAATATTTGATGCAGCTTCAATCTCACCACGAACAACAAGCCCATGTACAAGAGCTCCATAAGTAACCATATCGGGTCTATGACCTCCCTCTGTCATCTCAATGAGCAAATTGGAGGCCTTATCCATGTCCCCGTGTTTGCTATAGAAATGTACAAGAGGGGTATAACTAAATTGATCTGGTTTCAAACCCCTCTTTATGGCCTGCTTCAGAGTAGCAGTGGCTTCCTCAATCTTCCCACTATTACATAATCCAGAAATTAGAGTGTTGTATGTCATGATATCTGGCTTAGAACCATTCCCCTTGAGTTCTCTCATCATCTCTGAAGGTTCCACTGGACAGCCATGTTTATACCGCAAATCAACTATATTATTATAAATCTGGACATTAAGCGTCAAGCCTCTTATTTTCATTTCATCCAAAAGCTTGTCAACTTCCCCAAATTCTCCTTTTTTGCAAAGTCCATTTATCAAAGCTCCATAAGTCTCAACTGTAGGCAAAAACCCCTTGAACTTCATCTCTCGCAAAAGTTTATAAGCGCTAGCGATCTCACCCTTCTTGCAATACCCACCGATAAGAGTGTTGTAAAACACGACACTTGGTACGCAACCCTTTCCCCACCTTTCTTCAATTAACTCTCTCCCTTCCTCGACCTTACCTTGCTCACACAGAGTCCTAACTATTATACCCGTACTATAATTATCTAAACAACATTCCCCACTGCCACCTCTCATAAGCATTTCATCATACATCTCTCGTGCATTCTCAATTTGACCATTTTTCACCAAAGCATTAAGCAATGAATTACAAGCAACGGCATTGGGCATTCGGTGATATGTACTCTTCTCAAATTTATACAACTCCCTAGCTTCATCAACCAAACCAGAATCCGCATAAGCACGAATTAACACATCAAACGTTTCAATGGTAGGCAAAACACCATGATCTTTCATGCAATTCAGCACATTTTCGATCTCAGAGAAAATTCTACGACTTGCAAGGAGCTTTAAAAGGGAAGAAAAAGCATACCCATCAAGGGGAGAGCAGCACTTTCGGTGAGAGAACCAATCATAGAACTTTAGACCCAATTCAACGTCCCTTATGCGATCAAAAACCAAGTCGGCAATTTCAGATGCTTCCACTGACTCTTGGGCGAGCCGGGTCTCAAGGGTTTGGTCCCAGCTTTGATGGGTCCTGAGCAACGCGCAAGCTTCATTGGCCAATTTCTTGATGTGGGGTTCGTAAAAGGGTCGGTTTGATGATTTGGGTTTAGGGTTTTGGCGAGGTTTAATGAGGGAAAGGAGTCTCTTGGACATGAGAGAGACAGGGTTGAGGTAAAGGTATGAACTTCAGCAACCATTGACGCCAAAGTTTGTGTAAAATTTGTACTCTTGTTAATTGATTGCTGGTATGTTTTTGAAGGATAAAATTGGGTCCGGGAATCGGACGAGGAGGGAAAAGATCCGGCAATTATCTACCCGACCCGACCCGGGCGGGGGCTTCCTTAAATTTTAGAACTATTTTTTGCTCTCTTTCCTCTCCCCTTTCAAAAATGTATAATTCTTATTACTCCACCTTTCTTCACTTTCTTCTTCTTCCGCTAGTTTTTTTTACTGCTGGTATGATTAAAACTCACATTGGTAGAATTTTTATCATTCAAATAAATTATAATCGTTAATTTAATTATTTATATACTGAATAATATTAGACATCCGGTGTTCATTTTATTAAGTGGGTAATAATGAAATAGAACTATTAATACGTTATTAATCATATTTTGAAAAATATAGGATAAACTTTTCGTAATTGTAAATATTGCAAAAATATTTGTAAACTTAGTTGTAGACTTGTAAGTCGTAAGCCACAAATATGGCTTTCTATACCATGAATGTGGTAGTATCTATCCTTAACTGAAAGTCTTTGTCATAAACAAGTTCTTGATGAAGCATGAGCATCAAGCTAACATTTCATGCGACGGTGCACAGCAAGGAATAAATTTGCATATTCGCATGATCAACATTTATATTGTATAACATGAATTACAAATTCGATAGCATAAATAGTTATGATCACATCTGGTGTATGGCATTAATGTGGAGAGATCGTCATGCTCCTGAGAGAACGTTGTACAAACCCCAACCTTCAAAGTTCAAACATAAACTGGTACAAGAAATGTATAGGATTGTAGCACCAACTTTTGGTTTTGGTGGGCAAGCCACTATTGGCCTATTGTCAACACTAGACCCTTTTCGTTTTAGCTCTAAAAACTTAAGACGGTAAGTTATAACATAATTGTAAGCTCAATGAAAAAATTGTAAGTAGTTAAGAGTTATAAGCATATGTAAAAGGTTAGAAAAAGTTATAAAGTTATAAGTTAAAAGTTAAAGACTTTATTAGCAGGAATTATAGTAGTGAACTCTAAAAGAATTATCAGTTATCCTGAGTTTTGATTCATATTAGTTGCATGATTTTTGGGGTACAATAAGTTATCTTGTAAAAAGAAGCAAGTTCATAAGAAATTTCAAATTCAGTTCAATTCATCTCAAGTCATATTCAAGTTTCCGGTCCACTTTCAAATGAGCCTATTCTAAGGTTGAGTATAGGTATAAGCCGTTCGGTTCAAATTTCAGGTGTATTTCGCGATTGTCTATTTGAATCCACCTTCTAACAAATAGGTATCAGTATCCACGTTATACTTCTCTTATGTGAGTCATCCTTACCTATTCTTGACACCATCCCTCACCCAAAAACAAAAAAGGAATGAGCGGTTTTCGATTTGAAAAGGTAGCACTGATCCACTGTAAAATAAACGGAAAATTTTCAGCATAATTATAAATATATCATCTATAATTCTCACTAGTATATTAGCTTAAATCATGAGAACAAAGCTTCAGGTTACAAGCTGTTCCTCTCTGATCAAAATATGATAAGACAATGAAGATCATTTTTGTCGCTCTGAATGGAGACAGTACATCTGGATGACATCTATCTCGCTTGAATCATCAGTCCTTCGAAGTTAAAACAAGTAACCCTAGCGCGCCTATCAGGACATACTGCAACAAAGAAAAAACCAAAATCGGTGCTTAATCTTTCAGATCATGAGGTGAATCACCAAGAAACACTTAGTTTCCCCGTGGAACACCTCTTCCCCCTCAGCCGGCGAAGGGGGTCATACAGTTGCATCATTAAGTATAGGCATAACTGTGAATCATAGAAGTAAATTGAATACTTAACACCTTATATTACCTTAATGATTGGCTTTTCAGTCATGATAATGGTGACCCAACCAACGTATGGTAGGAACCTGCAATTATGACAAGCAGATTTATAAGAGCCAGAACTTAAATAGGAAAGAGTTGCATGAAGAAACAAGGGAACATTTTCAAGATTAGAAACTAAGTGGATCTTTCAAACATCTTTCTCTGTCTAGGTAAAGGCTATACATAGATATTGGGCATATTAATAGTGTTTTATTACCATGCAGTCCATGCACCAAGGGTTGACATTGGACTTCAAAAGTATTTCAATTTGTCACTATCCACGAGTTGCCAGTTTATCTGACTAGAAATTTAAACGATTCTCATACTGAAATCTGCAATAAATGACTTGCTCTAAAGCATAGACTTCAACTGTTGGAGGGCAGACTTATCTAAATAATTGTTGACTCTGATTCTCAACGACAGGCTTGTGTGAGGGCCCGTTGTAGGTTTTACTTAACGTTAATATGATAAGGCATTATAGACCAATATTATGCAGGTAGCAAAAAACATGAATTATGAGTAAGAATGACAGATTTATGGTTTTACAGATGACTTGTGTTGTGCAATATGGGATAGATTCTTTTAGCTTGCCTATTCGAGAATTGTGATCATGGAGGACTGCAAATTATTGTCTGGACCAGTCGTTTGACTTTCATCACATTTGGAAGATAAAGATTCTCACAGGTGTGGTGCACGTTTGATGTATTTTGATTTGAATTAAACATGAGCAAGCATAGAGCAGCAAGGAGACTACAGCTTACCCTACAGCTCTGCCCATGATATGGTGCCGTTGTAGCCATTGTTGACCATGAGCATACAAAAGCCTATCATCACCGTAATTGTTGTCACCTGGAAAATAGAGATAAAAGTTGGATGAGACAGGCAGCAAAAAAATGCAATAAAATGACAAAAACATGGGAAATAAAGCATTAGCAACAGCAGTAAGATGACCTTTTAATTTTTAAACCTTACATACATGCATTAATATGATGACCATCTCGAACCAAGGAGTGCAGAAAAGAGCTTTAATTAAATATGTTAGTACCTTTTGTAAGGACATCAACTTCACCAGTGTCTTTCCGTTCATGAACCTGAAATATAATTATCAAAATATAACAGTCATTCATAAATGAACCTCATGGCAGTTAGAAACAACTACCACCTCACCAGGATGAAGGAAGAACAAAGAAAATGCCAGCAGTAGAATGCAGTTCATTTGTAGGTTCACCAGAAAACTGCCAAGCTCATACTTACAGAAGTAATTAAATTGCAACAGCAGATAATTCTATCGATAATAGGCATGTCTTAAAGCTGTTGAACCTCCCACGAATACCCCCACCTTTGCTACAATCCAAAAAAGAGGTTAAAAAGGAACTTGCTTAGCCATGTAGATTTCAAATCCTATATGCAGCATGTATAGTCATTACAAAGAAAGCACAATACAAATTGAAAAATGCATGTATCTCTTCACATGCATAAAAATTTCTATGCTGAAGAAACTATTTTGGCTAAGACAGAGTCCAAGAGTCACACTTCAACGTATTCTGTGTTCATGCTCTTAAACCTCATATAAACAGTAGCTAATCTTATAAAGAACTTTTCCCAGATGAACTGAAGTAGTTTGTGTTAGAATGGTTGCCTGGTGTACAAATATCTTGGCCATAGGCCCACATCCCTGCCCCAAGTCAAGCATGAAAATTTACAGTTCCAAAACTTAAAATATATGACTTGCAGAAATGCAAGCAAACATATACTATATTGCATTTCTAAACCACAACATTAATTTTCAAATAGATGTATCTATTAGTCAACTAAAAGAGTACAGTAACTGAGTAAGGCGTACCTTGATAACTCGATGAACGATAGGGATTTCACGACCCTGTCAAAAAGCATAAAATGTTATATCTATTAGTCATTACAAAGAAAGCACGATACAAATTGAAAAATGCACGTATCACAACTCAAAAACATCTTACACTGTGGCAAAGAACAGTATGAGTGTAACAAATATCTTGTAAAATACTTTTATCCATAAAAAGAAAGCAGCTACACTTATCTGGTGCATTCAGGTCTCATTATATCTCAAAACCTTAATGTTTCAGATAAGAATACTTTTTTCTTTTGCGCGGGGGGTAGTGTGTAAGCAACAACTTACACCCAACTAGTGAACGCAAAGAAGTAGACCACTTACATCGACATTAAACACAACAATCTCTCCAGTACGAATAGGATCCTTGCTCATGTGCAAAAACAATATATCTCCCTGTCACAAGAGATGATTTGATGTTACCAAAGTATCAACCCAATAAAGTGCTCATATGTATACATACATAGAATAAGAGAGGTGAAAGCAAAGAAGGCAAGAAAAACACATCAAGCTAATAACAACCTGAACAAACTGCCATCTAGAATAGTTACAACATAAAACCATGATGAAAAGAAGACTTCACATTCCAAAAGTACAAAACTTCAATCCTCCTTTTTGTTAGTGACTTGAATTTGGATATTGTTTGCTCAAGAAACTTGCTTCCCCCCGCCCCCAAGAAACCACCTCATAAACTAGGTAGTGTATTCTCCATCCTCATTACCAGGCCATTGGGTCAGCCATACAAATATTCCCGGGTAGCTGAACACACACAAACACAGAGGAAAGCGCCAAGCAAATAAGGTGAGGTATCCTCCTAAGTACTTCTGACAAGTGGCCACTTGATAACATCACCACTGTTAAGTGTTAAATGGTATGTGAAATGATCTCTAATAAAAAATATACAGACATTTAGAGATTAGATGACCTATAGACACAATGCAGCGCAGTAAAAATAGTCATTTTGTCCATCATACAGATCACAGATCCTCAAAACGTAGGAAGCACATCAGGTAAGAGTAAATGGCAGGAAAAACACTGTGTTACCTAGACAATTTTACCCCGATTCCCATTGTTTGGTACTCAACACTAAGACACAGTATGCAAACTTGCCTAAAAACACATAAAATCCAGAATATGGTTGATTGCAAATTTGCACCACCTTAACCTATACCTGAAATTGATGAATGTAGTCAACTCCAATACAGGGTATATGAAGGAGGTTTAATTTTGTAAGAAAGCTGGCAAAAGGCAGTACAACACATAAAAGAAAAAAAAAAAAAAAGCTAACCCAACTAATCCAACAATAAAACGGAAATAACTAGTACATTAGTATCTTCAACAAGCTTTAATATGACAGGAACAAATAAAAAGCCTTCTGATTAATAATGATGCATCATCTATCCATATGAACAGCAGTTACGTACCAACATCAGCCAGGTACCACAATGAATCCAGAATACAAGAAGCAAACAATTACAAAGAACATGAACCAATTAACAGATCACTCTGCAAGATTTGAGCTCGGATTACGTAAATCAGACTCACCCTCTTGAACCCAGGTTCCATACTTCCGGAAAGAACAACGACGACAGGAGATTCACTACCAGTGATGACCATCAATGCCTTCCATATTATCAACGCAGAGGTAACAATCATACCTAAGAGAGAGAGCACAGACAATATAACCAACAAATCAGTAATCAAACCTAACCAAAGCACAAATCATTAACTTTTCAGCTAAAGTCCTATCGACTTCACTATTTCAGCATCAAACCAACAAGTTGGATCTCGGGTTGCAAATTCGAAAGATATCTGTCATTCATCTCCAGCATTGCCCCCCACAAAAAAAAAAATTCTTTCGCATTAAAGGTTTGAAATTTCCGAGCCAAATAAAATGCTCATCCTAAGAAAATGACGCACAACAATCTAACACCCTCCCCAATCAGCAAAACACACTCGTTGGAACCTAATCTACAATTTACAACTCAGAAGCAACAATCAGCAAAGAAAACCAATAATGAGAATAATCAAAATGAAAAATTGAAACTCATGTATCGAATTGATGACATGGGAAAAGGGCAAAGGGTTTAAGGGAGACGGGGCGGAGAGAGAGAGAACCAAGGCTGACGGCTTGAGAGAGAACTTGTCTGAACTGAATGGATTTGATGGAATCGACAGTCTCTCCGATCCACCCCATCTTCTCTTTCTCTCTCCTCTGACCAGATTCCGGCGAGATTTTGACGTCCGGTGAGTGAGACCGGCTTTGACAAATAGAGAAAGAAGTGCAAACGACGTGAAGACAGTGACGCTGGTAATAAGGGACTGATCTGTGCTTAAAAACTCACTTTTGGGCTTCGGCCCAATAACTAACTTATCTGTGCAACTCCGCCCAGATATCGGCCCAATCCAACACGTCACCACTGCTGTTAATTACGGCTCTGTTAATTTGGTAATAATAATAATAATAAAAATTAAAAAAAAAAAAGGTAAGTGATGAATTTTTTTTTTTTTTAAGAGCGTAAGTGATGAAATTGTTGAATAATTGATCTAACTAGTAAAGTCTCTAAAAGTAATTGTCAAAGGTATGGATTTGAAGACCGCTTACACGAACCTTTGTGCATCATTCGAAACTAGAAAAAGAAAAAATGAGATTATTGAAGTTCAATTTAAAATATGAGATTATTTACGTTAATTTTTTAAAAATTTTGGATCTATAAAAATAATAATTTAGTAGAAGTTTAGTAAGTAAAACTCACAGGTACTATTCCAATTCATATAACTATTATTTTACGAATATATACAATTACGTAAACGCACATATATTAAGATTTACGATTTTACTGATTATAGCCATAAGGGCAACGGATAAGAGCTATTTATATTCATTTAAATGAAATCTTATCTTAATATAATTATTAATAATTTTTTAAAATAAAATATTTTTTAATCATTCTATTATCTAATTCTTTCCAAATTATTTATTTCTGTTTTAATAGAAATTTACCTAATTAAAAATTATATCATTTTAATGATTTCTTGATATTAATTTGCGTTTTCCCTTTCTTGAGTTTAGGCGCGACTTTCTTGAGAGTAGGCAACCACATAAAAATTTTAAAAAAGAAAAAAATGGGAGGAAAAGAAAGTGATGCCCAATTATTCTAATGGAAGCAGATCATGGTGTCACTGTGGTAAAATACAAATTAATCTCAAAAAAAGAAAAGAAAAGAAAGTGGTGCCCAATTTAAAAAAAGAAAAAAATATAAGGATAACAAAGTGACGCCTAATCTCAAACGCACATTAATCATTAAAATGATAGAATTTTTAATTGATTAAATTTTATTAAAATATAAATAAATAATTTGAAAGTAATTAGATAGGGAATTTATTAGCATGATAAAAAAATATTTTATTTAAAAAATAGATTAATAATTATATTAAAATAAAATTATATTTAAATAGATATAAATAACTATTATGAATCGCCCTCAGGACAACGGTTAGAAAAATCGTAAAACTTATCTATATTATATATAAGTAAAATATGTCATGGAGCTCTTAAAATTTAGATGAATGAGTAGAACATGCATTGCTTATTTATGTTAGGATTAGGGGTTAGCCATTTAATTACTCAAGAGAAAATCTTCAAATGAACCGATGGCAAGGAAAGTTACACGTGGTGCATCAGTTCTGGTGAACGTGGAGTGGCCAAGTGAGGGAAACAAATGTAGCAATAGTAGTACTGTAGTAGTAGTAGGGGGAGAGAGAGAGAGAGAGAGAGGCAGGAACAAATGGCTGCTTCGGTTGCCAGCGGACTAAGCTCGGCAGCTCAGCTTCCTCTCCGTCATTACCGACGACCGAGAGCGGTGACTCGTGGCGGCGATGTGGTTGACTGGGTGACGGAAACATCCACCTTCTTCGACAGAGATGCCCGCCCCATCATGCTCTTCGACGGTAAACACTTTATTTTCCTAACCCCAAAAAAAAAAAAAACCACAGTTCCATTAATGATCCCAATTTGTTTTTTGATAACTCTGAGGTATAAAGTTCCCCATTGATGATCCCAAATTTAAAGTTCCACTGTGACTAACCTATAATTTAAATTTATATCCCAGGTGTTTGCAATCTCTGTAATGGTGGTGTCAAGTTTGTTCGTGACAATGACCACAATAGGTTAGCAATCGGCCTTTTGCCCTATTTGTGTCTATGTTATTCGAACTCAACCAAAAGGCTTTCATAGTCTGGTATAATTTTATAACTTATCACGTCTCACATCTTAAGCTCCTAGAATGAATTTCTAGGAGTAATATGTCTCCCTTTGTCACGTCCCTATTTGGGTCGGTATAGAGGAACCGACTTATTAATTTAAAGAATCAAATTTTACTCGAACTACGGTTATATTTAGCAAGTTAGGTGTTCATACCCATGTCCAAATAGTGATTGTCATACAAAATGAAGACGGGAATTCCGGTTGTAAAGATAATTCTTATATTGGGAGTACTAATTTTGGGGTATGACTGGCAGGAGAATCAGATATGAACCTCTCCAAAGCGAGGCAGGAAAAAAGTTACTGAGGAGATCGGGAAGGGCTCCCGATGATATATCAAGTGTTGTTCTAGTTGAAAAGGATAGGTAAAAAACTTTTCTCAATTTGGTTAAGTCCCACCACTCATGATCAATTTAAATGAGAGATGAACATTTGTTTCTGGAAATGGGCACGGAATTTTCCACAGAGCTTACATCAAATCTGAAGCTGTACTAAAGATCATGGAGTACTTAGATTTACCCTTTCCACAGTTGGCTTTCTTCCTGCACATTATGCCTCTGTAAGTGATCTCTTCTCTGGTTTCAGTGCTGCTTTTACATTTTCTTTTTGTTGGGGGGGAGGGGGAGGGGGTTAATTAATCACTAGATCGAGATCTCATAGGCTGTGTAGCTTTTTTCAGTTGTATAAGCTACTCGAGCTAGGCATTGCTGAAGTTATTTTCTCTTTCTGTGTGTGATCCTTTCAGGTTTATTCGTGATTTTGTGTATGATAACATAGCGAACAATCGTTACACCTTTTTTGGAAAGACAGAATCATGCGATATATAGATAATTGAATGGTGTCATATGTCCTCTGCAGTATTTTGTGTATGAGTTGCTGCTCTATCTGCTTAGTATTATCACTGTACGTGTCATGTTCAGAAGAGATGTATATTCTGCATATTATAAGATGTAGGCGAAGATTTTGTATGAAAATTGCCGAAATGTATGATTTTGGTTGTTTGGTCAATCACACTAGTCACTACTACACCACCATAGCAACCGGAGTGCCTTTGAATCAAGATTGTGGCCTGTGGACTTGTGAATGTAACTTCGTATTCAATGAATTCTCCTGACCTTAGGTCTTTGTTTATGTGAAGGTTTTATGTCTCATTCCTTCACTTATCCAAATTTCATATCGCTGGCACTGATTTTCTCTGGAATGCTGATCTCATTTCTACTTATTTCTCCGAATTCCTAATCCATTGTATGTATTACTTTGTATAGATACGAAACAAAATAAAACAATATGAAAACGAAACAGAACATCCAAATGAAAAGAGTAGCCCCTGCCTACTGATAGAATGAGGATCACAAACATCCACAAAATATACTCTATAGAAAACCAAGCCATAGACGACTATATCAACATGAAAAACACAAGAGAAAAATGAGTGGGGAGGAGGGAGAGAATAAGAATGTGGATCATAGGGTATTGACAGTTAACTGACAAACTCAGCAGCTCAAGACTCAAATGAACCCTCTTATGTTGAACAAAGCTGCCGAGAATCTGGACTTCCTCTACCTAGCTAATTAGCATGAGTTTTGGTAACCTCAAAGGAAATTGTGAAATTTCAAATTAATCAAGACACTAGGCTTCATGCTTCTCTTTCCCATATGTGACTATGCATAAATGTGGAATACGCAGTGCTTATGCTTTTATGCTATCTTTCAATCTGTCACTTCGATGAGAGTAACTCTGTGAATCCATACGAATACCTGCATATGGCGAGAAAGATCAGAGATTGAGTTCATCAATCCTAATGAATATCCTTTCAAAAAAAAAAAGAAAAGGAAAGAAATTAGAAAAGAAAGGAGTGAGGCTAATCCTATAACTTACGTGGCGATTAAGATGACAAGAGCTAGCACCATGAAAAGATACTGATAAGATTTGTGCTTCGACTTTTTGTTTTCTGGCCCTTGGTCACTAGGGAGGTGCTTGCTGCTAACATAACCATATTGGGGCTGAATTAGAATGATAAAACCCAGCAGAAACCCTGAAAGGAATCCTCCAATGTGTGCTGAATTATCCACCCCAGGCACAAACCCAACTGCCAAACTCAAGGCAATTACCAACAGAAGACTAGAAATTGACCTGCACTGAAACAATTATCACAATTTTGAGTTTCATTGCACAGACAATTTTATGTTGTAAAATGATGTATCTGGTGCACGAACAAATACAAAAGGGAATTTTGCCTGTGCAAATATCATATGCCAGATAAAAGCATGTATTGATCCACATACAACCAAATGAAACCAAACCGCTACCTAGAGCCCCATATAATTGCAATGATTAGACGATTTTGGAGAGAATTTGTCTATTGCGTTATCATGTGAAATTGGAAAAATAGCTCATAAGTGACTTTTTTACCTGCTGCCCAGAATGCAAATAGGCAACCATCACAATGTATAGGTGGTAAAATGAATAAGCTACCTTGTTAGTATAAATTGTCCAGTTAATTAAGAGCTCAGAAAGCATGGCACCAAGAAGTCCGAAAAGAGCACCTGAGGCACCGACTGAAACAATGCCGAATTTCCTTTTAAAGAGGTAATTCAGACAAGACAGCAAACTTCCTCCCAACCCTGATAATATGTACAGGAGTCCTATTCTCCCTGCGTTTTGGGGAAAAAGCTTCTCTTATAAGCGATATGAACATGAAATGGAATTGTTGTTGGTTTCAGTGTCAGTTTTGGGAACTTACAAAATCCAAATTCCTTCTCAAGGCGGATTCCAATGAAGTGAAGGCTGAGCATATTGACTAACAAATGAACTACTCCTGCATGTAGCCACAAGCAAGTGAATAAGCGCCACCAGTCACCTTGCTGTACCAGCTCTAACCGAAGTCCACCCATTCTTTGCAGCCTGAAACATCAAAAAAACAATGTAAGTTTCAGAGATTAACTATGAAAAGAGATTCATTTCCCAGGAAGATGGGAGAACTGGGTTTGATGCTATTGAATAGAGAGGAGAAAGCTATAGGGAAAGGAAAAGGCAATTTAATCCTTCCAAGTTCCAACCTTGTTTTGGGAGAAAATGGAAAACTCAAATTCAAAATTTAACAACCCCTCCCCCAAAAAAAAATATCCCAAAATCATTGTATTTTCCTCGACTCACATAATATGTTAATCAATCAAAGACGTATGAAAACAGACACCCATTTCAAGATTCTCATCATATGATCAAAGCAAAATCACAAAATCTCTTCATCTTGGAATATGATCTAGGCAGAATACAAGCAATGCAATCAAGAGAAAGAAAGAGAGAGAGTAACGTACGCGTCGGTGGAAGGTCCGAGGAGAAGGTTGACGGAGGTAGGCATGAAGGAGAACCTTCCCAATAACCCACGAAGGATGCATTTCTCAGGGTGTTGGTAGGTTTCAGGGCAATCGTTCTCATACATTGTGTAAAAAACATGACTACATCGGTGAACACCATCGACGGGACGAGC